>OY735235.1:24167696-24300196 GCA_963457665.1 Thysanoteuthis rhombus
TCGAGCACTCTATGAAATAAATCCATTGCATTCCAGAAGTGGCTTTATATCATTGATAGATAATTATATTATGTTATACTGCTAGCCTGATTTGTACCACATATACTATGTATATATATATATATATATACATATATATATATATATATATATATACATACATACCTATAAATATATACAGATAATCATACATATAAACACATATTTTTTATATAAATATGCATATAGAATATAAATGCAGAAATATATGAACATGCATACATCTATACAGGAGGAATGAAAAACAATATTGGAAGTTCAGTTTCAAATTATTGAAATTTTATTCTTTCATCCATTTTCTAGACCTCTCCAAAAGGCAAATAATGTGTGGAATTGAGGTGACGACTGTTTATAGGCAGAATTTGAATTGTGGGTAGGCAAGATTGTGTATTATTTTTTGAAATAGTTGCGTGCTTCTTTGACCTGTATCAGGTGTTGATGTGGGAGTATGTGTGTGGAAATGTTTGAATGTTATGAGAGAGTGTGTTCACTGAAATTTGAAACTAGTATTAGAATAAACAAAGGAAAAACATGTCATTAGCCTGATTTTGGATAAGCCGGGGATTTCTTATCTATGTGAGTGAAATGATATGGCTGGAATACCAGTTCACACACTTAGATAAGAAAACACACGATTTCATATATAAATATATATTCTTTCCACACACTTACATACACACACACATGCGCACATACACACATATATATACTCATAAATGCTAATGTATATATATATATATATATATATATATGTATATGTATACATATATATATATGTATGTATATATATATATATATATATATATATATATATATATATATATATATATATCACCACTAGACAATTTTAGAAAGTATTGGCTCCACTGTTCTTATAATAAAAAGATCTGATGAATCTTGGGGGAAGTCTAGATCCAAAGACAGAAAGTCTACTCTACTGATGGTGATATATATACATCTATATATATATATATATATATATATATATATATATACACATATATATATGTATACATGAATACATATTCACACACATATATATATATACATATATATATATATATGCGTATATATACATATATATATATATACCCTCATCACACAGAACTCTTATACACAAAACTCCTACCATTAATATCCTCGCACCCACATCTAAGACACATTCAATAATGGAAGCTTCATAGTCACCTTAGCCTGTTATAACCCTTGTCCAAATCATAGCCAAAACATTTTCAATAACTTTTAAGGTTGATACCTATGAAGCTCCTTGACCTCACCACCCCTCCTTCTACACTACCCCAAACATACCAAAAAATCTAACTCCACATCACTTCCCTCTACCTTGACACACTCTGCCCTCCCCAAGACTAACTGCTGCTGCTTTACCAAAGACCTGATACCTACTGGACATTCTTCCATTCAGCAGCAGGCCTCCAGCAGCCCTGACAACACAACTCACCCACAATGCATAGCTCCTGGCAGTGGACTCTGGTTCCACATGGTACATTTTAATACACACTCACACAGCACACACCACTGATGATGGGAAGAATCCCGAAACATGTATGGACTATTTACTTATATGGATTAATAAACTTTACCACCAAACATTTCACTCCCGAGTCTGTCTCACTCGCTACAGTACACATTATATATATATATATATATATATATATATATATATATATATATATATATATATGTGTGTGTGTGTGTGTGTGTATATATATATATATATATATAATTTTCTCATTGACACACAAACACATAAGTTGATCAAGTATTGATATAAGTATATTATTATGATAGTGTTTTTCTCTCTTAGAGCAAATTAATCACTATATTGAATAAAAAATATTGTCACCTGTCTTCATTTTGTTTCTAAAGCAAAAAATTTATACTTGAGTAATAAGAGCCAAAAAAGCAGGTTGAATGATTTTGCATTGTGTTATAAATTTTCAAATAAAATGTTTTGAGATGAGAATTCTACAAAAAAACAACAATTTCATGCTGGGTACTAATGGCAAAAGTACTTTTGTTATGTACCGAGAAGTTCTGTGAAATCAAAGGACTACATCAATCGTTTTGTGCATTTGAATATTCTTCAGTGAAGCTGAATTTTTTCTACATTGGTATATTTGCATTTATTTTTCCCCGGTCAACACCAGGTATCCTTTCTAGTTCTACAATAAAATTTAATCTTGTCTGCATCATTTTTCTGCCTGCTTTGATGAAAAGAAGCTCTGACACCATAATGTAGATCTATAAATTATTTACTTGATCAATACTCTCTACAAAGACAGGTTTGATTAGTCATTCAATAAAAACTGTCACAGGACCTAAAACTCTTTGCAGTAGATCATGTTGGGGGTGATTATTGAAAAAATTTGAGGAAGGGGTGATCAATGACTAAGGTACGTATCTCATCTTTTTTAGGGCAATGATCACTAAGAGAGACAAAATTTTTAAAAAAAACAACAAACGTTAACACAGCGAAACACAGGCAAAGGGACTAAGTCAGCATAAACTTACATTGTAAATTGTTGCTCCTCCCACACTAGAAGCTTATGTTAGAGGAATTTTTCGGAAAATGAAAAAGCCTTTTTTGTAGGTATAACGAATGAATGTTTAAATTTTCAGCCCTCTAGCTCCATTGGTGCAACTTGTACACATGATACATACATGCAAAGCCAGCCAGGCAGAATCATTAAAAAACTGAAGAAACTGGTGTTGACAGTTTCAGTTGATAGTTTCAAACATGGAACTAACAGGGTGATGATTCCATTATTTTTTTTCTCCATTAACCGGCTCAGACAGAGGTCGTAGGATATAAAAGCATCTGTCACTTGAATTTTCCACTCATTAACACATTGTCTTGGTAAATATATAATCATCATCCACTTATATATAATGCAATGTTTGTTCCAGAGAATATATACATTGAATATAATACCTTTCAATGGGATTGCTGATACTACTACCTGATCCTAAGCATACTGCTCAGTTACTACCTTCTGATCCTAGGTAGTGAACACAGATACTACTCTGATCCTAGACAAAGTGCACAGACATTACATTAGGTGGAGGGCTTGTGAGCAAAACCTTGATCCCATGCAGAATACATGGATACTACACTGATCTTAGTTTGAAGGCTTGGGAGCAACACCTTGATCCTGGGCAGAATGCAAGGATACTACACTCTGATCCAAGGCAGAGCACACATATACTGCATTCTGATTCTAGGTAAAAGGTTGAGGACCAAACCTTGATCCTAGGCAGAATGCACAGATACTCCTATCCCATCCATACATGAATAATACTGCCATTTTTGATATGTAGAATGATATAGTATGAGATATAATATACCAAGTCAAAATATCAACCCAAGAGAAACCTCTAGAAGTAAAATATCAGATAGCAATACCAAAACACCCTTTAAACTTAGATTAGCCAACCACATATCATCCTTTATAAATTAAAAATATAAAAATAGAACATCATTATCTACATATCACTGGAAAATGTGCAAATTGAATTATAAACCAAATGGAAAATGGAAAATAATAAAACAAACATACACATGCCAAAATATTGAAACTCTATGCTACCTATACCTAAATGAGAAATTTGAAATACTTCACTTTGCCAAAAAAACAGAAAACCCACGGTAGATTTATTAAACAGAAAAAATGAAATAGCATTAAAATGCTGGCATAGCTCAAAATTTTTGTTAACAAATATAACTCAATAACCCATACATGAGTACAGTTGAAGTAATATAAATAGTTTATCCACAAAGCCATCTCAAAGAACCACCCAATCAATACTGTCTACTTCTCCTGTCTAAAGTAATTAAGAATCATACAACCCACCATAGTCATGAAGGATCCTTGCATAGTAAATAAATCTAATGATTTCTAAGTAAAAATAAGACATTCCTATATAGCATACACAGCATCAGCATCTATTCACAGATAACTCCAACACTCATACCATGCCCTCTGACATGTAATTTATAACCTCCAACAAAAACACACATATTATGAATTTAACAAACCTAATAAAACAAGAGAAAACTTCTCCCACCTTGTAATACCCACAAAAATATCCAAAAATTCCATACACAGGATTCTAAAATATACCTAATCATTCACCTGAAGAGGCCCAGACAGGGCAGAAACATAGTCATGTTTGTGTACCAAATCCACATTCTACTATAAATATATATATATTATGAGAACTGTGTTTGTCATACTTACAGTATCATTGGCTGCCACCTCACTTATTGAACTACCTGATTTTCTTTTCTCCCCTCTCCCCTCTCCCTTCCTACCCTCCAATTCAACAAACTTTTTTGCCCACTCTTCCTTCCTACCCTCTTGTCAAACTACTCAACTTCTTCTTCCCTCTCTTTTCGTACCCTATTATTGAACCACCTAAACTTATCTCTCTTCCTATTCTCTCACTACCCGACTTTTTTTACCTCTCGCCCTTCAAACATTCTCACTAAAATACCTAATTTACTTATCTTCCCTCTCCCTTCCTCCACTTTAAAACACCATTGCTCAGGCTGGAAGGTCATTCCATATGCAAAACCCAACGTCTATGGTCCTACTGCTATGGAAATCCCTCTCAACAATCTTTGTTCATGAAGCCCAGCCATACATATATAAATATGGACAACAATTATAGTATATACAATAAAAAGAATATTTACAAAAGGTCAAATTTAAAATATATAAAACATGAACTGCTTATTAATCATAATCAAAGGCAAATACTATCAGATCATATGAAGCAATTAATTTTCGGAATATATTCACAAGACGAATAGTAAATCAAATTTCTAATGAGCGCAACCTTCCAAGATCAACTTTTACATCAATCACTGGAATAATTTGCTAATGATACACTTGAAAATATGGGAACCTTATGTAAATGAATCATAGATTTTTTGTTCTCTTAAAATCACGCCTCTTAGCTTTTATTTGTGAGGAGGGGTCAATTTGATATAAAAATTTGTGATGAATCTGAGGCTTAGTTTGTGTCCCACAGCGTTCATACTGTTCCTTGGAAATCCTGACTTTTTTAGTGATCACCAACCAACAAAAGGTGGGAGAGGTAACTTGTTCTTTGATCATCCCCTTTTCCAACTTTTCAATTGTTATTACCATTCAAAAGTATTCCTCATCATCATCAGCCTTTTAGAGTTATTGGACATTAACTTTCCCCCCAGATTCACCAGACCTCTCTATCATGGGCGTTGCATGATAGGAAATATTATTTGATTAGAACACTGGTCTGGTTAGTCACTCAATAGAAACCGTTATGTGACCAAGCTGTGACCAGAATGCTGTTTCAGCATTGGTCAATCAAGAAATACAGAAAAGGGGTGATCAATGAATAGGTTATTTTCTCATCTGTTGGATAACCAAAAAGTATGAATTTTCAAAAAAACAAGTGAGAATGCTACCAGACACAGACTAAGGGACTAATTTAGCATAAACTAAACTGAACCTCTAAAAAAAAAAAACTTAGGTAATCTTTGAAAAAAAACAAAAGTTTTTTACTGAACATGATAAGAGGTAAATGTTTGAATTTTCAGCCCTTTAGCCCCATTGATGACACATAGATAGATAGTCAGCTAGGCAGAAACACTTAAAAACTGAAGAAACCTATAGTGACAGTTTCGTTGACTGTTTCTGCTTTAATGTCATCTTAGTTTTATATATCTCCATGGTTTTACTTTGAGAATAACTTGGCCTGCAATCCAGAGAATGTTGCCAATCTGGACAACTTACAAAAAGGTTTGTGGGCTTAAATTTTATTGTCAGGTATTTCCTGGGTTCAATGGGTTAATTGCATCACTCTAATGTCCTCATCATTGTTTTTATTATACTGTTTCATTTATCATTGTCATAATTACCTCTTAATTAGTCTCATGATTAATTATGCCATAATTAACTAAGTTAGATGTGAGATTTCCTCTTTTTTCTCAGCTTATTTCTTGTCACTAGTGAATTGTCATTATTTCATAAATTATTCAGAATAATATCCTCATCCTTATTGTTTTGATTACCACATTTAAACTCATGCACTTTGATCATTATACTGACTATCATCCTTATCATTGTTGCTTTGATCATTGTTTCGAGAAAGGCTCTTCAGCCTTCATATGTTTGCTACGATTTCTCAGATGAAACATTGTGATTATTCTATATTTTTCAAACAAGTATCTTCATCTTTATAGTTTAGATAGCTATACTTCTAGAATTATCTGAACTATTTGGAATTATTGTCATTATTCTAAAAATTATTCAGGCTGGTATCTCAACTTCGTAGTTTAGATCAATATGCTTCTAGAATTATCTAAACTATTTCGGACTGTTGTCATTATTTCATGAATCATTCAGACTGGTATCTTCATCTTTGCTATTTAGATCACAGTAGTGGCGTTAAGTCTGACTGCACTCCTCTCACAAATTGTATATGCATTGTAAATTTTCTCAGGGTAAAGTTTTTGCAACTAGCTTAGACTTTGACAACAATCAGCTTGCGTCAATAAGAATGTCTGAAACTAATAATCTATCAATTTTATCATAATAAACATGTAAGATTGAAGAAAATTATCGACTAACAATTATTTGTGTTAACAATATATATCCGGGGATTATTGTAGTTGAAAACTTGTTGATAACTATGAACCGAATTCTTTTCTCTTTAAAAAAAACTTTTCAAATCAAAAGGGCATAAGTCTGACTTTTAATTTTTTGATTTACAAATTGAGTCTTATTATTGATTACAAATATGGAATTAAATTAAAACAAAAAAGTGAGGTTTTTCTGCCAACCTCAATTGCCAGATCTCCACGTATCACATTTGTACATACATACACATGCTTATATGCCTCACACAAACACATAGTCACATACATAAGCATGTCACTTATTTCACACATATACACTTATAATCACATACTACATACACACACAAGCGCTCATGCTTACATTAATACCTATACCATGTCCGTATATGTATGCAAGTGTATATGTATGAATGTATGTATGTGTGTATTTTACATCTTTCTTTTGTTTGTCATCTCTTCGCAGATCTTTGCTGACAGACAGTCATATACTTGTTATTTTGCAACATGTGCAGCTAAAAAAAGTTATCAAAAAGTAACCCCCTGATGAGGTGTCACAAATTCTTTTGTTTGGATTCTTTTTATCTATAGTGAATTAGATCATATTTTTGGTGAATTCCAACAAAATATACATGATAATCTAGATGACACTGTGATAAGCTCTGTGGGGACACCGATACCAACTGCGCCTCTCCCTTACAATTTTTTTAGAGACTATTTTTTGCAGATGATCTGGATTCCTCAATTGAATTATGCCCTCACCCTGCAGTTGCACGGTCTGCAGGCCCTAAATGCCACTCCTGAGATCATCATGTTACAACAATAATCTAAACTACTTCGGACCGTTGTTGCAATCGGAAACCGACAACCAAAACTATCAACAGATGTTTCTTCGGTTTTCAAGTAGGTCCAGATGGCTGGCTATGTATGACGCATACAGGCTGTCCCAAAGGAGCTAGAGGGCTGAAAATTTAAACATTTGCTCCTGATCATGTTGAACGAAAACTCTTTTTTTGTTGTTGAAAATTCTGTTCCTGAATAGGTTTTTAGCAAAGGTTTCAATTTGCGATGAAAAGTTGTTGAGTTTCTTTTCATATCATCTTAGTGGGTGGGGTGGGGGGTTATATATTGTAAGTTTATGCTGAATCTATCTCTTAGTTGGTGTCAAGCAACATTCATATTCGTTTTTCAAGAATCAAGAATTTTTTTTCTGATCACTGCCCAACAAAAGGTGAGAGAAGCAACTTATTCACTGATCACCTTGTTTTCCAAATTGTTAATTGATCATGGCATGCTGCAAAAAGATGTTGGTCCCATGATAGTCTCTATTGAGTGACTAACCAGACCTGATCTATTCAGACAAGTATCTACATCATTGTTAATTTGATAGCTGTCTTCTGGATTTTTCCTTGTTTCCTTATTTCTTTTCTTGCATTAACGACACTAACAACTTTATTTTACAATCTATCATTGACTATTAAATTTTAATAGTAGTAGTGACAATACTGATACGAAATATAGGTTAAACTATAGAGCCAAGCCAAATATATATATATATATATATATATATATATATATATATATATATATATACATATATATATATATATACATATATATATATATATATATATATATATATATATATATATATATATATATATATATATATATATATATTCTGTTATAAAGCCAAGCCATGTATATATATATATATGTATATATACATGTGTGTGTGTGTGTGTGTGCGTGTGTGTGTGTGTGTGCGTGCGTGTGGTTACTTTCATTTCAATTCTGCTTGGATTGTTGCATTAAATGAGCGTAAACCACTTTGATAAGCTAGTGATTGGTTAGTAAATTCAATTAGGATATTGATACAAATAATTTTATGAACTTACTAATCATATACAGTTTTTTGGCTATCATAGATTTTTATTGGCTAAATTGGAGAAAAATCAGCCAGATCTAGCCAGATAAGATGGTTATTCTGGCAACTCTGGTGTGATTCTTGGCAGTGAAGGTCAAGCTGCATTCTGATTGGTTTATAATCACAGGTTTATACATTTGATTTGTACTTACACTAGTTGATTAGGACTTTGCTAAATTATTTGACAATGTTCAATCATCACATTTTCAACTCTTTTCTATTATAAGCTGTAAGATTTTGTAAGACTAAATAAGGAGATTAATGATAGTTTGATAATTTCTATTCTGTGAAGAGCTCCAGAAAGCTCATCATCTCTCATAACAGTCACAAATTATTTGGTCAATGATATTGTAAGAAAACATACCTCTAGTCATGAAGAGCCTCTGCTATGGCTCAGTCCTAATACTATTATTGCAGTAATACAAATCAATAATAGTAGCACATTTAAAGATAAAAAGGAACAAAAAATGAATGAACTAGTTATAAACTAGCATTCCAAGAGAAATTATGAATAGTCACCACCCATATATGCTGATTTTCAAAGCACAAAAATATTATTTTTCCTCACTCATTGAGGGGTGTGTGTGCATAATTCTAAGTTTCTACTACCAACGGTAAGGGCTGAGCAAAATCCTGATAGATATACACATATATACATTAGAACTCATGAATGATTTACACCCAGCAATAGTGATTAAACTGATCTATTATGGGTAGCAGTGATTAATCATAAAAAATATTTCATATTGGAAATTCAAATGTGAAAGCAACTCAAAAGCATTACTAGTAATTTACCAATCAAAGAAGAATATAGCAATAAACTGAATAAGCTCAGAAAAGAACAATGAAGTTAGGACTAATAATATAGTAGCCAATCAACCATCTCTGAACTCAAGTAGACTATGACACAAGGTTAGTTCAATGTTGAAGCTCACACACATATACGTGGATGAGGACAAAAATTGTCAATTCCCTACAACCAGCATCATAAAGGCACTAGATATATCCTTCTTATAGTGCAATAGGGAGGTGCTGCTCCAGAGTTAGAATACCCAGGACTAAACTCCAAATATTTATGCAGCATTCCACCCGAAGACATCAATACAACAGAACAAATACTACACTAGCATCCCAGCCAAAAGGCTGGGTAAGATAAGTATAATAATAATGAGGTATATGTAATAATGAAACTCAAAGTGACACAAGTGCATTACTGCTAACCTCACAGCAGAGTTCCTGTTCATGCATGCTCAGTCAGGTCCCTCTGAATAGTTGTCAAGTTACATCAAGTGTGTTACTCTAAATTTCATGGCTAAAAAATTGATCTGCTGAAACAATCTCAATGAAAACCAGCAATAATAACTGAGAAAAACTAGTAAAAATAATAACCAGTCTGGTTAGTCTCTCAATAGAAATCATCAGGGAACCAATGTCTTTTGATACTATGCCTACTTAACAGCGTATACAAACTTTTCACAAAAATCATCACCAACCAAATCACAAAAACACTCAATGAAAACCAACCATGAGAACAACCTGGTTTTAGAAGCTGCTCGACCATGGACCACCCGCATTTGATAAATCAGCTGAAAGAAAAGACAGCAGAATATAAACTACCACTTGCCGTAGCATTTATTGACTTCAAAAAGGCGTTCAACTCAGTAGAAATCCCAAAGGTCACGGAGGCCATCAGTCGACAAGGTGTAGATCCAGTATATGTCAAAGTGCTGAAACATATATGCAATCACAGCAGCTCCTTTATCAGGCTACATAAAGACTCTTTCAGCTCCAGAAAGGGTAAGACAACCAGCTCACCTAAATTTTTCACAGCCTGCCTCAAGATGATCTTCAGAAGACTAGACTAGGAGAGTAAAGGAATTAGAATAGACAGCGAGTATCTGAGCAACCTCAGATTTGCAGATGACATTGCCCTTTTCGCAGAGAACCTACACGACCTCCAACTAATGATAGATGAAATAAATGAAGAAAGCAAGAAAGTCAGCCTACACATAAACTTCAGCAAGACGAAGATCATGTGCAACAACCACATCGAAGATAAAAACACTAAGATCAAAATCAAGGACACAGAACTGGAGAAAGAAAATCATTACATCTACCTAGGACAACGAATCTCCATGAGACTCTCAAAAGAAGAAGAAATCAAGCGAAGAATCACGCTAGGATGGCAAGCCTTTGGCAGAGCTAGCTCAACCTCCAAAAATAATAAGATCCCATTGATCCTAAAGAGAAGGGTATAACGAATGTATCCTCCCAATAGTCTCTTATGGAGCTGAAACATGGAATCTAACCAAGAGACAGATCCGCAAATGGAGAACCATGCAACGGGCACATGAAAGAATAATGCTGGGCCTCGCATGGAGAGACCATAAGACAGCACAGAACATCCGGGAAAAGACAAGAGTCAGGGACATCATAGAATCCATCAAAAATCTTAAGTGGCAGTGGGCTGGTCACATTGAAAGAATGGCAGACAACCAATGGACATTGCAACTCACGACATGGATCCCCTGAGATCACATGCATAACCGAGGCTGGCAGAATATTAGAAGGAGAGACGAGCTAAACAAATACAGAAAGTACTGGCCCAAGATAGAGAAGTGTAGCGTATCCTTGGGAAGGTCTATGTCCAACGACGGACATTAAAAGACTGATGATGATGTGTCCAGGGATGAACAACTAGAAATATTGCAAAAAGAATGGCAATCAATGAATAGCTCACTCCTGCTACCCATATTCCTGATACATACATAGGCAACCACTAAGCCAGCTAGATCAACTTAAAACCTAAAGAAACCTATGTTGGCAATTTTGGTGACAGTTTGAGTTGACAGTTTCTAATGAAATAGGTCCAGCCAAGAAGCTATTTGATGATAAAAAAAAAATTGCCTACTAAGGACAATAGTGCTTTAGTCCCTTCAATGTTATCCCCCTTATTCCAGTAACCTTTCTACTTTACAAAACAGTTTGCTAAGTTCCCTTTTGGAGGGTCACAGAGAGCCATATCTGGAATTCAGAGGGACTGACTGTCTTTGGGGATGCAATGCTCCGTCAAAATCCTCCCACAAGACTTGAAGAATGACTCATGGGGTCATTGTGAATCTGACCGTCATACAGTACACGAGCTCACACAATAGCATCTCCATGCCAAGTAACCCCACCACAGAGTCACCGTGTATTTATGCACAGTAAACTCCCCTCAGAATAGTTGCCAAGTTATTTCAAGTACATGCAACTGGTTCTTGAGATATTCAAAATGGCTGGATTCTTTCCGGAGGGACCTCCTTTATGTAACAAACACAAAAAGAGGTGATCAGGAAATACTTATACATTTGATTATACACCAAAATACCTTTGCCCGACTGGCTGGAATTTTAGTGACGCACAAAAGGTAAGTAGTACAGTGTACTAAAGATAAAAAGAGACATAAGTACACACTTTGTACAAATAGTAACGAGGCAAGGAAGAAGTACGATAAAATCTAATGAGACAGACAAAAAGGACGGTTGAATAGACAGATAATGTCCGATGTCCTATGGAGATGACTTTTTTTATTGCATATGTGTTATTGATCCATAAGTAATTTTCTTTCTGGCATCTTTGATTCGATAAAGCATCAAATTGGTCTTGTATGTAATCAGGAGAGACCAGAGAGACAAAGCCTTCAGGGTGATTAGGTTGGAGAGACAAGGGGAATAGAAGATGAAAATCGGCACTTCTGACATGTTTTGGACCAAGGTTTTGAAGTGTTTGAAAAGGTCATTTTTTTGCTGACACCAGTAAAGAATCGGAATACAAAGAAGAATAATCAGATACTGAAAGAAGAGTGAATATAGGTAAAGAGGTTAGAGATATATGAGGTCTGTCCAGAAAATATCCAGCTATTTGATAAAAATGAAAAATAGCCAACCAAGGGTCATAGTACAAGAGTCCCTTTCAAAGTCTTCCTCCAGACACATCAACCCTTCATACCAGTGTTCTTATACCTTTTCAGAACAGACTGCAAAGCCTTCCTCCCGGATCACCATCAGCTGCCTTATCGCATTCTTTTTGATCAGTTCCACAGTCTAGAATCTCTTTCGCAAAAGTCAAAAGTTTCAGGGAGCCTGTACAGGGACTTTTCGACCTTGGTGATCTGACGTTTTGCCAAAAGCCCCACATGCGATCTGGAGAATGGGTTGGCTTAGTCATTGTGAATGTGATAGTCACACAATATAAAAACTCACTGGCATATTACTGCCAACTGAGAAACCCTACAGGAGACTGTTCACGCTTTCACAGTAAGGACTCTCCTGAATGGCTGTCAGGTTATATCACAGCCCAGCAACCGGTTCTCAAGATTTTTTAAATGATTGGATACTTTCTGGACAGGCCTCATACATAAAAAGACAACAGAGATAGAATGGAGATAGGAAAAAAGGGCAGTAAAGAATAGTGGCGGCATGTACAAACAAGCAGAATAATATATTGGATATCCGTACCTTGCATAAATGAATTACTGTCGCCCGCATGTGTACCAGAGCAAATTATCTAAAAAAATCATCTTAAAAAATAGATCTTTTATCCGAGATCATCAAAGAAAAAATTATCTCAAAAGTAGTACAATATTTGGGCATTGTTGGTCCAAGATAACTACAGAGAACCAAAAAAAGCACATTTTTGAAAAAGCAAAAAAATATTTTTAGATGATGTCTAGTGGTGTACTCATGCAAAGGTTGTAGCCCCAAAATGTGAGTAAGGGCACCTCAAAACACACACACTGTCATGTGTGCAGACAAGTGAGAAGAATCTATAGCCCACTTGGCTGGTTGGTCTGGAAGGCTTACAGTGATCCGAAAACAGGAAGGGAGGTGGGGTGGGGACCAGTGGAATAGAAGTAGAGTAAATCAAAATGAGGGAGAGAGAGACAGAGGGAGAGATAGTCGGGAAAGACAAGAGAGATAAGGAAGAGAGAGAGAGAGAGAGAAAGAGAGAGAGAGAGAAAAATAAAGGGTGGAATGATAAGAGAGATAGATGAGGAGGAAAAATAAAGACAAAAACAGAGAGGGCAATTGAAGAGAGACCAGCAAGATAGGAGAGATTACAAAAGGGGTGAGAAAGAGAGAAAAATTATAAGTGATGGATCCGATTGGTCACTCAATAAAAACCATTATATGACCAATGTCTTTTGGCAGCATACCATGTTGGAAATGATTAAAAAAAAAGGTTTAAAAAATTGGAAAAACTTGTGATAAATATATAAATTACTTATCTCACCATTCATTGGGCTGTGATCATTAAAGAAAAACAAGTTTTTTAAAAAAAAAGACATGCACAAATGCAGCCAGACACAAATTAAGGAACCGATTTACCATAAACTCACATAGCAAATTGAACCCAACTAAAAACCTATTTAGAGAGAGGGTGGGGTTAAAAAAAAAATGTGTTTTGTAGACATGAGGAGTGAATGTTGGAATTTGCAGCCCTGTAACTCCATCATTAGATATATGATACATCTCCATTTAGACAGTTTTAGTGACAGTTTTGGTTGATGGTTTCTAATATAGAGAGCAACTGGAGGGATTAGAGAGATCAAATTGATGAAAAGATAGAGAGAAAGGCATGAGAGGCAAGCAGAGGAGGAGAACACTATCTAAATTCATCTTTAAAAAATTGATCTTTTATCAAAAATTATCTGTAGAGAAGAAGATTGTCTATCCGAAATTATCTAAAAAAAACAGATCTTCTATCTAAAGTTATCTAAAAGTATACCACTCCTAGATTTGGACATTGTTAGTTCCGTAATGAACATCATCATCCTCAGTCTTTTAACGTCCATCATTGGACATAGACCTTCCCCAGGATTCGTCATTTCTCTATCATGGGCATTGCGGAGCCAGTATTTCCTGAATCTATCTAGTTCATCTCTCCATCTTGTGTTCTGTCTGCCTCGGCTTCTCATGCGATCTCTGGGGATCCATGTTGTGAGACATGATGTCCATCAGTTGTCTTTCATTCTTGCAACATGGCCTGCCCATTGCCATTTGAGATTTTTAATAGTTTCTATGATGTCATGGACACCCATTTTCTTCCTTATTTACTGTGCTGTCTTGTGGTCTCTCCATGTAAGGTTGAGCATGATTCTCTCAAGCGCACGTTGCATACTTCTCAGTTTGTAGGTCTGTCTCTTAAAGACCCACAAAAGCACATTTTAGAGAGAAAAAAACTGGTCTTCGATGGTACCGAGTGGTATGCAAATTCTCAAGGTTGTAGCCCCTAAAATGTGACCAGGAGCGAACGGACACACACACAGACATCCACATATAGATAGGCATACAGGCCCATGGACACAGACTTTCAAAGAGACAAGAATCTGTAGCTAACTTGGCTGGATGGTTGACTGGGCCATTTGTGGGGTTATGGTTATTCTATACAATGTAAAAAGAGTTGAAGAAAAAGAATGCAAATTCAAAAGGGGAGGAGGATAATAAAACTGTGAGTAGGAGGACAAGGAGAGAAGAGAGGAAGATGTAAGGAGGAGGACATAATGTAAAAAAGATATAATGAGAGAAAGGAGAAGTAGTAACAGGAGTTAGGCTGTAAGGGTGAAAGTTTAACAGGAATCATTAAAACAGAGAGAAAGGATCAAAACATGAAATGAGAGTCAGTGCCTGTGCCAAAATGGTAGTCCCGTACAGATGAGCCCGAAACATAAGCAATGTAAATATAAAATCAACTAGAAAGCACTAAGAGAGAGAATACTTCCACTAATATCATTGTCATGAAAACCTCAATGAAAATCAGATCATATATGGCTACTATCTGGGGGAGGTGACTGTGAGAAAAATTCCTCGATGCTCCTCAAAATTCAATCAATTCTTTCTCAGCCCACGGCCCATCCTTCCACAAAATGTCATTGATCTTTCATTCAGAACTTTTATTGAACTTTTGAGTTACTGTGTAGAGAAGCCGCAACGAATACATAAATGAATGAAAAAAATATCTCAAGGGGAAAAATATTCTTGGACCCACTCCAAAATCTAATCATTTCCTCCTTACCATATAATATATCCTTCCAGGAAATTTCATTGAGTTTCATAGAGAACATTTAGAGATATCATGTAGACAAACGTATAGCTACGATGCAGGGGATGTAACTGTAAAAAATGTAAAAAAAATTTCCTGGATTTGTCCTAAAATTCAATCAATCCTCCCATAGCCCATTGCACACCCTCCCACGAAATGTCGTTGAAATTCTTCGAGAACTTTCAGAGATATTGTGCGAAAAATCAGTCAAGCACACACAGATAGACAGACAGACAGACAGACACAAGTTACTGCATGTACCTCCTCCAACTTTGTTGGCAGAGGAAAACACACCTAACAGGAAGTGAAAGTCGGTGCCTTTACCAAAATGTGAATCCCCTACAGATGTGCCTGAAACATAAACAATATAAATATAGAATCAATAACAGTTCTGTGATACACGCTTCACAGACAAATGGAAAGATTGAGATGCTAAAACTGTCTCAAAGAAAGAAACATTGCTTCTGTTGTGCCAAAGACAAGCCAAGGGCAAGACAAAGAATATTAACTGTGAATGCTTGTCTCAATATCTCTTTGCTGAATCTTTTTCTTGCGTAAAATTTTCCAGTCTGTTTTGTTTGATTAATTGCTTTTCTATTTTGAAGGTTTTCTTTGCCGATATATAATCTTTTTTCGGTATTTTTTCTTGTTGATTTTTTGATTAAACTTTTTCCTTTCTCACCTTGTTCAATTTGTTTTTTTAAAAGCTTTTTAAAAATTTCTGCATTTCTAAAAAAAACTTCCCTCGAGGCCATCTTTTTTGTTCTATCTTCCTCGCAGCTAATTCAGTTTCTTCAATTTCCGAGTACACTGCTGAGCCATAAGTTGTGGGGCACCCAGTGAAGATGGAACTCGGGAACAGAAAAAAAAGGCAGTTATGAACTTGAAATTTCCCTTGTAATCATTCAAGGGGTTGAACCGTTCAGGAATTTAGTTGGAACCCTGTAATCAATGTCCTTGTACTTTACACCACAAACTTATCGATCGCCCCTCATCTGTATTTATATGCACATACACATGCGCACACAGATGCACACTCACACACACATACTGCAACCTCATCCTTAACTCATCCTGTTTTCATCTGCTATAACCCATTTAGAATCCCATGTTCTATCCGCTCACCTATCCCATCAATAGACAGATTGAATTTTTCCCAATAGGATGCATCAGCTACACACACGCATACACACATATTTACACACACATACACACATGCGCAAACACACACATACACATACATATATGTATACAAGTCGAATTAGTCATTCAATACAGACTGTCACTTTTGGAGGTATGCCATGTTGGGGTGATCAATTAAAAAAATGGAAAAATTAGTTATTAATGAATATGTCACTATTCTTGCCTTTTGTTGGGTCATGATCAATGAAAATGTCTCAATTTTCAAGAAACAAGCACAGACACAAAATGAGGGATCAATTTAGGATTGACGTACATTACAAATTGAACCCCCACTAAAAATCTATTGGGGGGGATGTTCAAAGAACAAAAAAAAACGTGAATGTTGAAAATTTTAGCCCTCAAGCTTCATTGGTGCGTCCTGTATTCAAGATACATACATATATACATACATACATACTTACATACATTGCAGCTAGCCAGCTGGACCTACTTGGAAACTGGAGAAACCTATGTTTCCAATTTTGGTCATAGCTTTGGTTGATGGATTCTAATATACATATTCAATCACACATTTATATTTTCATTACTTACCTCTTTCATTTGTATTGCCGGCCGTTAATTATCAATATGCCTTATTTGATTTCCCTCCAAATATTAGAGGTTTTATGATTTCCTTTGTGTAAATGAATCAGTCTACAATTAATCATCACAACACGTCTATCTATTTTCGTATATCCTCCAGTGTATTTTGGTTTGTCTCTCTCTCTAAATCTTTTGTCAGGTGATAGTAACTAATTTTAGTTTCATACTATGCTAGCTTGTTAACCATAGTCTGCTCAGATAAGATGATAGTTAACACATCTGCCTCGCGTTAAGAAGGATCCGGTTTCGATTCCCGCTATGAGCGAAGAGTGTGGAAAACTCTTCATTAGTACAAATTTCCCTGTGCACTCAGCATCTATTTGAATACACCCTAAGCTGTGTGGAATAACTTCGGAATCAGTCATGCCTCCCCTATTCGAAAGAATAGAAAGGTAAAGTGTCACCTCTTTCAAGAGAAAACCTCCAATGGAGTACGACAACTGGTGGTATAGTCTGGGTTTTTGTTGCATGTATCAGCTTAGTGATCCTTGCAAGTCTCAAGTCTGGTGAAGACCGGGACTTGATAAAAATAAGTTTTCATGACCATCCTCTTGACCAGATGCAAGTCCCCCAAAGGAATACATCCAAATTACTCATACAACTTAAAGTGTACTCAATTAGCTCCTGAGTGCACAGGGAATTTTGTTCAAATGAAAAGTTTTTCAAACTCATCACTCATACTGGGAATTGAACCCCAAGACCCAAAATCTGGGTACCCACTGTGAGTGAAGATGTAAACTTGCATGAGATGAGCTTCTCAACTCTTCACTCAACAAAGTCCTCTCTTCAGCTGCCTCATCACGTTCTCCCTGATCTTTTCCATAGTCTGAAATCTCCTTCCTATCAATGGCAAAAAGCCAGAAGTCACAGGGAGCCAAATCTAGACTGTAGGTGTTGGGGGTGCAGATCTAGTTGATTCAATGTTTTGTCAAAAGATGCTTGTTTGCATAATCGCTGATCGTCTTGCTGGGTCATGGTGAATGTAATAGTCACACAATGCACATACACACTCAATCGCATCTCTATGCTGACTGAGTAACTCCACAAGAGAGTGCATACTCACACAGGCATAGTAAATACACTTCTTATGGGCTACTACTTTGCATCAAGATATTCAAAATGATTGGATATTTTCCAGAGAGACCTTGTATGTGTAACAAACAGAAAAAGAGGTGATCAAAAAATACAACATATAAACTCTCAGCTTTTATCTGGTCACCGACATCAAATTCTGGTTCGGAAATATGCAACTAAAACCAACAAAAGTTCAAGGGTTAAACAACCATAGCCATCAAAGATGGCAAAGAGTTCTATCTTCTATATATATAAGTGTTTATGTGTTTGTTTATGTGTGTGAGTTTGCTTGTTTGTTTGTATGTTCCAGTGCTCCTGGCCATACCCTTTTGTCTAAAGACTTGAAAATTAGCACCAGGACTCCACTAGACCCTTTGTAAAACCATCTTTTTTATTTTTGGAAGAAAAGCTTTTTTGACCCATTCTGGAGCCTTATTTTGACATGTTTATTAATAACATCCAGAATAGCCAGAATATAGACGTTTCTAGATGTTCTTTTTTTACTTACTTTCAGATTCTTTCTAGCAGAAAACATCAGTGATGTTATAAAAAAGGAATTTTTTTATGATCATATTTACTCTTTGATGGAATTTCTTTACATGACTTCAAATTTTGACACTACAGTTGTTCGATTACTGACTGTGATGGAGAATTATATATATCTATATATTTATTAAATTTAAGGTAGTCTGGCACAGTGAAACATCAAAAGAAACTGGACTCAGGAGAGCAAAATTATTGCAAGAATGAACCGAGCAAAGATAAAAAGATCATGCTTAACCAAAAACCCAAGTGAGAAAACCCTGTCTACTAGCCTTGTAAATTAGTATTTGAAACCCTGGCTTTCACCTGGGCTCAGACACCAAATTCTGGTACAGGTGGGTTATATGCACTAACTCAGCCTCCAGACAAGTCCAAGTGTTATAAATACTAGTAAGATCTCATAGCTTAACTAACAGAGTACCTAAAGGTATGTCTGTGTCAGTATCTTTACACCTTAATTTGAAAGGTGAATACAAGATATTATCAACAAAGATTCTTGTATACATTTTGGGGTTTAAAAACCCGCAGTAGTAGTAGTGGTAGTTGTAGTTATATTATCGGCAGCCTAACAAGCCCATGTACACACAGAGAGCAGGACAGCATTTTGCCTTCATGTGTTGGCAATACCCCCTTCTACAAATTGTGTTGGTTGTCAAATACTGACAGCTCGCTAATTAAATTCAGCATAATCTGATTGGGAGACAAATGAAAAGAAATTATCAGAAAATAGAAAAAAGTTTTATTAATCACTTTGGTTAGTCTACAATCATTTCTGTCAAATTTGCATAAAGATAAATAATTCATTTACATTGTATTTTTATGTTTTAATGGGACGGACAATTTGAATAACAACGCTTACTGGAATTACATGTTGACTCTTTTGCAAATTATAAATGGAATTCAAAGTATTTCATATATGATGGATTTTGCTTAATTGGGCTACATCGCGATCAACAATTTGAGACCTAATGACCGGCTTGTCAGTTCAACCAAACAACTTGATTATTTTCATGTCCGATATACAGAAAGTTTTTTTTCTTAATTCAAGGGGAACGTCTTGCATAAAAGCCACAACAACCCAAGTCCTTTTTTTGAGGGAAAATATGTGTCACCAGCTGAAGGTATTTCAAAGATAGTTGTTTCGAGAACTGAAAAATATATTTCTGGTGATTCTACCAGATCTTATTTTTCAAAATATCAATGCGGTAACACTGCTGCTTGGTCCGAATAAACAACATATTGGTCATAGTAAATAAAGCATATTAGTAATGATTACATAGGTTTGAATCAGTTCTTGCAAGATTGGTTGTTTTATGCAGCTTGTCCTAATAACTGTAATAAGTAGATTCCACTGTATTTCAACAAGCTACTAGAAAAAAAGAATTTGCATCTTTGGAAACTTAATTTTTGATAACTTTCTGAAGGAAACTATTCCTTAAAAGAAGATCATCCTCTTTATTTTCTTTATGTTCCTCCCTTGGTAAAACCTATTCCCTTTAATTTTATTTTTATTCTTATTTAATAAGGTAGAGGGAGTGTTATAAATCATGATCCTAAATTTTCACTACTATTTACCTTCATTCATCTTAATTGCTGTTGCTACTTATCACAACTAAACTCAGACTTGGTACTCTTCAGCAGTGAATAGATAAATTAACAATGTGGATCTGAATGAAGAATAAGTTTCAGATATAGAGGGTAGTGAGTTTGATTCTCACCAGGAACTTATACTTTATTCCTTTCAACTTATACAGTTCATAATTTCTCTCCACTTAAATATACTGCTTTAACACAGTTAACAATTGTTCCCTGCTTAAACTTACGGCCTTGTATGAATGCATCACCAATCTCCACTCACAACTTTATCAAGGGTGTCATCAGATTCAGTACACAGGGGTAATTGTTGGTAAGACTCCCTTTCTAGCTCGCCAGGCATCTTGAAGCTTTGTTCTGCTTACAGCACCTAGAATTCCCCAGTGGTTACCCATTGTGGTACTGACCAGGTTTGACCTTGCTTAACTTTGGTGATCTTACCATCTTGGTGTATCCTACATGATTAGGTTATAATCCCTCACCTTCAGAAATTCTTCAATCTGGTACCAGAGCATTTGCATACCGGACAACTACATACTGGACCTTTATGTATCAGTCATTTATTTACCTGGACATTTGTGTACCAGTATATTTGTCTACTGAATTATTACCTACAGGTCCAAATGACTTTTTGCTTAAATCTCATGATTGAAAACCCGCAGTTCATAATTCTCGTCTATGTAAGTTCAGAGCATTATTTCTTACATTTCAATGAATTACTCACACAGTAAATAAACAGCCATAAAACTTACAGTCAACAATTCCTCTTTGCTTGAAGCTTTTGCATTTATTCTTATATTTAAGAATTCCTCTTTTGGTAATGAAGAAGGGTTTTAGGAACCAGGTTTACATAAAGGCTTGGTTTTGGAAACTAGACATATATTATAGCTAGGTTAGGGGAACTCAGTATTCTGTTAAGTCTCCACTACCAGACATTGAATGTGCAAAAGATTGGAAATTGAGAAGTACTTATACACCTTACTCCTCACATACCCCTCACCACATTTCCAGCACTGCTACTTACATTTCATGCCTTATTACTTACAGTTCACAATTCCTTCCAGCTTAAATGAATTCATTATGTGATCATATATGAAAGGTAACCTAACACTGATGGACTGAAGGAGAGGAATGGGTTGAACGGAAAGAAAGCTCGAAAAAAAGGCCTTTGATAGAATGATTGATGTGAAAAGGAGTCTTAAGTATCCTTAATTATAATGGTTTCCTTGGTAAATACTTATTTCCCTCAAATCGATAACAGCGACAGGTCAATATATCAAAAAATAAGCATTCCTAACAAAAGACAAATTATAATCACTTTGTATAAAAATGACAGCTTACAACTGAAGAAAATAAAAGCCAACAAATCAAGAATATCGAATGAACAATAAAGCAACAATAATGACAATATATGTCAGACAGTGAATAAAAGCATAATAACAATGATTAGATCACAAACAACAGTAGTGAAAATATAGATTAAACGTATAGTTATCGGTAAATAATAACCGGGAATCCAAAGGAAATTACGGATCACCACCACCCACATATGCTGTGTTCGGGATGATCAATTAAAAAAAAAAAAAAAGGGTGATCAATGAATGAGTTATTGCTCTTGCCTTTTGTGGGGCTGTGATCACTAAAAAGGTCTGAATTTTCAAGAAAGACAAGCTTGCCCAAACTAGTGACCAATTTAGTATGAACATTGCATATTGAATCACCCAACCCCACTGAAAAGATAAACATTCGGAGGGGAATTTTCAAAGGACAAAAAAAAGCATTTTCCATATTCATTGAATGGAGTGTGTATGCAAAATTTCAAGATTCTACAATGAAGGATAAGGGATGTGCCAAGTCTAGATTTCATTTGAAACCCTATGAACCGTTTGTACATGGTGAATATGTCAGTTGGCCTAGACAGCATAAATAGGATAAACAATCAGAGTAATGAGATGCTCCTCATGTTTCTCAACACGGACAATCATATTATAAAGAAATGGATATTAATCTGACATGGTAAATATAAATCCGTCATTTTCATCTGAAACTCGATTTGATCTGAAATAACATTTTTTTATTATTTTATTTACACTGTCTATTTACCATATAAAAATTAAAATAGCACATTTATAATTATAGAAATTAGATATAAATGTTAGAATACATGAATAACCTAAGCCCAGCAACTGTGATTAAACCTGTCTGTTGTGGATAGTGATGGTTAATGATTGCTAAAAGGAGAAAAAAGAAATCTTCGAATGAGAATAACAGCAGGAAAAAATAAAGAAGATTTAGTCAGCATTAGAGATTATATCGATTCTGCTATCAAATGTTTTGTGAACTACACAAGACAGTGTAATGAAATTTATTTTTTGTACCCCATACAAAGCCCAGAGGCCACTCTAGATATAGTGCTACAGTAATTTCATGACAGCTTTGCAAGATGTTTGTTGACCGTGGATTTTAAGAGATGAATATCATATCAAGCAGGAAAGCACTCTCGGGGAAATGTGGTCCATGGAGCAGCAGTTCGGAGGAAGAAGCTCTTCGAATGGAAATTGCAATGGGTACATAGAACAGTTGAAAGGTGTGGATGGAATTCGCTGAAGATTGTAAATTGTGTTCTGTCTGGGGAAATCTTCTATTGATAGAACAAAATAAATCATAACAGTCGAAAGTTGTATAATTGAGAGGACCATGGATGGGAATGAGGGCACGGGGGGGGGGGGTATATTTACTTTTCAATTTCAAGGGGTTTTTGTATGGTCACCATCTACTAAATGAAGATATTAATGTATACTTAGTTCCCCAAAGCTAGCCTTACCATATACCTAGTTTTCAAAACTCTTTTCTTTCATTGGATAGGATGACTAGTAGAGAATCAAGAAGCTCCAAAACTGCAAGATTGGCTTTGCCAGGGACAAACTCCCTTGCATCATTCAAATCTAAGGTAAATAAAACAGGATTCATTACTTCATACAATATTATTCGGAAAACTATTTATCCCAGATCATCTCCTTTATTAGAAGTAAAGTATTCCTGTAAATGGGATTTGCAGATTAAGCAGAACAAGTCAACCTGAGTTTGGCTTTAGAAGTGGGAGTAAATTCGTCATCAGTTTTTGTGTATGTCACTGTATCAGAGATATTCGAGCATGATATCACTGATTTTTGGTGTGATCATTGTCATCCATCATTGTTGTAACATAAAAAATCAAAACCCAATGGGAGGAGTTAGACAATATGCTAACTAGAAAGAACTTAGAGTGCATAGCTCAGCCAATGGCATACACTAACAAAAAAAATGAACGGAATTCAGTTTATATGTAGCTACAATGCAGGTGAGGTAAGTATGTTTCGATTTTCCATATTTCAGACTATACGATAAAATATCTCAGATTTGAAAAAACTCTAGGATCCATCACAAAATTTGTTCAATTCTTTCAAAAAAATGAGATTCAAATTCACTGAGAACTTTTTAGATGTGAACAAACAGTCAAACGTAAATGTATACATATAGGTATACAAAAAATGAAAAATATTGGTAAATCATAAAAGATTCTGCCCTCCAAATTTACTCAATTCCTCTTTTGCCCTTAGGCCACTATTTGACAAAATGTCGTCAAAATTCATTGAGAACTTTTGAAGATATTGTGTGGACAAACAGACAACATGAGTTGATACAAATATGGTTGCAAAGAGATCATCTGAAAAGAAAAATGAAATCTTTTTTCATGATGGTCCAGAACAATTCCATAAGAACCAACTGTACTAAGACCAAGATAGTCACTCAATAGAAACCGTCAAATGACCAATGTCTTTTGGCAGCAGGTCGTGTTGAGGGTGATCAATTGAAATTTGGTTTCAATTTTTGGTTTTACCAAGGAATAAATTATTTCTCTCACCTTTTGTTGAACACTAGAATGTCTGAATTTTCAAAAACGACAAGCATCAATGTAAACATTCACAAAATAGTAACCAATTTAACATAAACTCATCTTGTAAATAGAATTTGCCTCTAAAAACCTATTTTGAAGAGGAATTTTGAAAAAATAATATTCTTTCAGGTATATTAATGAGTAATGAAATTTCCTGCCCTCTAGCTCCATTGATGTTCTGGTTGACAATTTCTAATAATAAGCAAATGCAGTATGTTGGTTCAGGAGCAGGGTAAAGAGAGAGTGATCCACTCAGAACTATGCAAATCAACGAGGTGTGAAAGTCGAAATGTATATGAAGAAATAAGAATCTATCTTTGAGGATAAAAAAGAAAATTCTATGGAACTTTCAAATTCAAACAGATCACCAACTCTAGTGGTTCCCCAAATTTTATGAACCAAGGTGCCTTTACTGCAAAAACATTTTTCTCACAGCACCCCAAGTCATAAAAAAAATATTCAAAGATTGCATTTATATTCATGCGGTTTGGTAAAGAGATAATTCATCATCATCATCATCATCATCATCATCATCATCGATCTTTTATTGTCCGTCATTGGACATAGACCTTCCCCAGGATTTGCTAGACCTCTATATCATGGGCGTCGTAGAGCCAGTATTTTCTGAACTTGTCCAGTTTGTCTCGGTATCACATATTCCGCTGGTCTCGGTTTTGCATTGGATCTCTGGGGATCCATGTTCTGAGTTTTGATGTCCATCAGTTGTCTTCCATTCTTGTAATATGACCAGCCAATTGCTATTTTGGTTTCCTAGTGGTTTCTATGATGTTTCAGACTCCTGTTTTTCCCCCCAAATATACTGTGCTATCCTGCGGTCTCTCCATGTGAGGTTGAGCATGATTATCTCATGTGCAGGTAGCATGCTTCCCAGCTTGCCAGTCAGTCTCTTGGTAAGATTCCATGTTTCAGCTCCATAAGTGACTATCGGGAGAATCCATTGGTTGTATACCCTTCTTTTTAGGACTAATGAGGTTTTCTTGTCCTTGAAGGCTGAGCTTGCTCTACTGAAGGCTTATCATCCGAGAGTGATTCTCCATTTGATTTCTTCTTCTTTTGAGGATTCCAAGGATATTCTTTGTCCTAGGTAGATGTAGTTGTCTACTTTCTCCAGCTCTGAGTTCTCAATTTTGATCATTGTGTGTTTATTCCTGACTTGTTTGTTGTACACTACCTTTGTTTTGCTGAAGTTCAAGTCGAGACTGACTTTCTTGCTTTTTCTGTTCAGTTAGTCTAGCATTAGTCGGAGATCTTGGAGGCTCTTCGCAAAAAGGACGATATTGTTGGCAAATCTGAGGTTTGAATCACATAATTCAAATTCATACAAGAAAACAGTTTCCTCTTTCAATAACCATATACATAATTAAACATTAGATAAATAGAGTGATTCACGATGTGCCAGTAATATGTTGCTCCTTATCATTGCATCAGTGCATCAGGAGATCAAATCTAGAAAATTTGTCAGATAAAGAATGTTGCAGCAAATCAATAGAGCAACCTGAGACACGAAAAGGAATGTGGAACATGAAGGCAATTAGTGTACTCATTATTATTGGCAGGCTTGGAACAGTCTAAAAGAGGTTGAAAAATTGAAAATCCCAAGAAGAATTAAAATCAGGTTGAATGTTTAGGATAGTGCCAGAGTATCAAGAAAACTTGCTGCCACTTCATTCCCATCCAGCAAAAAACCTCCAGATACTATTGGTCCGTCACACTTACAGTATCAGTAGCAGCCATAAACTTCCCCCTCTTCTACCTTCTTCTTTGCCTACCGTGTCTGTCACATTTATAGTATCAGTAGCAGCTATCCACTGAGCCTGTTGTTCTAAACTTATGATAATTGTGAGCAAATCAATTATTTATGGACTAGTAATAAAGCATGAAATGAGCAAATGACTTGAGCTCAACTGTGAAAACAAATGGTATGAGCACAAACCGATGGTTGTGAAATACTCTGGGACATTGAGATCCAGACTGACCACCCAATCGAAGCGAAAGGACTATATCTGATAGACATAAAAAGAAGAGAAGGTATTGTTGAGCATTTAGGCTGAGGGTGATAGAAAATGAAGATTATGAATATAACAGAACATCACTCCGGGACTGAAGAAGCCATGAAGCATGAAAGTTTGTTCCTGTAATAATTGACACACTTGAAACTATACCAAAATACTTGCGTCGAGATTAGAAGAATTAAAAGTTTTTGGTTTTTGAGTAAAACACTGTATTACCCAGGTATAATAGCCCCTCTTCCCCACACCTGTATTGTCTAATCTGTTGCCCAAGGATCGCAATGGTGTGAAACTGTTCTAGCAATACAGTT
Organism: Thysanoteuthis rhombus; assembly: GCA_963457665.1. Taxonomy (NCBI): domain Eukaryota; kingdom Metazoa; phylum Mollusca; class Cephalopoda; order Oegopsida; family Thysanoteuthidae; genus Thysanoteuthis; species Thysanoteuthis major. The sequence continues at coordinate 24,194,662 of OY735235.1, forward strand.
GTTAATATCTACATATCTATTTACTTTATTTTCAAATATCGAGCACTGTTACCCTAGTTAAAGCAGCCACTAAAAACGCTAACGATATATATATATATATATATATATATATATATATATATATATATATATATATATATATATATATATGAGCGCACAGATATTACACTGATCTTTGGCGGTAGTGCTGGGGGCGATACTTTGATCCAAAGCTAAGTGCTCCAATGATCCTAAGAAGAAGAGCCGGGGGCACAACTTTGATCCCATCCACTGCACACAAGTACTCGGGCCTCACACAGAAGAGCCGATCCGCACGTGAATAATGCCATCATTTCATTCTTCACGGGTATCATACAAATTCAAATAACGGTGGAGAGTGTTAATGTTTTGAGGAAACTTATTGTCACTTTGTCCGCGGCGAAAACGTCAAGACACTACTCGGGTGAAAATTCAACGAGTACAACATAATAATGCTAATTACAGAGAAGGCGTATTGTACATCGTTCGGCATTGATTGTGGTGGTCACATTTTCTTGTGCAGTTCATTGGAGCGACGTGGAAGTGAATATTAAATTGAATGAAAGCAAGAATAAATAAAGCAAGCGACGAAGTGAATAATAAGAGAGGAAAAGGGAGACAATAATAAATAATGGTTGAAAATTGAATCAAATAATATAAGAGCTATTTCGTCAAGTTGAGCACAATCGCGGCCATATTGCAAAGAAAATATGTTTTCATTTTTACCTATTCTTTCTCAAATCATCTTTATTCTTTTGGGGGGAAGTCGCTTTCAATATCAGAGTCCTTTTCCTCGGCACGTTTTAGTTTATTTAACAATCGTTTTTCTTTTTATTCAATTGGATCCAAAATATGAATTAGACGGAACAGAAAGAGTTGTCCTCTATTGTACAATATAATGTAATATTGGTGAGCCAAATATTTTAATAATAACTATCCGAATTTCCATAGAAAAGTCTAAGAAAGGAAATTGGTAAAGTGCCTCGGGTGCGGGGAAGGAATTGTGGTTTTCGGAAGAGAGTCAAATCGAAAGTAAAAGTGAAAGTACATATGGACAGTTCTCCAAAGAAAGCAAAAAACAAAGACCAGAAGAGAATTGGTCGACTGGATTTTAGTATTATTAAAAGAACGAAAAACACCCCGCTGTTTTTTATTATTTCTTCTTATTAGATGAAGTATTGTAATCCATTATTTTATTCATTTTTACTTCTTTTTACCGTCATCTTTAATTTTTACTTGTTTTTATAACAACTTTGTGATAAATTGACGGTCTGAGTCAAAGCTGTAATGAAAACAACTAAAAATTAAGATGATGATAAAAAAAACAGTACAAATAAATGAAATAACTCCAGAATTTCTTCTTTTTCTCCTCCAAATAAATTTCTGTAATTGAGCAAAGAAAAATAATATTAGGAAAATGGACAACAAAATATTTCATAAGAGGATATTGAAATTTTATTTGTTTCACAACTTTGCAACTTCCGTCATCTTTTTTTACCTGCTCTCATATAAAAGATAGGCATTTTCCTACAATTTTATCAACAATACCAGGTACTTTTTCGTTATCTGTGCGCAAGTCATATTCAGTGGTAAGCTACCTTGTTGAAAATCTAACTACTATTGAAAAATCTCTGTCAGTCTGTGAGCGTACGTTGTGATTACTTAACTCCACAACTAGCTATTTGATGAACTCACGACAAATTTATCAGTCACTATACAAGGCAGTGCAGTGACGAGTTCGAAGGTGTTCTCGAGAAATCTAACGAAAAAAATAGTTTGAAAATACATATTATAGATCTTTAGATCTTCTATTTATGGTAATAGATCTACATTTTGATATAAAATACCTAGATTGGCAACACTGAGAAGAAATTACCGAAATACTTCGAAACCGCTGTTTCGTACGAAAATCATTTTACATGACTATTATGGCTTATCGCGAAGCCTCTTTCAAATATGCACCTTTAGAACAGATACTGTCCAAGAAGTAAAGAAAATAGGGTTAAAGATTAGCCAGACAGACAGTCAGGTCGAATTGTTTCGTCAAATCTTTCTATATAGAATAACAATATAATTAATCACTTACGGTTGCCTATTTTACAAATGGGCTAATCACTGAAAATGAGTGGGGTACAAGTAATGAAGAAGGGCCAGATAGTCTTATCAAAACAAGAGGAAACCAACATGGGTGTCTGCTACAACTTTTCCTTTGTTGTGGATGGGTGGCAAGAGCGTATATTTGGGGCGGGGGGTCAAAGTGTATATTTCAGGATAGTGGATATTGTATAGTAGAGAAGAAAAAAGGTTCAGGGCATGTCTTAACGGAAACCCAATTTCAAATAAGATTTCCCCTTTGTATTGTATGTAAGTACAACTAAAATATTAGACGGAGACGAATGACCTAAACTCAAAGTGACACGATTGAGTGACCATCAGCGAATATTAATGCAGTCTTCCAATATGGAAACATCAAGTTCGGATTACATTTTTTTTAATGCCAGCCTGGAAGGGATAGGAATGATGGATTAATGCCTTTTCAAGAGGATTAGTGCAAAGTGAATGCATACTCTCTCAACCGGAATTTGAGATTGTTGCACCGATTCCATTTTCTGTGCTTCTAACCGTTAGGCCACCCTGAACTCTGCATTCACTCAATCGAGTACCCGTTGAATATTTCTTTCTAACAACAATCTAGAATAACTGAACAACTAGACACGTAAATTTTCCTCCCGTCAAAAGCAACTAACATTTCATTTTAAAAGGCAATGGAATATGATGTTTAGACTCATAAAACAAAAATCTGTCTGTGAAGTTTAGGAGAAATATATTATTCAAGAAATCGCCGTTTCTGACAGTGAAGATTTAACACATTGAATGTGATGTACCTTAGCCATTAAGCGATAAATTGAGGTTTACAATAAACGTCAAGTCAATCAAAGATTTACGAAAAGGTTTAAATTGATTTTCAACTTAAGATCAACTTGAAATATTGCCCAAAATGCAATAAATTCCGAGAGAATTGGGGAGGAAACTGAACAACTCTCGAGCAATCAATTGTGAAGCCGAAGCAGGATGAATGTTGTATCTGCCGTTTTCTCTATGGCCTATTTTATGTCGGAGTAATCCTGACTGGTCGAGTGTTATAGACATTTGCATCCTTATTTCTCTCTGATCGCACAAAGTAACAAATAATTTCTGCTTACTTTAACTGGAAGCCCAGTTCACTAACTGACGTTCAAGAGACAAATTACGTCTTTCAGTCATGTTTACAATATACCTGTAATGCGACATTTTCTCTTATAGGAAGGCTCACTCAAATCGCGCCTCTTGCTCAAGACAAGACTTAGTAAGTGGTTGTAAGTTACGTCACAGGAGTGATGAAAGTATCTAAAAATGAGGAATATACTATCTTAATATCACATCCAGTCACGAGAGACATTGCATAAAAAACATCAAATTCAAAAAAGCAACCAACAAATCGAGCACACCCTGCCCGGAAAGTATTAGCTATTTATTATCTACGAAAAAATAGCCTACCAAGGACAATAACTCCTTAGACCTACTTCATGAACTCACTCATTGACGTTTCATTGCCGACTGAGTAACCCCACGGAGAGTGCATGTCCTTGCATGAGCAATAAGGTCTTCTCTGGGTGGTTGCCAAGTAACATGAAGGCTGCTAACCTCAGTAAATACAGGTATAACTCACCTTTACGAACTCATCAGTCTTTTAACGTCTGTTGTTGGACATACACCTTCCCCAGGATCCACCACATTTCTCTATCATGAGCGTCACTGAGCCAGTACTTTCTGAATTTATCTAGATCATCTCTCCAACTTGTATTTTGTCGGCTTCGGTTTCGTATGTGGTCTCTGAGGATCCATGTTGTGAGTCGTGATGTCCATCAGTTGTCTTTCATTCTTGCAACATGACCAGCCCATTGCCATTTGAGTTTTCTAAAGGATTCTATGATGTCTTGGACCCTGTTTTCTTTCAGATATATTGTGCTGTCTTATGATCTCTCCATGTGAGGTTGAGCATGATTCTCTCATGCGCACGCTGCGTGCTTCTCAGTTTGAGGGTTTGTCTCTTTGTTAGGTTCCATGTTTCAGCTCCATAGATGACTATCGGGAGAATGCATTGGTTGTATATTCTTCTTCTTAGGATTATTGGGATCATCTTGTTTTTGAAGGTTGAGCTTGCTCTGCCGAAAACTTGCCATCCTAAGGTGATTCTCCGCTTAATTTCTCCTACGAACAAATTCGTTCTTAATGACAGTTCGTAAAGAGGGACTTCGTAGAATGAGATATACTTATTCATTGAAGACAGCGCATCTTCTATGGACAGACACTAACATACAAACTTAGAACAGGTCTATTCACTTGTGAAAATCTTTTTGCCGTGTTCAAATTGAGCGAAATAAAGACTTTTTATAATTGAACGTATTGTAGCCATCAAAGATGGCGAAGGATTCTATCTTTTTTCACAAGTGTGTATGTTTGTTTGTGCATTTGTCTGAATGTTTGAGCACTCCTGACCACACCCTTTTATCTACAGACTTGAAAATTGACATCAGAACTCCCTTCGATCCTTTCTAATATTTTTTTTTTAAATTTTTGGAAAAAAATCATTCTTTGACCTTTTAAGGCCTTACTTTGAAGTGGTTTATCAATAATATCTACATTCTAGAGAATCCAGATATTTCCAGATGTTTTTTACTCTATATTGGATGTTTTCCGGTGGAAACTCCAGTAATCTCATAAATAGAATGTATTGTGACTATATTCATTCTTCGATTGAATTTTGCACATAACTTCAAAATTTGACGCTACGGTTGTTCCATCATTGACTGCGATTGCGAGTTTCCGTTAAGTTTAAAATTGTATTTTGATGTTTGTAAAGCCGGGAGTTCGTAAAGTGAGAGTTCGTAAAATGAGGTATATTCGTGTGTACATTTCATGAAGATAATCATACAAAATAGTACAGGATTCTGACATTATTATGTTTACTCCATTTTGTCGGGTGCTCTGTCTGTTGGACTATGGTGCACTTAGTGTCAGCAATTTTTTCTTTGGCAATATCACACTAGCAAATAGACAAGAGGACAGGTCGGGTTAGTCACGCAATAGAAACTGTCACGTTATCAATGTATTTGGGCGGCGTGCTGTGTTGAGGGTGATCAACTAAAAAAATTTGAAAAATTCGAAAAATGGGGTGATCAATGTATAAGTTACTTCTGTCGCCTTTTGTTGGGCTGTCAAAATTCCCCCCCAAAAAAAAACTAGCATGAAAGCTGCCTGACAAAAACTGAAGGGCCAATTCGAAATAAACGCACGTTGCAAATTGAACATCAAGTAATAACTTATTAGGGTAGAAGATTAAAAAAACGTTTCTGTTGAATTACATCTCTCACCTTTTGTAGGGGCGTGACCGTTAAAACGTTTCGAATTTAAAAAAAAACATGAAGGCAGACAAACACAAACTAAGAGGCCAATTTAGCATAAACTTACATCGTAAATTGAGCCTCTCACAAAACCTATTTTGGGGGAGAATTTTTAGAGAAAATTTTTTAAATCTCAAGCCTTTTAGTTTCATTGGTTATGCATACAGCCAACTCATACCTACATACATACATACATACATACATACATACATACATACATACATACATACATAGTCAGTCAGACTCTATCTAAAACTAGAGAAACCTATGCTGACATTTTTGGTTGACGGTTTCTTTATAAAAGTTGCTTTTGTTTATTTGGAAAAGATATCATCTGTGTCTTATGAAGACAAAGTTGGCAATAACATCATGAGTATAAAAATCTTGCTCAGAGGTTTTGAGTGAGGTGCTATTATTAAAAGAAAAGAAAAGGTTCTGACCCGACCCATCCTCACCCCAGGGTGCTGAATTTGTGATACCGGTTTTCATGGAACTTATCTTATCAGCAAACTTCGAATATGAAAATGAGAATTTATGAGAAAAAAAGAATTGAATTCTATTTTCTTTTCATCTTTTTTATTTGAAGGTTCAAGTCGCGTTGCTAACGGTCATAAAGTGTATAATGGCAGGCTCAGTTGATGGCTGCTACTGATACGATAAATGTGACTGACACAGTAGAAATGGGAGATGGGGAAAGAAAGTTAGATATTTTGATAAGAGGATAAGAAAGGAGAGGGGCTGATGGTGGCTATTGATACTGTAAGTGTGACAGACATGGTAGGACGAGTCTTAATGTGAAAAAGAAAGCAAGTTTAATTAGAGGGTAGGAAGGGAGAGTACTTGTTGGCTACTACTCATACAACACCACACTTATTAGGTCAACAAAGTTAGGATGGTACATGTATTTGCTCGCGTCTGTCCGTCTCTCCACACAATATCTCCCAAAGTTCTGAATAGACTTGAATGAAATTTCGAGGAAGGGCGGACAATGGAGTGAGGAAGAGCGATGGTTCAATTCTAGACTGGATCCCAGGAATTTTTTTTCAGACTGAGAGATACTTTCCACAGTTTTTTTTCCATACATTGATCTATACACTCATATTTGTCCGCCCGATATCTCCCAAAGTTCTCACTTAATTTCAATGGAATTTCATAGGAGGATGAACAATACGCTACGTAAGCTGCGATTTAATTTTTGAGATGTATCCAAGCATAATCATAAGCATAGTTCTATCTAAAAAAATTAAACCTCTTCTTTAGTTAGTCTTTCTTTTACCTGATCTCATATGAGCACCATGAAAATATTATTAGTACAGCTATCCTCCTATATAACGTGATTTGTAATATCAAAGACACAATTATCATATTGTTGTATGCGTCCCTGTGATAGTGCTGATTGCGATGTATCAATATTTTGCAGATCAAACATATCATTATATTGACACAGACATCCCCTAACATAACGCGGTTTGTTACAGCGCAATTCATATATATATATATGTGTGTGTGTGAGTGTGTGTGTGTGCGTGTGTATTAATAATAAATCGTCTCAGTCCCTCACAAAAGAGAGATGTAAGTAAAAGACTTATTTCATTGTAGTAATGGTTGGCGGAATTTTCATGCATCGTTGGTCAGCTGTTCGATTTGCTATTCGGTTAATAATACCAGTACCGGGCAAAATATGTCTTCTAATATGATGTCTACAATTATCCCATATATATATATATATATATATATATATATATATATTATATATATATATATATATATACTCATTCAAAGAAATTCACAGAATATAGGTAGTTGGTTCAATTCTTGACTGAATCGATTTATTTGCTCCGACTCCCAATCCCGCATTCCAGAAATTGTTGACTTTATTTAATTTTTGAATACCACGAGATTTGATTGAGTCTGTAAGAATGGCAAAATGTGTGAGTGTAGAAGAAAAAAAACCCTGCTATTTGACCGGAAGGTGTCACCCTTTTTTTTCTCGATTTATAACCCAGAGAAAACATTTTCCATTGTTAAACAAAACAGTCAATTGCTTGAAATGTTTGAAATAATCAAATAATACTTAAGTTTAATTGAAATTTGGATTCGAAGCTCAAATCTAATTTGATTTACAAAGAAAATTTGATTTGGGGAAAGTTCACAAGAAATAAGTTGAGTAAAAAAAAAATGTTGCACAAAAAAGAAGAGAGCAGCTTTTTTTACAGAACATGTTTCTTCCCTTTTTTTTAATACTTCTGGGCTCCTTTCATGAAAACTACCCAACATGTTAAAATTACTGAGGTAACGAAACCTTTGAACGATGACAAAGCTATTAACTTTGGATAAAGGTCAGACGAGAAAAAAATTCTGAACTTCAATAAAAAGCAATCTTTTTAAAAACATTAAAGAAACACCATCATTATCAAAATAATGGCATGGTTGGTATTATTAATGGTCAATAAGTTTCAAAGGAAGAAAACATCTATAAGTCGTCTGTAGGTCGAAGATTTCATGTAACCAACGGAAATGATACCATTCTGCTTTTCTTTATTTCTTTGCCTCTTTGTTCCTCGATATATATATATATATATATATATATATATATATATATATATATATATATATATTGTGTCATCCACAGACAGCTGTTTCGATGTATTACATTTCTTCAGTGTGGCTATAGACTTTCCATTATCCCATTCAGTACCGCAACAGAACTAGACAGGCAGTAAGGCTGAATTTAAGCGATATATCTAAATTATTCAGAAATATATACGTTCATATCATAAGAGGTGCAGGTGGCGTAAAGGTGGTGACAGTATGCCTCCACTTTGCATTAATGCCCTTGTGAAATGCATGAATCCACTTCTATAACGATAAATGGCAAGGCAGCTAGAGCCCTAAAACCCTGCAAGGCAGTCCATCTTGGGCGTCGGGCTAGCACATGCGCTCATAAAAAACTAGTAAAATAATAATTGTCTCCATGCATCGTGTACTGCAATATGTGAGGAATTGAGTCTGAGTCTACGTACATCTTATAAATTGATCTATTCGGGCAAGTATTCTCATCTTTGTTGTTTGAGTCAAAACATTTTGATCATTGGACAGATCTGCCTCCGTTGGGTGTCTGTCGTATTCAGAAATCCTTTGGAATTTTGAACCAAACCTTTTATTCAATCCACTCAAGAATATTTCGGATCAGTTAATTCCTAGTGAATTCGTTGTGATGTTGCATCGTGATGTAATACTATTTACCTTTTCCACTGTACCGAAGTACATGGCCTTCTTTTCTTTACACTCGTGGATTGAATGAAGGACTCCGTTTGAAATCCCTATCACCTAATCAAGTACGATATTATGAAAACTGAAATGACAGCCGACACGTAGAAACTATAGTCATTTTTTTAAAACTCTCATTTATACCTGAATACGATTACGATAGACCAAAATGGCTCAAAGAAACCTTGCAAAAAACAAATCAAATTTGAAACAGTATAACCAATCGGGGAAAAATTAAATCTTTTGACTTGTGGAAACAAGAGAATCACATTTCAAACATTTTTCCTTGGAGCCTTTTTAACCCTTAAAAAGATGCTCAAAAAACCCATTCAGACAGTACGCATCTGTTCCTTCAGGGGACAGTATGCTACTCAAAACAATGTTTCGTGCACGCATATGAACGTACACATGAGGAAATGTATTTTATGGTATTTTCTCAGGTGATTTCAAGCCTTCACTCCTCAAACCTTTCGTATTCATCAACTTCAAATTTCTGGGGGAAACTAGAAAGACATATCCTGTAAGTTAAACTAACAAAACTTTTTCATCGTACATTTCAAAAGAACTTTTTTCTAAGAACATACAAACATGTAAGAGAGACTTGGGACGTTTGTAACAAGAGACGGTTGCACATGCACAGTGAGACCCTCCACTCACCCACAGAAGACACATTCAACATCTGCTGCTGTATTTGTTGCGGTTTGGAGGTATGAAAGAAATTTTTTTCATGTGCCGTATTCTTGTCATTCTATCCGAACAGTCTGCTGATATAATCAAAGCTTATTTAGTCTGAATCGTTTTGGTGGCTTTCAAGTGACAGGATTAGCATGTGTCAAAATCAATGTGTATACGTTGCATATTATGTTCTATAATAGATGATAGGGTTGGGGACGGTTGCCACAAGATTTTGGATGTCTGCGTTTTTGATAATTGGTTTTTAAAATAGTTTGTACGATGGAAAAACATGTTTAATAAAAGTTTGTTGCATTGCAAATTGTTCCATTCTTTTTGTTTATCTCTAAGGAGAGAATGGATACCAACTGTAACAAGTGCACATTAACTCAAGGTAGGCCTATGTTCTATGCATGGGCAAACAAAACTGAAGAACAATAAATAAACGATGTTATAATATTATCATAAAACAATACATACTTTCAGAATACTCTGTTCACTGAGACAAAAAGCAGAAGTTTATTGGAGAAATTCCATCTGTTTTCAACGTGTTACAACTGTCCCAGATTGTTGTTAGAACTGTCCCCAGGGATCAGGTCAATTGCAACAATTGACTTCTTCAATTCAAATAAATATTCTGAATGATGTGTGATAATCTTTATATGGAAAGGGTAATTAGCAGACGGGCGGAAGTTTAGCTCATAAAAATTTGGTTTGTCTAGTTCAAATAATTCCTGGGTAACTGAGAGAAATGCAAAAAGTGTTGCAATCGTCCCCAATCGTTCATACTTCAAGAGAACTTGCCGATTCTATCTGAGTTCCATCATCTGTCCTTTTCAATAAATCTTGGAAGGAAGAAGCACATGAGAGCTGGCGCATAGCAATTACGACCAAAATCTACAAGAACAGATTGAAACTGTACCTGAACACTAAAGACCAGTTACTTTAACATTGGCGGCTTAGAAAAAATCATGGAATTGATAGTTAGAGATGCAACTGTGAAGCATAATTTTATTTCTATTATTATTCGAACTATCCTCATCTTGGTTGTTTTTCATACAACGTTTCGGCTGTTGTACACTATGGCCTTCATCAGGTATCATCTGGTAGGTGTGGGGGAAGTAACGAACCGGATCCTCGACGGGGGGTATATAGACGGCACTCCCCTCTTAGCAGTAGTAGTATTTTTCGAATTATTATTGTCTGGGATCGAACCTAGAACCATTAGATTACTTGCAGTAATTCTTTCTGATTCTCTAACCGCTATGCGTGCATAACTTACTGACTGATGATCAACATGGATTCGTACCTGAAAGGGATTGTATAACACAACTGTTACTACTCGTAGAGGGATGGGCAAAGGCTATGTACAACGAATGTGTTCAAGACAATAACACAACAATCAAAATCGAAGATGCAGAACTGGAGAAAATAGAAAACTGCATCTACCGAATCCCCAGAAGAAGAAGATATCAAGCGAAGAATCGCTTTCGGTTGGTAGGCTTTCAGCAGGACGAGTTCAGCCTCCAAGGACAAGAAAATCCTGCTAGTGCTAAAAAGAAGGGTATACGACCGATAGTCACCTATGGTGCTGAAGCATGGAACCTAACCAAAAGATTGACCCTTAAACTTAGAACCATGCAACGTGCACATGAGAGAATCATGCTCAACATAACATGGAGAGATCACGATATATTACAGTTAAAACATGAATCCGAGATATCATAGAATCTATAAGAAAACTTAAATGGCAATGAGCTGGTCATGTTGCAAGAATATCAGACAACCGCTGGACATTACGACTCACAGCATGGACACCGAAAGATCATATGCGAAACCGGAGCCGACAAAATATAAGATTGCGCTACAAACTGGATAAGTTCAGAAAGCACTGGCACCATGACGCCCACGGTATAGAGGTCTAGCGAATCCTGGGGAAGATCCATGTCAAACAACGGACACTGAAAAGGATGATGATGATGATGATGATGATGATGATGATGATGATGGTGGTGGTGGTGGTGGTGGTAGTGGTGGTGGTGGTGGTGGTGGTGGTGATGATGATGATGATGATGATGTGGATTTAGCCAAGGCGTTCGACTCGTTTGCGTATGAACGACTTCTACATAACATGAAAAAATATTGGTATAAAAGGTGATCTACAGAAATGGGTAAAAACATTTTCAAGTGGGAGAACATAATGTGCAAACGTGATGAGAGCCAGGTCAGAATAGAAAGAGGTATTAAGCGTTATACCACAAGGCACCTTGATAAGTCCGATATCTTTTTTGTAATCTTCATCAACGATTGGCCAGGAGAGGTCGAATACAACGTATGCAAGCTATTTGCTGAGGACTGCAAATTGTACGGCCACGAGAGTATATTGAGTGAAAACAGGTCGCAAATAGATTTGAGTAATCTAGAAGGATTGTCCAGGGAGTGGCTACTACCATTCAATGCCATCAGATTCGAAGTGATGCACTTCAGTAAAATCAATCCTAAACAACATTACCATCCAAAAAACCACACATTAAAGAAATCTGACCGAAGAAAAAGACCTGGGAGTGATTATTGACAACTTGAAATTATAAGCACACATCGTTGCAGCTTCAAAAAAAAACGATTGATTAAAAGAATTCTTATAGCAGAAGAGATGCACGAACGATTCCGGCATTATACAAGGCCATGATTAGACTACACCTAGTTTACAACAATGTAATATTGGGGTCCTTATTTCTAAGGGGATATTAAAACACTGGATTCTATTCAACGGAGAGCAACTAAAGTGATTACATAACGAAAAGACAAATCCTACGAGGAGTATATAAGGGAGTTGAAGCTTCATGAACGGATTATTGCAGATGGATATCAATACGCTGTTCTTTCAAACTGAAATTTCTCATACTTGAGGATATTCTCGGAGAGTTTTCAAGTATCACCCAGCTGAACTTCCGAGAGCTAGTTTTTTTTCTCACAAAATGGCTTGTAAATGATTGAAATAATTCTCCTACTGAAACTGTAGATGCTCCATTGTCAATGCTTTCACAAATAGTTTGGACAAAATTTGGGGAGATATCTACTGTCACACAGCGAATCGATTGAATAACTTGTATTATACGTTCGAGCCCACACCTACACACCTCGGGTTTTTGTTATAAATTATCATGTTATTATGTACATCATATATTTGCTGCCACTGACTTTTTTCGTGATTGTTTTCTTTTGGGAATCTGTGCCAAATTTGTTTGAGAAAAATATGGGAAGAATAAAATTCAGTTTTCTCCAGTAAAAGAATAATGTCTTTTAATATTTCATTTCCATTTTTTTCATCATTTCTCACGTTGAAAAACTCCACGAAAATTGCTCCTGGGCTTTCAAGCGGCTTCCCTGCATAAGAGAAACCACAGAATAATATCACTTGAATTATTCATTATGTTTCTCAATAACAAATTCCGTAATAGGTAAATAGCTTTCTTTTTATTTATTTCTTGATACTTTATTTATCTATTTATTCATCTTTCCCTTTCCTTTTTATCCAGAAACAGGCATGTTCTTTAAAGAATCTTCATCCACTTCCTCTCTTTCTGTTTGCTTTGACGTGACAGAAAACTACAAACAAAATAAGTTATATTGGCTTCTATATAATGATATTTTGAAGAATTAAATACAAATTCTAAAAATCTTGACATGATATTATTTTTCCTTTTTTGAATTTTATTTCCAATTTTCCCCCTCATTGTTCACACTAAAAAAAAAATATTAAAAATGCTTGAGGTCTTTCGAGGGAATTCCTTGCATACAAAGAGAATGAACCAAACCACATAGCAATATCGCATGAATTATTCATTCTGTTTCTCAATAACTAATTCCGTCAGAGGCGTAGCTGGAGATTGGGGGGGGGGTGAGGACTCAGGTAGGGCGTGGCTCCTTGCGGGCTCCCCTCCTACATTTAGTGATATTTGTCAGTAGAAATGCATCAGGTGAACTGCAATTTGAAATGCTTTGGTTGGGGGGCTCTATTGGTGGCCCGGGGGCATTTTAGAATACCCTGCACCTGAAGCTACTTCATTGCTTCCTTGCATAAGAACACAGACCACAAAACAATATCACTTGAATTATTCATTATGTTTCTCAATAACAAATTCCGTAACAAGTAAACAACTTCCTTGTTATTTCTTGATATTCTTTTTCTTATCTATTTATTTATCTCGTTATTTATTTATTTCAGTTTCCTTTTTAGTCCAGAAACCGGCGGCTTTGTCTTTCAAAGATCTTACTTAAATATTTATAAACACTATTTATCATGTTATACATTATTCATTATCCTTTGATTCCATCTGTTCAGATTTATTCGTTCTGTTTTGGTTTTTTTTTTGTATTTTTTTCGACTTGTCTTTGTTTTCTATATTTGTAGTAAACATGTTTATTCTACTGTCGTAAATAATCAAGTCAAATATCCGTTAATTTTTCTTACACCTTCCATTTTATACAGTTTGTACATTTGGTGAGGAGTATTGCTTATGTTTTATAGTGTATGAAATATCTGACATTACGGTTAGATTTCCCAACAAAATTCAACTACGATTAAAATGTATTGGTGCGATGGGAAAAATTAATATTACTGTCCACTAGTTAGCGGCAGCTTCTATGTACTAACTTGCCTTGACCTAAAGTATACGGTTTGACCAACTAGGTGTCATTTTGGCGGGTGGGGGTTAAATCTATGAGTCCAGGGTTGACAATATTTAAACGATTTCTTTCAAATCTTTAGTCTTGTTTAAAGTCCAGTGTTATCAACTATGGATTTGTTGGGGGGGGGGTTGTAATTTTTCACGAATTTGAGAGTGATTTCCAGAATCGAATTATTTAGAAATCACACTCAAGTTGGCAACTCTGTGGTGTTTTCGAGAAAGCTTTGCGCTGTTTGTCTCGGCCCTCCCCTTCCTTGTAGCGGTAAGAAATGTTCAAGCTGTGGTAAGTATATCTCTAAAGTAGATGTGTTGAAGACTTCACTTATAGTAACGAGAACAAGTAGATTTATATACATAGTTTACACTGAGTAGGAGATAAGAATTCATATACACTCACTTTGGTTACACCTGTTCAGATTTGTACTTCCATTCCCGAGTTTTTTTGGCGGGGCCAAGTTATCTTCTTTTTCATATTTGCAGTAAATATGTTTATTGCACAGACACAACAGATCAAGTCAAGTATCCATCTATTACGCTTACACACCTCAACTTTGTTGTACAACAGTCTCATTTTTCTTTAATTCAACTCCATGAAATCTTATTGTATAAAAGTAAGTGTCACATTTTTGTCGATTGTTTTGTTATTGGTTTCTGTCACGCTAAAGCAAACAGAAAGAGAGGAATGGAGGGGGTCCTCAAACACTTGATGTATTGTAATTCAACCACTGAAATTGTTTTTACATAATACCATGACAAATCTCGCTATAAGTTGGTCAGGGCCCCTGAAGGAACCAAACCCAAAACCTTTAGCTCCGTCACTGTTTTGAAAGAATTGTCTTCTGAACAAGCTCACGGACCCCATGTTTCTGAAAGGTTTGGCCATGAAACAAACAGAAATAGTTTGTGGGCCCTCGGGTCTGCGGGCCCAGGTCGGGAACGATTGCACTAATAGTTGTAGGGGGTATGGAGCTAAGAATTGCTGGAAGTGGCCAAATTGTTCCTTATTTTTCTCAATTCCCAGTTAACTTTATTGCTAAATATGTTGAGTACGCTCGAAAATCATATGAAAGTTCCATCAATTGTTAACGGTTAAATCTTATTTTCTTGGATGTATTATTTATACACCATAATGGTTATACTTTTTAATTATTTTCATTTAACGGCTCTTGGAGAGATCATAAGACAGCAAAGCACACTAGAGAAAAGACAGGAGTCTGAGACATCATACAAACTGTTAGAAAACCCAAATAGCAATGGGTTGGGCATGTTGCAAGAATGGCAGACAACCTCTGGACATCACAACTCACAACGTAAATCTCTAGAGATCATACGCGAAACTGTGGCCGACAGAAAGTAAGATGGTATGACGAGCTAGATAAATTCATAAAATACTGGCTCCACGATGCCAACGATAGAGAGGTCTGGCGAACCTTAGGGAAGGTTTATGTCCAACGACAGATGCTAACAGATTGATGATGATAATAGTGATGATCGTATTGATTTCTGATCAATACGTTGTATAGTTATACTTTTTGTAGCCTTTGTATAAATTTTCGAGCGTAACATTTCAGGAGCTTTCGTATGATTTTCAGAGTACACTCAAACTACCTTAAAAGTTGAAAAAATCTTTTAGCCACTTTTAGCCATAAAGGCTATTTTTTTCAATATTTACAGGTCTTTTTAGTGCCTTATTTGCAAGGATTATAGGATTCTGAATGATGATTTTTCGAGCGGCAGCTCCCCACCCTGCAAGATTGACACCACACAATCTCACTTCTCTACACATTTATTTCCATGTCGTTCTCGGCCAGACAAAACCACAATTTATAATCGTGGATAATGTTATCAAACGGCTATTGTTATCAAAATCAGTCGGTCCCAAACATTTAATTTTATTTAGTTAATCCCCGTGATAACATTCATGGTTGTCGATATAATTGAATTTCTATGAGATGATTACTTTAGAATAGAAACTATTGAATTCATTATAGTGAAAGGACCTATTCTATCAAATGATGAAAGTGTAAGCTGTTGTTACGGTCAGAGAAACGGAAATAATGACATTTTCCGTTATTTTAGAGGGTGATCACAATAGGCGGCGTCCTCACCTCCTCTATATCTCCTTTGCCTTATATCAGCAGCCGGTTATTGTTATCTAAATGACCCTATCTTTAAGTGATCGCAATTAGCAGCTATCTCTGTATCTCGATCTAAAAATCATTGAATCATATTATATTTCCCGTATTTATTTTTCTGGTATGCAGCGAATGGAAAACTGCCAAAATTAACAGTGTGCATCTTGTTGATGAAATAAAACATCTTTGTTTGGCAAATATTTATTGTCTGTAAGAGTTTATAAAGTGGTCTTATACATATCAGAAGTTAATGGAGGCATCGTAGAAGGCCGGAGACGATGAGGAAGGCCATAAACCTTTTTGAGTTTTATGTATCATTTTATTTATTTCTAAATAGATCGTTACTCGCTCTCTGTGTTTGGAGAGGAGAATCTTTACTGCCTTCCTCTGTCTACGACGATGGCTCTAAGAGTGGACAAGTGTCTTACCAGAGCTGCTTATATAATCCAGTTATTATTGCGGCCATGTAATCTTGTCTGAGTTGAGAGTTAAAGCTCCTGACACATGCACGTACACACACACTCACACACACACACACACACACACACACACACACACACACACACACAAATATATATATATATATATATATATATATATATATATATACATATATATATATATATATATATACACACACACATATATATATATATATATATATATATATATATATATATATATATATATATATATAAATAGATATAAACTCCATGAGTAAAATGTTGTATGTATCGAGCACTCTTTGAAATAAATCCATTACATTTCAGAAGTGGCTTTATATTATTGATATATTATTATATTATATTATACAGCTAGCCTGATTTGTACCACATATACTGTATATATATATATATATATATATATATATATATATATATATATATATATATATATATATATATATATGTCCAAAAAGAAAGTGATCTTTCAAAACAGCACTCCAATTAGCCGTTTTGAAGTGCTCACTACAGTTATGTTGTGTAGCAGCGACTTTGACCTTTGGGATGCCAAAAATAAAATGCACCATGCCACATCGGTTAGTATTTGAGCTACACGTGCAAGAATGATCGTGTGCGTAGTGCGCTTGGCATTTTATCTTTCTGCATCAACGGATGACAATCACATTGAGAAACTGTAATCTGCAATCCATGGGAATCGTTGCCCAACTTTCATCTTCGAAAACTCTATGGACGATCAAGATGAATCAAAGCTGGTCATAAGGACAGTAAAACGATTAATTGGTTCTGATGGTGAGCAAGCAAGTTAGAGTCAAGTTATGCTAAACTGTTGGATGAATAAAATCTTCAAAAGTCTCAGTGAGGATTAAACTCATTATATTTTTTACATTAAAACCTTCTTCTGTGCACGTTAGGTAAGTATACTAAATTTGGTTGCTGTACATCAAATCATTTGGTCATCTATAAAATACAGACATACAAACTCTTACTAATTATTAATTGTTGCTCATCATTGAGAGATACCAAGCTGAAATAGTAGCAGGTTTCCCAAAGACACCAAAGGTTTATATTCAAGCTTAGGTAAAAACGCCATTATTTTGAAAGTTCATCTTCAAAGTACACTGGCAGGCCCTCCACATATGTAAGATTGACTTTATACGAGTCTGCCTGGCTGGGATATTGGCATGTTTCTCAATCACACATGAAGTCGGTAAAAACCCGCATGAAATGACCAGGATTATAAAAGCTGATTTACAAAACAGGCAAGCAGGCTCTCTCTATATGAAATATTCACTTTCTATGAGCCTGCCTTTTGGCAGAGATAGCTACAGATCTCCCAATAGCACCAGTCCAAGGCAAATGTGTCCTTGCTATTATTCATATCTTTTTCCCCTCTTCTTTCTAATTGGGCCTGTCTGTCCAAATAGATAGCTTTCCCTTTTCTTTGTCCAGTTAGTCCCAGGTTAGACTTAATTTGAATTTCCCATTCACCATTCTGCCTCTCACTGAGAGACCACTTCAGATTCCAGCATTTTTACACATAGCTAAAGGAAATGATTCAAATAAAATGTAAATATCAGGCATAAAAATGCACTCAATAAAAACCAGTCTTTATAACTTGCTTTTTTCCTTACTTGATTATTTCTTCTCTTTATTTTGTACTTTGATAATTTTATATTCAGTCACCTTTATGATTGAACATTCCACATTTTAGATTGTAGCATTTTTGTTGTGGGTAACTGGCTTTGTTCTAGGGGGAAAACATTAAGTAGACATTTAGGCTGCTTGAAGCAACTTAACACAAGGTTATCAAGAATGGTTATCAACCTCAAAAGCTTTGAGAAATTCTATTGATGAAAAAATTGGTCTCATTTGCATCACAAGACAGAGGAGAATTGGGTAAATGTGATTTTCTTTGAAGATGAAAATTTTGCTTGAGGTAAAATCAACCGGTTCCTTTTTTTTCCCCTTTTATTTTGAGGAACTTGATTCATTGCCGTTCACTTTTCCACTCCTCATCTATCGAGAATTTTTTTTTCTTTCCTTTACTGTTATTTCTCACACATTTTTTCCAATAAATTCATTATCCTTCTAACTGTTTATATTAGCTTGTTACATGTGGAGATATCAATCTTCTTACATCATAAAGAACAAAGCTATTCTATAATTACATTTTTTGCAGATATAATTTGAATAAAAATATAATTTGTTATTCCTGGAAATTTTTGAGCCCTTAAAAGCAATGGCATCAACCCGAAAAGTTGGGCTGATTTTCAAGTATGATTTTAAATTAGGATGTAATACTGCTCAAGCTACTGATAACGTCATCAAATAACACTGCTCAAGCTACTGATAAGGTCATCAAAGCATATGGTGTGAACCCTACTACAGGGCAAACTGTTCAGCATTGGTTCAAAAGGTTTAAGCCTGGAAGAATGGACACTAATAATCAACCTCGGTGGAGGCACACACCTGTTTTCAATGATGAAGAATTATCAACAACAGTGGCCCATGCCTTAGGAACAAGGGTTCGAGCATTGACTGAAGACTTTCAGACTCTAATAGCAACCATATCATGTAATATCAAAGCAATAAGAAAAATTTGAAAAAAAAAAATGTGTCCCATATGAACTGAATGAAATACTCCCTGTCAGTGCTAGGCCCCAAACTTCTTTGGCTGACAATGTCACAACTCAGAGAATTGAAGTATGAAGTCTTGTAGCATCCTCTGTATTCACCTGAAAATTTGCCCACAGATATCATCTTTTCAAGCATTTTCAATTTAATACTCATAATAAAACCTTTAAGGATAAGGAAGACATTATTCTTGTTTTTACTTGATTTACAACCACTAAACCAAAAGAATTTTATAAAGATTGCATGAAAGGATCATTAAAAAAAGGTTGTTGCTTGGAATCAGGTATTGCCAGTAATTAAGAATTAATGTAAGAATTACTGATTGAATAGGGCTATCAAATCACTGCAGCCCCACAAATCACGCCTGATCAACCAGCCAAGTGGGCTACGGATTCAAGAATCAATGCAAGCTTCAGTGGTAGAATAAGGCAATCAAACAACTGTAGCCATCAAAAGTGATGAAGAATTCTATCCCTTTTTATATAGGTCAAATTTAGCTTGATTTATTTCTTGATAGAAATTTCCCCACACACACATGCAAAACCTTGAAAATTAATAGTTCTCAAAACTGACAAAAAACTGGAGGAAATGCTGTCTTATGAATTAAAAACTCAAAAATTACTTGCAAAAACTAATTTTTTTTTCCACTATGCAATTAAATTGGATATTTGACCATAGCCTAGCAATGAAGCTTGTTGTTAAAAGACATACCTATATGCCGAATTTCAGATTCTTATGTGCTGAATTGTGACCTACAATTACTTCTACTAGATAGAAATAACCTCTTGTCAATTTCACACAGCCTATGACCTTTGCTGTTGACAGACATATCCCTATCCTAAATTTTAGTGAAAATGGGCAAAATTGTGGTCTATGTTTGTCTTGACAAATATTAGAAAAGACCAAAACAGACCAGAAATAACATCTGATTACCTTGACTGACATCTAAAGTCCACCTCACATAGCCCAAGATCTTCACTATGAAAAGGTATAAAGCTATGCCAAATTTCAGGTCCATAGCTACTGAATTGTTGCCTGTTATTGCTTCAATTGGTTAGAAATGACCTCTTTTGACCTCATAACCCATGACTTCTGAACAAATTGTATCCTACAATTGCTGCGATCAGCAGGAAGTGACCTCTGATGACTTTTGGTGACCTCGAATGACCACTGATACCACATTACCTATATCCTCTGATGTGAAAAGATGTACCATTGTCAAATTTCATTCTCTAGGTTGAAAACTGTGATCAATAAAGTGGGCCACACAGACAGACAGACCAACATTGAATTTTATCGAATCACCATAGCCACATAAATGGCCCATCTGACCAACCAGTCAAGTGAGCTACAGATCCTTCTCTCTTTGGACGTCTGTGTGTGTGTCTGTCTGTGTCTCCGAGCACTCCTGAACATATTTCGTGGGCTACAACCTTGAAAATCTGCTTGAGTAAACCACTTGGCACCATCTTTCATTTTCTTTCAGGTATAGTCAGTCGTCAAGACTAATTGATTGAATAGGGCTATTGAATCACCATAACCCCACAAATCACCCGCCCAATCAAACAGTTAAGTGGGGGGGGGTATCACCAAGGTCATTTTGAACTAACAGTGCCAAATGTTGTGCAGATGTTTTTTAGATAATTTTTGATAAAAGATCTTTTTTTCAGATAATTGTAGATAACAGATCTTTTTTTTTTTTGATAATTTTTCCAATAATCAATTCTAGTACATGCACGGGCTATGGTGATTCATTCATGTGAGGTATGGATATATAGATTATTATTTAAGTGAAGACAGTGAAATGCCAACAGTAATACTTGTTTTATCGACCCGGTATTTACTATTATTATTAGTTAATCCCTATGGAAAAATTCATGGATACTTAAACAAACTGCTGAACACATTTCAGTGAAAGAATCCATTGTTCCTAATAGTGAATAGGAGATATTTTTACCAGTAAAATTCTTACCTTTAAGTGGAAGAGTGTATTGTTATGGAACGAGAAGCAGAAAAAATCCCACTGCTCATTACATAAGTAAATTCATGGTGGTGAGATTTGTTCTTTTCTTGAGTCTTTCAACTATGTATCATTTTTTTCCTTCTAAAATGTTTTTTTTTTCTTTTTCACCTGTCAGCCATTTTATTCCCCTTTTCCTCAAAAGTTTTTTTCTCCCGTTGGACAATTGTTTTTTCCTACATTGCAGGAAAACAGACTAAAATTGCCTCTCTGTGATTATTCCTTGGTTTTTATTTTACCTTCTTTGTTCCACAAATTCTTGGTTTCTTTCAGAATGTTCTTTATTGAGGAATTTATCTCTTCATTTCTTCCATATATTCATGATTTCTGGGAAATCAGCCTGCCTGGCTAAGATTGTGGCATATTCCCAACTGGCACCAGAAATTGGTGTTCAAACGTACAAAAAAGGCCAGGCTCTCAAACACTTGGAAGTTTGGCACAACAAAAGCTTTCTAAATCCTAAAGATTTGAAAGAAAACAAAAAAACTCAATAAATGTCAATTGGTGGTTGGGATAGTTTCATATCTCTCACAGGTACCAGGGTTCAACATTAGACTCTTACCGAAAGCAATAATTTTGAGCTCTGAATTTCAAGGTCAGTAGTCTCTCTCCCTACTTGGAAGATTGTACAATACAGTTTTTTTGAACACAAACTTACTTCCCCCTATTTGGACCTTGTGCTGAGCTGAGAAATTACAGGTATACCTTGATCAGTGAGGTTAGTTGGTTCCAGAATTTTCCATACTATTCAAAACATTACTGTCCAAATGATTTAATGTGTTTTGTTTTCAGCTTATATTTAGTTACTTTGATCTGTACAGAAAATTTTAAACCATACTGTATCAAAATCCACACTAATCAACACCACACTATCAAAAGTCTTATTATTTAAAGTGATCTTGTTTTCAACTTGTACTCAGCTTGATTAATTTGAACAGCAACACTTTAACAAAACTACATCAAAGCCCACACTGATCACAGTGTTAAAAGTCTTCTTATGATTCAATGTATTTTCATTTTCAGCATATTCTTTATATCTATTTGTACAGCAATACCTTTAGCATACTACATCAAAATTTACACAAATGAAAACAGCACTGTTCAAAGTCTTATCATAACCTAATATGTTCTTTATTTCAGCTTATATTCTGTTACATCAATTTATTTAATAAATGCCTTAACCATACTACATCAAAACCCACTCTTATCAAAACTGCACGATATGAGGTCCTATTATAATTCAATGAGTTTTTGCTTTCAGCTCATACTAAATAACCATACTATATCAAAACCCACACAAATTGAAACTGCACTATTTGAGCTTTTATTACAATTTAATGAATTTTCGTTTTCAGCTTATACTTTATCAAATTGATTTGTACAGAAATACCTTAATTGCATTTTACGTAAACCCCCACGTCTCAAAATCACTCTTTTCAAAGTCTTATCATAATTTAATGAGTTTTTGTTTTCAGCTTATAGTCAGTTACATTAATTTATACACCAATACCTTAATATTACATTGAAAGCCAAATTAATCAAAACTGCACTGTTTAATATATATTCCTATGTATATAGGCATATTCATCTTTTGAATCTTTGTCAATTTTTTTTGTCATTGACATTTCATTTCCAGTTATTTATTCATTTATATTCTTAGATTTATTGACCTGTTTTTTTTTACCTGTTTTTAATCATTTTTTCATTGGAATTTTTTCTATCTTTTATTTCTTTCATTTTCTGCTAATTATTTGTCCTTCTCTATGGGAGTTATTTTTTTCTTTCTTTTTTTCATTAATTTATTGCTATTTATTTTTCCTTCGACCAGGGAGTCTGTTTTTTCATTCCTTTATTGCTATTTTCCACCCATCTGGAAGTTTTTCATCAAATTCCTACAATTGAATTTTTGACTCCATTCTCATATGCAACAAAAATAACAGATGACAATGATGAGACCAAAAACCAGTGATGTCATACACGACTAACAATGACACAGGGACATACACGAAAACTGATGACCAATTTACTCACACTTCTACAGCCCAACTCAGGTCAAATTGTTTTAATAAAATTTCCAATCCCCATTTACAGAAACTACTAATAAAGGAATTGAAATGGGATATGCAGCTTCAGAATAATATTGTACGGAGAAATGAATTCTGTTTTATTTACCTTCTTAGATTTTAATGAAGCAAGGGAGTTTGACCCTTGCACAGCCAAGCTTTTTCACTTATAATTTTTTTCTTTATCATTTGTTTGATTTTTTTCTTGTATCTACAAATTTCTTCCTTCATCTTTTCCTTCATTATTTCTCATTTTATCTTTGCCTATAGTTCTTTATTTCCTTCTTTTTCTTCTATTCGTTTTTTCTTTCTATCTTTTAGTTTTTTCGTTTTTCTTCCTTCCTTAAAAACATTTTCACTGGAATATCAATCCATATTTTTTCTCTGTCATTTTTCACATTAAGCAAGTTTATTTTTTCTTTGTATTGTAATTTTTTTTTACTTTTTCTTTTTTAACCTTCTTGCTCATTCTTCTTTCTACACTTTTCTTTCTAACCTTCTTACTTTTTTTTTTCCCACTCTTATCTTTTCAACCTTCTTACTTCTTTTTTCCTATTCTTTTTTTTCTAACCTTCTTTCTCCTGCTCATTTCCTACTTCTTTTCTATTTAACCTTCACACTCTATTTTCCCTCCTTTTTCTTATTACCTTCTTACTCTTTCTTTTTTCTTACTCCTTCTTTTTTCTTATCTCTTCTTTTTAACCTTTTCACTCCTTCTCTTTCTCTCCTTTTTTCCTTTTTACATTATTACTTCTTTCTTTCTTTTTTCTTTTTTCCTTTTAACCTTTTTACTCCTTCTTTTTCCTTCCTTTTATTCCTTTCAACTTTTTTACTCCTTCTTTTTCCTTCCTTTTTTTCCTTTTAACCTTTTTACTCCTTCTTTTTCCTTCCTTTTTTCCTTTTAACCTTTTTACTCCTTCTTTTTCCTTCCTTTTTTTCCTTTTAACCTTCTTACTCATTCTTTCTCCCTTCTTTTTTCCTTTCAACCTTCTTACTCCTTCTTTTTCCTTCCTTTTTTTCCTTTTAACCTTCTTACTCATTCTTTCTCCTTCCTTTTTTTTCCTTTTAACCTTTTTACTCCTTCTTTTTCCTTCCTTTTTTTCCTTTTAACCTTCTTACTCATTCTTTCTCCCTTCTTTTTTCCTTTCAACCTTCTTACTCCTTCTTTTTCCTTCCTTTTTTTCCTTTTAACCTTCTTACTCATTCTTTTTTCTTCCTTTTTTTCCTTTTAACCTTTTTACTCCTTCTTTTTCCTTCCTTTTTTTCCTTTTAACCTTTTTACTCCTTCTTTTCCTCCACCAAATAGCCAACCTTTGTTTTTCTCCCTCATTGTTTTTTTGCATGTTCCTACATAATTATCCAGAAATTCTGCTATGCGCTTTCAATGTTATTGTCAGAATGAATAAAACATCAGCTCCCCCTGACAGCCATTCCTGGAAACGCAAAATGACGCAACTGTTGATGTAGTAAAATAACACTGTCAATTCCAATTCAAAACCTGAAGCTCGTTGCCCGTTACACGGCTGTCAAGCACTAGAAAATTACTTGTAAGTCCATAATGCTCGTAAAAATATCATTTAAAAACAAATATATCTCATTTCTTTCACAATAACCCATCAATAATTTCTGTCTAAATTTTTGAGACGAGGAATTTTCATTACTAGCTCAGATGAGGAATTAACATTATTAGCAGAAAATCCCATCCTACGGGAGATCTAAATGGATACTTGCATGGATCCATCACTTCTCTCAACCAACTCTAGATAAAATAGCAGGGTAATTCGACTCTAGCCTTTGGAAGGCAACCAGTCAAGGAGAAGGACAACGCTGATTCCAAACTAGGGAGTGGAGTCCCGTTAGGGTGGTTTGACGCCCAATTTGACATCCTTCCAGCGGCTCCAGCTAAGCTAATGCCAGATGTATCACTCTCTGCTTTCCTCCTTACTACATCAGCAAGGCCACGAGGGAGTTTCTGATGTCTGGGCATCCCAGGGTCTCCATACGAATGCACCCTGAAGAGTCATTCCATTGTCTGTAAGGACTGAAATGAGGCCATTCATAGAAACAACCAAGATGAGATAACAGTCCTAAAGATTTAAACCCATCAATTCTTTGATTGTATTGAATGGCATCTTGATACGACCCAAAAGTAGTCAGCATGAAAGTCTTGCTTTTTTATTAATCAGTTCTTCCGATGCACAGAGCGATAGAACAGTTAACGGCATGGAGAATTGAATTGGTGAGTTCAAACTCTGACAAGGACAGTTTTTGATCTCTCTACAGTAATCTCTTGGAAGGAGCATGAAACCATCCTCTTTCCTTCCAGCTATAGATGAATAATAAGTCGCAGTGGGCTATCTAGCTATGAATGACAACTAGTCTAGAAGATGGACAACTCTGATTCTGAACAGCTTAAAGAGAGACGGGTTCTATCAAGCTATCTCGGAACACGATTTGCCAATTCCATTTTTGACCATTAGACCATCCATACTCCCTTAAGGATATCTTGCTAAAGAACAATGAACAACATTGTAGTCTCACAAGCCATTGTTTGTGAGTTCATTGCTTATTGGGTGCTTGACACATACAGCATCAAAGTTTGCTTAGTTCAGCACCATTGGTCCCTCATTATGGTGCGGTTTGCAATTTAGCCTAGCAGATTAGTTTCTACTATAGAGAGTTTAGTCCTAAATGCTTAACATTAGTGACCTTGTGCCAGACTGACTTGTACTAAGCAAATACTTGTACCTTTCTAATCCAGCTCTCTGTAGTCCAGCAACTGTTGCAATCAGACATATTTTGAATCTGCCTCCATTAGTTTATATATCTGCCTTTAAAATTCTTTGATTAGAAACCGTCAACCAAAACTGTCACCAAAACTGTCAGCATAGGTTTCTTCAGTTTCAAAGCTGATCTAGCTAAGTGGCTGGATGGATGGCTATGCATGTATATATGTATCACAGGTCCTGGGAACACCAATGGGGCTAGAGGGCAGAAAATTCCAACACTTAATCCTTATAATGCATATAAAAAAAAATGTTTTTCTTCAAAATTCCTCCACTAAATAGGCTTGCAATGAAAGTTTACACTAAATTGATCCCTCAAGCAACATTGTGCCAAATAAGGCTAAGTTTAGTAAATTCCAATTGGGTGCCTTACCATGGAGTATTGCTTAGCAAATTAGTCTCAGAAAACATTACTATCATAGAGTTTAATCCTCACTAGATGGCCAACACAAGTGGCCTTGTGTCAGTCTTAGCTTTTTGTGGCTTTGAGTCAGACTGAGTTGAGTTCAGGGAAAAACTATTGAGAGCTTTGCTGTGGAACTATTGTTAGCAAGTTAGTCTCATAAACCATTACTACCATGGTGAGATTAATTCTCACTGAGTGCTGACATTTGCTGTCTGAAGCAAACCTTAATAAAGGAGTTGGAGACAGCAGTCACATAATTTTGTCAGCCTTTTTTTATTTTCCTTTATTTCACTTGGGCATCTTATAATAATCCACTTCCTACTTGCTATGCCCATTGAAACTTCACCAGAGCCCCATTCACCGGACCCCCATTCACCAGAGCCCCATTCACCAAAGCCCCATTCACCAAACATTTTCTTAATCTGTCTTTTGCCATCCTCTCATAATGCTGGACTAAAGAGTTGGACTTACCAGTTTTCGATTCATACTTATCCATCTCCCAGACTGGTTTCAAACCAAAGCTAGAGAGCCCAGTTTTGTCTTACTATTTACTCATAACTGGAAGGAGAGATGGATTCATGCCTTTTTCAAAAGCAATGAGAACACAAACTATCCAAGCTGGAATTTGAACTTGGCTCACTAATTACCTTTTCCCTGCTGCTAACTATTATGTCATCCACACCTCCTTAGTGAATACTAATATCCAAAAATCTTTAGCTATCTTCTTCACTAAAAGACATTTCAAAAGGTTTACAATACAGGATTCTAGACAAAGGTGAAATTCACTAATAAATTTATCAAACCTCCATACTCCACCGAAATGGTCCACCCCACCAACCAGCCAAGTGAGGCTGCAGCTTCTTTTCTCTTTGCCCATGTGTGGGTCAATGTGTCTTGCTGTGCGTGTCTCCGGTTGCTTCTGGTCTCATTTTGGGAGTTACAAATGAGTAGAATACAAGGCATCATCTGAAAACCTAATTTTTGTTTTTTCAAAAAGTGCTTTTTTGAGTCTTTATGGTCATTTTGGACCAAGCAACAATGTCCGAATCCTTTGGTGATATTTTTTTCTCAGATGAAAGATCCATTTTTCTTTTTTTTTTAAGATAATTTCAGATAATCTTTTAGATAATTAGTTCTGGTACATGTGCAGGCTATCGTGATTCATTTATGTGAGATACAGATATATCTTATCAAATCCAGATGTCCTCTGTCACATTCAGTATGCAGTCCAATCTTCAGTTTTCAAAGTAAATGTAAAGAAAAATATAAAAAGCTCCCACCATAGCAACCTTTGCCTTGACTGACTGACTAACCCTTACCCCAAACCTTAGTAGGTTATCATTTTGATAAGGTATGCTTAGTTGCCTAAATGGCTTTGATTTTTGTCGATTTACATTCATTTAGCAAATAAACAAATGATGAGCTCTAAAAATCATAATCATTTAGTGTGGCAGAAACTACCATAATGAGTTTGATCCTCATTGGGTGAACACATTTGTGATTTTGAGCTATGCACTAGGCAAATCTTGATCAACAACAATATCAAAATAGAACTGGCTGCTTCAGCATCAAACTCCATTCGTAATGCAAATATTCCAGCCACTAAGACGCATTTTTGAAAAAGATGTTTTTTCTACTCATTCAGGAGAGTGTGTGTGCAAAAATTCAATGTTTCTACCTAAGATGCTTAGGGCTGAGATGAGTAGAAAGGAAAAAAAAGCTATGTGAAGCCATTGTATCAAAGGAATCTGACACTGCTATTTTTGCTGTTTGATATCAAGTAACTAAGCAAATTCCTCATGAGTTTTTGCGTACGTCATTATTTTAAGTGTATGATTCATCGGTTTTTGGTGAGGGAATCTTGTTACAGAGGGAAAACAAAGTGAACTCTGTATGGAGTTTGACAAAAATCTTCAGCTTTTTCTTCACTGGAAGACATTTCAGGAAGTTAGCATTTTGGGATTCTGGACAAAGGTGAAATTGTTTGATAGATTTATATTTCATCAAATCCAGGTGTCTTCTGTCACATTAAGTACACAGGTCTTAATTGCAGATTTTCCGAAAGATAAGAAAAAAATATCAAACAAAAATTTGACAAAATAAAGTAAATTTTATTGCACCCTGAAATATGCCACAACCCATGGGTGAAGAGATTATGGTGAATTATTTTATTCTTAATGCTGCTGAAGTTGGAGACAACCTCGAGCACCAATTTGATTAGCTTTGCCTTTCTGGTCATCCTTAAACCTTGTATGAAGGGTGAAAGACCAATCATCTTTTCAGTAACAATATTCAGTAGGCTTTGAAAAATCCCTTATTCCACTGTTTTCCTTTTCTTTGGCAAAATATGAAGATAAACAGCAGTTGATTCTTTGAATCTCATCGGTAAAAAAACCCAAGGACATAAAATCCAAATAAAAAATTCTGACCTGAAAAAGTAAACCGTTACATCAACCAAGGACAATATATCTCAATGAAACTCTCAAAAAAAGAAATCTAGCAAAGAATCACTCTATGATAACAGTCTTTCAATAGAGCAAGTTCAACCTTTAAGGACAAGAAAAATCCCATTAGTTTTGAAAAGATGGGTCTACAACCAATGCATCTTCCCGATAGTCACCTATGGAGCTAAAATATGGAACCTAACCAAAAGATTGACCCTCGAACTGAGAACCATGCAATATGCACAGGAGAGAATCATGCTCAACATACACAGAGAGATCACAGAACAGCTCATTATATTAGAGAAAAAACTGGAATGAGGGATATCATAGAATCCCTGAGAAAACTCAAATGGATATAGGTTGGTCATGTTGCAAAAATGTCAGACAACTGATGGACATCAAAACTTACAACATGGATCCCAAGAGATCATATACAAAATGGCGTCCGGCAAAATATAAGATAGCGTGACGAACTAGACAAATTCAAAAAGTATTGGCTCCACAATGCCCATAATAGAGAGATCTGGTAAATCCTGGGGAAAGTTCATGTCCAACAACAGATGCTAAAAGGCTGATGATCATGATATTGAGACCAGTGGTTTCAAAACTTTGAAAACTCAGTGACCCCCTTCTATAAATGAAATATTCTAGCAGATCCCCTTTTTTAATATTTAGTTTTTAGACGATAATCAATGAACTACTATGATAAGCAATTTTTGACCTTTAAGAATTATATTCATTCAATTGATATATAATACAGAAGATGAATATACAATGATGTATCTATGTTTTACAATTACTGAGCAAAGGTTGATGTTGTTCCTTTGTCAAAGGATTCGCAATGGAAGGCTGAAGCAGACACCAAAGCATTATTTATTGAACATCCAGGAATTCATAGAACCCAGTTTGGAAACCACCAACGAAGACAATTACTACCAGAGTGTTTTCAATCCTAATAGGGTGTCGACCTTTGTGGTCTTGAGCCATGTACTAAGCAAATCTTAATGAACTATCCAAAAATCTTCAGCTTCTCCTCATCCGGATAAAATTTCCAAAAGTCAATATTTGCGGACAAAGGTGAAATTAGTTCAAAGATATATATTTGATCAAATCCAGGTGTCCTCTGTCACATTGAGTATGCAATTCTTATCCACAGATTTTCTTAAAGATAAGAAAGATATATTTATAAAAAAATCTAGAAGAGGGGAAAAAAGATTGTGGAAATAATGTTCTGAAGCAGAATATAAATTGGTATTTTATCTCTTGGAGACAAATCAGTTCCCGAAAATAACCAGATTAGAATATTTCATTTTGTTTTTTTTAGAAGTTTTTCCCCAGAAAAAATACAAAAAAAGTCAGATCTGTGTTTACAAAAATCATTTTGATAATTTTTGATTAATTTAAGACTAAGAAGAACAAATTAGTTTTTTCAGCGATATTTCTATATTTGTTTCTTCTTTCTTTATTTTTCTTTTTTCTTTCTTTCTTTTTTCTTTCTTTCTTTTTTCTTTCTTTCTTTCTCTATCTTTTTTCTTGTTTTTTTTCTTTTTTCTTGCTTTTTCTTTTTTCTTTCTTTCTTTTTTCTTTCTTTCTTTCTCTATCATTTTTTCTTGTTTTTTTCTTTTTTCTTGCTTTTTCTTTTTTCTTTCTTTCTTTTTTCTTTCTTTCTTTCTCTATCTTTTTTTCTTGTTTTTTTTCTTTTTTCTTTATCTTTTATTAGAAACTGTTTACCAAAATTGTCAACATAGGTTTCCTCAGTTTTCAAGTTGGTCTAGCTGGCTGTCTATGTATGTAAGTATGACATGTACAGGCCACACCGATAGAGCCAGAGAGCAGAAATTTTCAACATTTGCTCCCCAATATGTCAATATGTCTTGGGAGAACCTTTTTTTTTGTTTTTTGGAAATCCCCCCCCCCCCGAAAATAGGTTTGTAGTGGGGTGTTCAGTTCGCAATGCAACTTTATGCTAAATTGGTTTCCTGTGTATGCCTGCTTGTTTTTTTTAATTATACTGACTTTTTAGTGTTCCAACAAAAGGTGAAAGAAGTAACTTATTCATTGATCACCTTTTTTTTCCCATTTTTTAGTTGTTCACCCCCAACATCACATGCTGTGCCGGTTTCTGTTACTTAACAGACCTGTTATCTCTTTTTTTTTCCTTCTTTCTCTTTGTCTCTTTTTTGTTTTGTTTTTCTTTTCTTGTTTCTTCTTCTTACTCTCTTTTATTTGATTTTCTTTTCTTCGTTCTTTTTCTTTTTTCTCCTTTTTTTCTTTTCTCCTTTTCTCTTTTTTCATTCTATTTTTGTGTCTTTTTTTTCGGTGGGGGGATGGGGGTGGCATTCAGTCAATTTTTTTTAATCCTTCTCCATCTTCCACTTTTCCAGGGTTTTTTTTTTTTCAAATTTAATCCTCCCCCATGTCTTTTAATAGAAGGTTCAATATGCAATGCGTGTTTTTGCTGAACTGATCCCTCAATTTTGTGTCTGGTAGCATTCAATTTTTTGAAAATTCAGACTTATTTAGTGATCACTGCCCAACAAAATGCAAAAGATGTAATTTATTCATTTATATCCCTCTCTCTCTCTCTCTCTCTCTCTTTCCTCCCCCACTTTTTTCTTCACTCTTCCTTTTACAGTTTTGCTTCTCTCCCTTATCTTCTCATCCTTGTTTATATATCACCTTTCTTTCTTTTCCCACTCTTTTTTCTTCTCTCTTTCATCTTCACTCTTTTTCTTTGTCTCTCCACTTTGTTTCAACAATATCTCCCTTTTTCTTTATTCTCTCTCTCTTTTCTTTTCTCTCTCTTTTTCCTCAATTTCTTTTCCTTTCCATTTCATCCTTTCTCTCTTTCGTTGCCCTCTCACTTTCTTTTACAATTTTTCTTCCTTATCTTCTCCCCTGTCTTTCTTTCTTTTGTCCCCTCTCACTCTTTCTTTCTCAAATCCCTTTTTTTCTAACCCACCCTTTTCCTCTCATGTATCTATTCATTCTCTTCACTCTTATCCTTTCAGATTTTTCTCTTCTTTACTCTCCCTCTCTCCAACAGCCTCTCTCTCTCTCTCTCTCTCTCTCTCTCTCTCTCACTCAGCACCTCTCTCTCTCTCACTCAGCACCTCTCTCTCTCTCACTCAGCACCTCTCTCTCTCCCACTTGCTGCCTCTTTCTTACCCACTTAGAATCTCTCTCTCCCACTTGCTGCTTCTCTCTCTCCCACTCAGCACCTCTCTCTCTCTCACTCAGCACCTCTCTCTCTCCCACTTGCTGCCTCTTTCTTACCCACTTAGAATCTCTCTCTCCCACTTGCTGCTTCTCTCTCTCCCACTCAGCACCTCTCTCTCTCACACTCACCGCCACCTTTTCTTCCACTTGGCGCTTTTCTCTTCCAAAGCTTCTCCCACTCCTACTTACTACCCCTCTCTCTCTCTCTCTCTCTCTCTCTCTCTCTCTCTCTCACATCATTTTCCATTGTGACCCATGTTGGCATTTTTTTTTCCATTTTCTTCCTTAATCGTATTCCTGGTTCCTTTTTTAGTCATTTTTTTCTGAGAGATTACATTCCCCCCAGACAAACAATCTATCACTGCCTGAAACCGCCACCCGCCACACCCCTGACACCCACACGCTCTAATTCACTGTGATCTAAATCACCAACCACCTGTTATCATTCCCGCACGCCCTTCTGCTTATCTTAGCGCAAACAAACATTCTTCAAGAATAATCTTTTTTCAATGCCAACTCAGAAGTTTTGCCCCGAGCAAATACTTGCACGCACACGGTGAAAATTTTTCCTTTCAAAATAAATTATCCACTAAAAAGGCAATAGAGAGAATCTGCAGCTGTGTTGAAATAAATTGATTTAATTAATAAACAATAACAGCTATGGTTAGTAGTTCAATAGAAACCATGACAAATTTGCTCTTTAGTATGTGATCACGACTCACAACATGGGTTCCCCGAGACCATATGCGCAACCGAGGCCGGCAAAATGTTAGATGGAGAGATGAGCTAGACAAGTTCAGGAAATACTGGCTCCGTGACGCCCATGATAGAGAAGTGTGGCAAATCCTGGGGAAGGTCTATGTCCAACGACGGACGCTAAAAGACTGATGATGATGATGATGATGATGTGAAGTAAAAACGTTTTTTTTGTCTCCTGAAAATCCGACCTTCCATACATTCTTAGTGGGGGTTCAGTTTGCAATGTAAGTTTATGATGAATTGATCCAATAGTTTGTGTCTGGCACTATTCAAATTTAGACTTTTTTTAGTGATAACTTCTCAACAATAAGTGAAAGCAGTAACCTATTCATTGATCACATTTTTCCAATTTCTTAATTGATCACCTTCAACATGTCATGCTGCCAAAAGACATTGGTGACGTGACGGTTTCCATTGAGTTACTAATCATACCTGCTTTTATTTTATGTTTCATTCCAACGTCTAAGATAGCTTGTTTTTTGTTTTTTTAATTCAGGCAGTAAGCCCCTTAATAGGTTAGTCTTCAAGGTGTTAATGATCAGTACACACTTAATGTGTATTAAACAGAAATTTTCTTTTTTTGTTAATTTGTATTGGTGAGATCAAAAGGTCGGAAATTCTTGCCTAGACAGAATTTTCCGTTTCAACTCATGTCAAACATTTTTCCATTGGTGATCTTTACACTAATTTGGTTTTAAAAATCTTCTGTCAACTAGGCTTAGTGAAATTGTTCAATGAAAACGGGGAAAAAACGATCAATTTTTCTCACAAATAATGTCATCATCATCATCATCATCTTAATTTTAGTTGATGATCTGATTAGTTGCAATAAAAAGCAACTAGAATCAAGATGAAAAAATCTTAGTCGAAAATCAATAATGGTTGACAATGCTCCATCAGATGAAAAATCAAATAAAAATGATATTTAGACATTCCAAACATTTTTTTTATTCTCTAATAAATATTTGCAAACCATCCGTCCTTGTGTGGTTCTTCTTAGAAGCTGTCAACCAAAACTGTCAACAAAGATGTCTTCATTTTTTCAGCTCGTCGAACTATCTGGCTGTTCGTGTATGTATATATCGCCGGACCAATAGAGCTTAGAGGGTTGAAAATTAAATATATACTCCCTATTATGTCTAGAATAAATGGTTTTTGTTTTTTGGAAATCTACCCTCATAATAGGGTTTTAACAGGGGGTTCAATTTTCAATGTAAGTTTAAGCTGAATTGACCCTTAGCTTGTGTCAAGAAGCATTAAGCTAG
This sequence comes from Thysanoteuthis rhombus, assembly GCA_963457665.1. NCBI lineage: Eukaryota > Metazoa > Mollusca > Cephalopoda > Oegopsida > Thysanoteuthidae > Thysanoteuthis > Thysanoteuthis major. Next base: position 24,228,952 of record OY735235.1, read on the forward strand.
TTTTTCCTCATATACAAAGATTATTTTGAGAATTGCCCAACAGAATGAGAGAAGCAACTCATTTTTCAAATTTTTTAATTGGTCACTTCCAACATGGATGCTGCCAAAAGACGATGGTCAAATGACGTTTTCTGTTATAGTTTCATTTTTAGGTTGTAAGAAAGATTATTAATCATAGGCTTATGTCAAAGAGCTTCAGAAATACTGAAAGAATGGTTTTTAATGTTCTACAGATAAATGTTCATCATCCCAACTTCATTTCAGTCTTCATGGCTCAACTAGCTTCTAAGGAAAGATCTCAACTCGGACTTTTCTGCCATAAATAACATCACCAAAACCAACCAAGCAAGTCAATTCGTCTTCACCCATAACAACGAGGCCAATCAAAATCTATTTTAGTACCAGTTTCTCTGTCTGGGGCAAACTCTGCAGAATATGTGTGGCCAGAGACATACATCTGTTTCTTCGATTGCCTTTAACACTTGGTACTTGCTGACTTTCTTAACTTTGCATAACATAATCTTCCTGGCATTTGGCCTTTGCCGAACCAAGCTAAGCTTAGTAATATATGTACATATATATAAATTTTCGGATGTAAACATGCACACTCCTCTATGTACTTTTAATTTGCACACACACACAAGCAAATATACAATGAGTATATGGATTTGATATCTGACGATATCATTAAGTGGACATCACAGAAAATAATAGCTTAATTTATATCAAGTTTATTATACTAACATGTTTTGCTTTGTCAAAGTAGTAATTGCAAACTAATTTTCAATAGTTTTATTTGAAATTGCTACTTTGACAGTGCCAAAAGGTGAAATATGTAAGTAAAATAAAATTGATTTAAATACTATTTTCCATAATATCTATTTGATAATATTATTAAATGTGTACATGCAATAAAATGATAATGTACAAACATACATATATGCACTTACATAGTAATGGAATTCTCATATACATATGTAATACACACATGCACACACATATATATGAAATTATATGTATATAGATATATGTTAATGAACACACATACATATGTACTTGAATTTTCATAAAAATTTTTATATATATATATTATTGTGTCATCCACAGACAGCTGTTTCATTCTATTACAACTCTTCAGTATGGCTATAAACTATCCATTATCCCATCCAGTACCACGAGGTAGGATCGAAGCCTTCGCTCCAGACCCAGAGGCTGGCATCTTACCTCTTCCCCAAGGAACCGGACAGTCAGTAAGGTTGAATTTAAACGATATATTTACTTACGCATATATTCCCCATCCACCAGAGTGCTCTATTCCTGTACTGGAAGAGCATTGTATGATATATATATATATATATATATCACCATATACAAATACACTCATGGATATGCACTTGCATGGAAACAGAAAAATAAATAACCCATATTTCTTTTCCTGATATTGATAATGGTAGTTTGATTGACAATGCTCTATCACAAACATTTGGACAATAGAAGCAGTCACTGGATCCATTTATACATACCTTTTGTATGTAAACAAGAAAAGGTAACCGAAAGATTTTTCAAGTATTCTGAGTCAATTGTTTTTGATAAAAAATGCGCTCAGACACTCACACATTCACACACATATATATGTACATATATATATGTGTGTGTGAATTTAATAGATAATATGGAAGCAGAAAAGTTTGGGGACTGGATCATATTTATTCCTGTTACATGTTTTCAAAAGACCATTTTCTCATCATCATCATCAACATCAGTCTTTTATCTTCCATAATTGGACATAGACCTTCCCTAGGGTCTGCCACAATTCTCAATCATGGGAGCCAGTAATTTCTGAATTTGTCAAGTTCATCTTTCCATCTTGTATTCTGCCAGCCTCGGTTTCATGTATGATCTTTGAGGATCCATGTTGTGAGTCGTGATGTCCATCAGTTGTCTGCCATTCTTACAGTATGAACAGCCCGTTGCCATTTGAGTTTTCTACTTGATTCTATGATGTCTTTGGCTCTCTCATGCACATGCTGCATGATTCTCTGTTTGTGGATCAGTCTATTGGTTAGGTTCCCTGTTTCAGCTCCTTATGTGACTATTGGGAGGATGCATTGGTTGTATACTCTTCTCTTTAGGATTAATGGGATCGTCTTGTTTTTGAAGGATGAGCTTGCTCTGCCAAAGGCTTGCCATCCTAAAGTGATTCTTCACTTGATTTTTTCTTGCAGACAACTTTGTCCTTTCACTTCATGTTAAACGTCAAATGGGAAAAAATGATAAAATTTTGTGAATAACGAGGTTTAGAGAGGAGGGGGGAAATGATGCATATTTATTATTATTCTAAATTTCTTATCTTTACTGGTGAAAAAGGAAAAAAGTCTTTGTGTCAAAGTTCAAATGATTTGAGTATGGGGAATGAAAATGTGATAAATGTGGTGACTGCATATGTTTCAAAGTTTCCATTCTATTTCTGTTTTGTTTTAAATCCCCAAAACAGTTTTGTGTTGAGCAACTGATGATCCTAACAAACAATTCACACATTCCCTTTGAAAATCCCACGTAAATTAGATTAACAGATGTTTAGAAAGGATTGACTTAAATTACATACATATAGAAAAATTCTATTACATCTTTAGTGTTTAAGGTTATAAAGCTTTCTGGACAATACATGTAGTTTAAAAAGCTTTACAGCTTTAAACACTAAATATCAAAAAAATTCAGTTACTTATTTCCTGACATCTGTCAATGCAATTTATATAAATTTCTTGAGTGTTTTTTTCCCTGTTTCACATATACTTTGTTATTATGGTACAATGCATAGATTTTCTCTTGTTGGGATCATCAGTTGTTTACCATGTAACCGTTTCAGGGATTTTGAAAACAAAACCGTTATATTAACATGGTACCCCAGTAGTGATGATCAAACATGACCACCCTTTCAGCTCTGATTTAATATATAGCTTGTGTCATATATGTAGTTTGTTATCTCGTATATATATATATATATATGCAATGCTCTTACCATTGAGCTGAACAGCTGCTGGTAATACAAAGGCCCAAATAACCACTTTCAACCCAATTCTTATCTTGTTCAATCTTGGTCTATTTACTTCTTTCAACACGAAAGTTATGTATCGAGAAATGGATACATGTGAATCAAAAGAATGTTTATAGATTGCGTTATATCACAAAGAAATTTATTTGGAATGATCTTCGACCATTACATGGTTAACGTATCACTGACACGCACTAAAGAAGGTTGAATATTAACGTGTCTCAAAACAAATTCTCTCAGTAAAACAAAAACTGGTATGATTAAGTTAAAATGAGGAAGAGTGAGCCTCAGTATAGATAGGGATCAAAGATAATAACTTATCTTTGGCAATATTGTCAGTCGAAAAGTTCCAGATCCTTAAATTAGCTTCTGAGCATGTAGATAAGATGAATAAGAAAAATTCTGCGTATACTAACGTGTGAAAACAAATACGTAAGTCTAAATGTATTCGTTAATATATGTGGTAATCTTTGTGGATAAACATTTGCGTCACGAAGTCAAGTCCATACACATACATGTTTTTGCGTATAAATATAACAGGTCATAATATATAATATCAAGGTTGACAATGGTGGTAAGAGCTTGGGTGGTTATGGGTCTACAGTGATTTGAAAGATAGGGACATAGATTTTTAGAATGAGAAAGAAACTTAGTTAAAACCACAAAAGAGACTTTGATCTGTTATAAACTTGATTTCACGATAACATAGGCTACTTATATTTTCATATATTGGATAGAAAACAAAGCCATACCTCAACCTTCCCAATCTAACACACCTTGCAACAATTATTCACCTGCTACAAACAAGGTCTACCCAAAAAATATCAAGATATTTTTCTATATCTATAGAACTAACTGCGCTGTATGGATGTGACTTGATAACTAAGTAGAGAGGACCTCAGTGCATAAGCGTTAAAAGATACTCTCCCATAGTATTACTCAGTCAATAGTAAGATGCCATTGAATGAGATTGTTTACTCGGCAACTGTGGCATTTACAATGATCAAGCAAGTCATTGTTCCCGTCTCAGGCAGAATGTCGCATCACCCAGGTTTGTCAGTTCTACTACAATCAAGATTTGGTTCCCTGCCATTTTGGGCTTTTCTCAAAGAGATTTCAAACCATGGAAAAGATTAAGGAGAACAGGATGAAACAACTGATGGTAATCCTGGAAGAGGGCTTTGGAGACTGTTTGAAAAAGTGAAAGGCAAGTGAGTGTGAGCCCTACTACAATAAAAATTTGGTTCCCTGCCACTTTTGGCTTTTCTCAAAGAGATTTCAAACCATGGAAAAGATTAAGGAGGATAGGATTAAATAACTGATGGTGATCCTGAAAGAGGACTTTGGAGACTGTTTGAAAAAGTGAAAGGCAAGTGAGTGTGAGCCCTACTACAATAAAAATTTGGTTCCCTGCCATTTTGGGCTTTTCTCAAAGAGATTTCAAACCATGGAAAAGATTAAGGAGAACAGGATGAAACAACTGATGGTAATCCTGAAAGAGGACTTTGGAGACGGTTTGAAAAAGTGAAAGGCAAGTGAATGTGAGCCCTACTACAATAAAAATTTGGTTCCCTGCCATTTTTGGCTTTTCTCAAAGAGATTTCAAACCATGGAAAAGATTAAGGAGAATAGGATGAAACAACTGATGGTAATCCTGAAAGAGGACTTTGGAGCCTGTTTGAAAAAGTGAAAGGCAAGTGAGTGTGAGCCCTACTACAATAAAAATTTGGTTCCCTGCCATTTTTGGCTTTTCTCAAAGAGATTTCAAACCATGGAAAAGATTAAGGAGAACAGGATGAAACAACTGATGGTGATCCTGAAAGAGGACTTTGGAGACTGTTTGAAAAAGTGAAAGGCAAGTGTGTATGGCTGCAAGGGGATTAATTTGAGGGTGGACAAAAATAATACTACCCTAGGTCGGCTATTTTTCCATTGATATCAATTGACTGTATATTTTCTGGATAGACGTCAATGTTGAATATAATCAATAATCTATTCAGATGAATCAATTATATCGGACATGGCAATTGTCTATCTTAAACTTGATCAGCACTCTGAGTTGAATATAAACACACCAAAACGCAAGGTCTTTAATTCAGTATCTCTTCAAACATTCAATTATTGATTATTTGGTCTGCGATTTTATCTCAGATCAATTTAGTTTTTCTGCCGTAGAGAATAGATTTATTTTTCGCATCGATAACATTATAAGCCCACTCGTAAGTATTTATATGCAAATTCAATCATACACACATTGGTGTCCACAGTGAGCGGGGGCAGCAAACCAAATAGGAAATTTGTCGTCCCTGGATCAAGCCTTTTCACCTGTGGCAAGGAGGTTTGAAAGTTGGAACTTGATACTCAGTAAAGAATAATGGTGCAGTACAATTATTTTATGAAACCACCACTTAATTACCCATATAAAAAGAAGGTATTATCATTATTCTCTGGTGACAGGGTTGCTGCTAAGATATATTCTGAATATGCCACACACATACATACACAGACAGACAGACATATATATATATATATATACATATATATATATATATATATATAAATATTTGTATATATATATATATATATATATATATATATATTTGTATATATATATATATATATATATATATATATATATATATATATATATATATATATATATATATATATATATTGTATATATATATATATATATATATATATATATATATATATATATATATATATATATATATATATATATATATATATATATATATTTAAGTTGGCCAAAAAGATTGCTCAGTGTTTGTTGTTATATGATATTAAGAGCATTTAGTTGATCACAGATACCCTCACCAATTTAATCACTTTTGCTGGGTTCAGGTTATTCATGTGTTCTGGCACTTATATCTATCTATTTATTTGGACTTAGCTCAGCTCTAACAGTTCATAGCAGAAACTTGAAATTTTGCTCTCACACACTCCTCAATGAGTACTTAAATTTTTACCCCCCCCCCATACCCCAGGGTTTGGGGGGGGCGGTCAATTCACTATGAAAGTTCATGCCAAATTGGTCACTTAGTTTGTGTTCATCTTTTTGATTTTAAAAATCAAAGTGTCATTCAAACTATACTAGTGGTATTTTCATCAAGGTAACAATTTTAAAACCCACCATTGCTTAATTAACGAGATAAAGGGTAGTATATATAGGCGGTGGTTATTCATAAATTCCCTTGGAATGCTAGTTAAACAACTGTAGCCATCAAAGATGGTGAAGGGCTCCATCTTTTTTTATTCATGTGTGTGTTTATGTATTTGTATATGTGTGAGCATGATTGCTTACTTGTGTGTTCCAGCACTCTTGGCCATATTGTTTTGTCTACAGATTTGAAAATTTTGCATCAGCTCTCCACAAGACTCCTTCTAAAAGTAATTTTTGATTTATAGAAAAATAGCTTTTTGGGACTTTTGGGGGGTCTCATTTTGACAGAAGTTTCCCTATAGGAAATGCCGGTGGCATCATAAATAGTATTTATTCTAATCATATTTATTCTTCAATGGAATTTTTTTTACAAGACTTCAAATTTTGATGCTATGATTGTTCAATTATCAACTGTAATGGTGAGTTTTAATCAATTCCATTCAAAAACATCACTTTTGATCGTAGTGTGATGGCTATCATATCAGTATGCATTTTTAAATTGTTGAAAGTCATCAATTTTTTATCCATTGATTCTGTTAAAGAAGATGGAAAATAATGGACAACATTTTTGGCACATCATACTATTTTTATTTTAAGAAAGGTAAAAATGCAACTGAAACACAGAAGAGATATAGGCTGTTTATGGAGAAGTTATAGTGAAGATCTGAATATAACAAAAGTGTCAAAATATACAAGTCTGGGTATTCACTGAATAGAAACCATCAAGTGACCGATGTCTTTAGTGGGATGATCAATTAAAAAATTGAGGTAAAAAAGTAACCAATGAAAAAGTTATTTCTTCCGCTTTTTGATGGGTAGAGATCGCTAAAAAAAAGTCTGAATTTCTGAAAATAAGCATAATTATCTAAAAAATTATCTAAAGAAATAGATCTTTTATCAAGAATTATCTTTAAGAAATAGATCTTTTATCTAAAATTATCTTTGAAAGATAAACATTTTATCTAGAATAAACTGAAAAGAAATTATTAGCACAAAATTTTTGGATTGATAATCCAAAAATGCCCATAGAGATCCAAAAGAGGACTTTTTTGGAAAAACAAAAAAAATCTTTTTTTACATGGTAACTAGCAGTGTACTCATACAAATTCTCAAGATTGTAGCCCCAAAAATGCAACCAGGATCATCCAGAGACACACACACACACACACACACACACACACGCACACACACTTATATACAGGCTCACAGTTAGACACAGACACTGAAAGAGAAAAGAATCAGTAGCCCGCTAGGTTGGTTGGCCTTACCATTTGTAATTCGATGATCATATACATAGTACCTGCCTTAGAATCATTGTCAGAAAGCTACTCTTGCACACCATTCACTCATGAAGTTACTTGGACCCTCAATTCTGGCCCTGTCTTAGACTTACTTAAAGGTTAATAGACATCTGTATTTCATTTGTTTTTATTTGTCTTAGTATTTATTGCAAGAGTTGTGATTGATGATATTATTTTTAATATTAATATCTTTGGATCTATCTAAATACATGTTATTTGATATTTTTCTTCCAATATTCAATTTGACAGCTGGAACCCTATAAGCCCACCAATTATATTTGATTGAAGACATCACTACCTATTGATCATAATTTACTCATCTCTGTTAGAAACTGTCAACCAAAACTGTCAACATAGTCAACATCAACACAGATTTTTTCAGTTTTTATGTTGGTCTGGCTGGCTATGTATGTATGTATGTATGTATGTATGTATGTATGTATGTATGTATGATTATAAATCACTTTATAGTATATTGAAACTCTTATTTGAAATGATCCTCAGTCATTACAGGGTTCATGTATCACTTGGCCAAGACAACATGAATAGAATTAACAATTAAAGAAAATGGAACTTCTGCAGGAATTAAACCAGCAACCGTTAAAGTGACCACTTCAACATACTCTAACCATTACTCTTACCATTGAGCTAAACAGCCGCCGATAATACAAAGGCCCAAATCAACCAATTTTTTTGCTTTTTGAAAATCCATTACAAATAGGTTTTTCAAACGGGGATTTCAATTTGCTATGTAAGTTTGTGCTAAATTGATCCCTTAGTTTGTGACTGACAATGTTCATACATTTTTTTTTAGGGAATTCAAAATTTTTTAGTGATCACCACCAAACAAAGGCAAGAGAAGTTACTTACTTATTGTTCATGAAGCTTGTTTGTCCTCTCATACCAAAGTGTTTTTTTAGCTTTAGTACTTCTAGCCAGGTAAGTAGTCCTTAATATTTGTATCAGGGCTGGAAATATTTTTCAAAAAAACAATCTAGCTGAATAAAGAGTTGTACGGACAATGAATCTCCTTATTTTTGATGCTTCCATCATTACCACCTTTTGGCTAAATCATTCTGTTGATGGTACACGTGAAGAAAGCTGAAGAATGAATTGGCTGAAACATGGCAACAAAGAAAAAGAATAAGATTAATAGTTTGGAGAACTTGTGGAGTGTGCACGTAAATAAGAACATTCTGTTACACTTCTTTTTTGTCGGTGAGAATTAACTCCCTATCAGAAATTACATTTAACTTTTGTAAATATTGTTCTATCAGAGAATTTCTACTACTGATCTACAGATGGGATTGAAGGGTACCCTAGGAGACACCATCAGAAGGGTGACACCATAATGTTTTGGCAGGGTGAAAATTCAACAATCACTGCTACTTTTGATGCTATTTTCAAGCAATTTTAGCCAAGGTAATTATTTTTCTATCCCTCTCTGACTATTAAAAATGGCCATAAAAAGGCTAACAGTGTCTTTTTTGATATGTTACAGTGTTTTTTTTTAGGTTGACTTACCGTAAAAATTTGTCAACCCTGGGGGTGACACTTTAAGAACCCCACTGGTTTCTACCATTGTATGGTTCAAAGTAACACTATTTTGACTTCAATCAACCAATAAATGATAAAGTTATTACCAATTTCCAATAGGAAGTTTCTTTTCACTTACCCTGTTGAGATATCAAAATAGACACAGACGTTTCTTGATTTTGGTAACTTACTTTTTCCCAAATAAGCAAATAGAGAGGATTGGGTGATACCTCCCTCCTCCTATACAGTGTGAGGCACCCAGTGAGAATCGAGTCCACTGCAAAGTACTAATGATCTGCAACACTATCTTGTTCAGCATTATGCAATATCAAGATACTCTATTGTCTATAATTTACAGTTTCTAATGCATTGATAAGTACTTTTTATTCAAGACTGTTTACCAAGACTGTCAGCATAGGTTTCTCAAGTTTTTACATTGGTCTGGCTGGCTATATGTATATCACGCATACAGGCTCCACCAATAGAGCTAGAAGGCTGAAAATTAGATCATTTACCCCTTATTATGTCAAGAAAATCTTTTTTTTTTTAAAACCCTCTCTAAATAGGTTTTTAGTAGCAGAGTTAAATTTGCAATATTAGTTTATGCTAAATTGGTCCCTTAGTTTGTGTCCATCAGCATTCAGATATGTGGGGGGGGGGTTATATCCATTTATCCATTGATCACACCTTTTCCCAATGCTTTAATTGATCACCCTCAACACTGCATATGGCCAAAAGAGATTGTTCACATGGCTTTTTCTATTGAGTGACTAGGACCTGTTTGTTAAAATTTTTATTTTGGTTTTGTTTTAGTTTTGACCTTTATTTAAGCTCATGTGGAGGGTGGAGAACTGAGTCCAAACACCTGCTGGGATGGCTTGGGTTCATAAGTCACTCAAGCCCTTGGGAAAAACATGAATCTACTCCCAACATCTACCGCCATAGGTAAAGTGCATGGTTGTTAGAGAACTTCCTGTAAGACAGTCCATCTTTGGCATCGGACTGGCATCACAACTCCATAAAAACTCAGTGTGTGTGTTTTTACGAGTGTTTATTTTCCTCAAAATTATTTACCTCCGCCAACAAAGTTCGAAGAAGTATATACATCCGGTGGCACTTGTCAGTCTATTCGTCCAAACAATATCTCAAAAGGTTTCCAGTGAATTTCATTTAAATTTTGTAGTAGAATGGGTTATAGACTGCAAAATAAGTGGTTAAATTTCGGGGCAGACCCATGGATCTATTTTCGATTGAGAGATAGTTTTATTATTGGACAGGGAAAAAGTTTCAAAACGAACAGTGATAAAGGCTATATTTTGATTTCAAGGGAAGTAATTTAATACTTGTACATTCAAAGGGCGTTCCCTTGTTTCCATTTTCATTCCGTTCTTAGTTAATGTACGACGTTGACATTGATATATGATCTCTGAGTTTTCTCAAGTCTTACAAGTCTTATATCTTATCCTCGAATATGTCGGTGGGCTATAATATAAGTTGCTTTTTTTCCACATGGTTGGTCGTCAGTTTGCCTTTGAGTAGGGGAGAGAGAACATTGAGCTACCCCCATTGTCGGTGGGTAAATAAGCGAGGTTTGTAGTTCCACGGGTTTGATACACTTGGCTTCCCTTTTTCAAAGGAACAAACGATTTTTGTAGACCGTCGGCGCGAAGGCCAGAAGCCGAGAAGAAATGGGCAAAATCGTCTGCAGATAAAATGATATGGTGGGCAGATTTTCAACAAAGCGGAAACATTTTATTTAGCGCCTATAAATAAATCCCCAAATTATCAATTTAAAATAATGAATAAGAGATAAAAATGAAAAAAAAAAGAATTTTAGATAAAATTTAAGAGATACAGATATAGAGAAAGTAAGAAAACATGAAAGTGAGACATTATAAGAGGTTTTTTTTACATCTTTCCCGTGCTTTTAATATCAATTCATAAGTGACACTGGAAATCAGCATCAAAGTAAAAGATGAAGGATTTTTTTGCAGCCTTCAAACTATTTGAATATTTTTTTTCCTTTTTATTTATTTCTTACCATACCCGTGCCTTCAAAATGGCAGCATATATATTGAATGTACGATTACATACTGCGTTTTATATACTTAAACGAATATACCCTTGCTGTAAAAAAAAAATGAAGGTCGGATTAAAGTAGGTTTGCAATAGCCTAAAAGCTCAAAATATGAAAAGGTGTGAAGCTATTTCAATGCAAAATGTCACAGAAATCAAATATTATTGTGTACACTCATCTTTCTCTTACAAATAAACTAGGAATAGTGAAAGTGCTCTCAGTGAAGTGAAAATATGGACACGCAGACAAACCCACTAAAGCACACTATGTATAACCTTAGTTTTGTTTTGTTTGTTTTTTCTTTTCTTTTTCTTTTTCTTTTTCTTTTTCATTCATTTACTAGTGTACTCGTTCCGTAAAAAAAAATATATGAAATACATGGATTCGCATCGTGTTTTATATACATAGATGATAGAAAGATTATGCAAGGGACGCAACTCTCATAGATTTGCATTAAGTAGGTTACGTCCGTTCGGGGCGTTACAGACAAAAAAACTAAAAAGCTCTCAAAGAATGTACATCTTCGCCAACGCAACAAACTAACTACAAAATTGAACAGAAATAAAATATTTAAAAAAAACAAGGGAGAGAACTTTAAATGAACAAATAGTACGTTATTTCCCTCGAATTTAGTCTTATTATTTTCAACTGTTCGTTTTTAACAACTTTCCCTACATAATAACAAAAAGCTTTCAATCTAAAAAATAAATTTCCAGGATCCTCATAAAAAATTTAAAAATCCCTTCGTAACCAATGGCCAATCCCTCCACAATAAGGCACCTCACATATAACAAATGCTATAAGCCTCACCATAGCTTAATCTGGCACTGACTTTGAATACAACGTTTAAATTAATCGAAACTGTTTATAAGTAACAGAACCAGTGGAAATTCCCCGGTGAAGAGAACTAAAATATTATCATTATTTTCAAATACGTACTCCTGCGATTAAAGCATATAATTATGTATCAATTGAGTAATTGACTACATATGGAACGTAAATTAAATTAATATATCCGCTGTTATTGTCGATTACTTTTGACATCTGTCCATATTTCTATATCATCACTAATTTAACTTAATTTTTATGCTTCAGACTTGCGAACGGGGGGGGGGGGATAACAAACGAATGACAGTTATAGCAAAGATTGAGTCCCTTTTGCTTCCATTCAAGCAGGAGCACTTCCTTCCATTTCCCACCCTTGTTGATTACGTAGCAAAGTTGAAAGGAGAGGAGAGAAGAAAGGGGGTGAAAGATAAGCTGTAGTCACTGTAGATAGGCATTCAAATCAACGTGTTATGATATAGAAGAATAGGAAAATGTGATATAAAGGAGTAATACCGTGCTTCTTATTGTGAGAATCACGATGATAAGTAAAAATGTCAAACCTTAGTGATTGCTCGGTCAAATTAATCAGTCACTAAAATGTCAACTGTCCAACTACGTGATTGAGGAAAAAAACGAAAGAAAATAATCGGTTTTATTATTCATAGATATTTCAAGTTATTGCAGACCGTATAAAATCTTGTGGTAGGACAGATGTAGCCCGAGGGTCATAGTTTGGCGACCCGTGATCTATCAATAGATCGTCGGGGGACATACTAAATCCTTCATTGAATTTTTAGGGCAAAGTACTCACACCTTTTTGGGATCTTCTTATTTTTGAAGATTGAACTTGCTCTGCCGAAGGCTTGTCATCCTAAAGAAGGGTGTACAACCAATACATCCTCCCAATAGTCACTTATGGAGCTGAAACATGGAACCCAACCAAGAGACAGATCCGCAAATTGAGAACTATGCAACGTACACATAAAAGAATTATGCTGGGCCTCACGTGGAGAGACCACAAAACAGCACAGTACATCTGAGAAAAGACAAGAGTTAGGGACATAGAATCCATTAAAAATCTCAAATGGCAGTGGGCTGGCCATATTGCAAGAATGGCGGACAATCGATGGACATCACGACTCACGGCATGGATCCCCAGAGATCACATGCGGAACCGAGACCGGCAGAATATTAGATGGAGAGACGAGCTAGACAAGTTCAGAAAGTACTAGCTCCGCGACGCGCATGACAGAGAAATGTGGCAAATCCTGGGGAAGGTCTATGTCCAACAACGGACGTTAAAAGACTGATGATGATGATGATGACTCACACCTCTTTATTATTCTTCAAAGTTTAAGATGTATCATACTTGCCTTATAAGCGTCTTCCGATTTCGGAATTGTCTTTCATCTTTGGGAAATGTGTAATATCTGCTACAGGGACTGTCTGATCGATTATTGCAATCGGGTACAAGACATTTGAACCATAGTTGCTTTGTTATGCTTGTCATCTGCTCAAAAGTGGCGATGGAAAATCGGGTTAAAATTTGAGAAAATGACTAAATGCTATCTGAATTTCTTATTAAGAATAAACTGGATGTCCTATATTGACAATATGTGCAAAATTCTGGTTGGAGTAATGAAAAAACGGTGAAAAGAAATGAGCAATATTCCCTTTATTCTATCTATTTCACTACAATTTTTTACTGGAGGAGCCAAAAGCTCCATTTGTTGAGAATTTTGGCATTTTCCTCGCAGAAAATTGTTACAAAGTGTTTATGATTACTTATTAGAGATGCGTCATTTGGATCCAATAGATCCAAATGAAGAATCACCCGGACCAATTAGAAGAAAAAAACTTTCCAACAAATCAGTTTTCGCTGCGCTGAGCTGGCTCTGGGATCCTATCAATTGAGAAAAAAAAAATGAGATTCTAATCCAACAGAATCAGTCGATTCTCATACGGCTTGCTAAAATGCAAATGATAGTCGGTGCCGTTCGTCAAACATCTGGGTTAAACCACTCCCACACAGTATGCTTCCTGAACTATGTATAAACCCTTATATAAACTTGAAATTAGAGCCATTATCATACCAAGAGAAAGGCTGTTACCACTGTAACATCGAACAACTATTGAAAAAATTACTATTTGTATGAACCACGATTACTTGACACTGGCCATTTTACGAAGTTGACTTTTGCAAGATGCACTAATCAGGGCAGTGCAGTGACGACTTCGAAGTTTATTGGATCAGCAGGTGTCGAGAAATCTAAAAAAAAAACTAATTACAGATTGTTGATATATAATCTAAAATTACAGATCTAAATGTAGATATATGTTATATAGATTGGCAATTGATCTAAATTTAGGTATAAAATATCTAAATTGGAAGCACCGGAGAGAAATAACCGAAATACTTCAAAACCATAGTTTTGTGCGACGGGCAGAAAATCATTTTACCTGACAGTTATTGCAGGCTACTCTACACACCTCAAAGTCTGACCCCTTCCAAACACACACCTTAAGAAAGGGGCACTGCCCTAGCTGTTATAAAAAGCAGCAATAAAGCAATTTTTGTTATTGAAATTTCCTTTCCACGACCAAAGGACCATTCCTGATACACCACGAATATTACAGAAATCCGGCTTTGCAGCTTATATTTATTCTTAAGGCTCCTGACAGCCTCGACCCACAACTTGTTTATCATAGCCCTTTATTTATCTCTAAAGCCTATCTTTTTAGTAACCATATTCGGCGTGCTACGAAAATTCTCTTCTCAACTATCTTTTGGCAAAAATTGGAAAAATGATCCTTGTTGTCTCACAGCAGAATATATATATATATATATATATATATATATATATAGAGAGAGAGAGAGAGAGAGAGAGAGGGGGATAAGAGGAAGAAAGAAATGTACATATAGATATTCGCTGAGTTTAGAGGTACTCACTAAGAATTGAACTCACTGCGTTAGCGGTGGTCCGCAAGACTGACTAGCGGATCATATGCAACAGCAGGCGCCTTTCATGTCATCGTGTGGTGATATTTACAAATCTTAGCTTTTCTGATACAAGGCCACGATAGCTGGATAATCATCATCATCATCAGTCTTTTAATGTCCGTCGTTGGACATAGACCTTCCCCAGGATTTGCCACACTTCTCTATCATGGGCTTCGCGGAGCCAGTACTTCGTCTCTCCATCTAATATTCTGCCAGCCTCGGTTGCACATGTGATCTCGGGGGATCCATGTTGTGAGTCGTGATCTCCATCGGTTGTCTACCATTCTTGCAACATGGCCAGCCCACCGCCATTTGAGATTTTTAATGGATTCTATGATGTCCCTGACTCTTGTCTTTACCTGGATGTACTGTGCTTTCTTGTGGTCTCTCCATGTGAGGCCCAGCATGGTTGCATGGTTCTCGATGTTTGCTGGATAATCAAACGTACCAAGATTATTTGTCTTTCTTGTTTCTTCATATTTCATCAACTTGCATCAATTCAGTATCAAAACTTTTCTTTCTATTACCAGCCTTTAGGGTTCATTGTTTGACAAAGGCCTTTATCTGATAAGTGTAAGATATGGGGATGTTGTGTCTTACCCTGCCACGTTGGCTTGTGACCTTTAGTAGCGAGTAAGGAGAGAGATGGATATATGCCTTTCTCAAGGGCATCAGTGCGAATAGTTTCGGTCAGAGTTGGAACTTGACTCGCAAGTCTTATTTCCTGTTCTTTTAACCGCTCGGCTACTTCACACTTCTTTATCTAATCTTACTTGTCGCTTTTCCCGAATAAATAAACGGCCAATTATGTAAAAGACGTTAGATATCCTATGTGTACATTTTCTTAATTATACCTTTTGTCAGTTGACACGTGTCTGACCTAAAGCTGTGTTTCTTTTCTATAACTATCAATTGACAACCTACCTTTTGATTCATACGTCTCGTTCCCTTCCTCCTTCCTCTCTCTCTCTCTCTCTCTCTCTCTCAAACTCTCCCAAACTCTCAGCAAGTTGATCAGCAAATTGAGCTGAATTTATTGAGATTTGAGTCGGTGTTTAAAAGTGTTTACCGTAAAGCGTAATAACGTAAATCAATATAAAGAACCAACGGAGTGAACAAAATAGCCTTTTCAGTTTTACAAAGCGCACAGACTTATTTCCTCCGCTTTTGTTTTTGTTTATCGCATTATGTAAAAGCCAATGTCACTTTTTTTTTGTTTCCTGGTTTGTTTGTCGATTCTGTCACGGGAAAAAGAGAGAGTGATATTTTCAGTAGCAGACTGGCTTCAGCTTGTGTACATTACCTAGGTTAGGGATGACCGCGCGGATGGAAAGGGTATAAGGAGACAGACAGGATAGAACTTTATTTTTAAGAAAACGAAATAAGAAAACTCAAAGATATGACTGCGTTTGTTTGGAAATTAAAACTAATTTATCGTCACTTTATCCAGTTGAAAATCTAAATCTAAATTTTTTTTTGTGGAGTGCAAAATCACAAATTACGTTGTGCAACGCAATTTTTGTTACTGGGTAAAGAGTGTTATTTTCTGATTGCCTGGGTGTAAAAGGTACAGAAAATGGCTTTTACTCCCTTCGAATTTTGCCAACGTCACAAAGATGGAGATATTTATAAGAAATTGCTTTTCTCACTTTATGTGATTAAAAATGTATGAATTTGCCCGTTGTCCAATTGAAAATGAGTAGATTTCAAATTTCTGCAGTTCTAGTCGTAAAAGCAAAGTTTGAAGGGAACGATTATCATTTCCTATATTTCTTAGCCATAATCAATCAGAAAATAGCACTTATAACCAAGGAACGAAAAAAAAGATTCAAACAGTTGCACAGTGTTATAGAATTTTCTGAAAATATAGTCGGGATCATTTATACGTGGATTGCTTTTACACATATATTTACATATACGTGAATAACCACACACTTTCTGTGAGGTTCTTTTTCTTGGTTATTGTATTTTTGTTTTTATAATTTTTTTCTCCTTTTATCATCGTGATTTTATTTTTTTCCGGTTTTGTTGAAAATATTTCGCGCGCTTGTGTGTCTGTGTGTTACATTGACAAAAGAACGCCAGGCGTAAAGGCAGCTCAACTGCTGCTCTATTCAGATTGAAAAGCAACCTGCCACCATTTTTTTTATAAACCTAGGCCAACAACTGGAGCCGCTTCTTTACAAACTCATTGTCATTCAAGTCGGGCCAACAACCAGCTGTCTATAATTTATTGACACAAAAACCGTTCCCCTGGTAAGTAATTCGAACCTTTGATGTAGCCATTGATTCCGTTCGTTTTGTTAACAGTGGGTCCAGACCTGGACGTTTGAGCTCACCACTGACTCTGCTATCTGCTATCATATTGATTTCCGATCAACTTTGACTTTCCTACAGTGTTAGGCAGATCAAGTTTTAACGATTTTTAGGGGGAAGGCATTGAGAAAAAAGTCATGGATAAAAGTCATTATGTGCACTAACGTTTCAATATTTCAGTTTATTCAATTCAATTCAATTATACACATGCACACACACACACATATATATATATGTGTGTGTGTGTATATGTGTGTGTGTGTGTGTGTGTGTGTGAGAGAGAGAGAGAGAGTCTGTGTGTCCATAACCTGTCACTTTAATGACGGTTATGATGAGTGTGTAACAGGCTTGGCTGTTGACTGCGACTGATACTATATGTGACAGACTCAGTAGGAAGGGGGAGGGGAGAAAAGAGGTTTGGCAGTTTGATAAGAGGGTAGGAAGAGAGAGAGGGGAGAAGATGAAGTTAAGCAGTTTAATAGGAGGGCAACGAGAGAGAGGGTAAGAAAAGGAAGAGGTTTAATAAGAACATAACAAGAGAGGGGAGAGAAGAATGTTTGGTTGTTCAATAGGAAGGTAAGTTCAGAGAAGAGCTGATGGCTGTTACTGATACTATAAGTGACAAACACAGCTCTTATTAGATATATATATATGTATATATATATATATATATATATATATATATATATATATATATATATATATATATATATATATATATCTTCTTTTATCTTCTCTTAGTTTCTTTTGGATGGTTTTGCTTAATTTGGTTGCTTCAATCTTTTCTCTTGTTGTTGGTGATGGTGGCTGATATAAAAGGAAATACAAGAAAAGAAAACAGCAATCATTAGAGACATTCTCAAAAAGGGTTAGGGTTTCCGCTTCAAAACTATTAAGAAAGCTCTCAGTTCAGGAAGAACTCAAATAACCAGTGCTCTGGAAGAGAATGGAGACTTAATAATTGGACTTCACGACTCACAACATGGTTCCCCACGGATCATATGCAAAACCGAGGCCAACAGAATACAAGATGGAGAGATGAACTAAACGAATTCGGAAAATACTGGCTCCGCGACGCCCATGATAGAGAAGTGTGGTGAATCTTGGGGAAAGTCAATATCCAACGACTGACGTTAAAAGACTGATGATGATAAGAAAATTGTTGAACAAGCCCCAAAATTTTGCAAAAAACTTTACTCCTCCAAACAAGCGACACTAAACAACAAACGGAATATACAAGTCAAAAGTAATCAGTTCTAAGATTTTCCAGAAGTTACTTCATTGGAAGTGAAGCAAGCCATCAATCAAAAAATAAAATGGAAGGTACCGGTGGGGAGGACCAGATAACATCACCATCAACCTACTCAAAAAAACTGGCAAGATCGTCAGTGGGAAACAAGCCGTTCTATTCAACTTATGCCCGAAACAGTGCAAAGTCCAAGAAGATTGGAACACAGCGATCATAATGCTATTATGTAAAAAAGGGAACCCAAAAGATCTGAGCAACTACGGGCCAATAAACTTACTAAATTACATCTACAAACTTCACCAAAGTGGTCAGCAACCGAATCAACAAAACACTAGATTAGAAGCAACCAAGGGAACAGGCTGTCTTTGGAAGAAGCTGCTCCATCATGGACCATTTCCATTCAGGAAATCAGTTGAAAGAGAAAGCAGCAGAATATAAAACGCCACTCATTGTAGCATTTTATGAACTTCAAGAACCTTCATGATTTCTAAAGAATGCTAAACAAACTAAATGAAGGAAGCATGAAAGTGGACCTTCACAAGAACCTCAGTAAAACAAAAGTCATGTAAAACAAAGACGTAAATGACAAAGACGCAATGATTGGAATAGAAAATGAGGAGCTGGAGAAAGTAGACCATTATATCTACATAGAACAATAGATATCTATGAAATCCTCAAAAGAAGAAATATAGCAAAGAATCACTCTAGGTTGGCAAACTTTCAGTAGAGCCAGCTCAACAAGAAAAATTTCAATTATCCCAGAAAGGGTATACAACCAATGCATCCTTCTGATAGTCACTTATGGAGCTGGAACATGGAACCTTACCAAAAGATGGACTCTCAAGCTGTAAACCATGCAACATGTTTAGAAAAGAATCATGCTCAACCTCACATGGAGAGATAACAAGACAGCAGTGTATTTTAAAAGAAAGACAGGAGTCTGAGATATCAATGAAACCATTTGAAAACACAGGTGGCAATGGGCTGGACATGTTAAAAGAATGTCAGACAACAGCTGAATATCCCAACGCAAAATGTGGATCCCCAGAGATCATACGTGAAAACGTGTCCGGCAAAATATGAGATGGCAATAGAGATAGCATGACAAACTAAACAAGTTCAGAAAATATTGGCTCCACAGCACCCAAGACAGAGAGGTCTGGTGAATCTTTAAGAACAACAATGGATGATATATATATATATGTGTGTGTATGTGAGTGTGCATATATATATATATATATATATATATATATATATATATATTATCGTCATGTCCATTGCAAGGCAAAGGCCTTTCGCATCTCTTTCTGTGTCAACCATTATTTAGCTAACCTTTGCCATGTCTTGCCAGCATTCCTTTCTATCTTATGTCTGGTATTTTCTTACTGTGTTTGCTATCCCTTGGACACCAATAGGTTAACCTTAGATACCATCTATTATCCTCACTTCTCGCTAAGTATCAAGCCCATCCCCATTATAACCATTTCTATGGTGTATTTTACTTTAATCCACTCTTGAATCTATATTGATTTTTCTCTATGTCAAAGTTATTCATAGCATTGGTCTTTCCATTACATTTCTCTCTCTCTCTCTCTCTCTCTCTCTCTCTCTCCTTACAGATATATATATATATATATATATATATATATATATATATATATTTGTGTGTGTGTACCACTTGACAAAATGCCATAATCTTGGTTTACTGGGGAGTGTGCATTTCTCTTCATAGAAACATATATTAGAAATCTATTTCTTTGAAACATGACTTCATGTGTTTTTAATAGGTATTCTTTGCCAAGTGAATTTTTATTTATCCATGTATGCATGTTGAAAGAAAATTGTTGTTGGAGCAGGTGCTGAAAACAGAGACTCGTTGGTGACAGAAAACCTCTCAAAATATAGACAAATTCCACGGCACCTGCTCCAGCGAATTACAAGTCACTCCAAAAAAAAATTAATCAAAATATTGAAAGCTCTTCAAATGGAACATATCAAATACGTATGGAATCTTACTTTGAATGATTAGATGTATAAACGATAGAAAATATAGCACAACCAATGCATATTTCCTGGTGGGGAGGCACATATTCTAGGGGAACTTATATTCAAGAAGGGGAGGTACAAAATCTTTGAGGAACCCCTGTTACACAATAGGCAGTTCATCCACCATTTGTAGTGTAAGCCAATACAATTCACTGCACTATCCTGATCTCAGATGGTGCACTGAACCATTGACAGACAGACGCATGACCTGAACCTGCAGTGACCTCAGCATATGATAAAACAGTGTTTTTATACAGAGACATTAAGTTGGAGTTACATACAAAAATTGTACAGCACCATTATGATTTATTGACTACAATGTTCCAACTTTCAAATCCTCTCCTCTAGTGAGAAGGCCTGATCCAGAGGAAGTAAGAAGAGAAAAATAAAATTACGTCAAGGGTTCCCATTCAAGGAGAGAGGGGGCAAAGACCCCATTCCCCCCAGCCCCTACTATTAGTTGTAAGTGTGTGCAAAAATCTCAAGTTGTTCATTTTTTTTCATGTGACAAAGTATATGGGCAATGAATACTTCTGCAAATGGTAATTTGATATTGTTTCAAGATAGTTTTGGCACGGCCTATCTCTCAGCTTGTGAGCATTTTTTTTAAAGTTACACTGACCGTTGGATGAATTGAAAGGAAAGTTTGATTACATTTAATATATTTGATTGATTTACTCATGCAGAAAAAATTGACTAAGGCCAGAAGAAAAAGTCTTGTAAAGTGTGTAATGAACTATGATGACGTCGATCTCATTGTTTTACATTTTCCATTCCTCCGTATGGAATGAAGATCAAAGTCAGGTGAATAAACTTCATGAAGAAATAGGGTCACACAAAGGATACTATAAAGTATTTCAATCAATATCAAGTTATCTCCCTTGGGAGAGTTTGTTTTATTCATTTCCAGTAAGGGAGCCCGCATATTGTTAAATGGGATGAACAAATGAATACACGTCTGTGTACGATGAAGAAGAAAATGAAAGGATAGTAAGAAAACCTCAGTAGTTTTCGAATTCTGTCAAGTCTTTCATTTCTCATACTAACAGATACATCAAACATTTTTTGTTGGGGTCTTCATTTCTGCTCAGTCCGCCCCCAAAAACGATTCAATGGAACAATTTTTTTTCAATTTTTTAAATATGAAAAATGTGATAAAGTATCTTATTTGTTCAACAAGACCTGCGGTCGAGAAAGCTGAGAAACTTATATGCCCAAGAGAGAGAGTTCACTCAACTGAGTCAAGTGATCGAGTTTACTCAACCGAGTCTTACAGGCCACTCCTGGCTAGTAAAGCTGTTTTGGCACATGCTAATATGATACAAGTAACGTATTTAAAAGTTTATTCCATACTTTGAATGACTTTGTTGTTCCTCAAGTGGAATCCATTGGTCTGACAAATAATCCACAGGGATTCACAGCAGTGTTCCCTCTAAACCTGACATTGTGAATCTTGTGACAGAAAAATAATAGTATCCATTGCAAAGCTATTGAAAAACATAATTATTGTACTCACACATGTATCATCTACAAGAATTCAAACAAATATAATTGATTTAAAATAAAAATATTTTTTTAAAGTCAAAATTGTTCATTATTGCAGTTGATTGATTACAATCTAAATAGTAAATACTAGAAATATTAGTCTGCAAGGATATTTCATCTGTAGAAAAGGTCTTTGACTTTTCAGAACTTCAAAACCCCAGAATTAGATCATCAATAAGTATTTTGTATTTTATGCACAGTCAAAATACATCAATACTATAACAATAACAGATTTTTGTCTAACTTGAAAACTGAAGTTGACTTCATTCTTCTCTACAATAACAATGGAAAGGACAAGAAAAATAATCCTCACTAAAATTAGGGGTGTATACCAACATATAAAATTCACATTCCCTTGCTGTGATTTTAACTCACAACCAAGAGATTTTCAGGAGGCTGTCTTACTGACTGAGTTACAATGACAAGTCTCAGATGTTAATGAAAATTTATCATACAGATATTCACAGGCTTATTTCATTTCAATAAATTATCATATTAATACAAAAGAATATATCTTATTATAATTTTTTATTAATCAAACATCTTGACTCAGAATATACATAAGAGTGGAGTTTGACCCACAAATGGCCCGTCTTGTTGGCCAACATAACTACCAAAGGTGGTGAAGGTGCAAATTCATTACAAATGGGGGTCGGGGAATACAGCACTTGGCTTAGAAATGCGGAAGTCTCCAGTGAAATTCAGGAGACTTGATAGATATGAGCCCAGTCTGCTGTACTGTTTACCTATAGTGGGGGGGGATGGATTCATATCTTTTCCAAGGAAATAAGTAGAAATGGCATTAACTGCTTGGCCACTCCACAATTCCTTATTGTTGCTTTTTATCACATCATATGATTGGATCAGTGATTCTCTAAGAGAAAGGGAGATTTCCCTACATGGGGAAATTTAGGGTGGAAAAAAAAGGATCATCATCATCATCATCATCATCATCATCATCATCATCATCAGTTTTTTAACATCCATTATTGGACATTGACCTTCCCCAGCATTTGCCACATTGCAGAGCCCGTTTTTTCTGAACCTGTCCAGTTTGTTTTGTCATCTCATTTTCTACTGCCCTTGGTTGTGTATCTGATCTTTGGGGATCCATGTTGTGAGTTGGGATGTCCATCAGTTGTTTGCCATCCTTGCAACATGGCCAGCCCATTGCCATTTGAGTTTCCTAATGGTTTCTATGATGTTTTGGACTCCAGTTTTTCCCCTAATACTGTGCTGTCTTGTGGTCTCTCCATGTGAGGTTGATCATGATTCTTCCATGTGAACATTGCATGGTTCTCATGGATTCTCTTTATATTTTTTCATACTGTGCTGTCTTGAGGTCTCTCCATGTGATCTGCATGATTCTCTCATGTGCATGTTGCAAGAGTATTAGGTGATAAATTAAAGTTATGACGAACATTTTTTGCTTAAAAGTAGTCGGGATGTGTGATAAAAGATGAAGAAGAAGTGCCACCAAAGGTCTAAATTTTCCTTACCAGTGTTGTTTATTGGAATTATTTAAAATTTAGTTTCATTTTTGCATGCTGTCTTTGAGTAACAAATACACAGCAACAACTGTACAATTATAAAATTAAACAAATTCTTATTTTAAAGCCGTCTAATCATATGCAAAATAAAATTATTATCTGAAACTATCCTTCTTTGCAATGTATCTTAATGGAAGGTCGGAAAACTAATAATCTTATTGACTCAAGTTGGGAATGACCTTGAAAAGGTTGAGAAGCATTGGATTAGATGGAGTTACAACTAATTTATGGTGCATTGTATTGTTAGCGAAAATTGATTTTTTTTCCCCTCCACTCCTTTCCTCCCCACCCACACCTCATGTCATCAGGTGAAATATTGTCCCTGAATGATAGTGAACCTGCAAACATTACAAAACTGCCACCAGGTCGTTGCTTGCAATGACAACATCGCTGATTTGCATAACTCATGCCACCCTGAACCTATGATATTTTTAAAATGAACTCTTCACATCATCAAATTTCTTGATGGAAAAGATATTTTTTTGTCTTCGTTACGTTATCAGAATTTTAAAACCTATTGTCCAGCCTGACATTAAGTTAAAATCAATTACTATGTACATGCTTATTTCTGTGAATAAATACATTTGCGTGTGAGCGAATGCCGTTAACTCAGAGTTGTTTCGCAGTTTAGTTTAGCTGTTGAAGAGTGTATTGACCTAGAGTGTTAGGAGAGGAAGTAACAATAATGATTAGATGGACTAATAGTAATGATGAAGATTGTATCAAGCTAGAATGTGGGGATAAAAGGCAACAAAAATACCATAGAGAAAAACTAGTTATAAAACGTGTAATAATGAAGAGTGTATTGACCCAGAGTGTTGGAATGAAAAGCAACCATAATACCATGGAGAAAAAAACCTAGTAATAAAATATAGAAGACTGATCAGTCACTCAATAGAAACCATCATGTGGCCAACAATTTCTTGGCAGCATGCCGTGTTGGGGGTGATCAATTAAAAAATCTGGGAAAAAAACGGTGATCAGTGAATAAACTACCTCTTTCGTCTTTTGTTGGGCCACGATCACTAAAAAAGTTCAAACTTTCAAAAAAAATGATACAGGACATAAATTAAGGGGCTAATTTAGCAAAAACTTTATAATTGTGGATTAGACCGCCTCCCCACCCCATCAATAGAAAGATCCTATTTAGGGAGGGATTTTAAAAAGAAAAGAAAAACTTATGTAGACATAATGAGAAATGAGGGTTTAAATGGTCAGCCATCTCACTCCATTGGTTCGGCCTGAATGTACAAAACATACCTAACCAGCCACATCAACTTGAAAATTGTAGAAACCAATGTTGACAGCTGAAGTTTGACAGTTTGTGATAGTATTCACAAAGAGAATATTGATCTAGAGTGTTGGGATAAAAAAGCAACAATAATAAGATGGAGTAAAACTAGTAATAAAATATTAGTAATAATTGACTGTGCATTGAACTATATTGTTGTGAAGAAGCAATAAAAATGAGATGGAAGGAAATTATATGAAAATAATGTAGGGGTCCTTCACTCGAGTAGTGTTCGTTACAGTACGGTTTGTTTTATAAGGTGTTGGATAAGGGACCTCAACATTTTTGCTTATTTCATCATCCCTTCATCAAGAAAACAGCGATTCATGCAACGTGCACAAGAGAGAAACATATACAACAGATCATAAGACAGCAAAGTTTATTCCAGGGAGAAAACAGGAGTTCAAGATATCATAGAAACTGTAAAAAAACACAAATGCAATGGGCTGGACATATTGCAGAAAACTGCAGTCAATATGGATCCCCAGAGATCAGGTGCTGGGATGTAGCCAACAGAAAGTAAGATGGTATGACAAGCTAGATTATTTCAGAAAGAACTGACTCTGCAATGACTATGATAGAGAGGTCAGGTGAATCTTGGGAAAGATCTAAATCCAATGATGGATGCTAACAGACTGATTATAGAAACAGAATTTCATCAAAAAAATTACTCAATATGGCTGAAATATCGAATTTCTTTGCAATCAATTAATATGTAATGACATGTTTTACACATAATTTCTTGGATTAGAGTTATATTGCAGATGTCCTTCTTGGACCCCAACAACCATCTAATAAAGAGGAATACTATGATGATAAAGAAAAATGTGTATTGACCATGAGTTGGGTATAAAATCAACAATAATACCATGGAAAAAAACTACTTCTAAAATACTAGTAACTAAAAAGCACTGACAGGGTGCATGCTTCTATCAATGCCATTGCCAAGGGGAGTAATTGTGCATGAATCCACCCGAAAATTAAATCACTTATTTCGTAGCCTATTGACTACCTTTTCACATAATTTAATTGAATATCATTGGGAACATCTGGAAATATCATGTGGACTGGCAAGAACTTTTGGTGATATTCTGTGATGTGCAGCATTAGTAATTATGTATGGATCCGCTCTAAAATTTAATAACATCTTACTTCTCCCATGGCTCATTCTTCCATTAGGTTACATTGGAATTCATTGAGAAATCTTAGAGATATTGTGTTAACAGTCATGACTGAATATATGAATGTATGAAAAAATGGAAAAAAAATCTCTCAATCAATGTTTCCTGGATCCGCCACAAAATTTAACCAGTTCTTATTTTCCTCAGTGCCCGCACTTCCACAATTAATTCTTCAGTATGATAATGCTCCTATTTATGCTGCAAGGGTCACATAACAATTTCTCCAAGAGCAAAATGTAAACATTTTGGTCTATCCAGCCAACAGCCCTGATCTCAGTATCATCTCAGGATCATTGATAATCAATGGGAATGGTCGGTAAAGAAGGTTTAGAAGATGGAAGGCAATTTAATATGGTGCAAGAAGTAATAACTGCCATTTTAGCTGCTTGGAATGAAGTGCCTAATGAATTCCTTCATTGTTTGGTTCAAAGCCAGCCAAATTGAATTTTCCAAGAAATTAACAATAATGGTGGTTTGACAAAGTATTAGGAATAAAATGTTTCTAATAAAACAACTTGAAAGTTTTGCAAAGTTTTCCAAATGACCAATTCATATATCTGATCTAATTTGTTAATATCAACCCTTTGGCAAAACAATTTTGATAAGGTATCTATGCGTATAAATTGGGATTATAATTTATTGTAAGATAAAAATATTAAATAAATTGACATTCTCTGCTTGTGATCAGGAAGTTTTCATGTTTAAAGATTTGTGGCACACTATATATATATATATATATATATATATATATATGAGATAGAGAGAAAGAATTGAACATGGCCCAAAGTTCACAACAGCATGAAATTCGGAGTCACCATGGAGCACTGATCTCTCTGTCTACATCTATTAACATTAACATAGACAATAACAATATCCAATGATATTAATACATCTATCAATCTATACATCTATCAATAAGTACATATATATATACTCGTAGACACTGGGTTGCTTGTACCTAAAAAAATTTCCAGCTTGACTCCCACCTCCACAAGTCTTTCCAAACCAATCAAATCAATCTCTGAAGCTACGCAAACCATTCTCATTTTATTTAATTCAAATTATAAACTAGGACGTAAGTAGACAGTTCTAGGAATGGAGACAATTTTGCTGTAAGACCACTTTTGAATATGGCATTTGTAAGAAATTTAGTAACCTGAGGAGAGAGGGGTTAAAAGGAGATAGACAGTGTTCCTAACAAAGAAAGAAACCTGTTATCTTGATAAGAAGAGTAGGATAATAAGAGAGAGGGAAAAAAATAATTTCTTTTCTTACATCACCCTACACCATTTCATTCTTTTTTTTTAAAAATTCTTGAAATAAAAAAATTGAATAAAAAAAAGAATGAAAGAGAAAAGGAAAGCAAATTGAACTTTATAATTAATGTGTGTACACTTCATATATATATATATACATATATATATAACTTTTTACTTTGCCAATGAATTAAATTGCATTTCAGATGATATTTTTCTTTTTCTTCTTGATGCAATGATCATCTACTTTTGTTCCAAACCTTTTAACAAAGATTAACTTGAAGAATCAAATATTGACAAATGGAACCAAAAATTGTTCAAACAATTTTGAATAAAAGATGTTGCAGGTATCAAAATGAGAACTTTGCTTTTTAATCTTTCCGTGTATATGTTTACTTTGCTATATAGAAAAAGGTTTTGTCCAGCTTTCAGTCGCATTGAGGCCAGAAAATGCTCTCTATTTTCAGCAAAATCCCTCTTGCTCACCAAAGAGACTTAAAGCTTAAAGAGAGTGGTCAAGGAGAGTGGTAAATTAAGGGGAAGGTCTTCACTAGAATATTCAAAGTCTTCATTGCCAAGGAATACAATTACCATCTGTGAAAGGAGAGGGGATATCATAGGCCTTTGAAAGATGAGTAGGGAGAGAAAGTCTGGACTTATACTAAGTTAAAATCTAATAAGTAGATTTCCTTTTCCTTGGATGTGATTCAGACTGAGGCTCTAATATGCCCAGGCTGCCATACAGTTGAGTCATTCCCCTGACAAGCTAGCAGACGTCAATAATTAGAAAATATCTGCTTCTGTTATATATATATATATATATATATATATATATATATATATACATAGAGAGAGAGAGATCTAAATATCCAGGATCTGTGCTTGAAGTTGCAAACAGCCGTACTATCCTGATTCTCCATCAGAGAGACACAAGAATTCTATAGCCAGAACCCCATAGCTAGCTCAGGAATCCGCCAGAAGAAGGACATTCCTGTCAAACCTATGACATAGGGCCCTGCTCCAATACGTGCCACCTTGATGGACCATAGAATACAAATCACTGGGCAAGTCACATTCCACCTTGAAACTTCATTGCTTGGACTGAAAGGTTATTCCACACACTAGTCTATGTTGTCTTTGGTCTTTCTTATTGCTGGGGAAAAATCTTCAAAAAATCTTTGTTCAGGAAGTAAAGCCAATCATTCATCCATTCAATACAATTGATATATATATATATATATATATATATATATATATATATATATATATATATATGTTTGATGAGAAAGACTGGTGCAAGCTAATGCTCCATGGACAATGCTCAACTGCATTCAAATACACACATACATTCACACAAATTTAGATGTCAGAATTTCACATAACTTTTCTTTAGACAGTATATGAATAAAAATGATTCAGAGCAACATGCCTATTAGTAATCAACTTTTAATTGAAATTAAAGCTAAAGTATCAGTGATTATGCTGATTAAAAATCATTCTTCAATTTTTAAGTTGGTCTAGCTGGCTATGTATATATGACATGTGAAAGCTATTAGCAAGGAGCTAGAAAACTGAAAATTTGGATATTTCTTACTTATTATGTATAGTAAAACATTTCAAGATTTGTTTTTCTCAAATTCCACCCCAAAATAGTTTTTTAAAGGTTGTTCAATTTACTGTGTAAGTTTATGCTAAACAAATCCCTTAGTTCGCATCCAGTAACATTCACGCTGTTTTTTTGTTTGTTTTCTGATTCTTTTTGTGATCCTTTCAAACAAAGGGTAGAAGGAGCAACACTGAACACCCTTTTTCCAATTTTTTAATTGATGAGCCCCAACACAGCATGCTGTTAAAAGATGTTGGTCATATGACAGTTTCTATTGAGAGACTAACCAGAGTTGAAGTTAAATATGCATGAATATACATGATATCTCATATGCTTTCCTTTCTTCTCTCCATAGCTAATGAGAAATTTCTGCAGACATGAACTCAAGTTGAACAAAACTAAATGAAAATGACACTAATTTAATCTTCCAATTAAACAAAAAATCTCGTTTAAATGATTGTAGTTAATTAGGTTTCTATTCAACTCAGTTTTTTGCAGAGAGATGAGACATTATCAAGTTTATTTAATTATTTTTTCCTCTTTTTATGATGCCATTTAAAGCTGGTATTTTTCATCTAAATAGGCTTTTTATTTTAAAAATCATCAACCGAAATTTTCAACATAGGTTTCTTCAGTTTTCAAGTTGGACTGGCTGGCTGTATCACACATACAGTGGCCAGTGGAACCAGGGGACTGAAAATTTAAATATTTGCTCCGTATTATGTTTAGAAAAAAGTGTTTTTTGATTATTGAAAAATTCTTCCCCCCCCCCCCCCCGCCAAATAGATTTGGATTCAATTGCTAATTCATGTTTATGCTAAATTGATCCCTAAGTTCATGTTTGGCAGCATTCACGCTTGTTTTTTTGAAAATTCTGACTTTTTTAGTGATCACTGCCCAACAGAAGGCAAGAGAACTAATTTATGCATTGATCACCCACTTTTTTGCAATTTTTTTAATTGATCATCCCCATCACAGCATGCTGCCAAAGGGCATTGGTTATGTGATGGTTTCTATTGAGTGATTAACCAGACTTGTTTTTTAGTTCTTCTCTTTGGAATTATCATTTTTATACACCAATTCACTCAAACTACAGTTCTTGTCTTCATTGTTATAGATACAATATTTCAGGCATTGTACCCTCCAGTTTTCTTCAGTTATATGTCATAAGTGGCAACCTTTTGTGAATTTCCAAACAAGATCTCAAATAAGTGTCATCTTGCTTGTTATAGTCACAATGTTTCAGCCGTTGTACCCTCTAGCATTCTACAGGTATCTATTACCTTCAGTGAATTTTCGGACTGAGTCAGATTTACTCAAACTGCGGTCCTCATCTTGCTATGTTTTGGCCATTGTACTTTCAAGCTTTTCTTCAGTACCTGTTGTAATTTATAACCTTCCGGGAATTTTTTTAACCAAACCTTGTATTCTATCAACGGTTGTAAGGAATTTTCAGTCTGCGGTCCATGTTAATGATATCGTGTATCAATCAATTTTTCTTAGTTAATTAATCATTGCGATATCACTTGTCCGTCTCTCCTACTGTATCAGAGTAAATGATTTTTTTATTACTACCCAACCCCAGGATTGAACTTGTGGAAGAAAGGATATTATGCTTGAGATTCTAAAATTCCACTTCCTGATTGCACTACAGGTAGTGCAAGAACGAAGTCATACTACAAAAATATCAAAGATTATCTAGGAAAAACAGCTCCTCTATCTAAAATTATCTAAAAAATATCAGCTCTAGATTTGGGCACTGTTGATCCTAAATAACATTAGAGACCCAAAAAAGCACTTCTTTGAAAAAAAAAAATTGCACTTTTTAGATGGTCTTTTAGTTGTATACTTATGCAAATTTTCAAAGTTGCAGCCCAGAAAATGTGACCATAAGCACATGACTCAAGGACACAGAGCAAAGAGAGGAGAATCCGTAGTTTACTCAGCTGGTAGGGCTACTGTGATTCAATACTTTGGTTCATTGAAAGAGTCCAATAAGAGACATTAGGTTTGAAAGTTCGATTTTCACCACTGGATTATTCTATGTAAAAATGATTGAATAAGCTTTTATCGTAGTCTGCCTGGTGGTCAGCACATCAAGTGTGCAGTAAATTTTGAAGATAACCTCCTATTTTTTTTCATTTGTTTTTTAGATGAAGTATTATAAATCATTATTGATAATTTTCTACAACTATTTACCTTCATCTTAATTGTTGTTGCTTTTTATTGCAACTAAACTCGGGCCGGTTTCCTTTCAACTGTGAGTATATAAATAAAAGTGTTTGATTTGGATTCACATTTGCCACTAAATTCCTAAAACTCAGTGGTAAGAGTAGGTAGTCATTAAGCAAAGCCTCTCTCTAGCATAGAATGTTGTCAGTTTGATTCTCACTGGGTTCTATGCGGTTGATTTACTCACTTTAGCTCAGTTTCAATGAAATGCAACAACAATAGGTAAAAGTACATAAGTAGTAATAAAAATTGATGATAATGACGTTCTATATTTGAGTGACCAATCACATTCAAAGAGTTTTTTTGGCAATTGGACACCTCATTGCTGTTTCGGTCAACCCTTTCTATTCCCTTCTTCAGGAGTACTATCTGAATGTAAAAAAGGAACTCTTTTTATCTAAAGTTAGAGTCAAGTAACAGTTGTAAACAATTTTTTCCTTCCGAAAACTACCAATGTTTATGAAGTAAGGTGTAGGTATTTTTGACTCATTTCATTGTTAGGCAATTCGAGTTGAATACAGCATCAGTCTGACTTATTCAATTTGCTGACTGGATGGTGCAGCTAAAGAAGGCTGTAGAATGGGTGGTGTGAACAATGAAGACAACAAGGAGTTCAGTTGTCTATATAACTCTTTAAATATTAATGACCCTCCTGAAAATCATAGACAGTATGGTGACAACTCACATATTAAACGATATGAAAATTGACTTGATTTGAACTGTAATTTGTTGTCCTAACAGATTTTTCAATCATGTATGGAGTGAAAATAAGTTGAACAAAGATAACTTTCAAACGGTTTTTTTGACGATTGAACTCCTCCTTGTTTGTGTTGTAAACATGTTTTGACCAATTCATTCTACAGCCTTCTTCAGGTGTAAGATCCAAATGTGATGGTGGTGAACGTAATTTTCCAATGATGGTAGTAAACAGAATATTCCAATGGTTGCTACATTACAATGTAGGATTTGGATAATGTTGATTTATTCTACTTTCCTTGTTAGGCTGGGATTTCCATACCAAAGACAAGACTGGCACAAATTCTAGTCCAACAAATAACAATAAAAAGTGTATTTTTATGTGGAATCAATACATTTCTCAACAACCAAATTATCATTATAGCCAACTTATCCACATTGCACTCTTCCAATTACCTAATATTTTAGAATACAAGTCAAAATTTTTCTACCTAAAAAGTAGCCTGAAATTAACACCTTGATTTATAGTCAAGTCAGTCATAAAGAAAGGCCAAAACTTTGAGTAGACAAGTGTCCGAGTGAGCAATTATATCAGAAGTTGTGAATCAATTATGACTTGTTCATTTCAATCAGTGTATTTTTGCTTCTGTAGTAATTTGTTGGATGATGTCATTGGCTGATGAATTAACATCAGAAGATGTATGTTTATTTGTTATTTTTCTTTGTAACTTTCCGATTGAAAAGATTGCATGTACTTACTCAATGTTCGGAAAAAAAAATAGACCCAACTTGTGAGCATGTTTCGGAAAAAAAAATAGACCTAACTTGTGAGCATGTTTTGGGGGTTTTTTGGGCTCAATTTATAATCATAATATAAGGTAATCATTTTTAGCGTATTTCTGCTGCAAAAATAAATAGACCCAACTTGTGAGCATGTTTTGGGGTTTTTTTTCTTGCTAAGACAAAATCATCAAATGTCTTTATCATAATTTTGGGCCCAACATATAATCGAGTCATCTGATTTACTTGGCTTTTCTGCTCTAATTTAACTTAGGTTTATGCTAACAGTCAACTTGTGTTGAAAAATACAAGGTAATCATTTTTAGCGTATTTCTACAGCAATGAAAGATAACTGATGAACTTTGCAACAGTGAAAACTTCTCAATTGAAAAACATTTTGGGGTTTGGTGGTTCATATGATTCTGTGAGAATACTGATCATTTTGAAATCCTTGACAGATTTAGGGTTACCATATGTCCATATTTTCACAGACATGTCAGCTATTCAGGTCTCAAAATCTTCATCCGGTAGGAATTTATAAAATTTTTCAAAACTCTACAAAATTAATTATCATGGCTGCTTTAAGATAACATAATACCAAGGAGTGTGTTGAATTGGGGCAGGATGTTTTCAGAGACGTCCTATTTTTTGAATGTTTGGATATGGCAACCCTAGATGGATTCAATAAATTCACAGAAGATTTTTTTTACCCTCAGAAAAAAAAGTGCTCAAATAAAAAAATCAATTACTCCTCCCCCTGCCCAATATCCTCTTTTTAACTGCAGCAAGAAAAAAATTTCCATTCAGACAAACAGACCATAAGACAGCACAGTACATCCGAGAAAAGACAAGAGTCAGGGACATTAAAGAATCCATTAAAAATCTCAAATGGCGGTTGGCTGGCCATGCTGCGAGAATGACAACCGATAGACATCACGACTCACGGCATGGATCCCCTGAGATCACATGCGCAACCAAGGCCGGCAGAATATTAAACGGAGAGACAAGCTAGACAAGTTCAGAAAATACTGACTCTGCGACGCCCATGATAGAGAAGTGTGGCAAATCCTGGGGAAGGTCTATGTCCAATGACGGACGTTAAAAAACTGATGGTGATGATAGAAAGGAAGGAGAGGAATTTTTTTTTTTTTTCCATCAAACTATATCATATAATTCCATTTTTTAAACAATTCTCAAAAAAAAGAATAGAAAGTACAAGAAAGAAAGAAAGCATAGTATACAGTGTTTTTAACTAATGTATACTCTTCATATACATATATTTATAACTTTATTGTTTCCCAATGAGTGATATTGAATTTTGGACAATATTGTTTGTTTTGTTGTTGATGTGATGATTATCTACTTTTGTTTCAGACGTTTTTAACGGGAATTAGCTTGAAAAATCAATTGGAAACAAATATTTTTTATTACAGGAACAAAAGTTGCCAAATGTGGTCAAAATGCCGTCAAAAGTTGTATAAACAAAGTCACAGGTTTCGAACAGGGTCAGTTTTTTTTTAGTTTAAAAAAAATTATACCCCACTCATCCCTAAGAGTCCCAAAACAAAGATTAACAACCATTCATAATACCCTCGTTAATTGCTCTCCCCATATTCTACTCTGACTCATTTGTTCCCATACTCCCCAACATGTGAAGCAATAATTTTGTCTCCATTTCTCAAATGATCCCTGGAGAGCCAATCATTGTTTGTAGCAATCATAGGTTATCTCAGAACAGGGAGGCTAGCCCGACATTCAACATAGACTGCCTCAAAAGGCACTAAATGGCTCGAACTGCCCTGCTATCTCCCTGTTGCCGTCGTCGGGAGAGTCGGATTCATACCGTTCCCAAGGGCATCAGCTTGATGTGAACACAAGCAGCTTCAACTGAAATCAAACTTGTTTCGCCGAGTCTGTTTTCCACGCCTATAACCATAATACCCTTCCCTCCCCCCTTCCACTAGATTAGCCCGTATTAATTAGCAAAATTAGCACCCACAACTGTTAATAGTAGCAAATCCTTATCTTGAGAAACACATTAATGATTACTTACCATTTCTCCTCTCTTTACCCTCACTCTTCATTCTTATATATCTATACTATAAAGGGGTAAGGGAGGTTTATCATATTGTTGGCATGTCCTACTAGACTGTACCACATTGTCATCAGATAATGAGACTAATTATATCATAATTAAGATACAATAGCAAATCCAATTAGCCAGTCTGACATGAAGAGTTGTGATATCAATTTGCAAGTTGACGGAATAAGTATTAATCTTTGCCAGAGACAGACAAATATAGATATGGGCTGTAAGTATGAGATGGATATGAATTGACTGACATAGGTATATTGATAGATTGATAGATAGATAGATCGATAGATAGTTAGATATAAAGAGAGAGAGATAAATAGATCGATAGATGTGAGCAGAGAGAGATAGATGTTAACAGACCAATAGATAGGTAGATACAATATAGATAGATATAAACTGACTGAGATGGATAGATAGATAGATAGATAGATAGATAGATAAATAAATATGAACTAAGGAGCATAGATAAATAGAAAGATAGATAGATGTGAATCAACTGAGAAGGATAGATATGAATTGCCTGAAGGGATAGATAGATAGGTAGATAAATAGATGTGAACTGACTGAGGGAGATAGATAAATATATAGTTTTAAATAGATAAATATGAAGACTGAGGTACTGATAGATATATATGAAAAGACTGAGATAGATAGATAGATAATGGATGGATATATATGACCCGAGTGAGGAGGATAGATAGATAGATAGATAGATATGAACTGACTGAGGGAGATAGATAGATGTAAACTGATTGAAGGGGATAGATAAATAGATAGTTATGAATAGATAAATATGAAGTCTGAGATATAGATAGATATATACGAATAGACTGAGATAGATGGATAGAGAGATAGATAGATAGATGGATGATTGGATGGATAGATATGACCCATGTGAGGAGGATAGATAGATAGATAGATAGATAGATGGATGATTGGATGGATAGATATGACCCATATGAGGATGATAGATAGATAGATAGATAGATGGATGATTGGATGGATAGATATGACCCATATGAGGATGATAGATAGATAGATAGATAGATAGATAGATGGATGATTGGATGGATAGATATGACCCATGTGAGGATGATAGATAGATAGATAGATAGATAGATAGATAGATAGATGGATGATTGGATGGATAGATATGACCCATGTGAGGATAGATAGATAGATAGATAGATAGATGGATGATTGGATGGATAGATATGACCCATATGAGGATGATAGATAGATAGATAGATAGATGGATGATTGGATGGATAGATATGACCCATGTGAGGATGATAGATAGATAGATAGATAGATAGATAGATAGATAGATAGATAGATGGATGATTGGATGGATAGATATGACCCATGTGAGGATAGATAGATAGATAGATAGATGGATGATTGGATGGATAGATATGACCCATATGAGGATGATAGATAGATAGATAGATAGATAGATAGATAGATAGATAGATAGATAGATGGATGATTGGATGGATAGATATGACCCATATGAGGATAGATAGATAGATAGATAGATAGATAGATGGATGATTGGATGGATAGATATGACCCATATGAGGATAGATAGATAGATAGATAGATAGATAGATAGATGGATGATTGGATGGATAGATATGACCCATATGAGGATGATAGATAGATAGATAGATAGATAGATGGATGATTGGATAATCAGACAGATAGATAAATAGATATGACCCAAAAGAAGGATAGATAAATAAATAGATATGAACAGATTGAGATAGATAGATAGATAGATAGATAGATAGATATGAATCAACTGAAGAAGATGTTTGTGAATGAGAACATTGTAAAGCCCTATTTTCCTTGTTGTGAAACAGTTGTCCAACCTTGATGTAATTCATCTAACCTTACTACACAAACAGGAATAGACTCTTGGACTCTGTGACCATTGCATTCACAACTGAGCTTGCCCATTCTTCAAGGCTAATGAAAAACATTGCATCATGTCGGTCTGCCAGCTCCAATATTGCCGACTTGCTGCATTTCTCATTCTGACAGAGTTAAAATGCAACAATTACT
Organism: Thysanoteuthis rhombus; assembly: GCA_963457665.1. Taxonomy (NCBI): domain Eukaryota; kingdom Metazoa; phylum Mollusca; class Cephalopoda; order Oegopsida; family Thysanoteuthidae; genus Thysanoteuthis; species Thysanoteuthis major. The sequence continues at coordinate 24,265,841 of OY735235.1, forward strand.
GCTATTTTACAGCATTTTTAGCCATTCTATTTCCTAGTCATTCAAAAATAAAAATAGCCATTTCAGTCATTCTAATTGGCCATTAGATGGCTAACAGTATTTTTTAGCACATTTTGGCATTTTTTTAAAGCTTTATCGTAGTTGATTTAGTAAAAAAGAAAATTTTCAGTTGGCAACAACGATCAGCTCTTTTATAGTTCAGATATTGCTTCCTGTGACTCCTGGTGATTTCCAAAAGAATTTCAGACTGTGAACGAGATTAAAGAGAATACAATAAGGCAAATGTTGGTGATCCAGAATTTGCTGACAGTGTTGGAAGTGGGAAGGATGCTGAATGACTTGGTGAGCTACAAGGACAGTACTTTGGAGAGAGTTGAGGTACAATCACCTTAGGTTGGCAATTTTTTTATTAATATTTAATGGTTGGATACTTTGCAGAAGAATGAATAGATAGTTATAGATATATGATATATATTGCAGGAGCCATATCAGAAAAAAAAAATTTGCATCTTCTAATTCACTTCAAGTGAGGGAAATGAATTTATTAAAAAATTTAAAGAAAAAAAATTTTTTTTTTTAATGGAATTTTAAAAAAAGCAGTAACATGAATAATATCATTTTATTCATTTCTCTGATTTGAATGAAAAATCTTTCCATTGGCATTTGTAGGGTTGATATCATCCAGGTCAGTAACTCACGGTGATAAACCCAGTGTTGTCAACATGAAAATTTTTCTACAGTAAATTGACCTCAAAAAAATGTCAAAAAACACTAAAACATGATTAGAAAAACAGCTAACTCTTTTTATGGCCATTTATGATGGTTGAAAATGGCTGGAATCATCTAAAATTGGAATAAAATAGCTAAAGATTGGCTGAATCACTGAAAATTAGGGCTAAAGGAAGCAGTAAATGTTGATTTTTCTGGCTGCCAAAACATTATGGCGTCATCCCTCTAATGGAGTCACCCAGGGCAACCCCTCCTCACCACTCCCCACCCCCGCTTTTTTTTTTTTTCATTTTTCCTTCTTCCATTTAGCTCTTATTTTAAACTAGGATTAGATATTTATTCCTGACCTACCACACATTATTCAAGCAACAGAACTTCGACAAATTCTTGAAGAATATCTTTTTCTCTATTTGCTACTGGCTGGGATATCATACTTCAAATCAGAAAACTCAGTGAAAAATATGTTTTTTTATCCTTTTTTCACCCGACTCAACAAATGGAAAAACCATTTTTTATGCAGAGACATAAATCTTTACTTCCAATATGCGCTGTATACTGATTGTCAGAGATTGGTGGCCTTACTGAAGTAGTGAACAACAAAAATCAACAAAAAATTAAGATGAAGGTGAATAAAAGTCAAAAATTAATAATAATGGTCTACAATATTTCATTCCTCCCTCACAAAAATTGTAGAATAATCACTTTCATACTTATCTCAGAATGTGACCAAATTTAGCACAGAGTCGAGTATCCATATGCTTCACCCCTGTACCACATTGCCTTCACTATGAACTGAATTACATTGAATTTTCGTCAATGAGAAAAAGGAAGGGGTAAAGGGAGAAGCAAGAACATCAATAGACTTAACAGCAGTAAAACTAACACATTTTATCATTGTCTCATTGCCTAGAAGATTGATATCTAACTAAAAACACCAAAACTAGTATAAGAATCGATTTTATTGTAAGAAATATAAATCCTTCATAAGAAGAATGAACGACAAAAACCCTAGTACGAAATTTTTCTCTGATGTTTACAACCAAAGATTGGCTACACTTGACCTTGAATGACCTTAAAGTTAGCCTATGCGGAAGACGATTTTTATAGATCTTCATTGCCAAATGTCTGGTGAGTCGGCCTCGTAGTTTTAGTGACGAAGAGGCACAAATAACCAAACAATGAACTCAAATATTAGTAGAGTTCAATTTCAATAAACTAATATAATAGCAGTAGCTGTCCAATAAAGTTCATCTGTGATCTTCAAAAAATGTATTGTTCACAGGATCAGGCTTTTGTTCCTTGACTAACAAAAGTGGCGGTATATCTAAATATCTTAAATGAATACAATCACATGAGTTGACTGAATCAATTGCTTTAAAAAGCTGCAATCTTCACAGGAATATTGATTCTATCAGAATTGTTACTTCCACGTAATCAAGGAAATTGTTCTATTTCACCATTATAAAATTTCATGAAATAAATCAACATAAATAGATGGGTATAGAATCTAAAATGAAATCTTATTAGCACACACTGAAAATTTTCTGTGAAAGAATCTTTTTTTCCAAATAACTGTGCAAATTCTCATAAATAAAATGCATGAATTCTTTTTAATCAAGAACTTTTTTCAATGTCAGTTGCATCATTTATTACTATTCATGCCTTTACCAAGGGCATTACAGTGAAGTAACACATATTGTCTCAGTCAGAGCTTGAACTCAGATTGCCAATTCCATTTTTTGTGCTGCTTAACGTTTGGCAATGGACACCTCCACATACTCTTTAAAAATAAATGTTTACATAAATGCCTACAATTAAGGAAATTCTGGTTTATGCAGTTGTTTAAAAAGATGACCTTTTTTCCCAGTAGTGGTTTGAACCTAAATTGATCTGTAGTGACTACTAATGACCTCAGAGGTCAGTGCCACCTTTCATATGTTCATCCTTGAGTTGTTACTCTTATAGATTAATTATCAGTCCCCAGGGTCCAGCCATTTAGCTGGCCATGAAACACATACAACCAAGCAAACAAGCAATCAACAACATTATATTTCTAGATAACCTTGTGAATTAAAAAAAGTCACTTGATCATCAGCAATTTTTACAGAGTAAATTTCGCTTCTTTGAAAATTAATTTCATTTACAACCATTATTGATTATCTTATTGAACATCTTATCAAAGTTGTTAATCTTCTCAGCTTAGATTATATCATATGAGCTAAAGGCAATCAAGTCATTATTTTCAAACTTGTATTCTGATCAAAGGATGTTATAAAGGCAACAAAGAGAAATCCTCTCTTAATTTGATTGATTCTGTGCAGGGTTTGCATGTGTAAATAACAAAGTCTTAATCAGAGAATGTATTCACCCAGCTTCCCCACAAGAGAAAGATGTGACACATAGTCCGTTTCACAAAAGGTTCCGCACATGGATAATTCTAGAAATTACTCTACTCCCCACAACTAATATCACGAAGACATCAGGATGTGCCTGACCTTCTCCAGCCGGACCTTCGCCTTTAATGCAATTTGGAGGTGCTACCCTGGGGCTTTCTGATTCGTGGAAACTGAGCGAGGTCATTTTTTTAGGCCACAGGATGAATCCTAAGCCTCTGTAGGTAGCAATACCAAGCCTCATCATCTAAAGCACAGCACCAGCACAAAGATACTGCAGAAACAAGTAGATATTGTAATATTTTTTTAATTCCAAGTTCTTATTTGACCATATTTTCATACTTGTAATTCTTCACTAAGATCTTAGAAATTCTTTTCATAAATATATGCCTTAGTATATATGCATGTACACATACTAAGTGTGATCCAAAAGTATTCAGCCATTTTGAATATTTTGGTTACTCAGCCGTGGACAGATACTCTCCCATGGGCTTACTCAGTCTGCAGTGAGGCAATATTGGGTAAGCTTATGTATTTTGTGATCATCTGAGGATTCACAATGACTGAGTAAGTCTTTCTCCGCATCTTGTACAGGTTTCATTGGCAAAATGTTGCATAGTCAATCAATCTGTCATCCAACAGTCCAAATTTGGCCTTCTGTGACTTCTGGCTTTTCCCAAAGAGATTTCAGACCATTGACGAGATTAGAGGGAGCGTGATGAGGCAGCTAAAAGCAATCCCAAAGGAGGAATTAGCAGACTGTTCTGAAAAGTTGGAAGATAGATAGGATAGATGTGAGGTCCCAAGGGGAGGTTTTTAGATGAGATTGAGCCGCCATTGCCCTAGGTAGTCTATTTTATTATAAATATTAATTGGCCCAATATTTTCTGGACAGACTCCACATATACCAACATATATTTTCACAGATATATTCATGGAACCTAATCAAAAGACAGACCTGCAAACTGAGGAGCATGCAACGCACACGTGAGAGAATCACAAGACAGTGCAGTATATCAGGAAGAAAACGGGTGTCCGAGACATCATAGAGACTATTAGAAAAACTAAATGGCAATGGGCAGATCATGTTGCAAGAATGGCACACAACCGATGGACATCACAACTTACAACATGGATCCCCAGAGATCACACGAGAAACCAAGGCTGGCAGAATACAAGATGGAGAGATTAACTAGACAAATTCAGAAAATACTGGCTCCACAGCGCCTACAATAGAGAAGTGTGGTGAATCCTGGGGAAGGTCTATGTCCAACGACGGCCGATAAAAGACTGATGATGATGCATGTACACATTTCTTTCCGTCTCTCTCTCTCTCATATATATATATATATATATCCTTGGGGACAGATCCTGTTTCTTCTCATAATATTGAGTAATTGACCACAGACATGATGTTTTGTTGTTCCAGCTAAATTTTCAGTCGATGGGGAGAGTGTGCAAGGCCTTTGTAATAGAGATGGTGCAGAGGGGGTTCCAGGTGAGTGAGATATGGGTCTTGTTATTGTTCCACTGGTAATGTCAGACAGTAAGACAGTATAACTTCCTGCCTCATAAGAGATTTACTTCTCTTCCTTCTTATAACACACCACACTGCATGTGCGGGAGGGAGGTATTTTTTTCTCTCGTAAATAACAAAAAAAAAACATTTGCATGACTACTTACAAAAAGGATGACTAAGGAAACAGTCGATAAAAACAAACAAAAACATATGTACCTACTTTCATTTTTATACATATACAAGCCTGGCTGCTGCAGAGTCAAACTCAAATTACTTTTATTTCAACTAAAGATAATTACTGCAACTCTTGTATAGTATAAATTATGGATCAATTCATAGGTATATAAGACTTTAGCTTAGCTTGGTTGATAAGAGAATTGACTACCAATCATTTGGTCATGATTTCAAATATCGGTTGGGAAATCATCATTTTATATATAGGTTTTGTTTGATATGAATGTGAAACAGTGAAGAGTTTACTACCCTCAATTTGGTGAGGATTGTTCAAGTTGTTTTTGTTACAGTGGAAAAACAAAAGTCAACTCCAATTAGGACTTTAGTTTTACAATGACTGACCACTTGGTTACTAGCTGAACTTGGATCAAAAATTTTCATTGTATAATGTTGAAAGTAAGTGAAAAATTGATATTTATTATGTAAAATAAATGCCTTTTTTATCATTAGACTTTGGATTTATCAATATACCTACACACACATACACACACACACACACACATACACACACACACGTGTGTACACACTTTTATAAATATACATGTTTCATTAGATATGACAGACGAGGAGCATCATTTTGATTTTCAAGAAACTTGTATTCAGGCAAATGGATGAATCTTTGATTCAAATGAATATAAGTATTTATAAGATATAAACAATTTTCGAAGCACAGTCTACCATTTTGCAATATCAGGATAGAGCTGTATTATTTGGTACCATGGTTGAATTATATGTTGTTTAATATTTTCAATGTTTGATTTTCAAAATCTAAAATTCAGCATTTGCAGTTTTTGTTGGTAGTTTTCTCTAACTGAAAAAATTTATTTTTTTTATGATATCTCTAATTGCTTATTGATCCAGCTTTTAATTTTTGGCTATTTGGTTAAGATAAATTGAATTTATCATATTTTTATTGACTTTGTTGTCTTTAAGGTTTATAGTTTTGTTATTGAGTTCGATAAGGGCTAATTTGATTTGGTTGTCAACAATATATTTACAAAAACCAACTCTTCGAAACAAAAAAAATCTCTAATACTCATCAACTGTAATATAAGGTTTCATTCATCATCTCAGCCAACAGAAGCGCTGGTCAGTTTTGTCAATATTATTATTCCTTTATAAGTCTCCATAAGTCCATCAATGAACACATTGGAGCCACAATCAACTACACGTACAAAATACTAACAATTTCACAGCACATTGCGGTTATACGAGTTGTAGTCTTGAAAATACAAGCATTTTAGCTAACCTTTACTTCTGTTCTATCAGATGTATGAATCATGTAATCATGCTGTTACTTACATCACATGACCATGAGTGAAATATCATGGGTTGTTCAGTCCGCATAATGCAGTTGCCAAACATCATCTGCTTTTGTGTCGTGCAAGGAATTGATTTTGTCTCAGTTACTCAAATGAACTATGAAGCACCGATCTTTGTTTGTTAAAGTTGTGGGTTTTTACAAGGCCGTGGAGTCAACTCAACAGGGATAGCATAATGGACAGCATTACAGGACCAAAGGGCTTCAACAAGCACAGCTGTTCACCAATAGCTGAGGGAGAGGAGTCGATTCATGTCCTTCCTAGGAAGATTAGTGCGAAATGAAAAAAACTATGCCAGTGATCAATGAACAAAATACTTTTCTTGCCTTTTCTGAGGGATAAATGAATTTTAGAAAAGCAAGCATGAATACTGCACTAAATAAGGGACTAAGGCAAGAATTTTTTTTTCTAATTCTCTTCTTGAAATGATAAGGAGAAAATTTTCTAATTTTCAGCCCTCTAGCTGCATTTTTACAACCTGTACAAGCAACAGATGTATACATACATTGCTAGCCAGCCCATCAGCTCAACTTGAAAACAGAAAAAATCTTCAACTTTGAGTAGAGTCATTACCATTCCAAGAGTTGATCAGACTATTAAGCTCTTTTCTTTCTTCCAGGAAATAAGAATTGATAGAGATAGGCAAATAGGAATTGATAAAGATAGGCAGATAGGCATTGAGAGAGATAGGCAGATAGGAATGGATAGCGGTAGGAATTGATAGAGATTGGGAGATGGAATAGATAGAGATAGGCAGATTGGGATTGATAGGGATAGACAGATAGGAATTGATAGAGATAGGCAGATAGGAATCGATAGAGATAGGCAGATAGGAAATTGATATAGATATGCAGATAGAAAGTTGAATAGATGAGAATGAGTAGAGAGACAAAGGAATTGATAAAGAATAGATAAGAGCTGATAGATATAGATATATATGTATGTAAACACAGTGTGTGACCAGCATAAACAGACCAACCTACTGAAGCAAGTAAGTTTCTGACTTTTTGAAAATATTCCCAACACCAAATAAATATTTTCTTAGTTGTTCTTCTTTCCAACAAAAAATATTAGGCCCACCTGACCAAACATAACAAGGAAAAGAAAGTTCAGATATTTAAGAAACAATCACTTTTCTAAAGGCTCATTGGAGCAGAAATATTTAAGAAGGGCAGGTCTGGTTTGTCACTCAATCGAAACTGTCATGTGACCAATGACTTTTGGCAGCATGTTAGGAATGATCAATTAAAAAATTGTTCAAAAGGGTGGTCAATGAATAGTTAACTTCTCTTGCCTTTTGCTAGGTGGTGATCACTAAGAAGTTTGAATTTTCAAAAAAACAAGCATAATTGCTGTTGGACACAAACCATGGGGACATAAACTTACATTGCTAATTTAATCCCCACCCTTGAAACCTATTGGAGGGGGTATATTTTCAAAAAACCCATTTTTCTTATCATGATAAGGAGTGAATGTTTGAATTTTAAGCCCTTTGGCTTCATTGGTGTGGCCTGTATACACTGTACATACATAGATAGCCAGCCGTACCAGCTTAAAAACTGAAGAAACCAATGTTTTGGTAATAGCTTGGATTTACATTTTTTCTTCAGATATTGGGAAATCCTCCCAGAAAAATTAAAAGTAAAGCTTGCTATTACAGCCAATAAGTGATCAACTGTAGAGTCAAAATTTGAAGTCATAGAAAAGAAATTCAGTTGAAGAAATAAATTCTGTTCATGACATCCCTGGCGTTTTCCATTGGAGAACATCTGGAATAAAGTAAAAAAAAACATTTAAAACATCTAAATTCTGAAGAATATATATATATATATATATATATATATATATATATATATATATATATATATATATATATATATATATGTATATATATATATATATATATATATGTGTGTGTGTGTGTATATATATATAAATATATATATATGAAGATGTTATTGTTAAACTTGTCAAAATCAGGCCCATAAATTTCAAAAAAAGCTTTTGTTCTAAAAAGTATAGAGTAATACTGAAGCCAATTTCCAAGTTTGTGGACAAAACGGTTTGACCAGGAGCACTGGAACACACAAACACATAAAAAACACATAAACATATGCACATATAAAAAAAGGTAGAACCTTTGCCACCTTTGATGGCTATGGTTGTTCAATTCTTTAATAAACATTTCTCTTTTGAAATTATTGTATTCTTCATAAGTCAATGCATCCTAAACTTTATACATAGGTATATCAATGAGCTTGTAGCTTGATGATGAGAAAAGCACTTATTTCACACAAAGAATATTTATTTTTTAACATAATGTCCTTCTTTATCAATGCACTTTACTAAACGCTTCCCCATTAATTGCATTGATCAACCATTAAACAGTGAAAATTTAGTATTATTAGTAGGAGTATTTTATTAGAATGAAAAATCTGCTCATTTTTATAGTTTTGAAAAGGATGATAATTAATAGTCATTTTATTCATACCTTTTCTTAAACTACTTAAAAATAAGGGCAAGCAAATTGAAAAATAGTGTGAGCAATTCGAGAAATATAGAGACATAATTGAAGAATTTTAAAATAAAACATTTTTTGGCGGTCATTATGATCAATGGTAAGAGCACCGCTACATTGGAGCAGCTACCCTTTGGTGGCAGGTTCAATTCCTGCAGCAAGCCTATTTTCTGTAATTGTTAATTCTATTTACATTGTCCAAATTGAGTGATATATTAACCATAGAATGGCGGGAGATTATTTCAAATAAGTTTCTATATAATAAAATGCAATTTATAATTCATATATATCTATATATATATGTATATATCTATATATATCTATATATATATATATATATATATACATATATATATATATATATATATATATATATATATATATATGATTATGCATAAGTAAATATATTGCTTAAATTTAGCTCCACTCACCATCCGGTTCCATGTAGGGCAACGATAAAATGCCAACCTCTGGGACTGAAGCAAAGGTTTCGATCCTATCTCGTGGTACTGGATGGGATATTGGATAGTCTATAGCCACACTGAAGAGTTGTAATACAACAAAATAGCTGTCTGTGGATGACACAATTATTAATTATATATATGCATATATATATATTTATACATACATGTATACACATATATATATATATATATATATATATATATATATATATATATATATATATATATATATATATATACATATATATATATCACATATATTTTAGCTTATCATACGTTTTTTAAAATTCATACAAACATAAATCTATAGATACCTTGAATATAATTTCTATATTACTCGATTATACATTAGACACTGTAAACAAAAATGTCATGTTTCTTCAGTATTTAAATCAATCCAGCTGACTAAACATCTATCATTGCATAAAGGCTGCACCAATGGAGATAGAGGGTTGAATATTTCAACAATTTCTCCTAGAAAAAATGTTTTGTATTTGTTTTTTTTTCATCCCTTCCCCCAAAAAGTTTTTAGATTAGTTTCAATTTACAATATAAGATTATGCTAAATTGATCCTATAATTTGTGTCCAGCCGCAATCACGCTGATTTTTTCAGAAATTTTGACTTAGTTTATGATCACAGACCAACAAAAGGTAAGAGAAGAAACTCATCAATCGATCACTTTCTTTTTCAAACTTTTTGATTGATCACCCTGAACTCAGCATGCTGCCAAAACATGTTGTTCATGAGATGGTTTCTATTGAGTAACTAACCAGACATGTCGAATTACTATAGCCTCAGAAATCTCCCAACCAATTAGCCAAGTAAGCTGCAAGTTCTTCTCTTCTTCCTTGTCTGTGTCTGTGTGCGTGTGTCCACAAGAAGGCCCCTCCTAAAAAATGTCTTTTTTGTTGTTTTTTCATAAAAGCGTTTTTTGGGAGTCTCTATAGTCATTTTGAGACCAACAATCCCTAAAACTTCTTCTGGCATTTTTTCACATAAATTTTTTTTTTAAGATAGATAAAAGACCTATTTTTTCAAGATAAATTTTTAGATAATTAGTCCTGATCCACATGCAGGCTACAGTGATTCATTCATGCGAGGTACAGATATCTTATGTATGTTCTATTTTTTGTCTACTTTCAGAACTCAGCTGCCAAATTTTTGTTTTTGTTTCTTGGAGAATGTACAGAACATTTCCTGACATGTCTGCTTAGTATGTTTCGGCAAATATCCTAAGAAGAAAAAACTTACTTTTACAAAATAATTTCTGCTTGTTATTTTTGAAAGAATTCATTCCAAGACGGAATTTTTTTCTTGTAAGAGGAACAAGAGTCTGAGAAACATGATGTAGTGAACTTGATGACAGGTCTGAGGAGTTCCAGTGAATGGTTGCATCTTAGAGTTTACACTCTCAAATCCTTCATTGTATAGTGGAGTTAGTGAGTGCACTATGTTTCTAACAAAATGTATGAACCCTGAAATTCTTAACCAGGCACTTATGTATTTTATGCTGAAGGTGAGGAAAAACTTACCATCACAGTCAATAATTGAACAACTGTAGCATCAAGTCATGTAAAAAAATCCCATCAACAAATAAATATGGTCAGAATAAATTCTATTGATGACATCACTGCTGTTTCCCACTGGAAATTTGCCAAATTGATTCCTCTCTTTGTGCTCAACAGCATTCATATTTGTTAGTTTTTAAAATTCAGACTGTTTAAGTGAACACTACCCAACAAAAAGCAAGAGAAGAAACTTATTCATCCCCTCTTTCAACATTTTAATTGATCACCCGCAACACAGCATGTTGCCAAAAGACATCGGACAGCCAACAGATTTTATTGTTTTTTCTCTCTCTCACTCTCTTTTTCTCTCTCTCTCTCTCTCTGTCTCTGTAAAATCTAATTTTGCATTGACTCATTATTTTTTATATGGTTAATACAAAACGTATAATTTGAAAAATCAAAATTATTATCAAAATAGTCCTGGGATGAAGTTGTGTCATAATTTTACAATGCATTTGAACTATTATCCTCACCTTTGTTGTTTTTACGTCATTTTTGCCAGTGGATCAAGGGTTCTCCAGATTTGTTTCCTCATTTAATTAGTCTCACTATTTCAAGGGAAGAATATATATGTATACTCATACGAACATGGTATTTCATTTCCAACATCTCCCAAATTATATATGTATATATATGTGTGTATATATATATATATATATATATATATATATATATATATATATATATATATATATATATACTACTAAACGAAGTTTCAAAAGAAAGGCATTCAATGTTTATTCTTAAATAAAGACTTATTTGAAGTGTTATAATAAATGTTATGATAAATTTTCTTAAAAAAACATTGAATGTTTATGGTTAAACAAAGCTTTATTTGAATTGTCCAAAACGTTCAGAAAAAAATGATGTTACGAAGTTGCAAGCTGATTAATATTAGACCTGTTTTGTGAATTGAATCGCCATAGCCCAACAAATGGTCTGCTCAACTTCTCTCTTTGGTTGTCTATGTCTATCTTACAGTGTATACCTATATACATGTGCATATGTGTGTGAGTGTACATGTGTGTGTTCATGCCCATGCTCCTGGGGGCTACAACCTTGAAAATTTGCATGAGATCGCCGCCTAGCACCATCTAAATATGTCGGGTTTTGTTTTTTCAAAAAAGTGCTTTTTGTTGGCTTTATGGTTATTTTGGACAGTCCAACAATCCCAAAATCACATGTTGATATTTTTTTCTTTTTTTAGATGTTTTTAGATAGAAAAATCCATTTTTTCAGATAATTAGGTCTGGTACAAGTGCAGACTCTGGTTATTCACTTATTCGATGTACAGATATTGATGTTCATTTTATTTTCTCAAAGAGAATTATCGCACAATTAAAAAAGATTACATTAGTTGATGCTTAAAGCAACAAAAGCGAATATTTAATACAAAAAAACTAAAATTAAGATGGAGGTAAAATCTGTTGAGAAATTTCATAGAAATAATGTGTAACAATACTCCAGCCAATCGTAAGAATAAATTAAAAAGATGACCTTATCAAAACTTACAAGGTCATAGGTAAACAACAAAAATATGAAACCAAGAATCATTTGTAGACTTAGGTTTAAAGTTTGAATCAGCTTCTATCAAGCCATGAAGTATTCAAGGCCAATTGGCAGATGCAGTTAGGCATAAACTGGTCACCCTCTGGTGTGAGTTTGATTCTCACTGAAGGCTTACACTATTTGCGATTGCACTGTTATTCATTGCCATTGGAACATTGGCCTGAATCGAAAGTTGTATGAAAAACAACTAAAATTGAAAAATTGGTGAAAAATTTGATGAAAATAAAAGCTGAGGCTTATTACAATATTCATTCTTTGTTATAAAAATGTCTCACTTTTAAGTGTTAACCATAGCTGTTATTAACAAAATTGAATATGACAATGGGTCTGGCGTGTATGTGAGGGTAGCTACCTGCTCCCCCCAAGACAACATTCCAGAACACAATAGACACAAGGGGCAGGCTAGAGGGTACGCAGCCAAAATGTTATGAAAAAAAACGAACAACAATGACTAGGAAATTATTCTGAACAAACGACATTTAATGACAGTGATTATTGTTTCATGTTTTTCTCTACTGCCAGAATTTGCTGTTTCACTATGTAATCATCTGAGTGAATAAAAGTCTTGACATCTTTGTTTAATACATCCGTAATGTAACGGATTATATGAATAGCTAGTACTTAGATAATTTGTAATGTATTTTTATATTCAAATAATTTGCATTGCATTTTTATCTCTAAAAAATTTGCATTGCATTTCTATATACACTTTTAGTATTTGGTGTGTGATCAAGCTATCATCAGAGTGAATACAAATTGAAACATATTTGTTTGATAGATCCTGTCCATGGGATAATCTAACCGTATAATGAGCTTCTATGCAAATTTGTCTGTTTATTTGTTTGTTTTTATGCTTCTGTTTGTTTGTTTGCACTCTAATGGGATAATATCATTGGTTGATTTACCTTCCTAATGACATAACAATAAGAATTATGTCATAGAAACTCTTAAAACTTCATGTCTGATCATCACACATGGAAACAGCTTGAGATGAAGTGAGACTTCAAAATTCAAAATTAGAATACTTGAATTATTGGAAACAAATTACCCAATAAAACAGCTTTAGGTTCCTTGGTGTCAATCCATACATGAATAGCCCATCATTCAAGATGGGTATATTCTAGTGGGTTATGCAAATAGCTAGCATTGAAATAATTTTTCAATGAATTTTCATTCCACATATATAAAACTTGTTGTGTATACATAGATATATTTTTGTGTGTATCAATTTTCAATGAGTGCTCATATACTATACTTTGGTCCATGATTACTCACTTCCCCACAAGAACAAGATGTGACACAAGGTTGGTTTAATGTGGGGTTCTATGTGGGAAAGCTAAAAAAATTGCAACTAGTGTTGTGAAGATCAGAGCCAGCCCAACTCATCCCTTTCTAGTGCGATGGGAAGGTGTGGCCCCAGGGCATACTACTACTCCAAAACTGTACTGAATTATTTTTAAGGCCGCAGGATAAATCCTATGCCTCTTACACTTGGGCAATACTGAGTGTCAGTAAGCCTTCACTGGCCACATCATTGTGCAAAAGGGAAGTTAGTGAAAGAGTATAAATGAAATGAAATGCACAGACATTAAAAAGATTGGAAAACACAGCTTTTCAAGATGCGCTAGTGTCTATAGCAGTGATAGCTGTCACTGACTGACAATCTGACTGACAAATCGACATAACAAATGCCTCACACGATCCCTACAAAGCATTCCTTCCAAGTCCTTCTATGAATCTGATGTCTATCAAGTGACGTTTTATCATTATGTGATCTGGACATGGAATTGTACTTTCTATTGCATGAGTGAAATTTGATTTTACTATGATATCAAAGTTGAATGAAGCTGCTTTCAGAGGAAAGGGCTTATAAAGGTGAGAGCTTTGAATGGAATGGGATTTTAAAGGAAGGGGCTTCTAAAGACAGTAAAGATCGAACTAGCACATCTATGGTCTAACTTTCAGGCTTGTTTTTATAGAAGAATATTATTCAGAATCCTGACGTTGACTAATTAGAAACCATCAACCAGAACTGTCATCGTCAACATAGGTTTCTTGAGTTTCTAAGTTAGTCTGGTGAGCTGTCTATCTATTTGTTGTGAATCTAGGCTGCATCAATGGAACTAGAAAGTCAAAAATTCAAAGATATACTCCTTATTATAAGAAATGTTTTTTTCTGTATTTTGAAAATTGCCCTCCTAAATAAGTTTTTTGTTGGGGGTTCAATTTGCCATCTGAGTGTAGGGTAAATTAGTCCCTTAGTTTATGCCTAGCAGTGTTCAAACTTATTTTTTTTGAAAATTCTGGCATTTTTAGCGATCACTGCCCAACAAAAGGTGAGTGAAGTAATTTATCCAGTGATCACCCCTTTTTGCAATTTTTCAATTGATCGCCCTCAATATGGCATGCTGCAAAAAGACACTGATTACTTGAAGTTTTCTTGTTAGGGACATACCAGACCGGTTTTCTTTTTTATTATCATTACTTTATTTTCTTCATTTTCACAAACTAAGTGAACAACTTAGTTTAAACTTACATTGCAAACTGAGCCTGCCACTAAAAAAGTATTTGGGTAGAATTTCTAAAGATACAAAAAAAGTTCTTCTTCAGACATGATAAGGAGTAAACATTTGATTTTTCAGGCCTTTAGCTCCATCAATACAGCCTATACATATTATACATACATAACCAGTCAGCCAGACCAACTTGAAAACAGAAGAAACTTATGTTGACAGTTTTGGTGACAGTGTTTAGAAGAGTTTGATTCATCAAAAGCCCAAATACTAAAGAGATCTAGTTAGTCATTCAATAGAAACCATCATGTGACCATCATCGTTTGGTTGCATGGTGTGTCTGGTGATCAATTAAAAAATTTGAAAAAAGGTCGATCAATGAATAAGTAACTTTACTTACCTTTTGTTGGGCAGTGATCACTAAAAAGTCTAAAACTAAGAAAAAAGGAGCCTGAACACCACAAGTGAAGGACACAAATTAAGCGATTAATTTAGCATAAACTCATATTGCAAATTGAAACCCCCACTTAAAACTTAAGAAGTTAGGGGTATTTTAAAAAACAAAACAAAAAAAATGTCTTTTTTTAAACATAATTAGGAGTTAATGTTGACATTTTCTGCTCTCTCTCTCCATTGGTTGCATCTACATATAAACATACATATATACGTATATACATGCATACATACACAGCCAGCCAGACAAACTTGATAACTGAAGAAACTTATGTCAATATTGACAGTTTTGGTTGACGGTTTCTAATAGTTCTATCTTGTTAGCTCTACAATTGGGGGAAATGAAAGACAAATCATTCTACGATATGATATGCATGCAGGTTTTCAACATTACGGGCTGGAACCATGGTAGATGGGGGTGTGGCAGCCAAGCTACGGGTACAATTTCAGCATGTGGCGTCGCACCCAACATTCAAAATCTTCATATTTTAACGCCTCTTCCTGATTATCTTTATTCTAACATTCACTTTGTTTTTCCTCTTTTATTTTTGTACAGTTTTTTGCGAAAACTGAGAGCGAAGTGAAAAAAAGAAGATAAAAGCTTTCAGGAAAAAAAAACAAAAAAAACGTGGGACACTATTAAAAAAATGTTTAAAGTGTCAGACGTTCAGACGTGGGTGAAAAGAGAGAGAAAAACTAAAATGAAATTTTTAACTAGAACAATATCACTCAATCAGAAAAAAAAATTCGTGGATCCGCCCCAAAATCTGATCACCTCTTTCTAACCCCATAACCCATCCTTCCACTTAATCTGATTAAAATCCATTCAGTACTCCCGGAGATATCATGTGACCTGCAATGAAATTTTGGCAATATTATATGGTTTAGTCTAATAACTGCGACGCAGGGGAGGTAATTGTGCAAGGATCAACGCAAAAATGTTATCAGTTCTTGCGTGTCATACTCGCCCTCTTACAACATGTCATAGAAATTCTTTGAGAACTTGTGGAGATAAAATGTAGACAGACATGAAATTATGGCGATAACAATGACTATGACGTACGGGAGATAATTGTGCCTGTTCCAGAATTTAATCAGTTCACTCGTAGCCTGTTTTTAATCCCTCAACAGAATTTCTTTTGGGGGCACCGAGTGCACAGTCATGAGTAATCAAAAAAAAAGGCACGGAAAATATCTTTCAATAAGGAAAAAAAAAATCCTGGATCGGCGCAATGTTTTGACACCTCTTTCTTACCTTATTTCCCATCCTCCAACAAAATTGCATTGAAATTCATCCAGTACTTTCGGAGATATCGTGTGGACAGAGAAACAGAGAAACAGACAGAGAAATAGACGTGACTGAATACGTAGACCTCTTTTCAACTCTGTCGACAGATGTAAAATATTTATTTATTTACCCCCTGTCAACGATGTTGAAAGAGGAATATTGACACGTGTTAGCCTGTCAGTCGAACTGTCCTCACAATATCTCATAAAGCTTTCCATGAATTTTTGACATTTTGTGAAAGTGTGAGTCATGGACTAACTAATAACATTTGAGGGCGGTTCCAGGAATTTTTTTTCCTTCAAGAGTTTTTTTTTTTTGATAGATTTGTATATCCACTCATGTTTGGCCACACATATCTCCAAAAGTTCTCAATAAATTTCAATGGCATTTTACGGAAGGGTGGACCATGAACCAAACAAGAGTTGATCAAATTTTGTGATGGATCCATGACTTTGTTTTCGATTGGGAGATTTTTTTCATGTAATTAGAAGAGGTAAAGAATTGTCCGAAATATGGAAAATCGGAACAGTTAATTCCCCTTCATCGTTTTATATTTAATACTATAAAGACGAAAAATTTGTGCCTGTATGCTACTTTATGTTGTATAGGCTCCTAAAAGGTTGCATTCTACAAGCTGCAAATTTTTGTGCAAGGGTAACTTGACGCTGGGATGAACTTAGGATAGGTGATTCTAACCTCTGGTTAAAGAGGCTAACTTGTTGTCAGGTCAATTTTGGTACTTTTTTTATAGGACAATTTTGTCATTTTTAAATCTAACGAAGCCAGCTACACCCTATGATTTGCAAATATGGGCATAAGGATAACTTGACCAAAAATTAACATAGGATAGGTAGTGCTAACCTCAGCTGACGTCTATTGGTCAATTTTGGTAAGGTTAATTTCAGCATTTCCTAAAAAGGTTAATTTTGACATTCTAAAATCTAGCAGGGACAGCTGCTTTTCACGGGGTGCAAATTTGTATATATGAGGATCTTGACGCCAGGATTAGCTAAGGATAGGTGGCACTGAACTCTGGTGACGCCAAAAGTCAATTTACGGTCAGGTCATCTTCGGCATGTCAATTTTGGCATTTTCAACCCAACCTGGAAGGTTGTAATGCCTGCTTCCTTTGAGAAGCTCAGTTAGAATTTACAACATAACCTGTCAGTGATTCTCCCTTGGCAACGCCTGGTAGTCCAGCTAGTATATATATATATATATATATATATATATATATATATAGAGAGAGAGAGAGAGAGAGAGAGAGAGAGAGAGAGAGAGAGAGAGAGAGAGTGATTCTTCTTCAGTTTTTAGTAGGCATGTTGGCAGAGATACGCGTTCTGTGAGAAATTTTGTTTTTGCTTTCGTTTTTTTTTTTTTTTTGTTTAACGCACAATTGTTAGCGAAAACTAGGAGGAGTTGAGAGTAAAAATAATAAAGTAAAGAGGGGCACAATTGAAAAGATTTAAAGTGCCCTGTGTGAAAAGAGAAAAAGAATAAAATAGAATATCTAAGTAAGTATTTATTTATTCATTCGAGTGGAGAATATAAAATCTCTTTTTATCCGTCCTTTTTCTTGGGCAAAACTGAATGTGGTAAATAAATTTTTTATACACACACACTTATTATTGACAGTTAACTATGCCTATTTTATTCCTCCTCTGCCTGCCTTGGAGATTTTTGTCCAGGTACGTGGACAAACAGAGACGTTCTAGATATGCCGTTAGTCTGGGTAGAAATTGAGTGTAAGTGTATTGAAACGGGTATCTAGTATGATCCCCAAGAAAGAAAAGGATGTCCTTAAGTGCACTTAGGATTAAAATCCTTCTATGCATGCATTCATGCGTATCTTTAGGGACAACAACCTTTTCAGGAACCGTCAAACGAGGTCATCACCAAAACCGTCAACACAGGTTTTTTTTCAGTTTTTAAGTTGGTCTGGCTTCGCTCGCTCTATCTTTGAATGTATATACGCGCGTACAGGTTACATCAATTGAGTTAGAGGGGCAAAAAATAAACAGTTACTCATTATGTCAAGAAAAAAAAAAGGATTTTTTTGTTGTTTGAACTCTCCCTCCCCAGTAGTTTTCTAGCTGGGATTCAATTTGCAATATGAATTTATGCTAAATTTTTGATTGAGAAATATTTTTCTGTTTTTTTTTCTCTTTATAATAATACATATTTGCATAAGCCAATGACTGTCCACCCTATATCACCTAACATTTCAATAAATTTTAGTGAAATTTTGTAGGAGGATGGACCAGCGACTACAAAAGAAGTGATTCAATTTGGGAGAAGATCCATCCATAATTAAAGTAATGGTTAAAAGTACCTACCACATGATGTAGCCAAAATTGTACTTCTCTCCATTCGTTATCTCCAAAACAACTCAATGAATTTCAATCAAATGGTGGGCTATGGGCTACGGAATAAGTGATCATTCTTAGGGACGGATCCATGCACAATTACTTCCCCTGACATTGGCAGAGGTATGCACCCCCAGTGTGCTTTCTACCTGATTATATAGTTTTATGAACATATTGCAGGAACATTTTAATGGCACCGATACTTTTTTTCTTCCTATTATTTCACGAAGTCAGAACTGAAAAAATTGAAAAGTCAGTAATTATAAGATTTTGCCATCGCATTCAATAATATGGGAGAATAGTGTCGCTCCTATGGTCGATGTCACCCAGGGCTGTAAAAATGTTGAAAAATGCTAATACGCGCTCAAAAAACTCTGTTGGCCTTGGTATAACGATTTGTCATTGTTGAAAGAGGCAAAATTGCTAGAAAAAAAGCTGAAGATTGGCTAAAATCGACGAAGAGTAGCCCTAAAAAGTAGCGGTTAATGATGAATTTTCGCGTTGTCAAAACATCATGGTGTCACCCCTCTGATGATGTAACTTAGGGTGGGGTGCCCCGGGGTGCCCCACCCACGTTGGTACGCTAGTGTGGGAGAATCTTGATGAATAATGATGAGTATTAGTACAAAAAAATCACCGAAGTTCTTGAAATCCTGGGAGTTCTTCAAATGGGGATAACACTGCAAGTTACTGCTCTATGTGTGTGTGTGTGTGTGTGTGTGTGTGTGTGTGTGTGTGTGTGTGTGTATGCTTAGTTGAATGAGTAACTGGGCCGGGTTGGGGGTCCCCGGCGACCGCTTTCACCACCACCGATGAAGCAAGACAGATGTGCGTGTTTATTGAGGAAAGATAGGATCGGGGGAAAAAGGGATTTTCAAAATGGTCAACCTTTCTAAGTGCTCCCAAAACAAATATTTGGACCTCAGCACCATATTTCAGGGTGCTGCCGAAAGATCACTTTTCGATCCCATAAGAATAACAATATTACGTTCCTTCGTTCATTACGGTCATTCAAATTTCGATTTCAAGACACTCGTCACTCAATTCACGAAGGGTCAGGTTCAAGGACGTACCTAATGACTTTTTATCGGGATGGGGGAGTTGCAAACCTCTGATTTACCGAAAAAGTGGGCGTGCAGTCTACATAAAGGAATTCATCAGTGTTGACAAGTATGGTTTGTTATTTATAGTTAAAATTATCTTTAAAATGGTTAAAATCGGCTAAGTTATATAATTATTTTGAGACAAATGACAAATGTTAGTTATTTTGCATGTACATATCTTATCGACTCCCAAACGGCCGAATCCTGAGGCCTGCAAATTAGTCTTCAGGTGTAACTTGACCCAGGACTAACAGGAGATACGTGGTGCTGACCTCCGAAGTCCCTACTGGTCAATTTAGAACGAGAACTACTTTTTCTGTCCGAACTGCTGAAAAATAGAATCTACAGACCGAGTTCAAACTCGGTGGAAAAAATTAAAATCTCTTTTTTCTTTCAATTTTAAGAGCTTTCTATCTATCATACCTTCAAACCTTCCAAGAATTTTTCGATTGTGAAAAGAAAAAATAAGGCTAGGGTTCTATTTACTATGTAACTATAATAGTGAACTGGACCATTACTTTCCGTTTGTCATAAGAAATCCACTATTGCAGATTTCTCCTTCTCTCAGTGTTTATGCCACTTGGAGAGTATTTTTCAAGAAATTCAATCCTAACCCAATAAAAAGCATGTTTTCCTTTCAGCAGAAACCTAAACCCTATTCTAAATATGACAAGAAAACTATTTAAATCCAATGGTCTGCTCTAGCGTGCCAACTGCTGACTCCAAAAATGAGTGCATGATCTTCAAGTTTGGGGAAAAATTAATTTTAGAAGGTTTTAGGAGGGGTAGGTGGCCCTGCCAGAGGGTGCACACGGATCTACCAGAAAGTGTGTGCCGGCCTGACCGTGAGGAAGATGTGTGAGAGCACTACGACCTAATCAGATTTTATGAAATATCAAAAAAATATCATTTGCTTTCCTGTGTCAGTTAATTTACCAAAGCTGTTATATTAAAACTCTTTTTGAAATGATCCCTCGTTATTACACGGTGAATTTATTGTTTGGCCAAGACGACGTAAATGGAATAAACAATTGAAGAAAATGCAACCGATAGGGTAGCCACTTCAACGTAGCATTGCTCTTCCCATATACGGTTAATTGAATTGACAATATGGAAAACAGAAAAGTTTGGAATATGGATTGTATTCATTTCCGTTACGTTTCTGTTTTCTCTCGTTGTCAAAGGTCATCTGATGGAGAATGTATCATCTTGCTGAGAGGGCGTAAATAGAATAAACAAATAAAGAAATTGAAAGTCATTTCGAATTGAGTTTCAAATGATATAAAGCCTTCACAATCATTCTGTCGGATTATACATCCATTTCTGAATAATGCCATTGCCTGCGTTGAAAAACAATAATGCACACATGGACAGTGAATGAACAAAATAAAAGTGTGGGGTAAAACAAGCAATTTGGTCCTTCGATTTTCATTTGGGCAGTTTAGCTTAATCGGAAGAGCAAATAGCCCTGCAGTAAAGCGGCTACCTATCGGTCGCTGGTTCAATTCCTGAAGCGTTCACATTTTCTTTAATTCTTTATTCTATTTACGCTGTCTTGGCCAAGTGATACATTCTCCGAGTAACAATGGGAGGTCGTTTCAAATAAAAATATTATATATAATAATATGACGAATTCATAATTTTGTGTATATATATATATATATATATATATATATATATAGCAATCCTTTTGAATTGGCTAAAAGTGGCTATACTCAAGAAATGGGGTTTTATTATTACACAGTACATGATCAACAATCACGTGATTTTAAAAAGGGTGTCTTGAAGAAGGGTTTCATTTTCATTGAAAATGGTGTCTTGAAAGAGGTTTTATTTTCATTATTTTGTTCATAATTGATCAACATGTTGTTTATACAATGTATATATACATAAATATAAATGATATGGAATTAATATTTTTATATGAATATAAAGAACAGTATCTTCAGATCGAGAATAATATTATTGTTATTCAACGTCTAGACCTATAGATCCTGAATGAAGTTATTTGAGGACGTTAATATCTTATCAATACATTGTATATTTATGATCCAACAGAATGATTATGAATTGCGTTATATTATATTGACTCTCGTATTTGAAATGATATCTTGTTTTTACACATTTAATGTATCACTTTGCGTCGACAACAAAATAGAATAAACAATTAAAGAGAATGTCGGATCATATATCCATTTCTTAATACATAACTGCTGCATTGAAAAAAAAGCAAACGAATAGAGCAGATATAGACCGAGAATAAACAAGATGAGAATTTGGAGTGAAAACAGTTATTTGGGTCTTTGCATTACCAGCGTCTGGTTAGCTCAATGGTGAGAGCAACGTTTCGTTGAAGTGGCTACCCTATTGGTCGTACCTGCAGCAGCCCCATTTTCTTTAATTGTTTATCCTATTTACGTTACCTACGCCAAGTGACATATTAACTGTGCAATGACGGCATCTCATTTCAAATGAGAGTTTCAATATAATACAACCCTACTTATAACCATATACTATACGGTTGGTTGAAAATAATTATCGAATAATCAAATTCTTCGGTTGAATATGTTGATAGAGAATCGATTAGAAGAAGTTTTTTCTGTGTAATTAGTATTTTTAAAGATGATATTATAATTTGGTTTGCATGTAGTCTGAAATGTAATACGACACAACGGATTTAATATTCACATGGGTGAACATCAATGGAAATGATACGAAAAGTGATTCATGTCTGTTGTTATACTTACTGATCCCGTTAAAACCGCTTTCGGGTTACCTACGTAAGTAAGCCTCGTTTCAGAAAATAAAAGCGTAGTATAAAATAATATCAATAAATATATACACATAAAATCTTATATAAAATGAGAAAGTACATGTATGGCGAAATCTATATGATGAAGGGAGGTGGTGTTTGTTCAATACAGCTGGGTGCTGTGTTATTATAGCTGTTATGTTTTTAAAAATCCCCGTAAACAACTGATGATCCCAACAGTGGACAATTTATACATTGTACAAAGTATTAGGGAAAAAATAACACTCTTGAAGATAACATAAATTGCATTGACAGATATTGGGAAATGGATGACTGAAGTGACACAAAGAAAAATCTATTAAAAAAATTTCATGTTTATTGCTAAAAGCTGTAAAGCTTTCTGGAATATATATATATATATATATATATATATATATATATATATATATATATATATATATATATATATAAAGTTGTTTAATGTATATCTATGAACAAAACGTGTAACGTGGTGGTTTGCATTTTTTTAGAAATTATTAAGCGATAAACATCCTAATTAAATATTTTTTTGAAACACCCAAAATCTATACTATTATTCTGATTGTTTGTGTCTACGACCGTTACGCTAATCTTCGTAGGATCAAATTTCTAAACGCTGAGCTCACATATTAACAAGCTTAGCTGCTGCAGGGCCAAACTCCACTCCTATTTCTACTTCCTTGTTGTTTCACCAGAGAAAGAAAGTCAACTCTGAATTACGACTTCGACTGGGAATGATGGTATGGAGACGACAGAGAAAAACAAAATGAAAACCAGGTGAAGGGAAAATAGATATACTTATTCATATATGAATGGTGTGGAGTATGGTTGATCTGACAAGATGAAAAAAGGATGACAATATTGGAAATTTTGTTTTATTTTATTCCTGACGTTTTGTCATTTTTCAAGGCACCTTCAGAGACATATGACGCGAGGAAATAACGTGACAACTGTTTCTGCTGGATTTTTTTTAATTATGTGTAGGTAATTGTGCATTATTTTTTAACCAGTGGCATGCTTAACATTTATACCTAAATATACATAGACATGTCCAAGCCTTTATATCAATTTCACACAAGTAGTTAACAGACGCCTTCACACAAACACACACACACACACACACACACACTCACACACTCATCGCCTATCAACAATCAGACTAATGATATGTTCTTTGATTTACGTTGAAACGAGTTTCAGATTTCTACGAACCGGGTGCACACAAATATTATTATATTCCCGCGTAATTACATATTAATACGTATATTGGTCAGAGAAGCATTGTCATCGTCCGTCGTTGGACATAGACCTTCTCCAGGATTCGCCACACTTCTCTATGATGGGCGTCGCGGAGAAAATATTCTCTGAACCTGTCCAGTTCGTCTCGCCATCTCATATTCTGCCGGGTTCGGTTTTGCATTTGATCTCTGGGATCCATGTTGTAAGTCATGATGCCAAACAGTTGTCAATCATTCTTGCAATATGGCTAGCCCATTGCCATTTGAGTTTCCTAATGGTTTCTACGATGTATCCTGTTTTCCCCTAATATTCTGTGCTGTCATGGTCTCTCCATTTGATGTTGAGCAGGCTTCCTTTATGTGCACATAGCATGGTTCTAAGTTTGCAGGTTAGTCTCCTGGTTAGGTTCCATGCTCCAACTCCATAGGTGCCTGTAGGGTGAATGCATTGAGACTAATGGGATTTTCTTGTTCTTGCAGCATGAGCTTGCTCTGCTGGAGGATGACCATTCCAGAGTGATTCTTTGCTTGATTTCTTCTTCTTTTGAGGATGCCATGGAGACTCGTGTCCTAGGTATTCGTAGGTCCTAGGTCAATTTTAATCGTTGCACGTTTTTTCTGACATGTTTGTTGCGCATGATCTTTGTTTTTCCTGAAGTTCATGTGGAGATCAACTTTCTTGCTTTCTTCGTTCAGTTCATATAGCATTAGTTGGATGCCGTCTGCAAATCTGAGGTTACTTATGTATTCGCTGTCAATTCTGATTCCTTTGTTTTCCCAGGCTAGTTTTCTGAAGAGGCAGGCAGTGAAGAGTTGGGGTGAGTTCGTATCAGCTTGTCTTATCCCTTTTTGGAGCTGACAGAGCTCTGAGTCTTTAGACAGCCTGAAAAGGAGCTAATGTGACTGTATGTATGTTGCAATACTCTGACATATATGGGGTCTACACCTTGTAGGGTGATAGCATCAATAACCTTGGGAATTCCAACTGAGTTGAAGGTATTCTTGAAGTCTGTAAATGCTACCGCGAGTGGCATCCTATATTCTGCTGCTTTTAGTTGATTTATCGAATGGAGATGGTCCGTGGTCAAGTAGCTTCTTCTAAAGCCAGCTTGTTCCAAGCATTCCGCCGTTTTAAAAATGATATATTATTACCAACGCTCAATTCAAAAAATCTCCTGCCTTAAACATTTGTCTTCTTATTTCTTCGCATCGTTTGCCACTGAAGAAGTTCTGAAAAATGGACGAAACGTCAGGATTGAAATTGCAATAATTTGAAACAGAACTTCCCATATTGTCATATTCATCTCTTATAAATACATAGATGGGAAAAGATGGAGACGGAAGAATGGCATAGAGAGAGACAGGCCTACCGGTTGGCCAACTGGCTGACTATTAAGAGACAATGAGCGAAAGGTTTAAGGGAAGATAGGGACTGGAAAGCGTAACAATTGCGATACACGAGAATTCTATTTGAACAGATAGAGTAATGGAAAGATAAGAGAAAGGATACAGTAGGAAATATTTGTGTTTTCTTTATTCCTTTTTTTACATAATCCATGTTTGTATGAAATTTAGATAAAAACGTGAACAAGCTACGGAAATTGGGAGAGATTGGGGAGATACAGGCGAGAAGTGAGTGAAGAGCTTCGGCTTGTGATAATGGCTAATCTTAGTTGGGAAAATGACGAAAATAATATTGAAGGTGTTTCTGTTCCTAAGCGTTGATAAAAAGAAAAACCTTACATGCATAAAATATGGAGTAGAAAATCTTTGAGAGAGAGAGATCTAAAACAAGAAAGAGAAGAAAAAAAGTGAACGATAAAAAAGCAAATGCAGAATGGATAACCTACCGACCAAAATTTTGCGGTTATTTGAAAAAAACTCAAATGGCAATGGGCAGGCCATGCTGCGAGGATGAAAGACAACGGATGGACATCATGTCTCACAAAATGGATCCCCAGAGATCACATGAGAAACTGAGGCCAACAGAACAAGATGGAGAGATGAACTAGACAAATTCAGGAAATACTGGCTCGGCGACGCCCATGATAGAGAATTGTGGCGAATCCTGGGGAAGGTCTATGTCCGACGACGGGCGTTAAAAGACTGATGATAATGATGATGATGACGATGACTAAGCCTATCTTAATCAGGCACAAGGCCATAAGAGTAGGGAATCGAACTCACAACTAAGTAGCAATGGTGTACTAGACTAGATCTATAACCAATGAACAATTACACTATCTGTTTATGTCAATTGTTAAATAATTAGGCTTAACAGTTATAACTAATTATACTTATGTATCGTTTCTCTCTTGTGTAAATCACACACAAACGCCTGACAATGGTGCAATGGTTGACGAGCAATTCTTCGAGACCATTGCTACTCTAGTGAGGTTGTACGGACACTGCCGAGGTACTAATCGATAAGATAGTGAACTCTAAGAACTTACCACGTAGAATAAAGTACAATTTAATATTTTGAAGTCTGCCATTTGTAACGTTGAGATAATTGTTGAGAACGATTAGGCTACATCAGCAGCGGTGTGCCTACCCGTACGATACTAAAGCTGAAAGTGCACGAGAGAAAGATTTTGGTTTTGCTTCTTTACCTTCCTTCTTCTTATAGTAGCAGCTGGTAAAAAGGCTTAGTAAAACGTGATAAACAAATGTCTATAAACGTCTTTGAAGAGAACTCTAAAAAAAACAAGTAGTATAAAATGGGATTTAAATATATTTAGAAACACATTATACACAAGTTGGTACATTTAGTCGATATACTTGGAAATAAAGTGTGTGTAAATGGGGTTTTGTCGGTAAAGTTAGTAAGACAGAAAATCCATCCGAGTTTGCGGTTGTACAAATGCCTATACATGTTTAGGAAACGTTTGATTGACATGAAATAGCAAAAAGCGTTATTGATGCAATTAATGGATAATTCTTTCAAAGCCATCAAGGAGCAAAATGTTCAAGCATAAACATGTTTCGTTGAGTGTGTGACAAAAGCTACTGAATTGTTGTGGATAGCATTACCGTGTTGATGTCTAAATGCCGATTGAGTAACGAAGTTCAGAATCCATTATTTATAGCTTTTTGGAGGCTCCAGAAACGATTATTTGAGGAGTCCAATTTCCTTATCTTGATCGGTTGTAACGTACTGCTTGGATTTTGTTGATTAGTCAGGAAATCTTCTTTTCATGGTGGGCACCCTAACAGTTTTCCGTTCTGATTAAACCAATTTTACAAAAGTAATTTTTGCTCATTTATGGTCTCAAAATGTTTGTGATCACTTCTGATGCCGTAATGCTATTCCTCGCTTGGTGACCCTTTGACGCTAAGCTTAGTGAATATCATGGCACAATGAATAGTAAGATATTCTGGCAGATCATTACTAGTGTACAGATGGATCATTACTATGTGCTCTAAAATATGTGGCCTTGTGACAGACGAAGTTAAATGTAGTAAGTACATTGGGTGCCTCAACGTCAAACAATGGCAAGCCAGCTGTTCTCACAGACAATTTCTACTGTAGAGAGGATATTCCTCTCTAGACACTAATTTTCAGGTAACGTAATTTAATATGTCTCATTATGGCACAATGATTAGCCAGCTATTCTTGCGACCTATTCACTGTATGAGTTCGATCCTTGCTGATTGCCCAACAATTATGGCCTTGTGCCACTTCAAGTTAAGCTAACCAAATATAACATACACGCTAACTTTTTGAATGTGTGTGGATAAATAAGACTTCGAGGGGAATTTTATGAAAGGGTATATGAAGTTTCCTTAAGGACCCTTCCCTTCTCCATTAATCATCCTGTTTGGGGCTCCTTAAACCTCTCTTGATCCCCAGGCTCATGTGTAATGTACTCGTAAACTCTCTCTCTCTCTCTCTCTCTCTCTCTCTCTCTCTCTCTCTCTCTCCCTGTCTCTCTCTCTCTCTCATATATTTCGGCCCTCTTTGTTCGTTACTTCATGCTTCAAGTTGCAGGTATAATTTCCTACGGGTTGGGTTTTACTACAGGAGGCCTTGTATTGCCAATTTTTTAATGTTATGTAAACACCACAGAAAAAAAAATGAAGGGTTATAACATTATCTGTTGAATCTCAAACCCGTAAAACATCACTATTCGTACCGGCCGCCACACACACACACACACACACACACACACACACTGCATGCTTAGAAAAAAATGCCGGAGATGAAATGACCACGCCGAACGAACAAACACCACAGTACAATAGACATTTCTGGTGGTGCTCAGACCCCCATCCCGACACCACTCTTCTTAGTCATCATAAAAGGCTGAAAACGAATGAGAATCCAATAAACTAACGCATCAACTCAAAACCGCCTGACAGCTACACTAACAAATAAAACAGTCACCACGAAACAAGAAACACGAGTGAGTGCTTGTATTGTGGTGTAGTAAGGAATCGGAGGATTACACAAGGCCACCATATCCCGAGGTCCATAAACGCCCGGGCTACACACGCACACACAAGCATCTGCTGCTGAGGTAGTTCATATCTCAGATGTGACTGAAATTAATGGTCATCGTCATCGTCATCATTATCATCATTATTATTACTACCTTTTTTAGTGCTATTTTTTAGCAATTTTAACCAATTTTCAGTCATGATTTCCAATCCATTGAAGCAAACCCCGATCATTTTTAACTACTAAGAATGCTTTTAAAATAGCTAGCAGTGTTTTTCGGCGTATTATGGCATTTTTTTACGCTTTCTCGAGAGGTTGATATAGCATGAAATTATTCTTTGATGGCAATACTGTGTGTGGCTTGGTGAGAAATTAGAAGATTACATAGCCAGTACATCTGAGATAAGTGAAAGCTGAGGTTACATACACACAGAGGTATCTGTTGTTGCGGTACTAGTCAATACTCAGAAGTGACCAAAATCACTGATCATCATTAGTACCATACTAGTATAGTACCAATCGAGAATGACAGGATTATTTACCAATGGATGAATTGTACAAATATATATATTTAGCATTGGAAACAGTCAACCGAAATGTGACTAAAACTGTCTACAAAGGTTTCTTCAGTTTTCAAGTTAGTCTGGCTGTCCATGTATGTATGGATGTATAATGTGTATAGCAATATGAAAGGAATGAGAGGGCTGGCAATTTGAACATTTGCTCCTTATATCTAGAAAAAAAGATTTTTGTTTTTTCTTCCCGCCTGAATAAGTTTTCAGTTGGAAATTCGATTCGCTGTGTTATACTGATCTATTAGTTTCTGTTTGGCAGAATTCATGCAGATTTTTTTGAAAATTCAGACTTTTTTAGTGATCACCACCCAACAAAATGTGTTAGAACTTAATTGATGTCCCCTTTTTCCAATTTTTAAAATTTTGGCATGCTGATAAGAGACAATCACATGATGGTCTCTCTCAAGTGATTAACCAAATCTGTTAATCTATTTATTGCAAACAAACAAAAAAATAGCATACCTGGAATAAAATTCATTTTTTTTATTGATTTTCTCTGCACTTGGTGTTTTCATTTATTTAAGATAATTCTGAAACAACAAGGCAATAGAAATGGATTAAAAAAATGTCTTTTTTCATTAAGAAAAAAAACATTAGTTTAGAAGGCAGCAGCAGTTGTAGTAGTGATGTAGACATAAAGACACAAACACACAATTGTTCGCTTTAGTATAAGCGAACACACAGGTAAGAGTTTTGCTTTGAACCTCCTCTCTTTCAAGCAAGCCATCAAGATTAAATTGGCTTTTATTTGATAAGATTTGATAGCATATAAGACCCACTGGCATGTAAGAACTGGATGAAAATATATAGCTATGATTCAGGGGAGATAACTGTATGAAATACCAGGATCCACCAGTCAAGTCTTCCTTAGCATGTAATCCAACCTTAAAGAAAATTTCATTGAAATTCATAAAGAACTTTTGAAGTTTTTGTTTGAATATATAGGGACGATGTAGAGGAGGTAACTGTAAGAAATTCCACGATCTTCCCATCTTTGTTGGCAGGGCTAAATAAGATTAAATAAAACTAGTGATAGAAATGATGAAAGTGCTCCATCTGAAAATATTTTGTTTATATCTAAAAAATGACTTAACTATAGATTAATTTTACCAAAAGTAAATTTTTAATATGATAATTATAATTAAATATAAGTTAACAATTCATTTATTCGTGATATAAAAATGCCTCTGTTAACATCTCTGTAAACGATTTACATTAAATATATGTATTTAACATTTAAATACAAATTAATCCAAGTTATGAAAATGTATGAAACTTAATGAAAATAAATTACAAGATTATCAGTACAGGAAAAACAATTACCAGGCACATTTTATCTATTTATTTTCCCTAAATTCTTCTATATATTTCAATTGATAACTCCCAAAACTACCCTATTGATTTATTTTCTGTCCCATAGGATCTGGGTTTATCTGAGTTATTATTCAAATTAGTTATGCTTTTTTTTTTTTAACCACTATTTTTTTTTAACCACTGCATCCTCCGGATAGTCACTTATGGAACTGAAACATGGAACCTAACCAAGAGACAGATCCGCAAACTGAGAAGCATGCAATGTGCACTATGCTCAACTTCACATGGAGAGATCACAAGACAGCACAGTATATTAGGAAGAAAATGGGAGCTCGAGACAGCAAGGATCTATTAGAAAATCTAAATAGCAATGGGCTGGCCATGTTGCAAGAATGACAGACAACTGATGGACATCATAATTCAAAACATGGATCCTTAGAGATCATATGCAGAACTGAGGCTAGCAGAATACAAAATGGAGAGATGAACTAGACAAATTTAGAAAATACTGGCTCCGCTACGCCCAGGGTAGAGAAGTCTGGCAAATCCTGTGGAAAGTTTGTCCAACGATGGGTGTTAAAAGACTGATGATGATGATGAACTGTTTTTTACATAAGATGGTAAACTATTCCTGTATTTCAAAATTCTTTGGGAGAAAGAATCAATTCGTTTTTGCAATAGATCTTGTCAGTGAATTTTGTGTCTTACCTATCTGACTTATCAAACATTAGAATTTTGTAATTTATAAAACCATTTGGAAGTTTCAATTAAGTCTCTGTTTGTCCTCCTCTCAAACAAATTAGTCATGCCCAACTTTTGTAGTTTACCTTACAAATGAAATCTCGCATGTCATTCTGGTAAATTTCCTCTAAATAGTAACCAATTTCAAAATTGATTTCCAATTACAATGAAAACAATTTGAAATATTTTCAAAATATAAATTTTAAAATATCTTTTAAAATCGAAAAAATAATTTTAAAATGATATAATGATTTAATAGTTATTTAATATAGAGCAATATTCTTTAAATTATAAAATCAATCTTTTAAAAATTACCACAAAAATTATTTTCCATCAAGCACTAAAAAAAGCAGCATTTTTAAAAATGTGAGAACAATTAAAAAGGCACAATGAAATATGCCTTCAAGTTTAATGACAAGCTAAAACAGTATTTTTGAAATGTGAAATCAATTAAAAAGTGACCATAAAAGTATTCGATAGAATGAACATTAAGCAGCATCTTGCAAAATATGGCGGCCATTAAAAATGATGATTTAATAAAAAACCCATTTTCTGAGACAGCAAAAATTGAATATTAATCATCGTTTAAAAACAATGTTATTCAAAATAAAATATGCTTGTTTAGAAGGATGTTTTTTTTGAGGGATAGCCATAATCAAACTTTGAAATATCCTTTTATGGGGTCTGCAATAAAAATGTTACGTTGAAGAGATCCAGGGGCATGTATGACACAGCCGGATTTCAAATTGGTAAACCAGGCATTCATGACTAAAGTTTCTGAACTTACATGAGTCAGATCTCTTAGTAGAATTATATTAGAAACTATTAAACAAAACTGTCACTAAGCATGTCGACAGAGGTTTCTGAAGTTTCTAAGTTAGTCTGGCCCAACTGGCCATGTATATATGTATCACGCATATGGAGCTTCAGAGCGAAAAATTTCTAACAGTTTTTTTTGTTCTTTCTAAATTCACCTCTTATATATCAGTCTTTAGAAGAGAGTGCAGTTTACAATGTAAGTTTATGCTAAATCGGTCCCTAGTTAGTGTTCACCAGTATTCACGCTCGATTTTTTAAAATTTGCACTTGAATAGGAGTGACTTATTCATTGATCACCCCTTTTTCGAAATTTTTAATTGATCACCCCAATACATCATGCTGCCAAGAGACGTAGGTCATGTGACAGTTCCTATTGAGTGACTAACCAGACCAGTCAGTTGTACTTTCTTATTTAGAATTCGACACACACCCGCACACAGATGAAACATCTGGCTTTTTCATTTGACTTAATCATATATTAATTTAAAACGACATTGTCCAGAGTTCCGTGAAATTTATGGTTTTCTTTGTTGATTCCATCATCATGTTCATCTTTCTAAATAAATTCATGGAAGGGAGGCTTCATCATAACTTTTATTCAGTCCAGTTGGAAAAACAAAAAAAGCAACAAAAAAAATCAGGCTGGAGGTGAATAAGAAGTCATAAAAAGTAATAATAATGATTCATGATACTTCATCGAAAAGAATTAAATGAAAAAATATCCTTATTTGACAAACCGAGTTATGTCACTTAGACCTGGATGGGAAGAAGTGCCCAGAAAGGGCAGATGGAAATTTATGCTTGAAAATGATGAGGGTTTCAATTCTGAGAGGTGTAGCGGCTACACTACACCACAAGGTCAAAAATCATGATTTCCACTTCACTTGGAGTACGCACTATCAGCCCCACTCATTGTATCTACCCGGGTCCTGCAGCAGGGTGCAATCAGAACAGACAAAGACAATATTGGATGAACAAGGTACTCTACGTATCGCAACATGCTCTTTGTGCACCATAACTCATTGCTGGCCTTAAGGGACCCACACACTCTGATTTAGAAAGGGAGTTGTCCATTTCCAACACTAATTGCCGACCGTTGCTAGAGAACCTAGTGTGCCCTAAGTATAGTTATCAGTGGGGAGAGGAATGGATTCATGCCTCTCCCATTAGTGCAAAGTGAACACACAAGTTTGAATTTGCAGATTCAGTTCCCCATATTAACTATTAGGCCACCTGCATCTTTTTGCCGATTCCCTGTAAGAGAAAATCATATTTATATTTGTTATCAATGCTTAACAAGAGAGTCTCAATAGCCATCATTATTGTAGAGAGTTTGATCATCTCTGGATACCCCCGTACAAGTGGCCTTGAGCCAGATTGAGCTAAACTTAGTAATTATCTCGCTTCAACATTGAGTAGTGGTTAACAATACAGTTTCATAAACTAGTAAGCCTGATACTGAGAGAGAACTACATAGTAGTAGCTTTGTGCCAAACTAAGCAAGTCTTGGTAAAAATTAGTATTTATTGTAGATTTTACTCAGAAACATGTCATGTAATCAATCACGACTCTTTCTCACTTGTTAACCAATCTATTTTGTAATGCTATCTCTGATTGGATAATTTTGTAAACCGCCAAAACAAGGATTTTTCCTGCTATTATTAAACTAGTTAGTTGCTGCCAAAAGTATCTAACAGATGGACACGTATTCTTCTGAGCATGTCTACCCATCAACTTGTATTTCTATATGACAGACTGTCTGGAATCTAATTCATTCTATTCTATCCTTCTACTAATATCACTACTTAAGCTTGACTAATATTCCCTTCATGCATATTAATATTTCTGTGTCTAACAAGCAACTGGAAGAAACCTGTTGATATTTCGTATCACTCACTGTCTGTTGATGTTTTATTAACTACTTGCTACCTAGAAAGTCAAGCATTACAAAAACTACACTTGAAGATAACAGGAATACCTTCTTCATGTAAGACTGAACTTTCATCTTAAACCGCTAAATTCTTTCTTTACACTTTCTTTTTGTATGAAGTAATACTTACTTTACACTTAATATATATATGTGTCTCATTACTTGACACTCAATATATATGTGTGTCTCATTTGATAACGTTAACTTATCAAGACATCACATCGTCCTCAGGAAAATATGACAAGCAAGGCTGTAAAAGGTAGTGTACATTCTACATCAAGTATTGAACACTACAGGAATAAAGAAATTACAAGAAATATATTTTACTTACTATACATATTTTTTATTTTCCCTATATATATATATGTATATATATATATATATATATATATATATATATATATATATATATATATATATATTACATTGAGAAATGGATATATAATCTGACAGAAAAATTACAAAT
>OY735235.1:24305196-24322696 GCA_963457665.1 Thysanoteuthis rhombus
AAGGAAAAATGGGTGATTGATGAATGAGTTACTTCTCTTGCCTTTTAGTTGGGCTGTGATCAAAAGAAAGTCTGAATTTTCAATAAACAAGCATGAATGCTGCCAGACACATACTAAAAAAACGATTCAGCATAAACTTACACTGTAAATTGAATCCTCCACAAAAAAATGATTTGAGGGATGAAATTTTCAGAAAACAAAAAAAAACGTTTTTTTTTCTTGGTATAATAAGGAATAGATGCTTAAATTTTCAGCCCTCCAACTGAGAGAGCTCGAATCGTTTATCATGACTTGACCACAAGCTGAATCAGCCATCAGACAATTTACAGCAAGAGTTTCCAACCTTTTTGTCATCACAGCTTACTTTTACGTGGAATTTTTACAGTGAATATTGAAAAGGATACCAAAAGATTTGTCCCTCTTAAAAAACAATAAAAATGAACAGCTCCTGCATTACAAGATTCTTTCATGAAACTGATGTTAAGTACAGACAGGTATATGTATCTAAAAAAAAATGATACTTCAAAAGATTACTCTATAATTTTTCAAAAATGATATTAAATCCCAAACTGATAGTTCTCTCTCATTCCTAAAGTGAATCTCTTCGTGAAACCCATCACACTTGCATTCCTTCATATTCTGTACCAACTGAGGTAGGAGAACAGTGATTTTTGGTGGGGAGTAACAACACAGTTTTTCACTAAACAGCTCCTAAGATATGCGAACATGGATTTAAGTTTGCAAGTTTAGTATATTATAAGAGGTAAATATCTTATCCTTGCTGGTTTAAACAGAAAATCTACACAAAACCACATAATTCATTGTAATTCAATGGTAAACAGGTATCAAAAAAGTGATTTCTCAGTATCTTTTCAGGTAAGCAGAAAACACATCTATACAAGATTATGGTTTTCAATATCCTGTACTAATTGAAACATTTTCTTTTTCTAACATCAACAAAAATATTCTCACAATAAATACAGCAACAAGAGATAACCAACAAACACTGCTACGTAAACAGTTATTCTAAAATCTGATTTCCTTCAGAAACAGCCTTTCGTTGATTTTTTTGACAACCTTAAAGTGACCCCTGGACTCTTCTTACTTCCATACTTAATAGTCCATTGAGCTTCTTCCCACTAAAGTCACCTCAAGGGAGCCTGCTATGATATCTTTTATTTTGAATTGGTCGATGAATTCTCAGGTATTGGAGGAATTGTTTCAAAATTATGGATAAATATGTCCAAGTATCTTCCAAGGTACACATTGAAATAAAAAAAGAAAAACTATTACTAAAAGGATGATTTCTTGTTTTATGACATTTAGACGCCTTGGGAAGGAATTTTACTCAGCAGAAACCAACTATAGAAAAAAAAAACTTTCCTATCAGATATTGTGCAAAAAGTTAATTTTGCATTTCTTTTGAGAAACATTATGTTTGAAATCTGTCATCTTTAATTGCAAGTCATTTGGCTTTGTTATATCCAGTCAACTCGCACTTTTAGACAGCTTAAACCAGCTTCTACCAAGTAGAACAATGGAAGGCAAGTAAAATCTACTTCAAGTGCTTCCATAGATTAGGTTAGAATTAATTATACTACGATGATAACACAAGCCTTGTTTGCCGTAAAGCCGAGATTGTGGCCTGATTGTCATTTTGTGATTCTATTAATTCTTCCTGCACATTGTCTTCGATATTGACATTTTTGACTCCAAACGGGTTGCCGTATCAAACTGGAATACTTTGGTTATTATCTTGGAATTGATGTACCATGTTGCTATGCTGTGATTACAAATAATCAAAATAGGTAATTATATTTTCATCAATCAATTCATCTTTCAAGCTATCAAGTTGTTGGAATAGGTGAAGTTGATGTCTGAAAATGTTCATCTTGAAAGCCATGATGGGCGCATTATAGTGGACAAATCTTTTTTGCTTTCCTTGCAATACCGTGCTGAGATCATCAAATTTGGTGAATATGTCACAAAGGAAAAACATTTCACATCCTGCAGTAATCAAAGAAGCAGATAGTGATGAGTTATGAGAAGATTCTAACTATAAAAAGCATGAAAATGTGATCGAAAACTGTTTATATCTGGAAATATCTTGTTTGCACCATATGACCATCATATAGGAGTCCATAAGCCACAAGAACTTTTAGAATCAGAACCTTGGTGATATGATCAAAGAGTATGAGAATCCACATGAATGTACAACATGACCATTATGTAGCAGTCAATATGCCATAAAACCACATTCAGAATCAATACCTTGGATATGTGACTGAAGATTATGTGAATCCATGTAAAATACTTCTTTGACACTACATGACTATTATATATGAATCGAGGTACCATAAAATTATATTCAGAATTAGAACTTCAGATATGTGATTGAAGACTATGATTGTATCAAACAGTTAGACAAAACAAACAACGAAGTCGCCTTTTGGCAACCAACGTAGTTCAGTATGGTACTGAGTCTCACAACTCCATTATCATTACGAAGGCACAGTGGATGGAAAATTTGATCAAACAAAAGATTCAATTCTAGTTTTTTCACCATCTTGATATATATATGCCATGTACCAAACTACAGACAGCATAGTACAGACATATGACTACCAACATTTACACATTTTTCTGTCTACCTACATAGTGTGTGATATCACAATGCTGCTTGGTAAATTAATGATAGAAAGCGTTACTGTTGACTCATTTTATATTGGCAATTTCGAACTTTAACTATTTGGTGACTGACAAAAAATTGCCTTTTTCCACCATTGCATATTCAAACAAATGTTGCTTGGGGTGGATTAAAATATACCCTTCAGGTTATACATCATTTTAGTGCTTAATAAGCAAGCTAATGAACTGCACAGTCTTTGGTTCCATTTATGCATATTTGTTTATTGATATCCTTGGGCGAAGGGGGTGGAGAATCAATTTGACAGCTAAAAAGTGCCAAATAAAATTGATAAAATGGCCAAAACACACCAAAAATAGGCTAGAAACGATCACAAATGGCCCAAACAATGCATTAATTTAGCTATTTTTGCACTAGGGTCATCATCATCCCTGACAGCTGAGATGAAATTTAGATTGAAAATAATGAGTGTTTATTTTCAATGATACAAAGAGACACTTTCTTAGGTTGCTGCACCTATTGTTTAAGGCTGACACACCTAATGTTTTTATTTGGCACATCTGGCTTCTCTCCACCTCTTGATATGATTCTTGGTAAAAGAAGTTTGATTTTTTTGTCAGAATTTGATTGGCTATGGTACAGCAAGTATTCTAACACAATTTTTATTGCTTTTGATGCATTTTTTCATTGTCATAGCAATCAATATATCATCATTTGTGGAGAAATGATTTCTAAAGGTACTGTCACCGAAGGGTTAATGTTCAAAATACTATACAACACACTAAAATTAGCAAATACCCACCATTTTTTTAATCTGTTGCTCACTACCCACCCAAGAGTTGAAATCATACAGGTTGAAAAACCTGATCCATAATATCAATTGCAAGTTGTCAGTCTGTCTGTGACACTGAGGAAGGCTACTTTGCTAGATTGCTCTCAGAGTGATCTCCCTTAGATTATTAGAAAACCTTCAATCAAAATTGTCATCATAGGTTTCTTCAGTTTTCAAGTTGGTCTGTCAGTCTGGTTATGTATGCATGTATCACATGAACAGGCCACAACAATCAGGCGGAGACAGAAGACTGAAAATTTCAACAATTTCTCCTCTTTATGTCTAGGAAAATCAGTTTCTGTTTTTCCGGAACTCCTTCTTTTGAGAGAGTTTGGGGGGGGGGGATTTACAATGCAGGTTGATGCTAAATTTATCCCTTAGTTTGTGTCTGTCTGTTTTTTGGAGATTAAAACTTTTTCAAGGATCACAGCCCAACGAAATGCAAGAGAATTGATTATCCCTTTTTCTCATTTTTTGATTGATCACCTTCCCCATACAGCATGCTGCCAAAAGATGTTGGTCAAATAACAGTTTCTATTGGGTGACTAACCAGACTTTATTTTCATTATAAATGATTTGAAAATTATTAATGAGACAATATGTGGAATCATTTTAAAGAAATAACCAATATATTTTTATTCTATCGAATATAGTTTTGTTTTCTCCTGCACTCCAGGGACTATTTTTACATACACCAGTGGTTTTGATTTCTCCCTTTTGTATTCCACTAGCAAAGCAATGAGTATTTTATTAAATAAAACTCATTTACTTTACCTAATAAAACTTAAAGTATTAATTCATTGATTACTGAGTTTATTTATGAAAAACTCACTTTGTAAAAAAAGCAATCAAAAATATTTTTTAACATAAGAAAAATGTTGTTTATTTTCATGACATCTCAATAAATATCAACTCAGATAGATAACTCTGTTCCTACCCAATGGAAAAAATAATAATAATCAGATTTTCCTCCAATCGGGATTACGACCAAAACCCACTTCATGCAATCTAAAGACAATAAAGCCCGAGACCAACCAGCTTTTTAGTTTTTTCAAGTTTGAGAATTTTAGTTCGCAATAACCTGGAGAAACAAAAGGATATGTTCGGAATATATCTTAATGACAACCTCATTGACAGTGAAGAATAACGATACAATATTCTCATATGAGTACATCGAGTTGGGATTACATAGAACACTTGTGCAGCACCATTATCCTTGATCGACTATAAGGTTTCAATGTTCAAACGCCATCAGCCTATGTCAGGCTTTATCCAGGGTAGGGAGGCAATGTTAAACAAGCTATTTGTCCCCCTATCTATGGATGCCCACGGCCTTGCATCAATCTCTCAAATAACTGTACAAACAAACTGACATAGGACAAAGCTTCAGGTGTACTATTAGCAAAGTAATAGGCATTCACTGATATTCATTTAAATTTTTCATGCATAGACACACAAACATATAAACAATGCCTCGGAGAAGGATTGAACTCAAAACCTTGGCATCTTTATCTCAGTTTAACTACCCTAGAGCAACTCTGCTCTCTATGGATGATAATTACTTATTAGAAAAGAAAATTACCAGGTCTAGTCGGTCACTCAGTAGAAACCAATTAGTGAACAACTTTTGACAGCATGCAGTGTTAGGGGTGATCAATCTAAAGAAAAAAGTACTTCTCTCACATTTTGAATCTGAATTTTCAAAAAACAAGCGTGAATGCAGCCACACTCAAACTAGAGACCAATTTGGCATAAACTTATATAGTAAATTGAACATTTTGAAAAAAACGTTTTTTTAGGCTCAGTAAGGAGTGAATGTTTAAATTTTCAGTCCTCTAGCTCGATTGCCAGCTCGAGTTGCGGCTGCCTGTACATAAGATCAGAAGAAACCTATGTTGGCAGATCTGGTGACAGTGTTAGTTGTTGGCTTCTAATAAAAATTGGATTGAAAGGAAGAATGTGGGGTTATTTTAACTCGTTTGCCTTGGGGTGTCGGCTACAAGAACAACACAGCGTGTATTTTAAGAAGTGATCAATTTTTCAATTAGATTCTTTCTTCTGCCCCCAAAGACTGACAAGAAAATGTATTGACGATCAATTTTTGGTTTTGAGCAAAAAAACAAAATAATAACAAAAATGAACAAAATGACATACCCCAAGTCCATCTCCGCCACCTGAACAACTATTACAGACTCAATTCCTCTTTTCTGAGATTATAATGGAGAGTTTTTTTTTTAAAGAAATATCACGAGGAAAAAGGTAAAAATATCAAAAAGAAAAAAGATTTATAAATGGAAAAAAATATTGCGGGGGAAAAAAATGTATAATAATGATAATTCTTCATCTGAAAAATTCCAACAGGAAGAAAAAAAAACTCGAAATGTGTAAAATTATTTTTTTATTAGTCAATAGAAGAATTAAAATAATTACTTTGGCTTTTTGCCTCGAAAAAATGAAAAATTAAAATCTCAAGAGAAAACAGTTGAAATAAAGAGAGAGAGAGAGAGAGAGAGAGAGAGAGAGTGGAGTATTATAATTTTCATTCTAATTGGTTCAGCAGTTCCAAAGTTCAATATTCTTGCATGTTGGCATATGATTATATACAAATAAAATGTAAACAAACAATCAGATTGACCATAACTCACCATTTTTCAATTTCTGGGGTTTATGTCATCATTACAACAAAATTTCAGCAAATTGAATATTTGAGGAATTTTCCCAATTGTAGACAAAAATAACGTTTTTACTTATAAAATTTGAAAAAAGATAATTTGGATCAGCCATAACTCCCTAGATAGAATCTCTCCTCAAGCCTACAAGCAAAATATCCTAAAAAAATATTTAGGAATAACAAAGTTATCCAATCAAGAAAAAGGAGACAACAACAACAATAATAACAACAGACACCCAAAATTAATGATGGTCCCTGGCCTTTTTTGCACCAGGAACAAAAATCTTTAGACCATTTCAGGTTTCTCTCTCATCTGAATTCCTGGGACAAAAAATTATCATTATTAAGCACTGATATCTTCTTTTTAATATTTCTTTCCTTTTAATAATTTGGGTATTTATTCTTCCCCAATTAAATTTCTTTTCTCATCCAGTTTTTAATCTTTTACATTTCACATGCGCAAGGGAAAAATGGCTGGAGGGTACAACCGCAGAAACGTTGTGATAATTATAACCAAGATGGAGACAGCAGTTAGAATAAATCAGCTTATAATGAAGAATTTTTTCTTTTTATAATCAAATTATTATAGCTCCACTAATGACCCACCTGACTGACTAGCCAAGCAGGCTACAGATTCTCTCCTTGCTCATCTGTGTTTATGTCAGTGTGTTTTGGGGTCAACAACAACTTTGATGAGTACACCACTAAGCACTGTTTAAAAACATTTTTTTTTTGTTTTTCCAAAAAAGTGCTTTTTAGGGGCCTCTATGTTCTTTGGGGACCAACCAACAATACCCAAATCTTGTAAGAGTATTTTTTTTTTGATTATTTTAAATGATTAGTTCTGGTACGAACACCATCTACCATGATTCATTCCTGTGAGGCTCTGATACATATATATATATATATATATATATATATATATATATATATATATATCAGTACCTCGCACACACACACATAAACACACATGCTCATATATATATATATATATATATATATATATATATATATATATATATATATATATATATATATATATATATATATTCATATTTAAAGGACAAAAAACTCAAGAAGGAAAAAAACAATATGTTATTTCAATAAGTCTAGACTTGCATTGAAATACAGTATCAGGATTTTTTATCCCAAGTCCTCTGTCCTTTATTATATTTGCTCTAACAAAATCCATCTCAGAACTCAGGTTTTACTGTATCAAGTCATCGAGCACTCTTACCTTATTTTGTAAAAATCATCACAACCAAAATATTATTTAACTGCTCACCCATGGAAACTAACACTTCCCGGATTTAAAAGTTAATTATTCCAATTATGTACATATACATCATCATCATCATCAGTCTTTTAACGTGTGTCATTGGACATGGACTGTCCCCAGGATTTGTCGCAATTCTCTATCATGGGCATCACGGAGCTTGTATTTCCAGAATTTGTCTAGTTCATCTCTCCATCTTGTGTTCTGTCAGCCTAGGTTTCTCATGTGATCTCCGGGGATCCATGACGGGAGTCGTGATGTCCATTGGTTGTCTTTCATTCTTGCAACATGGCCTGCCTGTTGCCATTTGAGTTCTTAATAGTTTCTTTGATGTTACGGACTTCTGTTTTCTTCTTTATATACTGTGCTACACATATATATATGTGTGCACACTCATATATATATATATATATACATATATATATATATACATATATATATATATATGTGTGTGTGTGTGTGTGTGTGTGTGTGTGTGTGTACACATATATATATATATATATATATGTGTGTGTGTGTTTGTATATATATATATATATATATATATATATATATATATATATATATGTATATATATGTATATACAAGAAAAATCTTTCCAAATAAGTACATGAAAAAGAAAATATTTTAAACATGAATGAATAAATCTTTTTAAGATTAATTTATGATTGTGTGAAGTTGTTTGGGATTTCCTATTTATGAAATTTCTCTCCCTGGATATCTAAAAATTATTTTTTTAATGTGTTTTTCCCCAGCGGGGGTATAACCGACACCCTGGATTCCCCCCTAATCACCACCCATTCATGTACTTTTTTTAAAGATTGAATCATTTTTCTTTCCAGCTGAGCAGTAAAGAGGTTTCCAAGGAATACTTTGTCCAGCTGGATTTTTCAGAGAGAGGAATCTCCTTCTCCAATGTCGTACATAAAAGAAACTTTTCAAAGCACACTTTAACAACCAGAAAGCACTCAGAGAGTGAATTCCTGTGATAAAAACTTTGCCAATGAAAACTGAATTAAAATCAGTTTGCATATAGCTACGATGCAGGGAGGAAAAACGTAAAAGAATTCCTGGATCCACCCAAAAATTAATCAATTCTTCTCCCGCCTGTAGCCATTCTTCCACAAAATTTGATTGGTATCCTTCGAGAACTTTTGGAGATATTATGTGGATAAGTATGAATGTATTTGGAAAAAAAGAAATTCCTGTATCCAACCGAAAATTCTACCAATTCTTCCATACCCTATGGCCTACCCTTCCACAAGATGTCATTCGAATTCATTGAGAACTATTGGTGATATTGTTTGGCCAAACAGATAGACAGTTCAGCAGACAAACACATGTTGATATGTATACCTTTCTCAACTTCTTTACCAAGAGAAAATAATAATATATTTTGCCTCTTGCCTTGAGAAATGAATTTTTAAAATTGTTTTCTCCATTTCAGGTATTTTTTACTCTTAATCACATATTTATGCATTTTTTTGAAAACATCAACCAAAACTGTCAACATAAGTTTCTTCAGTCTTTAAGCTAGTCTGGCTGGCTGGCTGGCAATGTATGCATTGTATGTACAGGACGTACCAATGGAGCCAGAGTGTTGAAAATTCAAACATTCTACTCAGTAGAAAAAAACTCCATTTTTCTTGGAAATTCCCTCCCAAAATAAGGTTTTTAATGGGGATGAGTTTCATTTAACAATGTGAATTTATGCTAAATTGGTCCTCCAGCTTATGTGGAACTGAGTTCAAGCAATTTTTTAAAAATTCAGACTTTTTAATGATCTGACAAAAGGTAAGAGAACTTATTCTTTCACCTATTTATCCAATTTTTAATTGTTCACCCCCTACATGGCATGCAGCTAAAAGACATTGGGTATGTGTCATTTTCTATTGAGTGATTACCTGACCTGTTATTTTTGTTTTTCACTTTTTAACATGTAATTTCTTTTTCTTCTTATTCATCACTTCTGTTATTTTTTAATTTTCTACTTATCAGCAGCACAGTGGTTCAAAGGTTTCCTCACAAATAATTCAACTCTAAAAGGGCTTTTTTAGAGCAAGGAATGGATTCCTTTTTTCAATCCCTTGCATACCAGAAGCCCTTCAAAACACCCTTTGAAAATAATACTTTTTTCTCATTTTAAGAGCTAAGGTTTTGATCCCATCAAATATTTTTTGTTGGGAATATTTTCTTCGTTTATTTCTTATTAGATGAAGTATTGCCAACCATTGTTATTGATTTTTTACTGGTATTCCACGTTGTCTAATCCCGGCTGTAGTTGATGGCTTGAGTTGAGTTGTGATAGAGAGCAACTAAAAAATAAGATGAAAGAAAATAAGTCAAAAATTATTACAATGATTTTTATTGCGGTTGGATAAGGACAAAGAAATCTAACTCCCTTTTCTATAATAATTATTATATTACTAGTTTTATTCCATCTTATCAAATCACCATAGCCCCACAAATAGCTTGCCTGACCGACCAACCTTGTGGGCTACAGATTCTTTTCTTTTTGCTGATCTGAGTCTCGGGGCACCCCTGGTCACATTTTGGGGGTTACAACCTGCTAAGCACCGGCTAAAAACTCTTCTTTGTTTCCTTTGGTTTTTATGGTCATTTTGGAGCAACAATACCCCAAATCTTAGACTGGTGGTCTTTTAGATAATTTTTCAGGTAAAAGATCTATTTTTTTTCATAATTTCAGGTAAATTTTAGATAATTGGCTTTTGTACACACACAGGCTACAGTGATTCATTTGTGCGAGGCATGGATATATATTATTCTGGTTTTTTTCTCACAGCACTCTTGGTTGATACACTCCTCATTATCAATACTACTATCTTATTTCAATTGCTTTTTCTCTCAACATGCTCAGTCAATACTATTTAATCAAAGCTTCTATAATCAAAGTGGTTTTGGCAACCTCCATGAAACATGGGCTCCTAAGATGCAAGGTATAAGTTCAAGTCTTGTTAGAAGCTACTTGTTTATTTCACATGCTTTGATGGTGGAATAGTCTAGTGAACCAAAATCTTGTGATCAAAAGCAACAAATAATAGACTTTCCATCACAGTCAATAACTGAAAAACCGTAGCATCAAAATTTGTGCTTGCTTTGGTGGTGGAAAATTGTATTGAACCAAAATGTTCTGATGAAAAGAAATAATAATAGAAATTGCCAATAGAATCAA
Source organism: Thysanoteuthis rhombus (assembly GCA_963457665.1). Lineage (NCBI taxonomy): Eukaryota > Metazoa > Mollusca > Cephalopoda > Oegopsida > Thysanoteuthidae > Thysanoteuthis > Thysanoteuthis major. The sequence continues at coordinate 24,315,816 of OY735235.1, forward strand.
TAATTGAACAACCATAGCAAAATTTGAAGAATAAATATGGTCAGATTAAATTCTATCTATGACATCACTGGCATTTTCCACTGGAACATATCAAAAATAGAGTAAAAAAATCTAGAAATATCTATATTCTTGAAAAATCTAGATTTTATCAATAAACCCATCAAAAAAAGGCCCCCAATAACCCCCCCACCAATACATTTTTCAAGGGAGTCTAATGGAATGCCAGTGCCAATTTTCAAATCTGTAGACAAATGGAAAGGTGTGCTGGAACACCCAAACAAATATACACGTATAAAAAAACGGATAGAATCCTTCGCCATCTTTGATGGCTACGGTTGTTCATGGAGAAAACTAATAATGAAATGATAGAAATAGATGAAGTGTTATCAAGTTAAAATGTGGCATTAAAAAGCAACAATAATAAGATGTAGTGAAACCAGTAATAAAATCTACTTAAATAATGAACAATGTGATTTTCTTGGTTCTCTGTCTATAACAATGGACTCTTCCATTTAAAGGTAACAAGTTTGTTCATAAAAATACTTTGAACCCACCATTTTGAAAAAATGGATTCTTTCACTGAAACAAGTTTTTTAGATTCTTTTCTAAGAATCACCATCATCATCATCATCATCATCAGACTTTTAACATTGTTGGACATAGACCTTCCCCAGGATTTAGTTTCAGCCTTTTGAAAGTTCACTTTATACCACCTTTTTGGCTTTTTCACTTCCTCTTACTTCTACACCCCAGTCTACTGTACCTTCTACCACCGTGACCTCTTGACTGTTTGGGGGGCTCAAAGTTTTAGCCCTATGATTAGTGGTAATTGCTTTTTTACATCAGACCAAGGGTTTTCACTTTCAGAGAACAGAGGAGACCTGTACATCTGTGTATCTTTTTCATGGGTATTTACTTGTTATAGAGATATTCAAGTTGTATCAACCAATAGGGTTGTGATAAAAAGCAACTATGATAATCTGTACCTCACATAAATGAATCACCGTAGCCTGCATGTGTACCAGAACTAGTGATGTCAAAATTATTCAAGATAATAGATCTTTTATCTAAAACTCTCTAAAAAATACTTCATTTGGGCATTGCTGGTCCAAAATGACCATAGAGACCCATAAAGTACTTTTTTGATAAAAAAAAACAAAGAAATCATTCTTATATCATCTTTAATGATGTTCTCATGGAGTGCCCGGAGACACATACATAGATACAGACAAGCAAAGAATGAAGAATCAGTAGCCCATTTGGCTGGTTGGTAGGGCAATTGGTAGAGCAACGGCAATTCAAAAATGAAGGCTGTATAGACCCAGAATGTTGATATAAAAATCAACAACAATCATATGGAGTAAAACTTGTTATAGAATTTGAAATCATACTTAAAAATTAGTCTCAATTCTTGGATAGATTTCATTGCTTCTAAGAGCTCATTAACCTCCATGATAATAGATAATAACTCTATTTACGTTGAATCTGGAAAAAAATGCAATTACATAAGTTATTCTTTCACATTCAACATCATTCTCCATTATGTAAAAAAAAAAAAATGACATTCCATGTGTAACAACCTGATATTTGATTTCACCAGTTCAACATTTTAATGGATGTGAGCATTTCAACTCATGTAACCCTGCACCTACTGCCTGGATCAAGTAATTATCTTAATTTATTTCAATTTTCTCTTTGACACGAGATATGTGCTGTAGATATGTAGACGTGTTAGTTAAATGCAATTCAAATCTTCAAATTATTTTTGACAACAGAATTAAAAATCTGTTTTCTATGATGTAAAAGGTCAGCCAAGGTTTACACGAATGGTTTTTGAAACTATGCTGTGTCTGCAGCGCGTAGAAGTTCAACCTTTATAAATCAAAGAATCTTGAAATCTACTCACTTGAATCTTCCCAAATCCTTTCAATTTCACAACTGACACTTGATCCACTGTGTCAAAGATGGAGACATATTGATTAATATAACCGTAAACAAGTTGATTTCTCTTTCTTTCCACTGCTTCCTTGTTTTGAACCATTTTTCTTTCTTAAACTTTCTTTCTTTCTTTTACTGTCTATCTTTTTTGTTCCTCCTCTCTTTTTTTAATTTGTAACTTTCTCTCATTTTCTCACTTCTTCATTTCATTCTCTATTTCCTTTTTGTTCTGAACTGCCTTGCTTTTTTTTTTTCTTTCAATTCGTCCTTTACCCAAAACTACTTTTCTTTCTTTCTTTCCTTTGTGTTTCTAAACACCTTTCTTTTTTCTTTATTCATTTATCTCTCGTTCTGAACCAGTTATCTTTCTTCCTTCCTCTTCATTTTGTTCATGACAATCCTTTTTTCTATCTTTCTTTTTTTTTCTCTCCTCCTTCCTTTTTTTCTTTTTTCTTTTCTTTCTTTCCTTCTTTCTTACTTTCCTCCTTTCTCTCCTCCTCTATTTTTCTCTTTCTTTCCTTCTTTCCTCCTTCCTTCCTTTCTAACAACGATTCTTTCTTTTTTTCTTTCCAGTGACCTTTCTCTTTTTCTTCCTTGTGTGCAAAGGACAGAGTTGGGTCTACTTGATCCGCTCTCATCTTTGATCCTGCTTTCAAATTCAATCCAGCTGAAAACCTTTTGATGATTGAAATTTGATCCAGGATTAAAAGGTGCTTTTTATACATTATACATATCACTTGATCAGTGAAACAATGTATTAATTCTATTTCATGCCATCTACACACATGGTAGAATTTCTTTAATCAATGGCTTGAATTAATTGATTCATATCTATTCAGTTGTTTCCACATCAGGTCGAAATGTTTCAATGTCAGGTTGACAAACATTGTCGAAAATTTTTAGATGAGTCATTGTCATTATGTCATAAGTTATTCACACTCACCGTTATTATCTTTGCATTTCAGCCAATGCATTTTTCAGCCTTCCTCATTGGTTAAAATTCTCAAATGAGTCATTATCCTTATTCCATAAGTTATTCTGAGAAGAATTCTCATTATTCCTGTTATTATCATTATATCGCCGCCATTGTGTTTTTCAGCCTTCTTCATCATCTGAAATTCTCATATGAATTATTTTGAGTTGTATTCTCATTCTTCCTGTCGGTATCACTACATTAAAGCCCATGTTTTTCAGCCTTCCTCATTATCTGGAATCATCAAACGTCTCATAAACTTTATTCCACAAGTTATTTTGATTAGTATTCACCTCCAGCTTTTGTTTATTATTCATTTGTTTATCATTCTTTGGTATTCACCAGATATGTTTATAGATCTAAGATCATCTGTAACAGACCAAAAAGCTGCTGGAGAAAACTGTACATCTGAAAAAGTCTTTTGAACATGTAGACTAAAACAGAGATAAAACCAACAAGTGTAAGAATACTTAATCCGAAGAACCCACCCTATGTTTGGGGAAATGTCAACTATTCTCAACAGAGATTGCGTGTTCTATTTTCAATAAGGATTGCTAAAATGAAGCCCTTCCTGCTGGCTTGAATGCAGTTTTCATCACTTACATTTGCATCAGCGAAGTGTAGTGAAGTGTTCTGTTAAAGACATTGCGTTATTCACAAGGACTACAAGTTGATTTTCTATAAATATTCATAGATAAACATCAGTCAATGTACAGCTCAGCTGACGACATAACCATTAGTGAAGCAAATTCCTGATACATTGTACTATACTGTAAAAAATAAACTATTTTCATATGATCATAGGAAAATTTATAGACTGGAATATCCTGTAGTTGCATGCGTTCAAATATCAACAAGGCTGACTGCTGCAGGGTCAAACTCCTATTCAACTTCTATTCCAACTGATGATTACTGCAACATTTGAATTATATATATATGATAAATAAAAAATTGCTAAAATACATATATTTTGGTATATATGCATTTACTCATTAGAATTAACTTTTTTATTGACATAGCAATGCAATAATGAACACGTATTTTTTCTTTTTCTTTGTGGTGAACGTACTATTGTTTCCATCAGTGATATCTAAATATTGTGAGTCATCACTCTTTTCAAATAAAAAAAAAAAAATATCTATCAGAATAAAATAAGTCCATGCATATCTGTATGATGGATTTTCCTTGATATCAAAGAGTTGTCAGTTTAGCTCTGTCAGTAAAACAGTCACCTGGCAATTATTTGGTTGTGGGTTCAAATCACAGTAGGGGGATGGGAATCGATTTATATTTGAATTTTTAGATTTTTAATCATTGTAACTGGTTCACTCAAAATAAATTCATGGTCTTTGTTCTTTCCAGAACTTTTCAGTCATGTACTCTGAGGCCTTCTCTTGGTATTTGTTATATTCTAGAATGCTATCAAATTTTCTTTTGGGAGAGCATGCACATCCAGTCTTATGTGTGTCATGACTGGTTCTTTTGTCTCTATGTTCTTGGGATTGTCCCTGTTGGAACCAATAAAGCTTGACTCACCTTCCTGGTAGAAAAAAAACTTAGTGAATTTGACTTCTTAGTAAATCAGCAATTGACAAAACACCTAAGACATGCCTGTTACTTTATTTATGTATATACATCATATATATATATATATATATATATATATATATATATATATTAACCACAAATCTGAAAAAAAACAAACTAAAACTCTAAAAACAAAACAACCCCATACCCACCCCACTACCTCGACCTAACTTAGACTGGCCATGAGAAACAAACAAATCTAGTGTTGGATGGGTCGGTGCTCTGTCTAATCTAAGTAGTAAATTCTTGCTGGGAGACAGACATGAAATATTTATATATATATATATGTCATCAAATTGTACGGTTTATTTCCGACAGAATGTAATAATTATAGAGACATTTTATTTAGAAATATATTTTGTCCAGCAGCGGAATTTTGCATATCAAATAGCTGACCATGTAACTGAATAAATATTCCACATGATGCTCATTTTCCTTGATAGCTAACATGGTGAGCTGTTCTATTTGCTACTTGATTAATTCTGGTGCAGGGCTAAATATGTTTCTAAATAAATTGTCTTGACCATTATCACATAAATCATAAATGGAAACCAATATAGAATCATTTCTTTTACTATCAGTGCCACCTCTCTAGAACGGTAAGTGACTTCGCTATCCAAGGGCAATAACTCAAATAGAAGTATTTACAAATATAAGACGGGTTGTTAGCCATAAAAGTCCCCCCCCCCTGACATCTGAGTCACACTTCAAGACTTACCATTGAACTTTTGCATGTGCTTTCATCTCTTGGGTCATGTTTATGGCATAGCAAGTTCAATCCTTATCCCTTTCTCATTACAAGCTTCCATATCAACTAGAGAAATACATGGGAAATTGGGAAGAAATAGATTCTCCGATCTCAATACCATTGTGTATTGATGGGAAATGTTAGAACAAGTTTGCTCTACAGAATTTCCACAATGTCTCTTGCAGCAGTTAAAGGACATGCTGTGCACATCCTGGAATCAGATCCCAGTGGAAACCTTTAGAGTTCTTGTAGAGTTCATGCAAGATCGAGTAAGAGCTTTTTTATCGGCACATAGAGGGTCAATACCTTATCAAGCAGGTGGTCAGAATATTTTGGCAAATCACTGTAAATATATAAACCAACACAAACATATATATATATATATATATATATATATATATATATATATATATATATATGTAATGGAGCACTCTGGTGGACGGAGAATATATATGCGTAAATAAATATATCACTTAAATTCAACCTTACTGACCACCCAGTTCCATGGAGTAGAGAGAAGATACCAGCCTCCGGGTCTGAAGCTAAGGTTTTGGTACTGGATGGGATAATGGATAGTCTATAGCCACACTGAAGGGTTGTAATACAACGAAACAGCTCTCTGTGGATGACACAATGATATATATATATATATATATATATATATATATATATATATATATATATATATAGTTGTGTAAATTTTTAATATTGTAATGTTGAAAAAGTTGACTCTATGGATCAAGTGTCAGTTGTGAGAATGAAAAGATTTGAAAAGATTCAAGAGAATAGATTTCAAGATTCTTTGATTTTTAATTGACTTTTATATATTGTCTCAAAGCATCCATGTCTATGTTTCATGCAAGTCACTTTTAATCTGAACAGTGTTATTTCAACATGTTGTCTTAAAAGTGTTTGTTATATAATTTTAGGTTCTTGTTGTATGTAATTAAGTTAACTGTTCCATTTTGTTTCTTTGTCATGAATCTGGTCTTTTCCTACTGCATAAGCACCAATCGGTTAGCCTTTCACTCGATCTGTTGCCCCTTCTTCTCTCAGTGTGCCCTGCCCATCTCCATTTTTGTGGCTTTAATACTTGTACAATATCCTTCACAGTGGGCCTTCCTTGGATCCATGGCAATTTTTTTTTATCGCTGAAAGTTATTCCTCACATTGCTCTTTCCTTTGCCCTCTGTGCTATTCTGAGTTTGTTGTTGAATGGTTTTACAAGTTTCCTGGTTTCACACCTATATATCATAACATGTATTATATCGAAGATATATGTGAGAGCTGTTTGTTTGTTTGTCTGTCATATCAATGAGTACCAAAACATGGGTGTAGCCCAACATAATTTTGCATGCCAACTCAATTGACATTGGGGTAGGTTTACAAAAAATTCTGAGAAAAAAATTTTTTTAAGGGTTTCAAATGGGGGATCCTATTTACAATGTTACTATAATGCCCAAGTGGAACCTGCTTTTTGCCCATATACAGATCATTGTATTTTATATGTTTATATATAATTCTTTAAGAGGTGTAAAGTGATGGGAAACCCTCCCTTTAAGGGGTCAAAAGTGAAATGAATTAAAATTGAATCAAAAATATTGGAAAAAAAATTTTTTCTCAACATTTTAGAAG
>OY735235.1:24327696-24340196 GCA_963457665.1 Thysanoteuthis rhombus
TTTTGTTACAGATGGTAGACACTTTACATCTTATACACATGTCTGTGTATATGTATCCATGGGTGTAAATATATACTTGCTTATTCTTACTTATTCTGAGCATCTGGTGTCTTTATGCAATCCACTCTTTTGTTATGCAAACAGAACAATGTCAGCAACACGTGCAGAAGACAAACCAAAGAATTCAAATGCAACAAAGTGTAGACTGTCAGTAAATACAAACATACGAGAGTGAAATGACAGCATCAAGTGTCCAGTTTGGGAAGGGCAAGGAGATGCTCGGGAAAGAAACTATTTGTTAACAAAATCAACTCCAAAACGAGTCTTTTAATCATTAAATAGAAATTGTTATGTGACCAAGTGTCGTGTTGGATGGTGAACAATTAAAAAATTGATAATAGGATTATCAATGAATAAGTGACTTCTCAATTTACGATAAAAGTACATTGTAAATTGAACCCCTTTTGAAGACTTTTTTTTCCAAACTGTTTTTTTCCTAGACATATCAAGGAGTAAATACTCAAATTTTCAGCCCTCTAGTTTCATTGATGCATCCAGAACGTGTGACTCATGCAAACATAGTCATCCAGCCAGGAAGAATCACTCGAAAACTGAAGAAAACTATGTAGACTGTTTGTAATACCTAATCGACTGACTGCTTGGGAAAGGAACCCTCCTAAATTTGATATCAGCTTTACCCATGAGATTGCCTGCTCCGGATGACACCATCGGAGGGGTGACACCATGATGTTTTGACAGTGCAAAAATTGAACATTAACCACTATTTTCAGCTTTTTAGCTAGTTTAGGCTAATTTAGCTTTATTCAACTATTAAAAATGGCCATAAAACAGGCCTACAGTGTTTCTGCGATTTATGACATTTTTTGAGGTTGATTTAGCGCAAAAAATATCTTGAGTAGGCAACACCCCTGGGTGAGACGAACCCTAGAAATGCCAATGATACCAGTGTATGTGTATGTATATGCTCATGGGTATGGATGTGAGAGCATGTATAGATGTGTAAATGTATGTGTGTGATATCAGATAGAGAAAGAGGTTCCCTCTCATCAGCAATTAGTCTGTCGGGTAATAGAAACCCTCAATGTTGTGAACATAGGTTTCTTCAGTTCTCATGTGATTCGGGCTGACTGTATGTGTTTGACATGCCAACAGGCCACACCAATGTAGCTAGAGCCTTGAAAATGTGAACCTTTTTTTCTTATTATCTCAAGGAAAAAAAACTTTTTCTGTTTTTTTAACCCCCACCTCAAGTCTTTTGGGGGGTTCTCTTTGCAATGTAAATTTATCATAAATTGAAAAGTAACTTATGTTAACTTGAATTTACACATGTGTGTACATGCCAGTCCATAGATATGTATGTGTAGCTGTGTAAATGTACGTGTGTGTATGTAAATGAAGTTGAATTTGTACATGTGTTTATGTGTGAGTGAGTGTATATATGAATATGTGAGCGTATATGGGTGTGCATGTTTGAACGCATACATGTGTATATGTGCGTTTGTATCTATGCATGTCTATGCTTACATATATATATATATATATGTGTTTGTGTGTGCGTGTATGTGTGTATGCTTGGGTGTGTTCATGAATGTATGTGTAGATTTATGTCAGTCAGTCTATAGGTGTGAGTAAACAGTGTCGATTGTTCTGTTTACTCACTGCCATAAACTGATAGCCTGAGTGAAGTTGCGATAAAAAGCAAGTAAAAATTCTAAGATGAGAGAAAATACGAATCAAAAATCATAGAATAACAACCATGTCTGTCACACTTATGATATCAGTAGAATCCATTACCCTCTCTCCTGGCCTACCCTCTGATTAAACTACCTAAATGTATTTTCTTCCCTCTCCCTTCCTACCCTCTCATTAAACTACCTAACTTTATTTTGTATCTGTAGCAGCCAAACAACAGGCCATTGACTGGTTAATAATAATAATTTGAAGCGATGTTTGATGGGAATTTATGAGCCAATTCTAAAGCCTTGCATATTTGTAAGTTATGACAGAAAGACATAGATTGAATGAAATATTGATATCTACTCACAATCCGTAGCCCCACCTACGGCCTCACCAACCAGCCAATGGTACTACTGATTCATCTCTCTTTGAGTGACTGTATTTGTGTGGTCATTCATCTATCAATCAGTCTTTGTGTGTGTGTATGTGTATCTCTGGGGGGATGCTCCTGGTCACATTTCTGGGGCTACAATCTTGAAAATTGGCATAAGTACATCAGTAGCCATCATTTAGAAACGATTTTGGGGGATTTTCTTCAAGTTCTTTTTGGGGTCTCTATGGTCATTTTGGATCAACAATGCTCAAATCTCGTGCTGGTGATTTTCAATCATCATCATCATCATCACCACCTCCACCACCACCATCATCATCATCATCATCATCATCATCATCATCATCATCATCATCATCATCATCATCCTTCTAGCCTCCATCGTTAGGCCTAAACTTATCATACAATTTGCCAGACCTCTCTATCATGGGCATTGTGGAGCCGATACTTTCTGAACTTGTGTAGTTCCTCATATCATCTTATATTCTGTCAGCAACTGTTCCAAGTATGATTTCTGTGGATCCACATCGTGAGTCGTGATGTCCAACGGTTGTCTGCCATTCTTGCAACCTGATTGGCCAATTGCCATTCAAGTATTCTAATGTTTTCCATGATATCTCTGAAACCCTTTAATCTTAAATAGAAAATCTATTTTTTATATAATCCAATATAATTTTTTACTTAATTATTTCTGGTACATGAATTGGCTACAGTGATTCATCTATGCGAGGTACGGATATTAATTATCAAAACTCTTAAATTGATAAATATTCATATCATGAGAAACCGTTGACAAAAACTGTGGACATCAATAAAGGTTTCTTCAGTTTTCAAATTGAGCTGGCTGGCTAACTAGCAAGAGAATGGAGCTAGATGTAAATTCAAACATTTATTTCTTATTATACCAAGAAAAAGTGGGGTTTTTTTTATTTTTTGAAAATTCCCAACCTAAATAGGTTTTTAGTAGGGGGGTTCAATCATCAATGTAAGTTTATGCTGAAGTGATCCCTTAGTTTGTATCCAGCAGCATTCATGTTTCATTTTTGAAAATTCAGACTTTTTAGCGATCACTGCCCAACAAAAGACCCCTGTTACCAATTTTATGATTGATCATCCCCAACACAGCACGGTGGTAAAAGACATTCAATTGAGTGACTAACCAGACCTGTGGTAATCATTTATTTAAACTGTGCTATCAACAAATATTCAAATCGTTTTCTTATAGATTTGTTTTTGATTTGAAGTTTGACAGACAGACATAAATTGTGTGAAATATTTATTTAGTCGCTGCACGATGCACAATCTATGTGATTAATCAAGAAGAATTGGGATAATTACATCAAAAAGGTGGGAGATAATTTGTTTAAGCAACACTCCATGTAGGGGATGATCAATTAAAAAATTGGATAGGAAAAATGGCTGATCGATGAATAATTCAACTCTTGCTTTTTGTTGGATAGAGATCTCCAAGAAAAAAGTTTGAATGGTCAAAAACAAGTGTGAACATAGCTGGACACAAACCAAGGGACCAAACTGAACCCCCACTAAAAATCCATTTTTGTGGAGGGATTTATGGAAGAAAAAAAGGTGTACCCGACTCAGTGAGGAGAGAATATGTGCAAAATTTAAAGTTAAACTAAAAATGGTTAAGGGCGGGGCAAAGTCTAGCTACATAGATACAAATAAACACTACATGAGTTTAATTTGCTGGAATCAATTTTGTCTATATACATACATGTGTGTGTGTGTCTGTCCATCTGTCTGTCAGTCAGTAGATATGTCTGTGGGTATATATAAATATATATATATATATATATATAAACCTTACCTCTAAATACTTTACTCCCGAGTCTGTCTCACTCTCTACAGTACACATTATATATATATATATATATATATATATATATATATACATGTGTGTGTGTGTGTGTCTGTGTCAGTGTGTCTGTGTGTATAATCTTTGTACATCAAATCTGATGCATTCACACAAACAGGAAGATAAAAATGTTCTGAAACATAGATTAAATCTGATTTTAGGTTTATAAAAAAAAAGTCAAGTAAAGCAGTCAGTAGTTTATTTTTGCTTTCTCATGGTTCAACATTGGCAACAGGTTTTGTGTTTTTCATTTATTGACAACAAAACCGAACTGAGCATTGTGCTAAGGGGCCACAAAAAATGGGATTAAAAAATAGACAAAAATATTGGTAACTAGAATTTCAAGGGAAATTATGAATCACCGCTACCCACGTATGCTTTTTTTCACCTCATAAATTAAATCATAAGCTAAGTATTTACACTAAACATATAACAGCCCTATTTTATGAGCAACATTTGTCTCAATTCCTGACCACTGACAATCCTTTTTTTCTTGAATTTCAATCCACAGTATATAATCTGAGTATCACAACTTCCTCAAACAAATTTTTGGTGGGTTGAAAAAATTACAAAATTCGGGATTTAATCATCAAATTTTTTTTTATAACCAGAAATATTCAGCTTATTATTGCAAGAATATGACCAAAGCTAGGCAGTGGAACAGCAGTAAAGTCAGTGGGCAGCGATAAGACAGGCCAAAACCTTGCCTGCGTATATTGGGTTTGAATGCTATCAGTCCAGAAATATGATCATGAATGATTCGTCTTTCCTCCTACTGCAAGTATTTACTGAGATGAAAGTTTTAATGCATTTGTTCCATAACTCTAATCCATGATATATTTGGTCTCATAAGCAACTTATTTGACATAGAGAAAGCAAGTCTGGTTAGTCACTCAATAGAAACCATCATGTGACCAATATCTTTTGGAAGCATGTTGTGTTTAGGATGATCAATTAAAAAAATGGAAAGAGAGATTATCCATGAATAAATTACTTCTCTTGCCTTTTGTCGCACAGTGGTCCGAATTTCCAAGATAACAAGCATGAATACTGCTAGACACAAACTGAGAAACCAATTTAGCGTAAACTTACATTGTGAATTCCCCCCCCATAAAAACCTTTTTCAGGGAAAATTTTCAAAGAACCAAAAATGTTCTTCCTAAACATAATAAGGAGTAAAAGTCTTAATTTTCTGGCCTCTGGCTCCATTGCTGCTGTCTGTATACACAACATATACATACATAGCAAGCCAGCTTGCCAGCCATACTCATTTGAGAACTGAAGAAACCCATATTGATAGTTTCGATGACAGTTTTGGTAACAAGTTAGAGGAAATTAGAATTTAAAGATTTATTAGTGAAATGTAGACATGAAAGAATTTCATATCAATAAATAAAATAGCCTACCTAGGGCGATAGTATCTTGAGTATCTCCAAAGGACTCCCATCAGGACCTCTCACACTTATCCCAGTATCTTTCCCACAATTCAAAGCTATCTACAAAGTTATCTTTCTTAATAGCCGTTAGCTGTCTCGTTGCTGCTTTCTCCTTGATCTTATCCATAGTCTGAAATCTCCTTCTCAACAGCAATTTTAGTTTTGGAAGAGCCAGAAATTGCAGAGAGCCAAATCTGGGCTCTAGGGGAGCTGACCATCTTTAATGATGCAATGTTTTGCCAAAATCTCAGCTCGAGATACAGAGAATTGACTGGCTTGGTCATTGTGAATGCAGGGTTCAAACAATATACAAACTCATTCAATTGTATCTTACTGGCGACAGAGTGACTCAAAGGAAGAGTGTCAATTCACACATGTGCATGAAAGTCCCATCTGATAAGTTACCAAGTTATATCAACCCAACACAACCGATTCTCAGGTTATGCTAAATGGCTGTTAATTTCCAGATAAATCTTGAAAGATTCTTTTCATAAAAGAATTCTCAGAAGGTTTCCATATAAATATTTCACCTTCTCTGATCCACTTTATTTTTTTTTTTGTCGTCTCTTATTTAATTTTGTTCCTGAGCGCAGGTTGCTTTTGTAATTTCCTGAATATGATTTCCAAATTCTCTAATAGAAGGAAAAACAAAATTAGAGATAAGAAAATCATATATATTTACAAAAGAAAGATAGAATGCTGATGTATCTACGATATATTTAGGGTCTGGAAATCATGCATTCAAGGTCAGACTTTGCGGAAACGAAAGATATGAAGAGTTTAAGAAGACTGGATTACATAACTACGCTTCACCGATGACAGAAGAAAGTGCAAGAATTTGAAAAAACGATTGAAAAATATGATGCAGAACAAAGAAGTTAATTTCTTAAAAGCTTTCAAAGAGTTTTTCAGACAATTGAACTTTTATTTTTTGCATTGCTGACATCATGCTTTGGCTGATCCATTCTACAGCCTTCTTCAAATGTGCTATCCAGATGTGAATTTTAGATAATGATGGTAAACAGAATATTCAAATGTTAGTCACGCTACGTACAGGTAATGTTGATCTTTTTTTTCCCCCTTATAAGATCTGAATTTCCACAGCTTGTCCCTATTGAGCAATGGAAGCCACATCGGGTTGAGCTCCACACTTGTCTGACTTTTACATTCAGTCGACATGTTGATTCGGGCTGACTTGATTTTCTTATTTCAAATAGCATTCCCTGTCTATGATACAATCCTCTTCTCAAATATAGTTAGCCGTTGAAAGAGAAAGCTAAAGGCAATCAACCAAAGAACTCTTTCAATGTTAATGGTCCTTCTCGAAACTATATTTTCTCAAAAGCTGTTGCACAAATCTTGAATTTCAATATTTTGATACGTAATATATCAAACTTTGGTTTAAGTTTTCCGATATTGAACATTCCTTGTAGTTGATGATGAATTGACCGGTGACCAATTGACCATAACCCTTTAGGAGTAAAATAGCATTTCACATTATAAGCTATAAATGTCATCGGCCATTCACGTGATCTATCTCTCAAAATGAATTATTTCTTACACAGCAATATTAAAGAAGTGTTGACATCATCGAGACCATCTAAAGTCAATTATTATACTTTATGATGGATTTATGACCACAAGGCAAAAGAATTATACATTAACAAATCAGCTTAATTTTATAATTTTATTTTTTGTTATCAGATGAAATATTGTAACCCATTAAAATCAAAATTAAATCAACTTAAAGTCATAAATTCTGTAGAAATGATTAATCAAAAAGAGACTGAATGAAAGCTGTGTATTCCATTCAAGAGATTGCTGCCAGTACAACTTATGTATCTAATTTTGATATATTTACATAATCTGATAAATCAAACTACAATCTATAGAAATGATAAATAGATCTCTTGAGGAGGCTGATATGTACTTAATTTAGCTTAATTGGGCACAAGGTCATATACATGATAAAATTTTGAGTTATATATATATATATATATATATATATATATATATATATATATATATATATATATATATGTATGTATATATATATATATATATATATATATATATATATATATATATATATATATATATATATACGGGGTGTTTACAAAAGAAATAGACGGTTTCAAAAATTTATAAAAGCAAAATTATTTTGATAATAACCTCTAGAATATGTGCAGTTTTGAAGTTTATTACAGCAATGGTAAAACAAACATATGCAAGATTTCCTAAAGGTTGATGTTTTCTGTGCTATAACCATTAAAAAAATATACGGTCTATTTTCCTCCCTGAAGACTGTAACAAGAGCATTTCTTGTGATGCTACAGAAATGGTTGATGCTTTAACTTCACAAAGACAGCGACAATTTCATTTTTCAACAGGATGGAGCATAGCCTCACTGGCACAAGCGAGTTTGCGGTTACCTCGATACAAATCTGCTGCAGAGCTGGATAGGCCCACGACAGCCGCCAGTATGTCACATGTGTTGGCCACCACGGAGTCCAGATCTAACAGCTTGCGGCTTTTATTATGAGGATATATCAAAGGCAAGATATTTGTCCCTCCCTTCATGTTAGTTTAGATGATCTGAAACGACGTGTCAGGACAGCTGTTGCTACTGTAGATGAAGATACGTTCACATGTGTTGGCAAGAAATTTGCTTCTGCATTCATACATACAGTTTGACTAGGGGTACACACGTCAAGCGACTGTAAGTTGTTCAAATGAACTTGAAGTGTTTCTCTACAAAACTGCATTGTGTGTCAATAACAGGAATCATACATAAAAACTGAACCAAACACTGTCAAAATAGGTCTCTTTAGTTTTCAAATTAGTTTGGCGGGCAATGTATGTATGTATCATGTGTAAAGGTTGCACTAATGGAGCTAGACGGCTGAAAATTTGAACTACATACTCCTTATTATGTCTAGAAAAAAAATGTTTTTTGTTTTTTTTTAAAATCCCCTTCCAAAATATCAACATAGGTTTCTCAAGTTTTTAAGTGCATCAGGCTGGCTGGCTGGCTGGCTGGCTGGATATATATCATGCATACAGATACCACCAATAGAGCTAGAGGGCTGAATATTTAAACATTTATACCTTATTATGTCTTGGAAAAGACATATTTTTTGTTTTTTCAAATTTCCCCTCCTGAATAGGTTTTCAGTTGAAAGCTCAATTTGCAAAATAAGCCTCTATTTTATGCCCACTTGTTTTTGGAAAATTCAGACTTTTTAATGATTACTGACCAACAAAAGGCGAGAGATAACTCATTCATTGATCACCCCTTTTTCTAATGTTTTAATTGATTAGCCCCAACAAGGCATGTGGCCAAAAAACTTTGGTCATGTGACTGTTTCTATTGAGTGACTGACCAGACCTATCCTGAATAGTTTCGCTTCAATACGATTTTGAAACCATCTATTTCTTTCAAGCTCCATCATCATCATCATCATCATAATCATCATCATCAACATCATCATCATCATCATTGAATATGTATAATAAATATGGAATCTGCTATTCTATATATGCATATTTCATACAAATGTTAATTAAGTATTCTAAATTAAAAGACATGATATTTAATTAAAGTAATCAGTAATCAATTAACTAACCCTCTAAAGTAACAGAAATAATATTTCAAAATAATTTTTCACATCCCTCAAAACAAATACTTTTAAATGATTTTATATAAAAAATGGAAAATATATATATATATATATATATATCAACAAGACAGGCTGCTGCAGAATGAAATAAGCCAATGCCTATGCGCATGATAGATTTTCGTTAATATCAAAGACTTGTCAATCCAGCCCAATCAGTAAATAAAGCACCCTGACAATGAGTTGGTTGTGAGTTCAAATCTTGTTGAGGGAATGTAGGTTACATTACATATCGGTTCAAATCCCTCATTTTGGTGAGGATTATTCTTGTTACAGTAGGATAAACATGTCAACTCTACATTTTGTTCTGAAGTTTAACAATTAGTCAATTATTTGGGTAGAAAGACTTGTAATCTTTATAATTGTTCGGACTATCCTCATCTTGGTTGATAGTCCGAACAATAATAGAGATAATAATACCTCATTTGTAGTTTGATAGATAGACTAAAAAGTTGGCTATTAGTGGTTAGAATCCTGCTCTCATTCTAAACAATAATTATGATCCAAAATTATTTTTTATGTATTTTTTTATGATATTCAGTACGAGGATACAAGGTTGGTGTGGGAAGTATCCTGCCATTTATTAATAATGAAAAAATAGCCCACCTAGGGCAATGGCACTTCAGTCTGCTTTTAAGTACTTCTCTTGAGACTTATCTCAGCGTCCCTTCCATATTCCAAAACAGTTTGCAAAATCCTCTCTCTGGAATGCCATCAGCTGCCTTGTCACGTTCTCTTTGATCTCATCCATGATCTAAAATCTTCCTTTCAATGTCAATTCTAGCTTTAGGAAAAAAGAGATGTCGCAAGGTGCCTGATCTGACAGAACCGGATGATGCAATGTTTTGCTCAAAAAGCAGGCATGAGACATGTTGAATGGCTCAATCATAAATGCAAGCTCACACAAGCATATTCAAGTATATCCCACAGCTGATTGAGTAACCCAAAAGGAGAGTGCATGTTCACTTATGCACACTTATTGGCTGTCAAGTTATATCAAGGCTTGGTTCTCAAGATACTCATCAAGGCTTGATACTTTTCAAACAAAACTTGTAGATAGACTAAGAGACTATTAGCAACCATCAACCAAAACTGTCACCAAAACTATGTTTCTTCAGTTTCTAAGTTGGTCTGGCTTCCTATATATGTATGCATGTATTATGTGTACAGGCCAAACCAAAGGAGCTAGAGGGTTGAAATTTCAAACCTTTACTGATTATGTCAACAATTTTATCATTTGTCTTTTTAAAAAATTTCCTACCAACATAGTTTTTAGTGGGAAATCGATTTGCAATGTAAATTTGTGCTAAATTGGTTCCTTAATTTGTATCTGGCAGCATTCTGTTTTTTTCAAATTCAGACTTTTTTGCTATCACAGCCCAACTAAAGTCTAGAGATGTAACTTATTCATTGATTTCTCCTTTTTCTAATTTTTTAGTTGATCACCTCCAACACAGCATGCTGCGAAAAGACATTGCCTGTGTGATGATTTCTATTGAGTGACAACCCAGACCTGTCTTTTGAACGAGAATCGAAGAGGGAGATGGTTTTATGCCAAAAGCCTGACCTTCAGGCCTATATTCTTTCCTCTGAACACGGCAGGTCAAAACACAGCTGCCTATTACAGGCAAACAACAGAGTAAATAAGATATAGACCAACATGATGGTTGTTTAATGTTTAATAAAAGCATAGCACTTAACAGAACTTCTTTTGGCTATGACAACTGACACAATGTGAACAAAAGACCACTTAACAGTTAGAGTTCTATACATATATTCCCCAACAGAAATTATTTGTGTAACCTATATATATATATATATATATATAACCAAAATGAAATTTTTACCATCAGAAGATTTTAATCCAAAATTCAGAGATTTTCAAATTTTACCACTGACATGCAAGACATACAAAGTTTTAGTTATGAACTACCGTCTTTCTTTAATTTCTTTCCAGCAGTTTGTTCAGAAGTACGAGTTGTTTGAAATTTGGATATTCGTAACTCAGGAACTGCTCGTATTTTAATGCATTCATTTCTTAATACTTGCAGCCAGGTATGTCAGAAGGTATAGGGTGGGTCTTTGGTTTATGCTATTAGGCATAGTGCAGTGATTGGTCTCCTACTAGGAAGATTAACAGGATCACCAAGGAAGGCACCCTGCATGATCCCCAACTGCTTATGGAACTGGTCTACCCAGTTGATCACCCATCTAGGTATTGACAAAGTTCAATGCTGCTTAACTTCGGTGATTGCACTACAATCAGTATATCTAATGCGATTTGGCCATAATAGATATTTGAATTAGAAGAAAGTAAAATATCAAAGGCTTGCTCAGTGCTGGATTAAGCATGTGCTTTAGGGGCTGCCACCCTGGGGCCACCACCAGCTAGGGCTCCTCTGGAGATTAAGTGAAATGTTATTTCATTAATGAATGCTTAATCAAAGTATAAGTACTCTAAATTATCTATCATATTTGCTGACCGATAAGATGCATGGTTTACAAGGCTATTTGTGGGACAACCACTCACTGTAATTTATCCAAACCCCGTAGTTGTCCAATTAAAGCTTCAATAGACAGACCCTAGTCATAATACAAGTGCATTCTATGCAGTGAAATGTGATAATTATAAAGACAATTTATTACAAACTAATTGCTCAGCCCCAAATTCACTCGGTAGCAAACCAGTGGCCTTAGATTGTGCAAATGAATGATAATGAGTGTTGTGCGTAAAATCGAGTAGAATCGGTGCTGAGCAATTAGTCCCTAATAAATTGTCTTTATAATTATCGCATTCTGTCAGATATGAATTGTCCATTTACTGATATTTCACTCACTGTAATAATGGCATAGTTGTTTTCTATGCATTTTATATGCCTGCAAATAAAGTATTTAAAAAAGGTTTCAATAGATAGATATATTTAGAGTACATATACTATGACAATAAGAAACATTGTACTGTATACATATATATCATTTGATAATTTATGACGGCTAAGAACAACTAAAACAGACTTGCTCTCATAGCAGCAAAACATAAAGATCTAAAAAATCTATAATTCATTGATGGTTAGGAAAAATTTGTTTCCAAGAAATTATGTTTGAATTTTTATTGCTGTTAGCCTTGTAAAAATAAATTCAATTTTTTTTTTCGTTTTGGAAATATTTCCGAGGGACTCACTTTACCTGTAGCCAAGGGGCCACTCAAAATCAATACTAATTCTACTCTAACCAAAGATCAGGCAATAATCAGTAATCAATATACTTACATATAAACTGTATAATTAGAATATCAATAACTACATTGGTTGTAATTACTCTTTTACAATTTTGGTAACAAGCCAAACAGAAATTAGCAAAAAGATCTTTTGTCTGAAAAAGACTGTCCTTTAATTACCTGTTCTTAGCTCAAATATGTATAC
>OY735235.1:24345196-24360196 GCA_963457665.1 Thysanoteuthis rhombus
ATAGAAAGAGTGTAAAAAAAAGATAGACAAATAAAAAAAGAGAGACAAAAAAATAAGAGAGAGAGTAAGAAAGAGAGTAGAAAAGAGAGAAAGATGGATGAAAAAAAACGAAAGAGAAAGAGAGATGAGATGAGAAGAAGAGAGAGAAAGATAATGAGAGTAGTGAAGAGAAAGAGATAAAAAGAGTAGAAAAGGAGAAAAGAGAGAGAAAGATAAAGAAAAGAGAGATAGAGGGATAAAAAAAAGAATAGGAAAGGGAGAAAGAAAGAGAAGAGTAGAAAAGAGAGAAGGGGCTGGAAAAGAGTAGGAAAAAGAATGAGAAACAAAAAGAATACAAGAAGGAGAAAGATAGAGAGTGTATGAGAGTGAAAGAAATAAAAAGAGTAGAAAGGAAGGGACGGAAAAGAAAGATAAGAAGAGTAGGAAAGAGAAAGGAAGAAAAAAAGACAAAGAAGGATGGGAAAAAATTTTTAAAAAAAGAATTAAAAAGGTTGAAAAATGAGAGGAAAGATGAAAGAGAGATAAAACGGAAGAAAGGGAGAGAGAGAGAGATAAAAACAGTAAAAGAGATTAAGAGAAGGAATGAAAGAAGAGAGAGAAGGAAAAAGATAGGAAGAAGGATAGTGACAAAATAGAGAGAAAAGAAAAGGATAGAGAAAAGAAAAAGAGAGGGATGTAAAAAAAAACAAAATGGAAGAGAAGAGGTGGAAATAGTCAGGAAGGAAAGGGAGAAAAAAAAGGGAGAGAAGAATATTGAAAATGATTAAAACAAAAAGGAAGTAGAAGGAAAGAAGTTAAAGTAAAAAAAATCACAAAAAGAGAAAAAAGAAAGAGAAAAATAGGAGGTGATTAAAAGAAGAGAAATAATAGTCAAGTTTGATTGCTACAGGGTTAAACTCCATACTTACTTCTATTCCAACAAAAATGATAACTGCCACTTTTATATTGTATATATAATGAATAGATTTGTAGGATTATGATTTGTCTGTTCAGCTTTAAATCACATGATTGAATAAACATGGCCATTAAAGTTGGAAAAGGGTTCTATCCCTTTTTATATGTGTGACTGTTTGTATATGAGCATCTTTGTTTGTTTGTGTGTTCCAGTACTCCTGGCCTTACTATTTTGTCTACAAACTTGAAAATTGTGATTGGTATTCCCCTAGACCCCTTATGAAGAAAAATAATTTTCCAGAGAAAAAGCTCTTTTAACCTTTTTAAGGCCTTATCTTTTACGGGTTTATTAATAACAGTTACATTCTCTGGAATTTACTCTATTTTAGATGTTTTCTAGAGGAAAAACCTTGGTAATGTCATGAATAGAATTTATTCCCAACCATTTTGATTCTTTTATGGAATTTTTTTTATGTGACTTTCTATTTTGATGCTATGATGTTCAATTATTGTCTTTAATGGCGAGTTAAATATGGGTTTGATTTAAGGTGAGGAAATTACTCCCCTAAATTTGGTGAGGATTGTTATTGTTCTTACGGGAGAAAAACAAAGTCAACTCCAACTTGGGCTTGAGCTTGACTAAAGAGAAAGTATAAAAAAGAGAGAGGGAGAGAAGTGTATGAAAAAAAGGAGACGAAAGTGAGAAGTTTTTGAAGACCATCTCTCCTCTGACATACAATCGGACAATGATCAAAGGTCAATATATTTATTCATGAAATATATGATAAGAACATAATAACTACATGAGTCATATTTCTCATTTAATGATTTTTTTTAATAAACTGAATAAAAAATAAATTATTATCAATTCTTTATTTTCTTTCATCTTGAAATTTTAATCACCACTACCCACAACAGACTGGTTTAATCACTGTTGCTGGCTTCAGGTTATTCATCTGTTCTGACATTTATATCTATCTTTGCATCTGTGCTATGTAGAAACTTTAGATTTCACACAAATTCTCTTAGAAATGAGTTGGAAAAATATCTTTTTGTTGTTTTTTTGAAAATTATCCTCCAAAAAAGGTTTTTAGAGTGGGGGTTCGTTATGCAATTTAGATTTATGCTAAATTGGTCACTAGTTTGAACCTGCTTGTTTTTTGAAAATTCAGACCTTTTTTAGTGATCACAGCCCAATAAAAGAAAAGCAAAGTAACTCATTCATTAATCACTTCTTTTTTCAACTTTTTATTTATCACAACCATACAGCATAAATGGATGGTGGTGATCCATAATTTCCCTTGGAATGCTAGTTTATTTGTTTTAGTTTTTATCACAACTCGGACAATCTATGGAAGTAAGTAAACAGTACAGATGGGAAGTAAAGAATATAGAATAATAATAAACTTTCACCACTTCTACCTTTGGAAGCTGTCTATAAACAGGACTGCTCTACCAACTGAGCTACTAGAGTTCTTACGACTGGCAAGTGATCCAATCTAACCCTTGAACTCATCGTTATTCCTTCCCTGATCGTTCAGCACCATATTTGTTATTGTCTTTGCATACAGTTGTCGTAGTAGTGATATTATTCTGATTTATTTTTTTATTAGAATTATTTATTTTCAACCATTATTCATTTCAGTATTTTCTCACCTCCAGGGATGGAAAGGGGAAGGGGTCTGGCGAACACCTACTTATCAATTACCAATTTTTTGACTGTTCATTGTCTACTAATGGAGACATTACCATGTATCTAGTACTCAAAACCCAGCCTTATTGAGTTACTAGTTTCCCAAAAATATTTCCATCAACAGTTTTTTAGCGGCTTTTTATCACAACTTACTCAAGTCCTCAGTCTATGGCTGTGTGTAAACAGTGCAGGTTGGAAATTATACGAGACAAAAATTATTAATTGTTGACAAGGTTTCGCTTCATAGAAAAAAAAATCGGGATAAAATAAAATCAAAATTTGCAAAAAAAATATCAACAAAAAAAGACTGTCCTTTAATTACCTATTCTTGACTCAAAGAAGCATATTTTGCTTCATCAAATTTTTTTTCCATCAAGCAAAACAATCAATAACATGTCCGGTTAGTCACTCAATAGAAACCATTAAATGACCAATGTCTTTTGGCAGCATGCCATGTAGGGGGTGATCAATTAAACATTTTTAAAAAGGGGTGATCAATGAATAAGTTACTTCCCTCACATTTTTGGGGGGTAGTGATCACTAAAAAAGTCAAAACTTTTCTTGAAACAAGTGTGAATGCTGCTGGACACTGATTGAGGGACCAATTTAGTACAAATTTACATTGTAAATTCAACCCCCACCCACTAAAAAACTATTTTGTGAAGAAATTTCTTAAAAACCTCAGGAAAAAAAAGTTTCTTCTAGTGATTATAAAGAGAAAATTTTATAACGTCAAGCCCTCTAGCTCCATTGGTAAGGCCTGCACATATGATCGATACATAACCAGCCAGCTAAACCAACGTGGAAACTGAAGAAACCTGTTGACAGATCTAGTGATAGTTTTTGTTGACGGTTTCCAAAATTGTAGACTGAAAAAGATTGTCCCCTAATCACCTGTTCTTGGCACAAAGAAGCATATTTTATTCCATCAGCTTTTTCAGATATCAAAAGTATCAAATTAACCAATAATACCCCAAAGACTTTATGTCAGAAGCAAAATCCAAGGGATTTATGCCCCCAAGATCCGAGTTGATCAGATCTAAAGTAATAATCAATCAATCTCCAAGAGGAACAAATAATTGCTTTGATTTAAATTTTCATCAAAATAATTGATCATTTCAGTTAATTAACAGTACAAAGCACTCCTTTCATGAAATGGGTTAATCTATTAATTAAGTTTGGAAAAAAAGTGTCAGCAATGTTTTGGGCTTGAAATTATTGAGAGAATCAAAATTTGGTATTTTTATGATCTATAATCAGGAAAAGAGATTGCTGGAATTTTTATGCCAAATAAACTCAGAGTCATGTAATTTTTAATCAAAGAATCTGTTTATGCTGATTATCTTAATTAGTATCTAATTTTCATGCTCTTCTGATGATTTTATTTATATGAATACATATACATATATATGTGTACATCATTAGACTGGACCATTAATATCTGACAGAATGTGATAATTATAGAGACATTTTACAAAGAAACAAATTTCGTCCAGCACCGAACCAGTAGCAAATCATATAGAGGAATAGAGAAAATAAGCATTATGTGGGACTCGAGCCCATGTCCACCAGGGTGCAGTCTAAATACAACTCAGCTCTACTAACTGAGCTATATCCATGATGCTTATTTGTACATAGCATGAAAATTGAATGCTGTTTATGTGTTTGAACATAGAATGTTCTCTGCACCACTGCAAGTATCTCTGAAAAAGGTGGCTGGCAACCATCAAAATGCATCGAAACATGCCCACGAAATAATAATTTTTTTTTGTGATGTAACAACTGCTTTTTTTTGAATTTTTTCTTTTCACCTTTCAATTGTCATTTTCATCAACATTCTATTGGATCACCTCACATCCACCAATCATATACATATATATACATATATATATATATATATATATATATATATATATATATATATATGTATGTACGATAAAATATAGGATTTGCCTCTCAAACATGAAGTTGAAATATAGGACAGAAATATAAATGTGTTTGTGTGGTGAATCTTATATTTCATCATATTCCATGTGCCACTCTAACTTAATTTTCAATGTTGAATGTATCGAGCACTTTATGAAATAAACCCTTCACACATTAGATATTGCATTATATTATATTATTCTGAATACCTGATTTGTACTCTGTTATATATATGTATATATATATAAGTTTGTTTTTTTTTCATAATGATATATATATTCATATATATATATATGCATAGATAGATAGATCGATGTACAATGAACATCCCAAAAGGTCATGGAGTTAGACCATAAAAATAATTACTTACCTTCACACCTAGTTTCCACCTCCTTTGAAGGAGCCATGAACAAGTTTGTAGTAGAGTACCTCTTACAAAGGGTAGAATATCTACTAGATAGTTAGATACTTATATATGCATGTATTAGAAAAATTCTGGAAAGCATTGACATTTAATTGTATTCAAATTTAGTCAACACAGATGAGAAGGTTTGAAACCTATTCTACAGAATGTATTGTCTATAACTTTGAGAAGAGTCATTAACATACCAACTTTTGTTCGGACAATCTAATGTCAAAATCAAACATGTGAAGAAGAAATTAGATTGTCTGAACAAAAGTATGGATGGAGATTGTGCAGGAAAATCATTGCTTTTGTTTTGAATGTTGTTTGGACTATTGATCTCACTGTTTTAGTTACTTTTCTTGTCATTGTTATCAATGGTCTGAACAATCCTTTGAATAATATGAATGTATCTCTGAATTACACAACCATTTGTTGTACTTGCTGTTCTCTCCCTTCAATAAAGGTCTTCCTGATTTTTTCTGGGGAATATTGAACAACTTCCCCCCGACACACACATGCATATACATTAAAAGTATACTGCTGGACAAAAGCCTTTCCCATCTCATTACATGATGAGCGTGATTGCTCTAGTCTCTAGCAAAATTCCCCAGCCAACTTTCCGATCTAATTTACTCATCTTCTGTCTAGAGCATACACTATCCCCTAGGCACCAGCCAGTTGGCCTTTTGCTCCATCTGTTGTCCCTTCTTCTTGCTATGTACCCTGCCCATCTTCATTTTTGTTGTTTAATTACTTGAACAATATCTTTCATCATGGTCCTCCCTCGAATCCTTGCAAATTTTTTTCTATGGCTAAGATTTATTCCCAGTATTACTCTTTCCATTGCCCTCTGTGAGAATCTAAGTTTGTTTCAAATGATTTTGTCAGTTTCCAGTTTTCACAACCATGCATCTTAGCTGGTATTATGCATTGATTGTATACTCTACATTTTAAGCACATTGATAATTTACTTTTCACTATGTCTCTATTTATACCAAATCATTTCCAGCATTCACTTATCTAATTTCTGAGGTGTTTAGACCATTAGAATTGATATTGATGTTCCCGAAGGCTTACAGAAGTTCGAAGAGTGGAATCAAACTAAATGCAAATTGGCCTTCCGCCACTAGGTGGAGCCAGCAGCACTCTTGTGCATCATTGTGCCAATGGCCATCTATGTTGGTGGTTACGCTTATTTTTTAATGTCTTGTGTTGGTGGTTTGGTGGTTTCGCAATAATGGATCTTACAGAGTGAAGACCCGCCTCAAGTTTTGCTTAAAGATCAACAAAATGGCTGCAGGAATTTATCAGTCTTTAAATCTTTGGTGATAATGCCATGTCCAAAAACGTTTTTATGGTTGAAGTGCTTTAAGGAATGCTTTACGAGTGTCCATCAAAGGCGATGACTGTTCTGGACAGACATTGACAAGCAAAACATAAGGAAAAATTTTTTTAAAGTGCACTTGGCTATCCTTGCAGATTGTACAAGAGCAGTCTATAATGTTTGTGATATTATAGTGCTATCGTGCGGGATCATTCAATGCATTGTGTTGGACGTGTTGGACATGAGATGCATTATCAAAAATTTTTACCAAGACTGCTGATTGACTATCAGAAGGCACATTTCATTGAAGTTTGGAGGGAGCTCAAAAGTCAAGTCAGAGATGATGCCAACTTCATTCCCAAGGTCATAACTGGTGATGAATCATGGGTTTATGGTTATGACCCTTTGGCAAAGCAGCAGCCATTGCAATGAAAGTCTCTCAATTCATGAAGGCCAGAAAAGTGAGTCAAATTTGCAGCAATAAGTCAATGTTGATTGTTTTCTTCAATATCCAAGGGATTGCTCATGATTCTCCCATCTAGTCAAACTGTCAACAGAAACTTTTACAGTGAAGTTTTGAAGCAATTGCGGAAAGCATCTGCCGAAAATGTCCAGAACAGTGGAAGAATGAAGACTGGGTTCTTTATCATGAGAACACATCTGCCGACAGTTCCAGGATCCCAATAACATGGTCATTCTCCACCTACCTAATTCACCTGATCTTGCCCCTTACATCTTTCTCCTGTTTCCCAAGCTGAAATTTTGACTGAAAGGTCATCAATACGTTTGAGGAGATCCAGGAAGAATCACAAGAGGAACTCAAGACTATCACCGTTGAAGCCTTCCAGGGATGAATGGAATCATGGAATAAACATTAGAACAGCAGTGTACATGCCGAAAGGGACTACTAGGAAGGCAACAGTGGAAACTAGGTGCTAGCATTAGTTACTTTGCTGCAATGTCCAAATTACTGGAACCTTTGGGTAACACCTTATAAATATATATATGCATATATAGATATAGATATACATATGTATAGATATACGAGCATTACCTACATTGAAGTGACTTCCCTATTGGTCACAGGTTCAATTCTTTCAGCAGCCCCATTTTCTTCCATTGTTTATTCGATTTACATTGTCAAGACCAAGTGATATATAAGCCTGAAGAAGCCCAAACAGGGTAGAAACATAAACATGTTTGTGTTGCAAATCCTTATTTAATCATATTTTGAGCTCTACTCTAAATCAAAACGTCTGACGCTGAATGTATCAAGCACCTTATGAAATAAACCCATCACACATCAGACATTGCATTATATTATGTTATACTATATCATATTGTATTCTTGATTTGTATCGTGTGTATATACATATATATATATATATATATATATATACATATATATATATATATATGCCGCGAAGCGCAGACTTTTTATGTACACCTACTTACATATACTCTAACTTTGATATCAACCCCTCTTCATTGATAAATGACTCAACCCTCAAAAATAATAACAATACATATATATATATATATATATATATATATGTATATATATATGTGTGTGGTGAAAATTAATGGACAATAAGTAAAAAGAAACAAGTTGGGTGTATAGGTATTTATTTGCAGACATTATATAGGATTAATCCTACATCTTTAACAAGATCCAAAAAAATTCATTTTTTCTGATCAGACAAAAAACATTGGATTATTTCTACAAAACATGCATGGATAAATACCTATTCATACTGAAAAAAGTGTTACACAGTCCAACTTTTTCAAAAATTACTATAATTTGTTATTCATAAATTTATTAGTTTATTTCATAGCAACATTTATCAAATTTAATCAGAAATTCACTTTGAGACAAACTGATAAATTTTGGTTAACTAATCAGATTTTTTTAAACACTGTTTTCAGTGCACCTAAATTATGGTTTTCCTAATTGTATATAAACTTTCACCATTATGTCTGATATAAATTAGCCATTCGATGAACATTCATCATCATCATCATCAGTCTTTTAACATCCGTCGTTAGACATAGACTTTCCGCAGGATTCGCCACAATTTCCTATCATGGGCATCGCGGAGCCAATATTTTCTGAATTTTCTAGTTCATCTCTCCATCTTGTATTCAGTCAGCCTCAGTTTTGCATGTGGTCTCTGGGGATCCATGTTGTGAGCCGTGATGTCCATCGGTTGTCTTTCATTCTTGCAACATGGCCTGCCCATTGTCATTTGAGTTTTTTAATAATTTCTATGATGTCACGGACACCCGTTTTCTTCCTTATACACTGTGCTGTCTTGTGATCTCTCCATGTAAAGTTGAGAATGATTCTCTCACGTATGCATTGCATGCTTCTCAATTTGTAGGTCTGTCTTTTGGTTAGGTTCCATATTTCAGCTCCATATATATATATATTTATATATATATATATTTATATATATATATATATATATATATATATATATATATATATATTATGAGAGAGAAAAAGTGAAAAAGAGAAAAGTAAATAAATGGTAGTTATCGGGCAGATTAAGAACATAGAGATCAGAGAGAGTGATTCATATAGACACACATTATTCTGTGCTAAATCACAAAAGCACTTCAGTTCTGGAAAAGCAATGAAAATCAATAGATTCTTCTTTCAATTCTCCTTTGCATCAGGCAGATTCAGTGAAATGTTATATCTAACACTATTCTAGTCTATCTACCTCAATCAAATCAATCTATCTATAAACCTATGTCTATATCTATCCGTCTATCAATCTATGTTTTTATCTATCAATCTATCTATACCTATCAATCTATCTATCTGTCTCAGCTTGTTTATATCTATCTATCAATCTGTTATTATTAAACTATATATCTATTGATGTCTGTTTATATCTATCTATCCGTTTCAATTTATATCTATCTATCTATCTATCTATCTATCTATCTATCTATCTATCTGTTCATATCTATCTATATATCTATCTATATATCTATCTACATCTATCTGTCTAGCCTCTCTACCCCAGTCTGTTTCTATCTATCTATCTATGTACATATCTATCTATTTCTCCATCCAGCCTATGCTAAGCTTTTTGAATATCTTCCACAATTTCAATAATTCCAATAATATACACATATTTTGATACATGTATTTCAATATATATATATATATATATAGAGAGAGAGAGATATATATATATATATATATATATATATATATGTGTGTGTATGTGCGTGTGTGTGTGTGTATATATATATGTATATATATATATAATCAGAAAATGGATACATAATCAGACAGTTTTATCTGAAACTCGATTTGAACTGACCTCCTGTTATAACACAGTGAGTGTGTCAGTTGGCCTAGACAGCATATATAGAATAGACAATCAAAGAAATATGCTACTGTTGGATTTGAACCCGTTCTGATAGAAAGCCATCTTAATGTGATGCTGGTCTTGTTATGTATATCCTAGAAAGCTTTACAGCTTGAAAAACTTCAGTCTCTAATTTCCCCATGTCTGCCAATGCAATTTATGTAATTTTTATTCAGTGTTTCCATATATACTTTGTTTTTATGGTACAACATATAAATATATATATATAATTGATAATTCTGTCATCTACATACAGCTGTTTCATTGTATTACAACTATTCAGTATGGCTATAGACTATTCAATATCCCTCCCACTACCGCAAGGTAAGGTCGAAACCTTCGCTTCAGACCCTGAAGCAGACATTTTACCTCTTCCTTACACAGAACTGGATGGTCAGTAGCACCAAATTAAGCTATATATTTACTTACGCATAATTCCCCATTTACCAAACTACTCCATTCCAGAGTTGGAGGAGCATTTATCGATGATATAAATATGTAATGAATGTATGTAAATATATATAAATACACAATGTATGTATACATATATATAATGAATATATATAAATATATATGTATATATATATATATATATATATACATATACATATATACACATAATGATTTAGCTAAATACATTTCTATAGGAATTGAGCATTCTGGTGGATGAGGATTTCTGTGTAATTTAAATAAAACGCTTAAATTCAGCCTTACTGCCTATCCAGGTCCGTTGCCCAGGTAAGATATCAGCCTACGGGTCTAAAGTGAAGGTTTCAATTCTGCCTCGCAGTACTGGATGGGATAATGGAAAGTCTATAGCCACACTGAAGAGATGTAATACATCGAAACAGCTGTCTGTGGATGATACAATAATATATATATTTACATATATATGTATATATACATATACATTTATATATGCATATATATATACAATATATATATATATATATATATATATATATATATATATATATATATATATATATATACACACATAATGATTTCGCTAAATATTGCACATTACATAAGGTGACAAAAGTTCAAGGAACCCAAGGTATAACGTGGCTTCCTTAAAGAAAGAAAAAACTGATAGAAAATTTTCTCTATTTCCTGGTGGAGGGAATTTTAGAGATATCTGAAATGTTTGGCAAGACACAGGAAATTCAGGGTAATTTGTTCATCTATCAAGTTACTCATAGATAGATAGACAGACCAACCAATATGATTTTGCTCCAATATATCAAACATACATGTTAAAGAACACATACACACATTGATTTATTTATGTATTCGAGTATCCAACCTACCAAGAAGCACTTGTATCTTAGATATATACTCATGTTGGAAATGGAGGGGCTGGGTTATGCAGGGTGGATAGAAATCCTCTACTTTTCAGTTTCCATGGGCGGTAGGGAAGTAATAATGTCTACCCTGCTTCCTTCCCAACTTCAGCATCACAGGCCCAAGCATACCCATAGTTTTAAAAGCTTATTTCCATCTCTGCATATATTTATATATATACATGGATAAGCATCAACCACACATATATGCACGCACACATATACCCATCTATTTATTAATGTATCTAGGTATATAATTTGAAGCACTTGTATCTTATACATATACTAATATACATACATGAATATGTATTGACTATACACACATGAATATACACACATACACTTACTCATCCACTTATAATGTATTTGAGTATCTAACCCAACTCTTATGTTATACATATGAAAAGCTTGGTTCAAAAATGCGATGAGAGTCATTTAAAAATAAATGAGTTTAATTAAAAATAAAATTCTAGATTTCAACTTATAAATCTCATTACAACCTTATATATATATATATATATATATATATGTACATAAGTATATATATATATATATATATATATATATAAGTGCGTATATATGTATATATATATATATATATATATATATATGTATATACATATATGTATATATATATGTATATGTATGTATATATGTATATGTATATATATATATATATATATATATATATGTATGTATATGTATGTATATATGTATATGTAGATATATATATATATATATATATATATATATATATGTATGTATATGTATATATATATATATATATATATATATATATATATATATATATATATATATACATACATACATATATATATATATATATATATATATATATATATATATATATATGTATGTGCAGTGTATAAGGTTTTTAATAAGATGAAAGATTCAAATCAAGTATTTGATGTTTAATTTAATTAGGCACATTTATTTTTTAAACGGTGCTTATCAGGTTTTGGAACCAAACTCTTCTTCTACTTATATATGTAGATGTGAATTAACTATACATACACCTATCCATTCATTCAAGTATCTAAAAACACTTGAAACAGCATCTACTCTTTTATGATGGGGGGTCCTTTCTCATATTCCTGTCCCTCACCTTTTGAGAAGAGGAGGGTCAATGAACTTCCTGCCATGTAATACCAAACATATTTTTCCTATTCTTTATGGTTTTTCATCAGATGAAGTCAAGAAGGAAATTGCAATAGAACAGGAGGATGTATTCATCTGTTATTTTGTAATATAGTCGGGTGCTTGTATCTGAGAGGTTTTAAAGCATGGGTGAATAGAAATGTGTGACAGACAGATAGATAGATAGATAGATAGATAGATAGATAGATAGATAGATAGATGAAGAGAGATGAATAGATAGATAGATAGATAGATAGAGAGAAAAATAGATAAGAATATACTGAGATCAGGTTGTAGATAGATATGAACATAATGAGATAAGTAGAAAGATATGAAAATATTAAGATCAGTAGAGAGATAGATAGACAGATAGATAGATATATTTATAGATAGATAGATTTGAACAGACTGAGATAGATATGAAAATACTGAGAACAGAAGATAGATAGAGATAGATATAAACATACTGAGATAGCTAGATAGATAGTCAGATTTATAGATAGATATGAACATACTGAGAGATGAATAGATAGACAGATAGATAGATAAGAAGATAGATATGAACATACTGATATAGATAAATAAATAGATTGATGTGAACATACTGAGATTAGTAGATAGATAGATACTGATATCGGTGGATTGATAGATATATACATACATACCTATGAACATACTGAGATCAATAGATAGATTGATAGAGAGATGAATAGACTGAGATAGAGAGAGCAATTGTAGTTATGATTATATGATCATGTAAATACGTATAATTGAAATCATGATATCAGACTTTTCATAGCTTAGTAATCATCTCTCTTTCTCTCTCTCTCTCTCTCTATGCATATATATATGTATTTATGTATATACAATGTGTGTCCATAAAGGAATAAAATTTTCAAAACAGCATGATACTTTCAAATGTGCTTATACCCCAAATTTTATGTATCAGTGACCTTGTCCTTTCATATTGAAAAAAAATGCATCAAGTTATGTTAAACTGTTTTTGCATAACACGAAATTGAAAAATGAGCGATTTTGAAAAGCAAAGTGTTTGTGCGAAATTCTGTTTCAAACTAAGAAAAAAACATTCAGAAATGTTTCTAATCTTGCAACAGGCCTAGGGGAAGGATTGTCTGAGCTATACAAGTGGTAACAGCATTCCAAATCGAGAAGCACATCCACCAGACCTGGACAAATATTCACGCCCACTAACTACAATCACATTGAAAAAGTGTATGCAATGATTCGTGGAAATCATCGCCTGAATGTCCTTGGAGTTTCCTGAGTGGTAGGAATCTGTAGAAGTTTGCTCCACATGATCATAAAAGAAAAACTGATAAAGCATTGTGTTACTATGGATTTGTGCCGCATCTGCAGAAGCCAAATTTCATCCCCCACCCACCCTTCGGTCTAGATCCCCATCCCCACCCCCGGTGCCAATTTTCTTTTGTTCTTAAAACTGATATCCACCCTGAAAATTTGTCGATTTCAGATAATAGAAGAGACAGAAGAAAATGCGTCATGAGAACTGCACAGTAATCTTCAAAATAACTTTATGAAAAAGAAAAATATTGAACTTGAAAAAACTGCTGGGGGTGTTATATTGACGGGGCTATTTTGAATGAGTCAGGTGTCATAAGGTTGTAAGTTAAGTAATAATCATAAACAATAGATTGTTCAGAGAAAAGTTTAGTTTCTTTTTGGACACACCTCATATGTTTGTGTGTGCATGTGTGCATTTATGAATGCACTCTTATGTGTATATATATATATTATATATGTATATGGATGTATGTATATATATATATATATATATATATACATATATATATATGCAATGCTCTTCCAACGTAGGAATAGAGCACACTGGTGGATGGGTAATATATGTGTGAGTAAATATATCGCTTAAATTCAACCTTACTGACCATCCAGTTCCTCGGGGCAAAGGTAATATGCCAGCCTCTGGGTCTGAAGCGAAGTGGTACTGGATGGGATAATGGATAGTCTATAACCACACTGAAGAGTTATAATACAACGAAACAGCTGTCCGTGGATGACACAATAATAAATATATATATATATATATATATATATATATATATATATATATATATATATATATACATATATATATATATATATATTTGATTCCTGATTTATATTTATATATTTGATTCCTACAGCAGCCCTATTTTCTTCAATTATTTATTTTAACTACATTTTCATAGCCTAATGATACATTCAATGTGTAATAACAGAAGATCATTTCAAGACTTTCAGTAAGATATATGACGCAATTTAAAATCATTTTGTTGGATCATATTTCCATTTCCTAATAACATATATGCATTTACACATATATACATAGACAATACATGTATAAATACTTAGGCATTATATATGTTGATAGATATTCTCATTAGTTTATGCATACACACTGACACAGACACATACTTATATAAATGAAAATGTATATATATATATATATATATATATATATATATATATATATATATGAACATTATATATGAGATTTA
Organism: Thysanoteuthis rhombus; assembly: GCA_963457665.1. Classification (NCBI taxonomy): domain Eukaryota; kingdom Metazoa; phylum Mollusca; class Cephalopoda; order Oegopsida; family Thysanoteuthidae; genus Thysanoteuthis; species Thysanoteuthis major. The sequence goes on from OY735235.1 coordinate 24,359,864, forward strand.
TGTTTAAGTACATATATGTTTTTTATTGGATATGTGACATGATCCAACAGGATGTAGATGAAAATAATAATTGGCAAGTGAAGAGGAAAAACTCAAAAGATAGGTGTTACATCAGAAAAAAATTCATATTCATATATATATATATATATATATATATATATATATATATATATATATATATATATATATATATGTGTGTGTATGTGTATATATATATATATATGAAAGAGATTTATGTTACCCACCCACAAGATGTAAATTATGACACAATGTCGATTTTTCCCGTGTTTGGCAGCCTTTGTTGCAGATATCAGCTGAAGGCAGCATATTTCA
>OY735235.1:24365196-24532696 GCA_963457665.1 Thysanoteuthis rhombus
CATATTTATTTATGTATATATGTATTAGAAACCTCCAACCAAAATTGTCAACATGGGTTTATCGAGAACATCTGACTTACGGACAACTTGCACTTAACAGGCAACAGCCATAAAGCCTATTATGCTGGAAATTTGAGTTAAATACATTAAATGCTGAAATTTTCCCTTGATTTACCCTTGTACAAATTGCTCCAAAGTATAAATCCGATGCAAGTACTGGTGATGCATCAAAGATGAGGAAAACAATCACTATCGAAAATAAATTGGAAATGATAAAGTAATCGGAAAGAGATGAAACGCTATCAGTTATTGGAAAAGCCTTAGGCTACTATCAGTCAACAATCGGTACAATTTCAAAATGGAATCTACAATTATTACTTAGAAACGCTACGGTTTAATTATTGAAATGGAAAGGCCATTGATAATTAGAAACAGTCTACCAAAACTACCACCGAATCTGTAGGTCTCTTCAGTTTTCAAGTTAGTCTGACTGACTGACTATCTATATGTATCATGCATACAGACTGCAAAAATGGAGCTAGAGGGTTGAAAATTCAAACAATTACTCCTTACTAAGTTTAGAAAAATCATTTTTTTTCAATACCCCCAAAATAGGTTTTTACTGGGGAGGGTTCAATTTACAATGTGTATGTATGTTAGATACTTTGTGTCTGGGAGCATTCACACTTGTCTTATGAAAATTCAGACTTTTTTAGTTGAGAGAAGTAACTTTTTCATTGATCACGCCTTTTTTCCAATTTTTTAATTGATCACTCCAAACACAGCATGCTGCCAAAATATGTTGGTCCAGTGACAGTTTCCACTGAGTTAATAACCAGGCCTGTAGATAATTTGCTTAAGGAATCAAAATCAGTGTAATATGTCTATTAGCATAACTTTAGTGCAAGAAAAGGCTCAAAACCTCATCAACGATTTCAGTAAGTAAAATTAATTGATGAAGAATTTATTGTTTATGATATAAACTCTAAACCAAGATGAACACTTGAGTAACTGATCCAAATGAGAATCGTATTTACCTGTTCCAACGTACCTGCAAATTTGACTTGAAGACAGACTTAGGAAATCTATTCCGTTTTTAACCCGGGGACTGTCTGAACTGTCAATCATGATAATGTTTCCAACACAACTAGCTGTGAGCAATTACTCACTTCTCTACAACTACTTCTCTCAACATATTGTCTATGATTAGATCGTAAAATTCCAAACACTAATTCATGATTTAGAATCTCCCTTGATCTATGCTCCCATCTTTGTGAGTGATCGCATAGTTCAGTCTCTTCTTTTCTTTTTGGAGAAATGGTTTCATGGATGCTACCATTCCATAGAAGACATTTCTAATCAAGCTTCTATTTATTTATTTATCACTGTTCATCGCGAATAAGATACAAAACCGCAATCATGTCACACTAATGAAACATGTCTTGCACTTTGGCAGGAGAGGCCTATCTTATCCAGTACCACCATCACTGTCCTCCACCTGGTAATCTGTAGCCTAATTCTTTTTTGCTTCTGGGTCAGGATCCATTTTTAGGCAACCTTCGGTATTCTTTTGATGGGTAGACTCACGACAGGACTGAGCCATTATAATCTATGCTTCTTAATCTTGAGGTTATAAAAAGTAAAAGAAGTACCTAATCTGAACTTCACGAATGTCACCTCTCAATGAAGTGACTTTGAAAAACTCATTTTTGGGCTTTCTGATTCTAATACTTTTCATCAATTTCAACCTTCAATTGCTCTAATCGAGAGCAGTATCAAGTCTGCTGGCATGGTGTGGTTGTGGCCCTGTGGCCCACAAGGACTCCATAAGAATGAACTTAGTATATCTCTGAATATTTTAGATTAGGTATTATTATTATTTCTATTAATATTTGGACTATCCTCATCTTGGTTGTTTTTCATACAACATTTCGGCCATTGTGCTCTATGGCCTTCATCAGGTATATCTGTGGGGAAGTAACGAACCAAACCCTTTATTTAACCGACGGGGGTATATTGACCGCACTCCCCTCTTAGCATTAGTAGTATCATTATTGTTCATGATTGAACCTAGAACCATCAGATTACTTGCAGTAATTTTGTCTGGTTCTGTAACCATTACGCTATGTGTCCATGTGGACAAATAAATAAAGGGTTCGGTTTGTTACTTCCCCACACCTACCAGATGATACCTGATGAAGGCCGTAGAGTAAAACAGCCAAAACGTTGTATGAAAAACAACCAAGATGAGGATGGTCCGAATATTAATAGAAATAAGAATAAACTTGTTTGAATCATTAGATTGTTTCTCTGGAAGGAGCTCTTAATATATGACACCCTACCAATATAACCATATACATAGAATCACCTTCTTTGAATGAAGTCCAGTATTTGATACGGTGTTTCAATATGGTTGCTACATGATCTCTTGCAATTTGTGTTGGCATACCTTTCCATATTCCTGAAATTTTCCAACCTATCTCTAAATTTTGAAAATCCAGTCTGTTGGCAAATTTCTCTTCAGGCGTGGTCTTGTTGATATAAAATCATGATTTTATGCCTGTTTAGCAGTTAAATCTCTTTCATTTTGCATGGATTGACTTATCTTGAGCACTAGTGACTTACTAATGCTTTTTTGATCTGAAATAAACTCTGACTGAATTTTTCTTTGATGTCCAAATCTTTTATAAATCATCCAACCATGGCAAAACGTAATACAAATTTTTTGAAAATACTTTGAAAATATTCTAATAAAAACTTAATATAAGATACCAAGAAATAGTATTATCCTGATTTATTTTTTGTTAGATAAGCCGTCGGTCAACCATTATTAATTTTAAACCAGAATTTTCTTTCATCTTGAATTTTTTAGAAGTTTTTTTATCTCAACCTTACTCAGACCCACAGTTTACAGCAGTGAACAAACAGTACAGGTAAGAAAAGTAAGGTAATTTTAGTGTCACGTCTCCCAAGAGCCAACCCCGACGGAGTATGAAAGCCAATGACAAAGTTCTGGTTTCTGTTACAGAGATCCTTGCAAGTCACAAGTCTTGTCAACGCCAGGACTTTATAGTTACAAGTGTTTTGACCAAACATTTCACAAGTCCACCAAGGGGATACTTCCACTCTAATCACACAGCTTAGAGTGTACTCAATTAGCTGCTGAGAGTGCAAGGAAATGATAATTCACCCATACCAGGAATCAAACCCAGGACCTTCTAAGACAGACGTGCTACTCATCACACTATCTGAGCAGGATCAGGTAGAAAAAAAAGAATGAAAAATTAACTTTAAACAACACTCAAAACTGATTTTCTGTTTGCCTTGGTAAGCTGCCTATGTACAGCGCAATACAGTTGGTAGAAGGTTGAATCTAAACTCAAAATTCATCTTTCATTCTCCCCTGACCGCTCCATGCTATATCAAATCACTATTGACCCACAAATGGCCAACCCGACCAAACAGCCAAGTGGGCTACAGGTTCTCTCTTTGAGTGTCCGTACATTCCTAGTCACATTTTTTGGGCTACAACCTTGAAAATTTGCATAATTATACCACTAAGCACCATCTAAAAACTGTTCTTTCTCTTCTCAGAGAAGTGCTTTTTCAGATCTCAATGGTCATTTTGGACCGATAATGCCCAAATATTTTGCTGGTATTTTTCATATAATATCAGATAAAAGATCTATTTTCAAAGATAATTTTAGATGGATTAATGTTTTAGATAATTTTGTAGATAATTTGTTCTGGTATATGTGCAGACTTCAGTGATTCGATTATGCATGGTACAGATATTTGTTAACAATCTACAGCAGTGAATAAATAGTATGGATTGAAAATAAAAGATAACCTTTAAGTAAATAATGGTGATTGAAATAGCTTCATCTGATGAAAATAAATGCACACAAATAACTCATGATCACAGTCAATAATTGAAAAACCGTAGCATCAAAATTTGCTGTCATGTAAAAAAAATTCCATTGAAGAATAAATACGATCAGTATAATTCTATTTATAACATCACTGGCAATTTTCACTGGGAAACATCTAAAATTGAGTAAAAATACAATCTAGATTCTAGAGACTCTAGATGTATTTATTAAACCTGTCAAAATAAGACCCTAAAAAGGTTAAAAAAAAGCTTTTTTCCAAAGATCAAAAAACGTTTTTAGAAAGGGGTCTTGTGAAGTACTAAAGCCAATTTTCAAGACTGTAGACAAAACAGAATCGCCAGGAATGCTAGAACAAACAAACACATATACAAACATACACATAAACACATGCACTTATAAAGAAAGATAGAAGCCAAGAATGGTCAATCAAGGCGGTGAAATTAGTAAGATTTTTAGACAATTTAATAAAGCCATGATTAGACATCCTGATCCCTTTTAAACTTATCAGCTTGACCATAGTGAAATCATAACAAAATTTAAGAATATGTTGATGGGAGTATGAAAATAGAATAAATGAACCATCATCATCATCATCATCACCAGTATTTTATCGTCCGTCTTTGGACATAATTCTCTATCATAGGCATTGTGGAGCCAGTGTTTCCAGAATTTGTCAATTTCTCTATCTTGTATTCTGTTGGCCTCAGTTCCGCATGTAATCTCTGGGGATCCATGTTTTGAGTCATGATGTCCATCGGTTGACTGCCATTCTTGCAACATGGTCGGCCCATTGTCATTTAAGTTTTCTGATTGATTCTATGATGTCTTGGACTCCCGTTTTTTTCATGATATACTGTGCTGTCTTGTGATCTCTCCATGTAAGGTTGAGCATAATTCTCTCACGTGCATGTTGCATGGTTCTCAGTTTGTAGGTCGGTCTCTTGGTTAGGTTCCATGTTTCAGCTCCAAAAGTAACTATCGGGGGAATACATTGGTTGTATACTCTTCTTTTTAGGATGATTATCTGGTTTTTGATAGCTGAGCTTGCTCTGCCAAAGGCTTGCCATCCTAGAATGATTCTTTGCTTGATTTCTTCTTCTTTTGAGGATCTCATTGAGATCCGTTGTCTTAGGTAGATGAAGTGGTCTACTTTCCCCTGTTTTGCATGATCGATTTCGACAGTTATGTCCTTATTCTCAATGTGATCGTTGCACATGACTTTCGTTTTATTGAAGTTTATGTGTAGGCCGACTCTTTTGCTTTCTTCATTCAGTTCATCTAGCATTAGTTGGAGGTCGTGTTGGTTCTTTGCAAAAAGGACAATGTTGTCTGCAAATCTGAGGTTGCCCAGATATTTGCTACCTATTTTGGTTCCTCTATTCTCCCAGTCCAGTTTTCAGAAGATCATCTCGAGGCAGGCTGTGAAGAGTTTGAATGAGGTGGTATCACTTTGCCTTTAATGCTAAGGGAATTAGGCAACCAAAAGAGATGAATTCAGTCTTTGTCAGTGTGAAAGATCATTGTATTGACTGGAACCAGGGAAAGGGAAAACATTTGGCTCTGGTCCATTCGTCTGACTGATAGATAGTTGGGCAGGGTGGGAGATCAAACATGCAATGCCATGTAATAAGTTGTTCACCCATTGAGGTGTTACTACCCGCTCGAAGGTGGTTTCATTTCAACTAAGAATATAAAGATACTTTATTGGATTATTAAAAGTGATTAAAAAAAATTTCACGGAAGTTCAATGTTATACGACATGGAAAAATTGACTTTAACGTTAGTGGAAAGTAATTGTCAAATTCTTCAGTTGAATATGTTGGTAGAGAATTGACTCAAAAGAAGTTTTTTCTGTTTAATAAGTATTCTCAAAGATGATATCATAAATTGGTTTGCATACAGTCTGAGATCAAAACCGGCACAACAGATTCAATATTCACTCGGGTGAACATTCAATACAAATGACACGAACAGCAAGTCATGTCCGCTGTTTTACTTACTTGTTCCTCATCATTAAAAACATTTTTGAGGTAACCTACATAAGTAAGCCCTGTTCCAAACAATAGATATGTAGTATAAAATGATATCAATATACAATACGCATCAAACCTCACATAAAATGATCAAGTACTTATATCGCACAAAATATATAATAAAAAAGGGAGTTTGATAAATGCTGCTGAGGTGCCGTAACTGTTTTGTTTTTAAAATCCCCGAAATAGTTACATGGCGAACAACTGATGATCCCAATAAGAGACAATTCATACATTATACCTAAAAAAAAAGTATTGGTGAAATCACGTAAATTGCATTGGCAATTCTTGGGAAATGAGTGACGGAAACAACACAAAAAATCTTTTGAAAAAGTTTTTCAATGTTAAGTGTTTGAAGCTGTAAAGCTTTCTGGACTACACGCACACACACATATATATATATATATATATATATATATATATATTATTATGTCATCCACAGACTGCTGTTTCAATGTATTACATCTCTTCAGTGTTGCTATTGACTTTCCATTATCCCATCCAGTACCATGAGGCAGAATTGAAACCTTCACTTCAGACCCGTAGGCCAATATCCTACCTCTGGACAGGCAGTAAGGCTGAATTTAAGCGTTATATCTAAATTACACAGAGATCCCTCATCCACCAGAATACTCAATTCCTAATATATATATATATATATATATATATATATATATATATATGTATATATATATATATATATATATATATATATATACATATATATATAATGCAATGTATATCTGTATATTTCATGTATGCCATCATTTTTGATGTCATGGGTAAACTAGGGAAGATAATATTGCACTTCGCTTTTATTCACCCGAGATTGCTTTGCAAAATTATTCTCACAAACATGGCTATCTTTCTTGATGAGCCAAGATTACAATTTAAATAAGGAACTTTCTTCCTCCCTTTCTTCGTTCATTCCTTCCTCCCTTTCTTTTTTCTTTCATTCCTTTCCTCCTTTCTTCCTTCATTCCTTTGTTCCTTTGTTCCCTCATCCCTTTATTTTTTTCCTTCATTCCTTTCTTCCTTCCTTCTTCCTACATTCCTTCGTTCCTTCATTTTCTTTCTTTCTTCCTTCATTCCTTCATTCCTTCCTTCCTTTGTTCCTTCATTCCTTCATTCCTTTCTTCATTTGTTGATTTGTTCCTCTCCTTCTTCTTTCATTCCTGTATGGCAGTATTTCTTTTGACCTTTTTCTATTCTTATTCCTTTGGACTCTTTGGAATGACTCCAACATTCTTGCCTGATCCAATTATGTCTTGAGAGAGAGAGAGAGACACTCACACACACACACACACACACACACACACACACACACACACATGTACCGATGTGCTCACTCGCACACATACACATACACACAGAAACACACACACATATATATACACACGCACATGCATAAAGAAATAGACTCTCCTATACAGACACACTCTTACAAACACAGCCCTTAATTCTTTTCTCATCCATATTCATTTAGAACTGACTCTTGTAAGATTTCACTTCTGACTCCTGATGGCGCCTCTTTAAGTGTATCATCACAAAGAATTCTGCTTTTGTATGTTTACATCCCAACCATAAAAGATAGATAAGCAACTGGATGCCCCCCTTTACACACACACACACACACACACATACACACATGTATATACACCACTGAGGTTTCTTGAAAAAGATGTCAGTTGTTACTCTTTAGTATTTCTAACTGATCTTAACCTCTGCCAACTCAGCCTTTGAGAGAGATCATTTATTAATACTCAGCGGGTTTGTATATTGTACTTGGAATCAATCCATATTGGGAATGATATATTTTGTGGTTGTTTTCTGAAGTTTTCGATTCAACGATTTTTCTCTTTTTTGGAATTCTGAAATGAAGTATTCTGTTATACCATAGATTTTGGGGATTATTTGGCTCATCTTCACTGTCTTTTTAGATAAATAGATAGATAGATAGATAGATAGATAGATAGGTCTGGTTGGTCACTCAATAAAAACCATTATGTGACCAACATCTTTTAGTACCATGCCATGTTGGGGGTGATCAATTAAAAAAGTGGAGAAAGGAATGAGCAATGAATAAGTAACTTTACTCCCCTTTTGTTGCATAACTAGAAAGTTTTCAAAACAAAAGAGCACAAACTTTGCCCGACTCAAATTAAGGGACCAAGTTAGCATGAACTTACATTGTAAAATCACACACATCTCCCGTTCCGAATAAAAACGTATGGGGAGGGAATTTTCAAAAAACGAGAAAGAAATGTTTTTTCTGGACATGATAAGAGTTAATATTTAAATTTTGCAAGACACATACATAGCTCGCCAGCTGAAGCACTTGAAAACTGATAAATAGATATGAACAGACCAGGATAGATAGATAGATAGATAGATGGATAGATATGAAGAGGCTTGGATAGATAGATAGATAGATAGATAGATAGATAGATAGATAGATATGAAGAGGCTTGGATAGATACATAGATAGATAGATAGATAGATAGATATGAACAGATAGATAGATAGATAGATAGATAGATAGATAGATAGATAGATAGATAGATAGATTGATAGATAGATAGATTGATTGATAGATAGATAGATAGATAAATGAATAAATAGATAGATATGAACAGATAGATAGATAGATATGAAGATGCTGGGATAGATTGATAGATAGATAGATAGATAGATCGATAGATAGGTAGATATGAAGAGGCTTGGATAGATAGACAGATGAATAGATATGAAGATGCTGGGATAAATAGATAGATAAATACATAGATAGATGGACTGATACGAACAGGCTCGGATAGATAGATAGATAGATAGATAGATAGATAGATAGATCAATATGAACAGACTGGTACTGATAGATAGATTGATAGATAAATATGAACAGGCTAGGATAGATAGATCTGAAAAAACTTTGTTATAAACATTCATTCAGTATCAAGGGAAAAACAGTTCATGAAGTTATTTTTATTTAATAGAATGTCACATTTACAACAGTTTCAACCTGTTAGACAAGGAATTGAAAAAATGTTCACTTATAATTCAGTTTAAAAATCAGGAATATTTTAACTTTTTGAAAGATGAAAATGTTTCTGTTCAATGAAAAAAGATTCAATTGAAAACTGTGTCTGGAATTGCCTGGAATAAAAATTGACTGTTTTTTTTTCCCCTATAATCTTATTATAAAGAAGCCAATGTCATTTCTTTGGTTTGTTGTTTTGTTTGTTTGTTAGTTTGTCACACTAAAGCAAACAGGAAAGGAGGAATAGAATTGCTCAAAGTTTCTCTCTGTGCATTCACCTACACTAAAGCGCACATTTATGTATCTGTGTGTCTGCAATTGCATCTACACTACTACTACTACTACCACTACCACCACTACTACTACTACTACTACCAACACCACCACCACCACTACTACTACTACTAAAACTGCTGGTGTCTTTGCAATCATGCAGAAAACAAATGTAGGCATTTCTGATTTTTCATGAATAAAAGTGATGTTTTTCTCATATTAAAAAAGGAATTTTATTTTTACTCAATTCTATTGCCTTATTGTTCAGAAATTATTTTTCAAAAAACAGAAAATATGAAGAATTGTTGGAAATCAGCAGAAAAATAAATTTAGTTCATTGCATGCACTTTTTTATTTGCAATGAATACATCTACACTAAAATATATTTGTATGATTTATGCTTACTTAAATAATCCCAAAGTTTTTGACAGGTACTATGCTGATAACATTATAATTACTATTTATCTATACATATGTTTGTGAAATTTTGTGACTATGCTCATCTTCACCTCCCAAATGGTGCATCGCAGTCAGAAAAAATGATTCAAGGTATCCCTAAAATGGGTAAGATTAGAGCGTGTAAAAAAATCCAGAGTGAGTTATGATATTTCAAGGGGTTTTGAGGTGGGTTCTATTTGCTATATGACTATAATGCTGAACTGAACCCCCAGTTGGTGTTTTTAGTTGAAAAAGCTGTGATATCATATTAGAACACTTATTCTGTCCACATTTATTGCTTGAAAGAATTTTTTTACATGTATTCGTATTTTTGTGACACAATATTTTTGTCAGATTTTCTTTTTTTCATGGTAATCATTTTTCTAGAACACAAAATTTGGAGTGGTGTACAGTGGTTTCATAGAGATTTGTTACCCAAGGTAGATATAGTGGTCTACTTTCCCCAGTTTTGCAACTTTAATTTTGACAGTTATGTTCTTATTTTTGATGTGATTGTTGCACATGACTTTCGTTTTACAGAAGTAAGAAGAAATCAAGCGAAGAATCACCCTTGGATGGCAAGCCTTCAGCAGAGCAAGCTCAATCTTAAAAAGCAAGAAGGTCCCAATAATCTTAATCATGAGAAGCATGCAATGCACACATGAGAGTAATCATGCTCAAATTCACATGGAGAGATTACGAGACAACACAGTATACAAGGAAGAAAATGGGAGTCAGAGACATCATAGAATCTATTTGAAAACTTAAATGACAATGGGTTGGTCATATTGGCCAGAATGGCAGACAGCCGATGGACATCATAACTTATAACATGGATCCCCAGAGATCACATGCAAAACCGAGGCTGACAGAATACAAAATGGAGAGATGAATTAGACAAATTCAAAAAATACTGTCCCATGAAAGAGAAATATGGCAGATCCTGGGGAAGGTCTACATCTAATGACGGACGATAAAAGATCAATGTTGATGATGAGAATGGTTTTTATTTTCAATACAACTATACTGCTGAACCCTTCACTTTATTGGGAGATCATTTTTGAAAAGCACAAAATTTTTGGATTGGAGTTTATGTAGATTACATGGAGAGAGCTTTTATCTTTCACTTTTAAGGTTCAAAATCGAGGGAAAAATCTTTTTTCAATTATAGTGTCAAAATCAAAGGGAAATTCTTTTACTTTTTAGGGGGCAAAATTCAGGTGGAACTTTTCTTTCATTTCAAAAATCAAAATTATGACAGAACTCTCATTTCATTTTTAAGTATCCAAATAGATGGAAAATCTCTTTTCAATTTTAGTGGTCAAAATCAGGTTGGGAGAACTTTTTTTCTCTTTAAGGGGTCAAAATTGAGAGAGATTTTCTTTTCTCACTTTTTAAGATTGAAATTAAGGGGGAACTTTTTTTTAAACTTTTAAGGAACAAAACGGTGATGGGGAACTTAATCTCTCTTTTAGGGCTCTAAATCAAGGGGAAATTTTATTTCTCTTTCAAGATCCTAAGGGATCTTTTTTCATAATTTTTAGTAATCAAAATCAGAATGAAGGATTTTTTTCTTCCTCTCTTTGGGATCAAATTCGTAGAGAAACTTTTTTCACTTTCAGGGGTCAAATTTGAGCAGGAACTTTGTTCTGTGTTCGACTATGTTCATCTTCTCTTCCCAAACTGCGCATCACAGCCAGAACTTGTCAAAAGCAAGGGGAACTTTTTTTATATTTATTCCTTTTTTACGGGTCTAAAGCAATGGAAAATAAAGTTGTTAAATTTGCTGTTATTTTTTCCCCAGGCAATGCCCGGTATTATTGCTATGTCTTCATAAATTGAAGCTAGACTTGTTTCTTTTTCATTTATATTTTTGGAACATGAAAGTAACAGCTGTGACTGCTACAAATGAAAACATTATTTATGCACATTGTTGTTAGATGATCATAAAGATTATAAGCTTGCAGCAGATATACAATATCATAATAACTTCCCTTCGGCTGAGATCACATTACGCATATTCTCCTGACATTGTTGGAAGCCGTTAACCAAAACTGTCAACATAGATTCTCTTTAGTTTTCAAGTTGGTCAGGCTGGCTAGCTGGCTGGCTGGCTGGTCAGTTGGCTGGCTATGTATATTCCAATGGTACAGACAGAACATGTGATTCAGAATGCCAGTCAGTGAGCCAGCCAGACCAACTTGAAAACTGATGAAACCTATCTCGACAGTTTTGGTTGATGGTTTCTAAAGGTCTGGTGATACCATGAGGTATTGCTCTGTCATCACAATACACTCTTTCCTGTCTTCTCCTCAGCTAATGATAATATTAATTTTAAATGGCATTGCTGATACCATCATCACCACTACAACCACTGTGCAGTCTCTGTCCTTTCTCTCCTTTATTTTGATTATCAAATCATCTCATTAAATTTCAACTTTTATTGCATTTCAGATTTCATTGAATTATCAAATTAAATCATTAAAAATTCAATAAATGATAATTTTGAAGAAGAACAACAACAAGAACAAGAACAAGAACAAGAAGAAGAAGAAGAAGAAAAAGAAAAAGAAAAAGAAGAAGTAAAGAAGAAACTGTTGCTTGATAATCATTATTTTACTTTACGGTTGCCTTTAATTAGTAAAACTATCGTATCACAAATTTTACAGGAATCCTTAACTGGACAATAGTACGGAAGAGCCATGGAAAAAATAAGCGTAATTCTGATCTGGAAATATGTCATAATTATGTCACAAATATGTCATATGTCATAATATGTCATAATTTTGACGAAGAAAAAAAAAGTCAAAAATTTCGATGAAATAAAAAAGTCATCATTTTGATTAGGAAAAAAGTTATAATTTCAACTGGGGAAAGAAGTCATGATTTTGTCAAGGAAAATATTCATGGAAAGAAAGTCATAATTCTGATTTAGTTATAGGAAATAATTTATGGAAATAAAATCATAGTTTTGACTGGAAAAGGTTTCAAGGGGAAATAGTCACTTTTAATTTATTCCATTTATAGTAATAAATTTGGTAGTATTTTAATAAAATAGATCCCTTGTTTATGTCAGGCAGCATTAATGCTTGCTGTTTGAAAATTAGAACTTTTTAGTAATCCAACAAAATGCAAGAGAAGTAATTTATTTATCTTCCCTTTTTCCAACATGGCATGCTGCCAAAAGAAGTTGGTCACTCGATGGACAAAAACCTTATTTTAGGGGGAAGATTTTTTAAGATAGAAACAATGTTTTTTATTGACATAATAATGAGTAAACGTTTAAATTTTCAGCCCTCTAGCTCCAATGTCACAGCCTGTACACATGATACGTACATACACACATACATAGCCAGCCAGCCAGCCAGCCAGGAAGACAAGCTTGAAAAATGAAGAAACCTATACTGACTGTTTTAGTGACAGTTGTAGTTGACGGTTTCTAAAAATCAAAGAAGAATAAAGATTTTACTCTTGTTTTTATGAAGTGTGAAAAATAGATTCAATTTAAATTTTACTCAGCAATGTCTGGAAAACTTCCCCAACCTTCTCAGTCAATTTTTTTATTTATCGCTTCATGTCAGTTACTCCTTGAATGAAATATCATTCAAAACTTGAAAATTAATTGGATCATTTAGGAACTAATGTGCAAAGACATCTTTCAACTCATTATTTTTCTGCCTTTTTGAATTCAAACAACATGATGAAATTGTTTCAAACAAAATGATGTCTCTAAAAGATTGATGGAATGAATAATAATGGTTATGAGGAAAAGATTTGGCATAATTCAAGTGGTGCAGTCCCTGAAAAAAGTGTGTTCCTTCCTACAGAGCTAATAATGTTGCTTTGTTTTTGCAAGTCATATTCCAGTGACTGAGATCCGAATTCTAAGCGGTAATCATTAATTTATTTTAAACAATTGATTTTGTAACAATAAAGATTAATTCCAAGCAATAATTATTCATTTATTTTAATACAATTCGATGTGTAATATACTATTGACAAAAGTGCAACAATAATGGTCAAAACATTACCAATATTTCTGTTGAACCATCCTCAGGAGGGAGGTGATGCTTAAGGGTTGGGGGTTGGTAATTCGGGACTATAGTCATTAGAGTGTGACATGCGGAAATAGAGGGATCCTACGGGCTTAGTAGTAGGGACTGCACTTTTTTTAGGGACCAGATTTTTCTTTTTTGAGTTTTTTTCTGGTTTCAAAACAAATTTTGTTTTGTTTTCCTTGAAAGTTTGCCAAAACATTTGAAATGTGAAAAACTAGCAATGTTCAAAATATGAGTCGAAGTAAAGGAAAAAAAAATAATGACTGTGTGTGTGTGTGTGTTACACTCATTACAAAATATATATATATATATATATATATATATATATATATATATATATATAAATATATATATACTCTTCCACAGGAATAGAGCACTCTGGTGGATGAGGAATTTCTGCATAAATGAATATATCGCTTGAATTCAGCCCTACTGACCACCCAGTTCCATAGTCCTGAGGTAGGATATTGGCCTTCGGGTCTATGTGAGGGTTTCAATTCTGCCTCGCGGTACTGAATGGGATAAAGTCTGTAGCCACACTGAAGAGATGTAATACATCGAAACAGCTGTCTGTGGATGACACTATGATATATATATATATATATATATATATATATATATGTATTCCAGTCAAATTTGGAGTTGATTTTGTTTTTCTCTCATAACAAGAACAACAAGAACAATCCTCATCAAATTTATAGTAATGAACTTTCAAAATTTTGTCCAACACGTCACATGAAAACCAAACCTATATATAAAAATCAACATTTCCCCACCATTTCTTGAAATGATGATCATATGATTGGAAAGTGGCTCTCTTACCAATTGAGTTGAACTGACAAGTCTTATATATTTACAAACTTATCCATTATACATTCAATCCAAAATTTTCAATATTCATCATCAGTCAGAATAAAAGTAGGAGTGGAGTTTGACCCTGCAACAGCCAGTTTTATATATATATATATATATATATATATATATATATATATATATATATATATATATATATATATATATATATATATATTATTGTATCATCCACAGACAGCTGTTTTGTTGTATTACAACTCTTCAGTGTGGCTATAGACTATCCATTATCCCATTCAGTACCACGAGGCAGGATTGAAACCTTCACTTCAGACCCGGAAGCCGGTATATCTCTGCTCCATGTAACTGGACGGTCAGTAAGGTTGAATATAAGCAATATATTCATTTAGTATATATTCCCCATCCACCAGAGTGCTCTATTCCTATGGACATATATATATATACATATATATATATATATATATATATATGAATATAACCAGGCAGCTGTCCTGCATTTAAACATGTATTATTAAAAATAACTGATAAACACTGTCCATTTAACTTTTATTAATAGGATTGAAATTTTGTAAAATGTTCCAAAGTTGGTAGGTTTTCAAGTTCTAAATCTTTCCACCATCATCGGTCATTATCAAAAAAATGTAATTAATATTATTTAAAATGTAATTAATGTCATTTTTTTATAATCTTATTTTTATATTTGAAGTGGTGTTTTTTTTAATGAGTAATCATCACTAAATCTGTTTAAATGTTTTTCTCAAATCTGTAACTGAAACCTATGTAACATGCTGATGGCATCATCTTCACTCGTGGATGCTACATGCGTATAAAATCATTAAAAATTATATTAATTACACTTTGAATAACATTAATTATACACATATATATATATATATATATATATATATATATATATATATATATATATATATATATATGTATATATTGTATAAATGCATGTGTATGTTTCTATTTGTTTTTATTTGAAGCTCGGCTCAAGTCCAAACCAGTGGGGAGGGTCAATATGCCTTTAAAATCAGCTCTGGAAATCCTCCCTTTTATCTAACTCGAACACAAGACCACCAAGAAAATACACAAATATCTTTCTGTGTTGAGCTCTTGTCTAAATAAAAATGGGGAGGGTGGGGGAAGATTATATTGCACCAGTCTTCCATGTGGGGAGGGCCTGCCTCGAAAACTATTTTTCAATTTTGACTTTTACTGAAGTAATAAAGGAGTGCTTCGGATTCATCGTGTCTGTGGCCCGGGCTCAGGGGTCCATAGGGGAGCCGAGAGCAAAATGAGACGCAGGAATATCATGGGACCACAGAAAATGTTAGAATATTTTTATCTACCTGTACGTACTGAGAGAATCATGCTTAAATGCTTAACCTCACATGACGAAATCACAAGACAGCACAGTATTTAAGGAAGAAAATGGGAGTCAGAGACATCATAGAATCTATTAGAAAACTTAAATGGCAATGGGCAGGCCATGTTGCAAGAATGACAGATAACCGATGGCTATCACGACTCACTATATGGATTCCCAGAGATCACATGCGAAACTGAGGCTGGCGGAATACAAGATGGAGAGATGAACTCGACAAATTTAGAAAATATTGGCTCCACAACGCCCACGATAGAGAGGTGTGGCGAATCCTGGGGAAGGTCTATGTCCAACCATGGACATTAAAAGACTGCTGCTGCTGCTGCTGCTGCTGCTGCTGCTGATGATGATGATGATGATGATGATGATGATGATGATGCACAGGTTTTTTTCAAAGATGACAATAAGATATAAAAGCAGAGGCCTAATAGAAACTTTGTACTTCTTGATAAAAATTCCCCTCTCTGAGACACTGGTAGCAATGATAAAATTAGACAACTCACCTAACAAGTAGGCCTTACACAATGTTTGTGTATTCAAGTGTGTATGTGTGTGTATGCCCATGTATGAAAAAGTATGTATATTTGCGAGTGTCAGTGTATACAGCAATATTGTAAATATCATAGATGCAATTTTTGAATAGGTTTTGATGAAGTGATTTTCAGGCAGGGTCAGCACCCCATAATCCTTTCCATCAATGGGACTGCTTGCTAAGTATTGCTTCACAATATCCATAGAGTTCTAGCACAAAGCTATGTGTGTGGCCTACTGAACAAGGATCGAAGTTAATAAAGGCTTAGGGGCGTACTTACAGGGAAGTGCTGGGGTGTCGAACCCTCCCCTATGCTCTCTCTCTCTCTCTCTCTCTCTCTCTCTCTCTCTATCTATCTATCTATCTCTCTGTCAGCTAATTTCTCCCCTATGTTTTTTTTTTTTAAAAGAAATCTAGTAAATTTAAAAAATTTTTGAAATGGATCATCAAAATAAATGAGATTTTTGTATGCATTCATAGGCAGGCATGTCCGCACCTGCGGTTAGAGACCTGAGCTCCGGAGGGGAGGTGTGATCTTTGAGGTGCCCCTGCAACAATTAGTGAGATTTTTAAAAAGCTGGTGGGTACATTAGAGGGTTATGTTGGGAGGGGGGTCATGTTTTGGGGCGAAGGAGCCCCAACACTCCCTCTTCTATACCTCTGGCCATGTCAACTTTTTCTTGAAGTTCAATTCAAAATTTAAATTACCTGCCGCATTCTTAGCTAATTAGAGGCTTGCTTTCTCCTCCCTGATTACTGTGTAATGGCTAGCCAACTTGCTAACCGATACTCAATAGCGGCTCAATAGCGGCTATCTATGCAAAAACACATCATATAGCCATTTTGAAATGGGCAATTCCTGTTGGCAATTTTAAATAGCTAAAATTGGCTGGATTTTTACCGTTGTTTACATCGAATGATTTTTTAAAATTCTCACATGCTCATTATAACTGTGATCCTTAGATAATTTTATTGGTCACCTTAAATAGTCAAAATTAACGTTAATAAGGAAGGAAATCTACACATAATGCCTGGCTACCAAATAGCATTTTTTTTTTTATCTCTATACATAAATCTAGCCATTTTTAGCTAAGAAAATGGCTACATGATCCATTTTTTCTAAGATCGCCCGAGAGGCGCCTATACAACATATCTATTCTCCAGCTTGTGAAATACAGGTGAACAGAAAGACGTAATTCTGGTGTCTAACTGACTAGGGAAAACAGTCCTAAATGTTTAATAAAATTAGTCATGTTTTGATTTATTAAGTCCAGAGTGATAAAATGAAAATGTTATTTATAAAATGATAGATATTTCAATTTATTTACTGTAGTATTTATTTGTCATTGAATAAGTAATATTTAAAAACATTCAATCGTCACTTATCAGAGCAGTTGAGTTCTGATGTGTGAAAAGAAAGTGGTCCCGATTGTTAAGATTCACGCTTTCGTTCAATCGATGTTTAAAAGATTTCAAATTAAATTAAAATTCCTGAAGAAAATAAACAGAGAAAAAAACGGTATGTAAATGAAATTATTAGCAAAAAAAAAAAAAAAAACAGTAAAAAAGTTCAAAACGAGAATGCCATTCAATGATCCATACTAAGTCTTATGTCACAAACGGGGTTCTTGTGACTTTTGTTTTTGCCAATTGAAAATAAAATTCAAATTAAATTCATGGACAAAACAATTAAAATACAATCATAATGTTCATAATTGAAAAGAGGAAGTTAATGCTATATTCAGTTGGGGTAAAAAGAACTAATACTACAATTTGATCTCGAATTAAGGACAGTAGAAGGCACATTTCGATCTGCTCTGATAGTGTCATTTAATCTATAGTAATAAATTCGTCAATATTTACTTTATATCACTGTTTTTTATTTACGCAATGTTACTTATTTTATAACTATTTATCGAACGAATAAAAACATCACTTATCTTATTCTTTAGAAATGTTCCTATCACTTTTTTTAAGCCAGAAATAAAAGTTATGACTTTTTTCTTCCAACCAAATCACCAACAACGTCTTTACCAGACGAGCTATGGCGTTTAATAAGTCAATGATGACGACGCATTTCTTGCAAAAAACTTTTTTCTACTTGGAACATCCGCTCGTCCTACATAAAATGATTCTTACAGTTATAGATTTACAGCCTTATCAAATAGCACAATAAATGTCACAATAAGAGAAACAAGATACAGAAAACTTTTAAAAGCAGACACTGATTTTATGTAAGATTCTTTTTCATCGTCCATTACTTCCCTTCTTTCAATTTTCGCGGCAAAAGTGTGTGTGTGACTTTGAATCCAACTTTTTAAAAAATTGAGTCAAAAAACATCTTAAAACACCTAAAAACATATAGATTCTTCATTTATATATATATATATATATATATATATGTGTGTATATATATATATAAATATATATATATATGTATATATATATATATATATATATATGTGCGTGTGTGTGTGTGTGTGTGCATGTGTATATATATGTGTGTATATGTATATATATATGTGTGTGTGTGTATATATATATGTATATATATATATATATGTATATATATATATATATATATATATATATTACATTATTGATGAATTAGATGTGACTTTAATTGTCAACTTTTATTTTATTAAGATTTTACTTGATTTATTAAAAAGATTACTTAATTCATTGCTAAGTAGATTAAATAAAGATGTTACTTATTTTATTGACAATTATTTAAACTGCAATTTCTGACATCTAAATGTTTCCAAAAACATCTAGATTTAGATGAAAACATCTAAATTGGCAACATAAGCGTGTCTCGTTGTGAGGTGTACGTATGTGAATATATTTAGGCCACAGTCCTTTGCTTTGTTAAAAAAAAAAGACCATAAACAAGGATTTTTTATTTCACCTTTTAATTAACTTTTTATAATGAGCGATGCACGTCTTATTTCAATGAGTATAGTAAGAGGAAGATAAAGGAGACATGTTGCAACAAGGGACAGTTGGGACAAGTCTTTTTCCTCCAATCAGAAACATGGTAGAGTGATGACACTTATTCTGTACCTGCACGATTATACTCTCCCCACACCAGGAGAACAGAAGACACATTCATCATCTACTGCTGCATTTACAGGAGGAAAAAAATGTTTTGGAGGTATGAAAGTGATTTTTTTCATAAGCCGTATTTTTGTGATACTGCCCTGACCATTCGCATGAATTTATCAAAACTTACCTAGTTTGAATCGTTTTGTTGACTTCTGAATGACATGGTTAGCATGTGTCAAAGTCAGTGCGTCTAGCTAGCACATGATGTTCTGTCATGGCTGATAGGGTTGAAAACGGTTACAGTAACATTTTGAGATGTCTGTGTTTTGAAAGATCAATTCTTCAAAAAGTTAACTAGCCGTGTCATTTTAAGGCGTCTATGTATTTAACATCCAATTTTTTTTAAGTTTTAAAAAAGTTATCAGTTGTGTCATTTTGGGTGGGATGTGAGTGTTTTTATAAAAAAGTTTCAAAAAGCTTATTCTATTCTATTATATTATATATCATTAGCTTTGTCATTTTGGGATGACAGTGCACCTTTCAGGAAACCAAACATCACAGTTTACATTCACTTGAGTGTGACAAAAATCAGTTATCAAAACATTTGCAGTTTTGTACCTGGAATACATGTTTAACAAGAGTTTGTTGCATTGCAAATAGTTCCATTCTTCCTGTCTAACAATGGAACATAGAAAGATTTAATAGCATTTGTAACATCTGCACATTGACTTAAGAGAGGCCTATGTTCTATGCATAAACAAACAAAACTCAATAACTATTATTTGATGAATAAATAAACATCACAATCGATAATTGAACAAACATAGTTCAAAATTTGAAGTCATGTAGAAAAATTCCAAAAATGAATAAATATGGTCAGAAAAAAATTCTATTTATGACATCACTGGCATTTTCAAAGGGAAAACATTTAAAGTAGAGTAAAGAAAACATCTACAAAGATCTAGATTCTAAAGAATTTACATTTTATCAATAAACTATACCCACCAAAATAAGGTCCCAAATGGCCAAAAAGGCTTTTTGTTTTAATGAAAAAAAGAACAAAGAGAGTACTGTTGCCAATTTTCTAGTCTGTAGACAAAACGGTATGGCCAGGAAGGCTGAAAAATACAAATGGACAAACACAACACAGATAAAAAGGATAAAATCCTTTACCACCTTTGGTTATTTATTAATACTATATTATTGTGTATGAATAAATAATACTATGATATTATTACAAAACAATAGATATTTACAGAATACTATGCTCATTGAGACAGAAAGCAAAAGTTAATTGATGAAATTTATCGTATTAGTAACTTGTTGCAACTGTCCCTGATTAGTGTTGCAACTATCCTCAGGATTGGGGTCAGTTGCAACATCTGATTTCTTCCATTCAAACAAATATTGTGAATGATATGTTGTCAATAATAATGGGTAATTAGCAGGCATATGTTTGAATTATATGTAAGAAGTTGGTTAGTCCAGTCCAGAGTAACCAAGAGAAATGTGAAAGGTGTTGCAACAGTCCCTAGTCTTCCTTAGAGTCCAAACATTTATGATCTAGCTCTTCCAACCATACGTCTGGTCAGTGACCATTATCAAGATTGGGGGTGAGGGGAACGTGCATGTTGTTGTTCGTTGTTGTTAGGAACCATCCACTAAAACTTTAACCAAAACTATTCACATAGGTTTCTATAGTTTTCAAGTTGGTCTGGGTGGCTATCTACGCTTGTATCATGTGTTCAGTTCACACCAAAAGAGCTAGAGAGCTGAAAATTTAAGCACGTAGGAGAGAGTCAGGCATGTTGGACCTATGGGTTTGTTAGACCACCCATAATCTCTTTGGTATCTCAGCAGCTGTAGAATCTAGCTCTCTTCTGAAGAGACCTGTCTTGGCAAGCTCTTTCGCAAAATATTTCCATCACCTTTGAGAATGCTACAAATCTCCATGGTTGATTTTGTGATTTGAGGTGTCAAAAGTAAATTTTGTAATTTTCACATTTGCTGTAATTTCTCCCTAAGTCCTGAGAATCTAAACTCTCTACTTATTCTATCCTAATCAGTAGTGAGTTATGTACAGCTGACCGTTACTTTTTTGTGTTTATACTTTGACTTCCATAAGTATTTTGCATAGGATACTGGAATATTGCTATGGGGTAGGTTGGACCAAAATGCTTGAGGCAGTTGTCAAATTTACTCCATGGAATTTTCTTTGTGAAGCTCAACTATATTCCACCAGCTAACTCAGACTACTATAGTTTTCTCTGAAAGCATTTGATATACATGAACTATATGTTAATTTTGTCTTCAGAAAACCTAGTTATAGGGTCATCAGATGTAAAATTGCTATCAGGTGTAAATGGTTAGAAAATATCAATGCAATACCAATTGTGCAACACATAATGGTGCTTTGGTTCAATATGCATTGGAAGAGATTGGGAACCATGTTCTGATGAATCTATTGCTGAGAAATCTGCTTGACAATTTCTCTATGAAGAAGTTATTGAGAAGGATGATAAGGAGTTTATTGTTAGCTATTTGAGGCAGTCCAGAAAAATCTCCAGTAAATTTACTCCCCCCCCCCATTTTGACATTTCTAACATTGACAAAGAGAATGTTGTCAAGTGTCTGTCTCCACCCATCTCAGCTGGAGGTACCAAAAGTGCAATTTTGCACTTTCCTGTTGACTTAACAGCATTTAACAGTCAGTAGGTTAACAGAGTAAGTCTGAGTAGGCCCTACTTAGTATGAAAGCTTGATAACCAACTCGTACCAGACTATACAAAAACTTCATAGTTAATACAATACTAATATCTGCACCTTGTGTAAATGAATCACTAAAACCTGCACGTGTTCCTGAAGTAATTATCTAACGAATCATCTAAAAATTTTTAAAATAGATCTTATACCTAAAATTATTTTTTTAAACATAGATCCTTTATCTGAAAAATACCAGCAAAAAATTTGGGCTTTGTTGGTCAAAAAAAATCATGGAGACCCAAAAAAGCAATTTTTTTTAAATAAAAAAAAGTATTCTTAAATGGTGCTTAGTGCTGTATCAATGCAAAGTTGTAGCCCCCAAAATGTGACCAGGAGCACCTGAAAGACACACGCAATCACATACATAGATAGACCAAGACATTCCAAGAGAAAAGAATCTGTAGTCAACTTGGCCGATTGTTCAGGCCATTTAGCAAGCTATGGTGATTTGATCGAAACTAGTTAGATTCTGTAATTTCTATTCATTGTGTCTGAATACATTTTAAAGGTTTACAAAATAAAATTTGTGTAATTCTTTTTTGTTACAGGTCCAATGTGCCCCGCATGATGGTCTAACGTACCCCTGCCATGTTGCATGTTAGACCTTTTGACGAATCTTCTTGAATCTTAATTTCCATCCCTACAACACAATTCGGGAAGGACTTGCTACTGGCAAACATTAAGCAAGATGTATCACTGCCACCCTGTGTAAGAATCTGAGACATTCACAAAGCAGTTACCTGACAATAAAGAGTTTTAAAAGTGAACCAACATGCCCCACTTTGTCCCTGCCATTCTAAAGATATTGCAACAGCCCCGAGTCTGACAAATTTTATAGAAAGGATGGTTGAGCTAGGGAATAATTAGACCGTTTATTACAACCACGATTACAGGCATCTCAAGTAAAGGAGTGGCCCATGTCAGCAGGAAGGACAAATCCTAGGGACTGGAGTAAAATCTCTCCATTCCTAATCTAATATTGAGAAAAAATTATTTATTGTTCTTTTTTTTTCAGATTACTTCACTAAATACTTTTTTAATTTCGCAGTTTGAATTAAAGTTGAATTAATTCCTGAGTTTGGGTCCGGCAGCATTCATACTTATTTCTTTTCAAAAACATTTTTCAGTGATCATAGCACAACAAAAGGCAAGAAAAGTAACTTACTTATTAACCACCCCTTTTCCAACTTTCTTATTGATCATCCCGAACATGGCATTCTGTAAAATGACCTTGGTCATGTGACAGCTTCTATTGAGTGACTGACCAGACCTTTCTATCCATCTATTTCTCTATCTGGCTGTCTATCTATCTATCTCAGTCTGTTCAGATATATCGATCAATCAACCAATCTCAATTTGTACATGATCTATCTGTCTATCAATCAATTTAAGTATCTATCTATCTCTATGTGTTCATATCTATCCATCTATCTATCTATCTATCTATCTATCTCTGGGTGGTCATACCTATTTATCTATCTATCTCAGTGTGTTCATATCTATCTATCTGTCAATCTCAGGGTGTTCATATCTATCTATCTATCCATCTAAATCTGTCCAAATTTATCTATCTATCTATCTATCTATCTATCTATCTATCTACCAATCTCAATTTGTTCATTATCTATCTATCTATCTATCCATCTATTTATCTATCCATCTCAGTGTGTTCATATGTCTATATGTATGTATGTATGTATGTATGTATGTATGTATGTATGTATCTATCTATCTATCTATCTATCTATCTATCTATCTATCCATCCATCTCATTCGGTTCAGATTCATCTATCTATCTATGTACCCATCTCAATTTGTGCACTATCTATTTATCTATCTATCTATCTATCTATCTATCTCAGTCTATTCCTATCTATCTATCTATCTATCTATCTATCACAGTGTGTTCATATCTATCTATCTATCTATCTATCTACTAATCTCATTCTGTGTATTATCCATCTATCTACCTATTTATCTATCTCTTCTTTATATCTACAAGTATACATATGTCAGCCCATTCATATCTAATCCTGACCCAGTTCATGTCGAGTGTGTGTGCACGCATACTCTCAATCTGTAATAATTAAATCAGAACATAAAGCAATCCCCTTCCCCCCCCTATAATTATCATCCTTTCTTTTCATGATGAATGAAATTCCCTTTCATCATTACAATAATCACAATTAGTAAAGCTTTATATCCAATATAAGTATTAACTGCTGCTAATCAACATGACAAAATCTCATGTCTGCAGGCTAAAGTATGTGTGTGTGGTCGTTTAATAGGAATGTTCGTATTCAGTTTTTTTGTTGGTCTTTTTAGTGACTGTCAACCAAAACTGTCACCTAAAACTGTCAACACCGGTTTCTTTGGTTTTTAAGTTAGTTTGGCCAGCTAGCTGGCTATGTATGTATGTATCCTGAATACAGGCTGCATCAATGGAGTTGGGGGCTGAAAATTTGAAGATTTACTCTTAATTATATCTAGAAAGAAAGTTTTATTTGTTTTTAACCCCCCCCCCCGCCCATTGGTTTGTAATGTAAATTTATGCAACTTCTGCTTGCTGGAGGTGCTGTCAGCTCAGTTGGTAGAGAAAAAGTTGTGTTGAATTGCAATATAAATTTATACTAAATTGATTCCTTAGAGAGTGTTCAGGCTTGTTTTTTTGAAATTCAGACTTTTTTTAGGAATCACCATCCAACAAAAGGTGAGAAAAGTAACTTATTCATAGATCTCCTTTTTTTCCAAATTTTTAATTGATCTCCCCCCAGCACAGCTCACTGCCAAAAGATGTAAATCATATAATGGTTTCTCTTGAATGACAAACCAGTCTTTGGATTTGAATGTATTATTTCAATTTCAAAAAATGATTATAAAGCAGAATAGTAATCTATATAGGTATGATAACGGATCAATAACTCCATAGCATGACACAGTTAGCTGAATTTAGATCTGAAATTTTCATTGTATAATGTTTCATCTACATGATTTCTGGTGAAGTATTGGGTTTAGGGCAATGACAAAGTATAGGATATGTTGAAAAATGATTATTTGTTTTGTAAAATGAATACTTTTTTTTATCATTGGGCTATAGATATATTGACTTTCTTCCTAAATACTCCCACTGGGACCTTACACTTATCCCAGTTTCCAAAAGTCTGCAAAATCATCTTTTGGGACCACCATTAGCAGCCTCGTCCATTACCCTTGATTTTGTCCACAAATTTCTAAATCTCTTTGGGAAAACCCAGAAGTTTTAGGCACAAAATCTGGTCAGCAGTGGAGCTGACATATCTGGTTGATGCAATATTTTGCCAAAATACCCTGAACAAGATGTAAAGCAAGATTTGCTTGGTTATTGTCACACATTATACTAGCCAACTCAATGGCATCTTACTGCTGACAGAGTCACCTCACAGTGTCTGCTCACGCATGCGCTGTAAGGTCCCTTGTAATTGGTTGTCATATTAAATCAAGGTTATATTAGTTGTTCGCCTAGAGATATCCAAAATTGCTGGATACTTTCGGGACAGACCTGATACATATATACATGCACATAATCATACATTAAGAAATGGATATATGATCAGACAAAATTATCATAAATTGAGTCATATCATATTGAAACTCTTATTTGAAATGATCACTCGTCATTACTCAGTTAATGTTTCACTTGGCCTAGGTAACATAAATAGAATAAACAATTAAAGAAAATGGAGCAGCTGCAACAATCAAGCCTGCGACCGATATGGTAGCCACTTCAACATAGCATTGCTCTTACCATTGTGCTAAACAGCTGCCAGTAATGCAAACACCTAAATAACTGTTTTCACTCCAAATTCTAATCTTGTTTATTCTTGATTTATATCTGTTCTATTTGTTTCTTTCAGCGCTAAACAGCTGCAAAGACTCAAATAACTATAAGTGTATATTTGCTAAAATATAATTATAAATGTGCTATTTTAGATTAAAGAAACAGCCAGGAAAATAATGCATTCATAATCATTCTGTCAGATTATATATCTATTTCTTAATGATATGATTAATTGTCTGTATTAAAAAAACGATAAATCAGATATGGACACTGAATGAACAGGACAAGGTTTGGATATAATGCAGTTATTCCGGCATATGTCTTACCATCTGGTTGTTTAGCTCAATGGTAAGAGCAGCATCATGTCAAGACGGCTTCCTATCAGACGCAGGTTTGATTCCTGCTGCAGCCCATTACTTTGATTGTTTATTCCATTTTACGCTGTCTAGGCCAACTGACACATACACCATATAATAATGGGAGATCAGTTCAAATAGATTTTAAAATAAAAATGATGCTTTTATTATTATTCTGGAAGATTACATATCTTCTTAATAATGCTCATATATATATATATATCACATAAATGCATATGTACAGATATATGTGCATGTGTGTACATATAAATTAGTATGTGCGTACACACATAAACACACGTGTGTATGTATATGTGTGTGCATGTGTTTTGTCTGGTGTTGAAAAATATTTTACAATTGGAGTTTTATTTCATTTTTAATTAGAAGAGAAATAGCTCTAATCACTTGATTATAATTATAAGAAAACACAATAAATACAAACCAGAAGCCATTTTTTATATGCATTCATACATCTCTATAAGACACTTTTCAGTCAGTTAGTCAGTCTGTTGGTCCCTAATATGTTAAATATCCATTTCTCAGCTGTATCAAGTTGAATTGATATGAAACTAAGTCCAGACCTTTTGGTGGACAATCTTGATCTCCCACTTCTTCCTCCTCCTACTCCTGTTACTACTACCACAACTAGTAATGCTGCTACTACTACCAGGGCTGGCTTTGAGCCATAAGAACCAATAGCTCCCGATTGAGCCTCGCACTTGGGTATATTCTAGACTTGTCAAATACATATGATACATTGCAACATTTACCTGACAACACATAGCTGGTTTTACAGAGACCATCTATGATTTTAATTTTTTGTTTAGATTTTCAAATAGTCAGTTACGTTTGCTTATACTGTTTATATTTTTAATTTTTTTTCATGGTACTTGAATTAAATGAGGTTAATCAATTAGAGAAGTGCGTAAAAAATTTATTTCTGTGAAATTATCAAGCACAAACTTTGATTGCTTTTCATTGTACCATAGAGACATAAAGTCTGTAAAAAGATTTATTTATATTTCTATGAATCTACCGACCATGACTGTTAACCAGTGACCCCGCAAAAAATGTTTCTAATTGAATCCCTCAGCTGCTAAGGCCGGCAGTGATTACTTCTACTACTTCTACATTTAGAATCCCTTTTAAAATATTTTTGTAATGGATGATATGAACACCATTGCAATTATGGCTCTTATTACTCTCCTCTCTCTCTCTCTCCCCATCCCAATTTGATAAAGACTTTGATTTTCTGATTCAAATGATCTTATGCCATTCTACTTCTCCATTTACAACACTTATTCCCTCCCCGCCACTTGAGATGTTCCCCTATAAACATATGTTATGAACATAACTTTTCCCATTCCAAATGCAAGTTGAAAAAACTCCTTATAAACTCTAATTTACGAAAAATGTTTCAAGTTTTAACATTGGAGAACCTAGTTTTTCTTTATGGTGAAGGGGTGATGAAATGAGGCAAATCTAATGACAACATATCTGCATCACACATATATGAATCACTGCAGCCTGCATATCTGAAAAAAAAGATATTTTGAGTAAAATTATCTAAAATAAATACCAACATAAGATTTTGGCATTGTTGGTCCAAAATGACCATAGAAAAAACAGAAAAAAATGTTATTAGATAGTACCAAGTGGTGTGAATTTTCATGCAAATTTTCAAAGTTAAGCCCAAAAAATGTGACCTAGAGTGCCCCTATTCACATATACAAAAATACACAGATGAATAAAGAGAGAAGAATTTGCCATCCACTTGGCTGGTTGGTCGGGCAAGCCTATTTCAAAGGGCAATGGTGACTCCATTACAAAAATCCGTGTGTGTGTGTTTGTGTGTGTTTATGTGTGTGTGTGTATTTGAATATGCACAGCAATTACTTGACAACTGGCCATTATTCATAGTTGACTTTTGCCAGATATAATAGTACACATGGCAGTATAGTATCAAGTTTGAAGTTTTTGGGATCAGCAGTTCTCAAGAAATCTACCAAAATTTTTAAAATTTAAGATCAATAGATCTTTCTCCATAGTTTTATAAATAATCTCCTGTGACTTCCGCTCTTTAGAATTATTTGAATTTAGATATGAAATATCTAGATTGACAACACTGAAGAGAAGTAACTTAAATACTTTGAAGCCATAGTTTCAAATGACAGACAGAAAATTATTTTACATGATAATTATGGCAGGCTGCTCAACATACCATAAAGTCAAACCTCTTCCAAACATGCACTTTTGGAATTGGCACAGCCCTGGAATGTTGAGAAAAATTGAATTGTCTATCTGGAACATTATTTGCATTAACTCTAATGACTCATAAGTGAGAAAAAAATCAGAAAACCCTCGAATAAAACTTACAAACAAGGAATAATAAGAATTATACCATAATTCATTTGAGCTATTGGCCTCATCTTGGTTGATATAATTGGGATGTTTCGGCTGTTGTACCTTTGACCTTCTTCGGGTTTTTGTCATATTCAGTAATATTCTCGGAATTTCTAACAAAACCCTTTATTCGATCCATGGCAGTAGATTGTTCTTATTCTGTTATTTGAGATTCTGAGATTGTCACTGAGTATAACAAGCACCTGAAGAAGGTCAGAGAGTGTGATGGCCAAAACGTTGTGAATATAACAACCAAGATGAGGACAAGATTTCAAATTAATCAGTGAAAAATAATGATAATTCCTCATCTCAGAAACTCAGACAACAATTCGAAGGTATCCATTTGCCACCTTACAAGGAAAAATGTGACACAAGGCCCCTTTGAATGTTGAGTACTTAGCACATAACATAAAATCACATTGTGTGTCACCCAGAAATTGCACATCTCCCATGGTTATTGCCACAAGTATCAGTCCACTCAGCACGATGAGGAGGTGCTGCCATGGGACAGATCCCCAGGCATCATAAAAGATTTTGTATTTATTCAGTACAAAGCCAAAAGTGTAGGGCACCCAATGCGGATTGAACTCACCACAGAGCAGTAAACGTCTGCTGGCAAGACATCTGATGGAACGCTTTATATTCTTGATTATAGCTTGAAGATAGAAGAGAAAAAATATCAGTTTTAATTCACATTGCACAGAACTCAAGTGTTGGAAGTGGACACTTAACAATTAATGCGTTATTCAGATACTATCTATTTGATATGTTGAATAAAAAAGCTATGAAAGCCAGTGTCCATTGCCCTGAAACACTCAAAACATGTCATTCTATGTTTTTGTTCATATCTAAGAGTGTAGACCTTTCATATTTTGCTTATATAACGCAAGAATATTTCAAAATGAAATGGTTTTGTAGGAAAAACATCAGCCCAGCTATCCATCCATAGCAGGGGGCAGGAGTGGATCCCTGCCTCTCCCAAGGGCATTAATGCATAGTGGACACCAACTATCTCAGTTGTAATCTGAATTCGGTTTGCTGATTCTATTTTCTATGTTATTCAGATTTTATTTATTTGCTATGTTTAATAAAAAAGCAATATACAAAATAATAAACATAAGATTAACTCTTGTCATTCACTGGTTTTTCTTCCGTGGTTTCGATTATCTGTTGTTCAGTGATAAAGAATTTAATAGAAACATTCATTTTCAAGTAATCATTAATCTTTGTATACATATAAGGAGTAATGCTCATGTTACTTTTTATATACATATATATAAATACACATACAGGGGGTATCAAAAAGTCTTTGTACCACCACATAGTTATTGGCTGGATTTTGATCTGAAGTTTTCACTCTATAATGTTTGATCTACAAGACTGATATTGACAAGGAAGGAGATTTAAAGGAAAAAACAAGCTTGGCTGTGCTAGGGTCAAACTTTCTTGCTTTGTTAAAATCTAAAAGATTAACCAAACAATTTATTTCTTCATAAAATATCATTCTAAAACTATGTGTCCCATTTCAACTCAAATTCAAAGGAAGTCAACCTGAGTTGATCTTTAGGAGTGGGAACGACATCGTCATCGATTTTTCTATACGTCACCAATATTTCCGTTTGTCACTGTGTATTCATGCATGATGTCACTGGTTTTTGGCCTGGTCATTTGCATCCGTCATTGATATTCGATATGAAAATATAGACAAAACTCTACAGTAAGAGTTTAACAATAAAAAAATTACTGTGTACATTAAATGCTTTTTCCATCAATAGGTTATGAAATACCTAAGTATATATGCTTACAAATCTATTTATACATAAACGCACACACGTATCTATATATGTATACTAACATATAGGGCACCTTGCTTTGGAAGAATAGTTAGAGAGTTAGTCTCGTTGGCCATTACTATTGAGTAATGAGTTTGATTCTCACTTGGTGGTCCAGACTTGTGCCCTTTTGCTAGACAAAGTTAATGAATAACAAGAGCCTGCCTCTTGTTGTAGTTGTGTATTTCCTACTGATGTTGAATGCAGATTTTTAAGGAAGGCAGACCTCACTTGAAAGACTGGTGCAACACAATCTTCCTCCCTCCATTTCCTCCCATTTAGCCTTGTGCTGTGCTAAACTAAATTTGGTAAATATCAAGGCAGTAAGACAATCCTGACTTAAAAGACTGGTGCAATACAATCTTCCTTCCTCCATTTCTCCCCATGTGGCCTTGTTCTAAACTAAACTAAGTTTAGTAAATAATAAGGTAGGTAGACTAGGCCACTCCACTTAGAAGACTGGTGCAACACAATCTTCCTTACTCCATTTCCTCAAATTTGGCTTTGTGGTATACTTTGTTTAGTAAATATCAAGGCAGGAAGTTCCTCCTCCCTTGGATGACTGGTGCAACACAATCTTATTATGTCCAATCCCTTCTATTTGTTCTTGTACAGTACCAAGCTAAGTTTAGCAAATATGATGGCCAGTAGGCAGGCCAGCAGTCCCCTCCCACTTGGGAGACTGGTGCAACACAATCTTCCAATCTTTAATTCCTCCTATTTGTCGTTATGTTTTACAGAGCCGAGTTAATTATTAATACATCAAAAGCTTTTTAATCACCGCTACCCACAACAGACTGGTTTAATCACTGTTGCAGGGTTTTGGTTATTCCTTTGTTCTGACATTTATATGTATGTATGTATATATTTGTCTATGTACCTACCTGGAACTTACTCAGTCCTAATCATTCATGGTAAAAACTTGAAAATTTGCATTCACACTCATCTCAATGAGTAAGGAAAAGGATTTTCTTTTGTTTTTTTGAAAATTGCCCCCGAAAATAGGCTTTTAAGAGGGTTCAATATGTGATTCAAGTTTTTGCTAAATTTAGTGACCAAAGCCTAACAAGAGGTGAGAAAAGTAACTTATTCATTGTTCACTCCTTTTTTCCCAATGTTTTCATTGATCATCCCCAACACAGTCTATACAGGTGGAGGAGTATCATAATTTTCTTTAGAGTGCAGGTAATCTTTGTTGTTAGTCATGAGCAAATTATTGGAAGCCTGTCTGTCTGGGGCAAGTGTCCTTACTTATTAGGTTGTAGACTTACCAGTTGTAGAAGCACAAACTTAACCATCCCCTCACCTTAATCTCATCCACAGAAATCTCTTCATAGAGAGCCAGAAGTTGTAGACCTGAACTAAAGAGGAGCTCATCAGACCTGGGTGATGTGATATTTTGCCCCCCCCCCTCTAAAAAAAACAAAAACAGCACGAAACATGAGGAATGACTTGGTCATTGTGATTGTGATGATCACACAGTATAGAAGCTTACTAACTTCCAAGTGAGTAATACCACCAGAAAGTGTCTGTTCACACTTGGATAGATAGATCCCCACTCATTGGTAACCCAGTTACTTGAAAACTGCGCAACTGGCTCTGAATAAATAACAATAAATCATCCGTTTATCTTTGCTGCCATAAACAGAATGATCATTCAACATTTATCCTAAAAATAATATGGTAATATCGAATGAATCCCACAAATCTCCCCAATAACAACAGAAAAATGTGGCAAAAGCAAAAATAAAAAGTCTGGTTAATCACTGAATAGAAACAGCCTTGACACCAACATCTTTGGCGGCATGCTGTGTTGGGGCTGATCAATTAAAAAATTTGCAAAAATTGTGATCAATGAATAAATGACTTTAATCGATTTTTGTTTGGCTGTGATCACTAAAAAAGTTTGATTTAAAAAAAAAAACATGCATTAACGCTCCTGGACACAAACTAGGGGTCCAATTTAGTGCAAATTTACATAGTAAATTAAACCCATCAATAAAAACATACTTGAGGGAAGGATTCAAACAAAAATAGTTTTCTCTAGATATGTAAGGAGTAAATGATTAAATTTTCAGCCTTATAGCTCTCTTGGTGTGACCAGTACACATGATGCATACATATATATCAACCAACCTGTCCTACAAACAAGCAAAAAACATTTAATAACCTATTAGAATACAACTACAACAATGGATAAAATATGTGAATGTGTTGTAAAAATATGAATAAATATTATAGAAATGTTCACACCATGACCATAACTAGATTTCCTTACATTAGGTAGAGCCGATCAGTTTGCTAATCTATTTTAGAATTCTCTAACTCGGTGATTTTTCATCAATTTAAGGACCAATTGTATGAAATATAGTTAAAGTTGAGGTGCAGAGTGATACTATTCAAGGATTCAACACTCTACAGTATTGGAAACAAACTGAATCTTTTATTATATCTGATGAATAAAAGTTGAAATAAAATGAGATAGAGAAGAGAGAAAAAGCTAACGAGGAGTAAGAGAAGGGAAGAATGGTTCAATTGAAATAATCATGTTTTAGATAAACTGTTATCAACTGTGTAATTTAATGAGGCTATAAATAATCAGTATGAATCTTTAAAGTAAAGAGGTAATTTTCCTTTTAAGCTTGACTTGAAAACTGATGCAACTTATGTTGACAGTTTTGCTTGAAGGTTTCTAACAAGGCTACTGATAGATTTACAGTCTGTTATTTACTTACAAGGAACTAGGAAATATACAATGACTTGGCGGAAAACAATTAATGATGTATATCATAATTAGCCATATCAAAAAGAATGAAATATTGTAATTAATTAGTTTAGATTTGTAATTATTTCATCTTATTCCTGTTGTTTTTTAGCGTAACACAATCCTCCTACCTCATAAGATGTGACAAAACCAATAATTACAAAAAATCAAGGCTACCGATAAGTTAACAATTTGTACTTTACTCACTGGAAATTCAGAAATATATGATAAACAGGTCTGAGTAATCACTCAATAAAAACTGTGACGAGACCAACGTCTTTTTGTGTTTGGGGTGATCAACTAAAAATTGGGAAAAAAGGGTGATCAATGACTAAGTTACTTCTCTCACCTTTTGTTGCGCAGTGATCACTAAAAAAAAGGCTAAATTTCCCACTTACAAGCGTGAATGCTGCCAGACGCAAAGGGATCAATTTAGCGTATATTTACATTGCAAATTGAACCTACATGGAGGAGGGGGATAAAAAACCCCAAAAAACGTTTTTTTTAATAAATATCGAACTTTTCAGCCTTCAAACTCAATTGGCGAGGCCTGCATGCGTGATAGAATACATATGTAGACAGACAAGAGATAGACCAACTTAAAAACTGAAGAAACTTATATTGAAAGTTCTGATTGATTTGAAAAAATATGGGTCTTGTACTAAGCTAAGCTTTGTAAACATAAACATGCGTATTTTTGTGTGTGTATAATTGTATATATATACCTTTTTAAAAAAATTATATATGTATATAAGTATTTAATTACGAATGCTTATTTTTAAAATATGAAGGCATGACCTCCCCTCTTGGAAGAATCGTGCAACGAAGACTTTAAAAAATTACAACTAACAACATCAGGAGAATGGAGAATAAGAGATGTGATACAAACATTTAAAGTAATAGAAGGCATTGACAACATCCCAGCCGGAAAAATTCTTTAAAATGAATCAAGAGGAAATATATAGAGACCATTGCAGAGAAGAATTCAAGGAAGGGGTTCTTCTCGTAAAGAATTGTCAACAATTTGAACAAATTAATGGAATCAAGATCTAGAATGAATAGAAGCTAAAACAGTGAACAGCTTTAAATATGAACATGACTGTTACACAACCAACGAAAAAAGCAACTAAATAAAAACTTTTGAAAAGAGACAAATAACAAAACTCTCAAACAGTAGGAGAGATACAAGCACGAATAGGTACCAATATTTTACTCGTAGTCTATCTTATCTAATTCCGTTTCCTCACGTTTGATTTGAAAAATAATTGTGGATGACTCAAGTTCTTCCTCTCCAAAAGTGTATTACACTCCTCCATAGATTTTATCACTGATTTTGACTAGTTTATACCTTCATCTTAAATCTAAAAAAATAAGAGAAAGATGAAAACAAGACGAAATTATTAATAAAAATATTGTGTTACAATCGTTCATCCAATAACAGGAATAAATAAGAGATTTCCCGGTATTTTCTCGTCATTAACTTACTTAACTAGTTTTATTGACATACAATAAGAAAAGAGAAAAAACGATGAAAGAGATAATCTTGAATAACATTTCGACGCAATGCATGGAAGGTGGTCGCAATAATAGAGTTTCACGCCCTCGCACACTCAATGTTAAAAACGGCATAAAATAAAAAGTAGTTAGATAATTCATCATAGAAAAACTGACTTATCTTTTGAATTATATTGTTATTGCTTTGAATAAATTAAATAGATAAATTGTTTTTATTTAAGCGCCGTTTTTAACATCAAGTGTGCGAGGGTGCGAAACTTTACACTCGGGATCACCTTCTCTACAGCGTGCCAAAATTTTCGGCGGGAAATCGTCACCTGAAAAAATCAACAAACACAAAGCCTAATTTGTATAAAACTTGATTTTGTCGTCGTAATCTTTGTGCCATTAATAACATAGTTTGATTACATTGGTCGATTTTACAAGTATATTCAATAAAATTAGTTCAAATGTCTTAGAACATTCGAATTGCTTTTTGAGTATATTTTCCAGAGAATAGAAAAGAAAGAAGGAAAAACTGAATTATCTAAATTAAGATAATAATCTACGACAGTGTACGCAACGCCTCGCAACTTGGTATATTTATTTTTTGTCTGTAATACCCCAATGGAAAGGAAAATAGAGTCATGAGTATTATGTATCAGCATGCTCATGAAAAAGTTTCCTCCGTAGACTACTGAAATGTTTTGTCTCATTCATTTCATTTTTACAGTCGTTATAATAAGAACTTGACAAAATAATTTCATATCACCATATCAGATAGTATCGGTACACTAGTAATAAAGATAATATAAGCACTCGAGTACTACTAGTAAAAATAATGATAATAACAATAATGGGGCATTGTGTAAAACTGGCTCTCTCTATCACTGAGAAGTTGTTACAAATAATTTTCTCGAAAATGTGAATGATAGAGAGAAGGAGGAAATGGAAGAGAAGGAAGAATTTCGAAGAAGAGGAAAAAGAAATCCATGCTTTTTTTTCTTTCTTTATAAACTTTTTAAAAGGAGCACTTGCTCGACATAAGTGAAGTGTATACATTTGTGTTATTTAAGCGTATGGGGGACAATAATCAGTTATGTGTTGTGTGTATGTCTCCTTCCACGTGAAAACGATATCTGAATTACTTAAGAAAAAAAAACAAACCAAAAACAAAATGACAAGAAACAATTTATTCTAGGTTGCGGGGTCCTTAGCTGAGTAAGAGAAATTTGGGTTAAAAATTTTAAAAAATCATGTAAAAATGACGCTTCAAATTTTTTTTTCCCGATGTTATTATTATTGCAAATTTATTTAGTTGCATGGATTTTTGCACTGAAAGCGATATCTGAATTACTTTTTTAATACAAGGTTGCAGGGCTTGGTACAATATAAGGAAGGTGGCCCCGATTTGAATTCAGAAGTGACGTAATATGTGATCTGTGGAAAATTTATTAGTTGAGGCAAAACAATCTAACAATTCAATTTATTCAAAGCAATAACTATATCATTTGTTTTACTTCTGTTGTTTTTGTTTACGAATTCTCTTACTTCTTTTTATTTGTGCGCCGTTTCACATCATCAGAACATTACTTATTTCATATTAATAAGAATATCTTATTACTATAAATCAGATAAATTAAAATACAATTCATTTTATTACAATACATAAATAAATAAGACTATTATTGATAGTTTTACAACAATTTTTCGTATGACTTCTTCAACAATCGAATCGAGAAATCTGGAGTAGAAATCATAGAGAACCTAGATTGACGCTTCTAAGATTTTTTAAACATTATTTCAGATTTATTCAGCCTAATGGATTTTCTGAATTTTCAAGAAAGAAGAAAAAAGATTTTAGAAGTTGATGAAAAAAAGGAAACTAATAACAACGTTATTTATATTTGGCACGATGTCGATAAGGTAGTTCCAATTGTAAAGTTTCACACCCATGCACACTTGACGATGAAAACGTCGCACAAATAAAAACAATCTATTAATTTAATTTATTCAAAACAATAACAATATTATACATGCATTAAGTTCTCTTTATCTTCGATGAATTCTCTTATTTCTTTTTATTTGCGTGGCGTTTCCAATATCGAGTGTGCGAGGGTGTGAAACTTGACAATTAAGCACCTTCCCTACATTGTACTGAGAAAGAAAAATAGTATCGTTGTACGTATGGCGTTATTTATATTTCAATGAAGTACGAATAACAAAGTTTAGGAGTTTTCAAAATTGTTTTACAGGGTAGAAAATTAATCTGTTAAAGGTAAATAAAAATGGGGAAAGTTCAGAGGATATAGTAACTAAATAAGTTACTGAAAAATCACGTACGTACACACTTACTAATACTTACGCATGAAGGAGTAGGAATGAGTGACAAGAAGGAGAAAAAAGGGAGATACAATGAGAGTGTCAAAGTCATTGATAGAGAAGGAAATAAGGGAGATTTCACCAGAGAGGGTGACGGGTGACATAAGTGAGAAAATAGAGAGGGAGAAGATTTTTCCGGGCCACCGAGAGGGAGAGAGAGAGAAGGAAAAAATCAGTTTAAATAATTGAGTGGACAATGAGAGACACAAAGGAGAGGATATAAATAATGAGGGAGTTGAGGTTTATGAAGCGAGAGTGAAGTGACGAGGAGAAAGAAGATTGAACAAAGGAGAGGTCTGTGAGGGATATGAAGGAGATAATTCTGTAGATATAATGAGAGTTAGTCTAAAGAGAAAAGTGATATGTTGGATTTTAAGAGAGAGGGAGTTGTGAGTGATATTGAAGTAGGGCGTGATGAAAAGATAGAGAGAAACAGACACAACGACAGAGAGAGAGAGAAAAGGGGAGAGTGGAATAAACGGTGTGGTTTCATTAGAGAGTAGGGCAGTGACTATAAGACTTATAGTCACTTAGTATAAGTAATAAGTCACCGAGAAAAACGTGTACAGACGAAAAATAGTGACTATTAAGAAAAAGCCTGAAAAGGTTATACAGCTGGTTATATATTTATTTACAGAGGGTGAAAAGCAAAAGGTATAATTATGTATGGTTGAGGAAGTGTGCACAGAGAGACAGACACAGAGGGGGAAACAATATTTACTACACAGTATCGCCACGAGAGAGATAGAATGAGAGTCAGTGACTGAGTGAGAGTGAGTGACACTGATTAATATAGAGAGACTTTGAAGGTAGGGACAAGGCTTTTACCCGGGGTTGGGTGCATCAACAACAATAACAACAACAAAAAAGAAAACCCGCTGGAGAGAGTCACAATAAAAAGGGGTCATAAAGAGAGGGAGTCGGATAAAGAATGCACTATAATAGAGAGGGATGCAATGAGAGACAAAATGAAGGAGAAAGGTAATAACAATAGTGAAGGGGTTACACAGTAAAATCCATAAAAAGAGAGTGAAAACGAGAAGTGAAGTTATCCAAGAAAGAGATATAGTGAGTTTTATAGACGGGGTAGTTTACAATAGGAAAGGGGTTACAACTTGGATTTTCATATAGGGAGAGTGGAAACGATAAAGAGGGTTTCAGTAAAGAGGTTCCAAGGTGTGAGAGGAAGGAGAGCAGGGATATAGAAAGACTGAAGTAGTGATTGGGTTACAGTAATAGGGCTATCAGCAGAGGGGTGATACGAGAGAAGGAGCTGTAAGAACGAGGGTGCGAGAGAGCGACAAGAAGGAGAGCAGAAAAATAGAAAGACTGAAGTAGTAAATGGGGGACAGTAATAGGGATCTTAAGAGAGGGTGAGGACGAGAGGAGGGACTGTAACAAGGACGAAGCGGGAGAGCGACGGGAGGGAGAGGACAAAGACAGAAAGACTGAAGTATCAAGTGGGGGACAGCAATATAGTTGTACAAAGAGGGGGAATACGAGAGGAGTAGCTATAAGAAGGAGGTTTTGGGAGAGCGACGGAAAGGAGATCAAGCGGGAGATGCGTAAACTTAATGAGAGGGTTCCATTAGAAGGGGCACTGAAGGAGGGTGAAGGCGATTAGTAGTGTCGAACGACTGAGGGTGATAGTGAAAGAGAGGAGCGCTACTTGAGAGGTGGGCTGCCCGCGGAAGAACATATGTTGAGCTTAATTGCGTTGTGCGGCGGCCATATTGGTTGGTATTCATCTCTCGGCCGCCATTCGAGAGTGTCGCTCACACACAACAAGACAACACGCACCGCTCCGGAGCCTGGATATTATTATTATTATTATTATCACCAAAAATACTACTATTACTGCTCCTTTTTATTCCTTTTTGGATGCTAAACAAAACGAAAAAGAAGAGAAGAAGAAACAAAAGCCAAGAAGAGGAGGAGAAAAGGATTAAATCTTCTTTATGTACCGCCAGGATTATTACTACTTTTACTACGGAGTACTTCTGGTTTTCTGATTATAAAAGAAAAAAAAGCGACGAGAAGGATTTATTATTATTATTTCTTTTTTTTGTGTTTTCCCCCCTTTTTCTTTTTTTTTTAAATTTTATATTCTTTTTTATTTCCATCCCCCTCCCCCGCCTCTAACCCCCTCCCCCCGTTGCATACATATATATATATATAGATGTATATATGTATATATAAATTTCATTGATGTCGATGCTGCTACGAGCCGATCATACTTTCTCTTGTTGTTGTAGTAGTAGCAGCGTAAAAGAGAAAGAAAGGGTGAAAGTACTAGAGTGAGTGAAAGGGAGAAAGATAGAGTAAGTGCGAGAGAGAGGGGGAGGTGTGAAAGCGAGTTGTAAGGTTAAAGTTTACAACAACAAAAAAAAAGTTGAAAAAAAAATAATTTAAAAGTTCCCACCCCAAAGAGCAAAAAAAAAAAAAAAATAATTCAAGAAAGTTTATATACATATATATGTATATAAATTTGTAGTTTTAAATCTGACCTTTCCCTTCATCCCAACTTCTGGAGAAAAGAAAAAATATTTAAAATAATATATCTAAATATATTATTTTTATTTCTGTCCGCCCAATCAAAATTTGATTTATATATCTATATATTTGTATAGATAAATAGAGATCTATACATACACGTATATATCTATAGAAAGATATATATATATATAAATATATTTATATATTATAAAAAAGGGTAAAAATTTATCTTATATAAATCGGTTTATTATTAAATGGAACCGGCAGAGTCACCTAAACAACTACGTCACCAAAGAAATAGGCGACGTCGCCTTGTCAGGGCCCAGCAGTTACAAGAAAAACCCCTGACAATGATGGTAGGAAGTGGTGAAGATGACGAAGATGAAGATGGCGAGTTCGGATCCCCTCCTCGTACCAGCAAGGAGGATAATAACAAGGGACGGTCCAAGCCGCCCCCGCCTCGACGTCGGAGGAGCAGGACTAGTTCGAACTCCTTCGACGAGGATATTATCGATGGATTTGCTATCATAAGTTTCAAAACACTGGAGGATTTAGAGGTAGGTACCCCTTTAATCATTCACCCTATACCCTTATTCAAACCAATAACAATCATCACCCTATGTATGTAGAAAGTGTAGATGAGCTAGGAATGTTATCGATGGGTATACTAAGTTTTAAAACCCTTGAGAATATACAGGTAGGTACCCCCTTTTTTTACCATTCAATCCCCGAGCACCCTTTATGGGAAATATTGTTGACAATCACCGATCCTGTGTATATGTATGTATAATAAAGACCAGGGGTAGGGTCATCAAATATATATATTATCTATGTATTTTCTATCATAAGTTTTACAACATCTGATATAGAGGTAGGTATCCTATTAATTACCCATCCACCCCTTATTGAATAACCCCGCAATAATGAATGGCTATCACCACCCCTATTGTACTTATGAAAAAAAAAGGTAAGGGGTGGGGTCATCTAATATATATAATTTCTATCATTAGTTTCAATACAGAGGAGGATTTAAAGGTAGTACCCTTAATTCTTCATCCAACTCTTCATTGAAATAATAATGACAATCACTATCCAGGGTGTCCATGAAGTCCCTGTTTATAGAGGGGTGTAGTTAAATAGATCGAGATTTCATGTACCCTCTGTAAAAAGGATAGATAAGGGGTTGGGTTGTCATCAGATAATATATACTCCAGCTTCGACTTACAGCGAATATGAGTAACAAAGTTAATTCATAAGTTTAACCTTTCAATAAAACCTTTAACGTTAATATAATTCCTTTTTTTCTGCTTTCTAAGTTGTAATTGAGGTTTAGTAATCAAAAATCAATAATCGTACCTCAAACCCTGCAATCAAGGTGTCTATGCAATCTATTTTGTTACATTGTTGAAACCAAAAATGGTAGGGCTTTTATGGACACCCTGTATCTCCTTTGAAAGGATAAATCCTACCTCTTTGAATAAATCGGTCATAGACATCATTGAAATCCGTTTCTACTTGGAATAAAATAGAAAATCAGTCCATATCCCCAAATACCTCTTCTAGAAGAATTAACCCTTTCGGCTTTAATAATCGAAAAATCTGTGCCATATCCCAACCTATGTCGGGGTAAGTCGCTTTAGAATGACCAAGTTGGTTGAAAAAATTGTTTAAATTTTAGTCATGTGCGCGCGTGTATAATACAAGGTATAAGTGAGTTAAATTGCTACTAGCAAACTTTGTTCCCTTTAATGCATATATGTAGACTTGCATGGATATATAGATAATCTTTTATTTGCTTTAGGTTGTAGTATTTATTTGATGACTACTGCTTTTTGTTACTCTTGAAAAAATCTAACTTAAAACACTACTGGTACCCAATTAATAATCATTTTACCTATCTAAACTTTTAATTCTGTTCTTAAAATAATGATGACACGTCTTGTCTAATTATGGTGTATAAATTTGCTGTTAGATTATTCAAGATGATGGGAATTATCCTCCTCCTAGTCTCGTTTCTTAGGCAAAGGATTTGTGCTTCTCCCTCCAAAAATACGTATACGACCCCTAATAATAATAATGATATTCGTGATTATTGGTATTTTCGTTTTATTTGACGATAACTAGACTTTATTTTGTTATATAAACACTACATCTAATAAATATATTTATCTTCCATTAAAATCATCTTTGCAATTATGCACAACTCAGACATGATTTAGTGACATATATATATACCCTCTTATTTTCTGATATGTACTTTACTTACAAAAGTATTTATTTACTTACTACACTTACTGCTTCTACCGGGGCCAGTTTTTATCTTTCAAGCTTCATGTAGATGAAATCTAGGTAAAGAAAAGTAAATTTACCCTAAAAACGTTTTTACTTCAACCTCTTTGTGTAATCAAACATGACCCAACATGTTTGTTACATTCTCGACCCCAATAATTGATCACTTGTCATGCTTTTTACACATTTATCGAAAATTCATCGAAATATTTTCAAATAATCAGATTATTGTTGCCTTTTCTTCATGGCGATCAAAGCCAATTTCTTTTCTCTTCTCTCTTTTATTTATTCCTCATCGTTGTAGACTTAGTCTTGCAATAATGTGAATTAAAACAATTGCATTGAAACTAACCTTTTTATATACCATTTCAGAAAAATAACTAAAATGTCCTTTCTAAAATGTCAGGATTGACTCCTTAACACTTAGCTGTAATAATAAACTACTCTTCTTTTTCTTCTTGCATATAAATATATATAATAGTGTTCCTTCTTCGAAGTGCAGTGCTTTTCTTCTTTTTGCTATGAATCAAACTTCAACTTGTCCCCAAGTCTATTAAAACATTTTACACCACCATCCTGTGTGTTTATTTGTAAAGAAATCCCTGATCATGTCCCGAATAATATATCGTTCCCTCTCAACTACAAAACGATTATTCCCCAGGAAGAAGGTTAAGCCTTTCAAGTCCCACTCTCTCATCATTAAGCTTTCTCCATTCTCTTTGCTTTACACTTATACACACTTTACCATTATTAATATCCGATATTTACTTATAAATATTGCATATTGACCCATCAGAAGACATAAGGTCGTTCCATGTGATATTTAGGGGCATTTAAAAATGTCTACTGAACTGTGCCTTTAAAAGAAGTTACCGTATTTACTCGAATACAATGCGATCTCGAATAAGATGCGACCCCCACATTTTGTAGCTGAAAATCTGTAATTTATCTATGTATATTATCATTACTTTTACACCCTAGTATAATGCAACTCCCGTATTTTCGACCCTTGATTTTTATATCAGATTTATCGCTTTATACACGAGTAAATACGGTAATAATAATGGGACTACTTTATTACCGCCAAATATTAACAACACAATCCATTGAATCTGAGTTCGCTTAAGAAGAAATCATAGCTTTCTTCTCTTTTCCTCATCTTTTCCTTTGCATTACTGTCTACAACTTATTATTAACCAGATTTGTACCAAGCATTAATTTATCATACTCTTTCTTATGTGTAGATCATAGTATCACATCTTGATTCTTTTTGTAACTGTAGTACCCTATTTACTCGAGTATAATGCTATCTCGAATATAATACGATACTCATTTCTTGTTGCTAAAAACCAGTATGTCATCATTTTTTTACATTCTAGTAATATGCTACCCCCGATTTTGACCCTGATTTTTTTAGTATTAAATTTCTCGCATTATACACGAGTATATTCTGTAGGTAGAAATCCCAGAACCATCTAAATAGAATGTATAGTGATAATACTAATGATGTGTTAGGGAGGCAAAACCTCTGCAGGCCAAGATATCCTATGTTCCTATGTTTTTCAAGTATAAAACATGTGAAATCTTCTACAAGAATTCGAGTTAAAGAGAGGAAAAAATTTTTGAGAAACATTAAAATCTCTGTTTGCCGTTATGTACACCAGACCCTGAAAAATCCATGTCACTTAAAAAGCAGACTTTTCACTTTTTTTCTTTGTAAGATTTTAAGTCTTTTTATTGATGAAAAAATGTGTTTGGTTACCAACAAAGTGCTTTATCTTTACTTTTTTTTTCAAATAATGGATCACGTATGTCGTTTTCGTAAGCAATAATTTTCAAATTGGTTTTTAGTAGCAAGCTTTTAAAGGGAATCAGGCCATTCTTTTCCTATAGTGTGTATGATTCACTCATTATTATACATACAATGTATACACGCACAGTGTAAGTGTACAATATATGCATTCATTCTTGCAATGCGAGTCTACAGTGTATGCATTCGTAAACTGTATTACAATGTATGCATTCATTCTTACAGTGTGTATCTATTATATGTACACATAGTACAGTGTATTCACTCATTCTTACAGGGAGTGTATTATACATGCAGTGTATGCACTCATACAGTGAGTGTGCAATGTATTCACTGACAGTGTATCACATACACCTACTATATTTGATCAATACGGAAATTATATGCATAGTATTGTTTTAGACCGAATAAAATGCTGCATATGTTAAAAAGAAAAATCACTTTCTAAATGAAAAATAATGAGAACTTGAATTTAATTATTTTCCTTATCTTTCAAAAATTAGTTTCATTATTTGTTAGTGTTTTACTTTCTACATGTTTGAATTTCTTGTTGGTGCTGTATGAAACAATTATGAATTGAATATTTTATTGTGTATATATATATATATATATATATATATATATATATATTTTATATATATATATATATATTGCAGTAAGATAGTAAAACTAGTAATTTC
The DNA here is from genome assembly GCA_963457665.1 of Thysanoteuthis rhombus. Classification (NCBI taxonomy): domain Eukaryota; kingdom Metazoa; phylum Mollusca; class Cephalopoda; order Oegopsida; family Thysanoteuthidae; genus Thysanoteuthis; species Thysanoteuthis major. The sequence continues at coordinate 24,409,813 of OY735235.1, forward strand.
ATGAAATCCCTAGGCATTTTGTAAAATCCCCGAACGTTTAATTCAATTCATAGAACCCCTAGTTTCACTATCCGATTAGTAATGGTTTACAAGCTTGTGATGCTGACCATTACTTTTGTAATGGGTTCAATCCTTACTGGGTGCCGTTGTGGCTTTGTATCAAACTAAGAAAAACTTGAAGTCTGTTCTGTTTCAGTAGTTAGTACAGGGTTTAATTTGACAAAAAGCCAATGTAGCTGGGAACCTAGTGAGGATTAAACTCATTACAGTAGTAATGATTAGCATCACGAGCTTGTTATCCATCACTAGCCTGATAACGAAAGATGGAGATTTCATAATATTGCTGAGATGTTCAGGAGGTTTCGCGAGATCACAAGTTTTACAATCTTACTCTGTAACATATACACACATAAATAATAGTCATGTTAAACAACTTGTCATTGTTTACTATAAGAAAAAATTTCTGCTTTTTGCCGGTTGATTTATTTCTGTGTTATGCCGTCTTGTAACATCGACTTGTAAGATAATGATGTACTTATTCGATTTATTTGGCTCTGATCTCAAGTTGAAACTTGAAACACCTCTCACATCTTTGAATATCTTCTTTTTTGTATACATCTTCCGTATCTTTCTGTCGTTCACTTTGGAGATCAAAGTGCATATCCTATTCTACATGTTGGCACGAATTGATATAACTGCACGTTGTATGATTTAATTAAATGTTACAAGCACCTGGTCTTTATTTGATTTTTATGTCAACATAAAACAAATGTTGAAGTCGTTTAAGAGTGCAAGTGCACCCGAGAGTTTTATCTACATAAATAATAAATTATCCATCTCTGCTGACTTGAGATAAAACAATTTAATTTTCATGTAGTGTAAATGAATAGTTTGAAGTACGACGGGAAAGACATTGATAATTATCATTGCTGTAATATACAATGAATATGCATTGAATTGGATAGTGAGTAGTTGTAGGAGAAAAGATGTTACCCTCAGACCTTAAGAGATGATGAAGAGTAGAAAAGCCAGACATAACTTCACATCTGCATTACCCCCATTCCTCTTAACATTTTATTTATCTATTTACTTAGCAAGCTTTCTTATATGAATAATCCACCCGTCCAAACCGCCACCCAGAGAAACATTCGGCATAATGTACATTGTGAAACTAATTCTGCACACGTGTATGTGTGTATTTATCATGAAAATGTGCAGTCGAAATTTTCGTGTTTTTCAACTTCTTGGTGGTGATACTCTTAGTTGTAACTCCCTCAGTAAACACAAGAACGTACCCTCTCTCAATTATTTAAGACGTAAATATTAGAAGATTAGAGACTAAATTAAGTTGTAGATATATTTTCTTCTCGACAATTCCCGTCCTTTGACTCTGAGCTCCACTCAAAAGTGTTGAAGTGTGAGTATGAGCACTGAAAGAGAGAGAAAGCTACAACTACTACTATTATTATTTTTATTGTGTGATTTTCTTTTTCCATGTCTGTCTGCGTGTTATATTAAAGTTTATTTTAAATATAATACATGAACATCATTATTATTATTGAATAAACGATTCAGTCATCTTTTGGGGGGTTAAGAAGGGCGAGAGTAGAGTACCAAGTTTCTTCATTGAGGTTATTTGAAAAATGGAGTGAATGAATTTGTCCCCATTTTTAAAGTCGATTTGAAAAAAAAAAATTATTCATTTGTTCGCATAACGAATAAATATGTTCAGATTTTCCCCACATGATTCATCATTTGAGTTTGAGTACTTATGAGAAAATATGTAGTTTTTTTTTTATTTGTTATTTGTACTCTTGAAACAAAATTGCTACTGATTGTAGTAAGAAGCGTATAAAGTTCAAGGTTTACAATTGAAATACTTTTAAAATATCTCCTCGAAGGATACAAAACTAGAAGTCTATTGCCAATATGTCATTTTCAATCAGGATAATTGTAAAATGATAAATTAATGATTGAATTAAGAAATGAAAAATTATAGATGAAAAGAAAATTTCAGTTGTACTTTTTTTTAACTGACTAAAGTGAAAGCTGGATACTCGTTTACGTTTAATTTTTTTAATCACTTTTCAACATTAATCGTAACAAGGGAAGATAATTCATATAAGCCGCACTTCCGTACGAATGGTGGAAAGGTCCAGTTTAACACATTCTAATTACATTGTAGACACGCCACTTTTAAATCCTCATAAATTGACTTTTTCCAAAATTGACTAATTCCCTCATGAAACAGGATTGAAAGCTCTGAAAATTACCTGCTAAAAATCTTTAAAATTTTTTAAAGATTTATTAAATGGGTGGGACCTTTCTCTTTCAGTCATGCCAAAAAGCATACCCTAACGCCAAAATTATTTCGAAGATTTACCAGAAGTAAAGTCAAATCAGTTCAACTAAAGTTATATTTCTAAAAACATATCTAGTTGTTCGAATGGAGTAGTAGCCTTGCTTCTTTCTAACAGTTTAAAGATCCTGTTCGGTGTTTATCCATTTTTTTTTTTTTTTGGTTTTTCTAACACATCCTCTTCTACATTGTTTTAGTTTATTTTTCTTTCTATTTACAATTTGGAAACGATCTCTCAGTAACCCCGATTGCCTCTTCATTCTTCAGTTGTAGACATTAACTAGTACATATATACTGGTTAGAGAGAGTCAGTGTATATCATAGCCTCTCAAAGAGAAATGAACAAAAACCCAAATACACTCATCACCACCATTACTATTACCACCACTACAACATTAAATATGTCTGGTATTTTTTCTTTTTTTCACTCTTCCTCTCCTTCTTGTTTGAAGAAAAGCAGTAAATCTAATATTGCTATTACTGGTAGTACTAATCTTGTAGTGTTGACTGTTATCCCTTTATATATTGACATGATGGGTGTCCCAGAGAGTTGGACGCCTTTGGTTCGCTTGTAGCCATATTGTATCTTCTTCTTCTCTTACTGTTGATACATGTGCTATTCTGGATTTATTTCTCTCCACTTCTTAAATATCTTCCACTGTACACACTTAATGTATGTATACATAATTCACACGCACACCGTATTTGATGGCATATAAGAAGAACCCCTTTGTTTTTAGCTGGAAACATTGTTGGGGGTAAAAAAAGCATTTCCAAGAATTCCTTTCATTTATCGCCCCACTTCCGAAATATCATCCACTATACACACATACATTATGTGGACGTACTCACGTACACATGGGTGTGCGTGTATACATACGCACGTGTGTGTATATGTACGTACATATATACACCGTATTTGATCGCACATAAAGCCCCCTCATTTTAGTAAGGGGTGTTAAGGGGGGAAAACTTCTGGCCTTTCCCCCTACACACTTCTAAAATATCTTCCGCTAAACGTGTATATATATATATATATATATATATATATATATATATATAATATACTCTCACAGACACAGAGATATATATTTCATATTCGGTGGCATATCAGACCCCCTTATTTCAGCAGGGAACATTATGGAAAAACCTATTTCCCTGAATTCCTTCCTTTCATCACCTGATTTCTAATTCCTCCTTGAGCTGTGGCCAATGTTGGGTTGAACAACTAAGGCTACTTCTACCGTTTGGGCCATTTTTTGGGTGGAGAAAAGGGGTTTCATATGTCATCAGATATTATATATAATACACTCGCACGCACCAGGGGTCATTATTTTTTCCCTTTTACCGGGTACCCACATATCTCTCTTCGGTCTCGAGGGTGTATTCCGTTTTTCCTTCTTTTGACTCCTTCACTGGGCAAGGAGGGTATATTTATAGATATTATTTCTGTAATATTATTTATTTATTACTCGATAGCCACTAAATCTGAGCTTTCGGTTTCGCTTCTCGCTATCTTTCTAGTAGCCATATTGCTGGGAAAGCTTGTTTGTTTTCAAGACAAACCCTCAACTTAAATAATAAAAAAAAAACAAACAAATCTTTTCGTGTTATCCCTTTTCTATCCTTATAAAAATGATCTTAGCTCGATATACCCTTTTTTTCTCTTTCCCAATTACCTAGTTTGTTCAATTATCGATCAATAATATCTAGTGTAGAAAGCACTTCACTTGGCTCACAAATACTATGTTGGATTTATTCTGTTGAAGAATACTTACCACTGAATCGCTACACTTAATTTCCTTATTTTGCTTGTAATATTTCGCCGGTTTGTTATTTAAACTATTATTTCCATATATACTCGTGCACTGGTCAAATTTTGAGGACCGAATTTTAAGCCAAAATTTAGGGGTCGACCCATATGAGTAATTTTGTAAGTTAGAAATGGGAATGACTTCAGAAGGAACACTTGGCTTCTTGAAAAGCATACCATAAATAAGTGATTTCGTGACTATAAATCAAGGGTCGACTTATACTCGATATCGGCTTATACACAAGTATATATGGTTGATTGTACACATATTCCTAGAAATATTAAGGCATGAAAGCATCTTGTGTGATATAAAATCACTGGAAGCAGAGATACTTTAACTGAAACCGGTTTATCATGTGTAAATCCATTTTCCCAATCATGTGCACTACATAAATACATATTCTAACTGCTTTTCGACTTCAATGATAATATGTGCAGCACCTGCAAGCAATTGAACGTGTATTCAGTTGTCAATCTCGATAAATATTGCTCTATTTTCTTCTCTCGTTAAACATTGTGATAACCTTTGATTTGACGTGTCTAAAAGACTGTACCTTGAGATTGGCTTTAGAAGTGGCTGGATCCTTCTTTTCCAACTAACTTTATAGCTAAAGTGTTGTATATATATATACGCTCCAAAAAGTTATTATACAAAGATTTTAAAAGTAAAATTATATGACCTATTCATCTGATGTTAGCATAATAATGAAAATAAAAGTGATCGATTTGTTACTTTCATTTTATTGTATCCTTGGTTATATAACATTTTAGCCATAAAGTTGACTGGAATTAAAGAACCTAGGTATTTCTAAAGCCAGTCTTATGCTACCGTATTTTAGACCTGTCAAACCAAAGATTATTAACATTGAATAGAAAAAAATCAATTGATCAAACCCACATTTTTATGATGGATATCGGCTCAGATCAACGAACTTAATGCATTTTCTCGAGAGTTAGTTACAATGCTATCTCGAATATAATGCCACCCCCATTTTTTTCTAGCTAAAAATCCGTTTTTATTATTACTTTTTATACTCTAGTACAACATAAGCAAGCCCCAATTTTGATCCTGATTTTTTTAGATATTAAATTTCTCGCATTATACACGAGTAAATAATACGGTATTTTTTTGTAATCTCCCTTTTCTTTTATGGCTTTTAGATTTTTTTTTTATAGCTTTTAATGTGTTTAAAAGAATTTTATTTCAAAGATCCATTTGTATTTTTTTCTCTTTTCCTTTTCGTGCCTTACAACGTGAAAATCGACTTAATATCTACCTTTTTTTTTCATGTGAATGATAAAGATTTGTATCCATTGTACTTACTGTCTATTGGGGTCTCTGGACCAGATGTCTTTTTTAGGTCATTTAGTGATGTCTGTACAACCAGCACATGATGATGATGATGATGATGATGATAACTATTCTTATCTTTACTATTATTATTACTATTACTGTAACTATTTCTCCTGCAATGATTGTTTAATACTCTTAGTAACAATAAACGAAGTTGATGTCTTTTTAGGTCATTTAGTGATCTCTACACCCAGCATATGATGATAATGAATTATTTTGAACTTTACTCCTACTACTATTACTACTGCAACAAGACCTTGTTTAACACTATCAGTACTTACAATAAACGTAGTCTGTCTACTTAAATTTAGTGGCTATACTTGTTTTTAGTGGTTTGTAATAATAGCACTAATAATGGAGTTAATAGTAGTAGCAGTATTAGTGGCTACACCGAGAGAGTGGGGGTTGCTGTTGTAGAAGTAGTAGTTCTCATATAGCAATACTATTACTACTAGATAGTAATAATAATTCTGGGTTTACTTATATATGATTTAACCAGGGTAGACAACATGCGTCTTGTTGTTAGTTTGTTTACATTAAAAATTTATATTATGAGCAGACTTTGACAGGCAGTAATGTATCGCACTTTTTGGCAAACGTTTTTAAATAAATGATCATGGCTATTATTATTACTTGTATTATTACAGTTTATTTATTTATCACTTATAGACATGTTCATCTCGACAGTATTTCTTGTTTAATTATTATTCCATTCTTTTTATCACTTGCATGTGCCGTGTAGTTCACACTTGAAATATATCTATTTTTAGCATTTAGGTTCATACAAAATTAGTTTCGTATATAAAATCATTTGTCAGTCAGCAGTAATAAATGACAGTGTTATGGCCTTGCTATTATTTCATTTGTTAATTGATTATTGATAATTATTTATTGCTGCTTTCTTTTTCGGGTGAAATCTATTGATATCGTATATTTCTTAGAGTACAATTATTGAGAATTCAAATCTAAAGCTGACCTTCAACTCACGTGTTGATGTAAATTTTATCATTAATTATCATCATCATTTGGCTTTTTCCACTCATCAGAAAATATTTAAAAAAATATTTCAATTCATTTTTCTTCTTTTTATTATTAAGTTTGACTAGTTTTTATTTTCATAATTTTAGTTGCTTTTAATTGTAACTATGGTCTTTATTCTATTACTAATAAAAATTAATGGAAAATATAGTTAAAATTACTTACTGCATATAATAATTATGTCTAGAAGAATATTTTATTTATCAAATAAACTGACTCTGATTTCGAAGCATTCCTTTCTTACGAAGTACTAACCTACAAATAAATCCCTCTTACGATGACTAACTTGTTTTCAATTTGATCTTACGGAAAACAATTTAATACACCCTTAAACCAAAAACTTCTTCCTTTTACTAAAAATTGAAGTTTTTACTTTGTGACGAATTTGACAGCACAATGTAAATGTATATACCATATTTACTCGAGTACAATACGATCTCGAATATAACGCGACCCCCATTCTTATAACTAAAAATCAGTTATCTAACATTTCTTTTTTTTTTACACTCTGGTATAATGCTACCCCTCAATTTTGACACTTATTCTTTGTATTAAATTCCTCGCATTATACACGAGTGGATACGGTAATCTCTCAATCCACGTAAATGCTTATTCAGTATGTATGTTGAGTTCCGACTCCGGTTTCGTCCTAGTGAAAGTAATAAATTGTTCTTCTTTTATTTAATAAAGTAGACAAAATATTTCTCCGACCCAGGACTCTGAAATCTCTGGGTATTGTTCATTCACCTCTTTCTTTTACAATTGAATAAAAGGAGGTAATGGTGTCTGTAATGAGGGACTTTCAACTACTAACACTAAAGCCATGGTGATCTCTTTCTCTCTCACCATGTCTGTGTACGACATGTTTCTTTGTTAAGAACATGGTTCCTCATGTTAAAAACGTGTAAATCTCTTATAGATCGCTTCTCTACAGGAATTGAATTCGAAATATCATTAGATGAGAGGTTATACAATTGATTAAAAGCCATTACTCTACTTAATAAACCGTTTTTTGCTTAACTTTATTAATAAATGTCGAGTGGTCCCATCGACCCCGTTCCTATTCTTCAAAGTACTGGTATGTTAACAATAACGTCATAATACCAATGGTGAGTCTCCTAGGTTCATAGTTGGATCACACTTTTTCTATGAAGAATTATAGAAAAAAAGAAATACATATTGGCTTTTTAAAGGTTTCGGACTAAGAAATAAGATTGTTGGTTTGTTTATTTCTAGTTAAAGCTATAACTTTCCTATATAAACCGCTATGATCTTAGCCTCTTTAGTCTTCCTTGTGAGAAAAATGTCCTATAATATTTTAAGTAGCTGCTCAGTGCTAGGTGCTTCTTCTTTGTGAAAGGAATTAGTGCCATAGAAAGGAATAAATAACCCGGTTTGTTGAAATATTATTTTCTAAATAAACCTCTTACTTATCTTTCATTTGGCTCAAGTGCCTATAATTTACCGACCCAAATTGAATTTCTTCAAGATTTATTACATCGATTATTATTAGATATAGTTGCACTTAATGCGATATCGTTATCGAATAATGCGTAAATCACTGTGTGAAAAGATATCGAAGCTCTGAGATTGATCTCTAATAGTTCGTGATTATAGTGATAACAATATATTTAATACCTACTCGAGTGAATATTATTTTTCCTTTGGAGAAATGTTCATTGTAATTGTGTCTTATAAATATACAGCTGTGTGTAGATATTAATAAGGAAGCGGGCTTGTCCATTGCTAATCTAAAATCATTTTCATCCGTTTTTTTTTTTTTTTTTTTACCTGAACACGCAGACAAGACTGTTTAGTGTTTATATAATGAAATGTGACGTTTTCTGTTAGTTTCTTTGTTGTAACTTACACTTGAGCGCACAGCTACTACACTTTGATGCTAAGCAGAGCTCACAGATACTCTGATCCTGGGCAGGGCAGAAAGGCCAATCCATACGTAAATAATCCTGTAATTTTTTACGGGTACTATGTTGCTAGTAGTAGTAATAAAAGATGTATGGTAATAATTTGTTTTGGTCGTTTAATTGCTAATGGCAAGTCCTTTGTAAAGCAAAGGAGGATATGTGATCATTTTTTTTTATCCGAAGAATTGAGGATGGTTTATTTGTGACAAATTACAACAAATTAAGTTGATAAGTAAGTATATAAAAGTTACTAGTGTATAAATCTCACATAACTTTACTATAATGATCAATTTCAGTCACCTATAATATGGAAATGTACTTTTTTTGTATATGGCACCCTTGTACTTATTGAATAGTAAGTAGCTTAATGGTAAGGAACTGTCAAATGTAAGGTTTGCTCACTAGTTAAGAAATTGGTACTAAAATGCTTGCTTCATAACTTTGGGTAAGAATTCATTTGTCTATATTCAGCAGTAAGCAGTGTCAAACTATAACTGTGATTATATACACCTATAAAAGATTGGAAAGGAAATCAGTGCATAACATTTCTTATTGTTATTATTTGTACTTGTTCAGTTTTTGCACCAGTAGTGACTGGTGGCTTTTACCAACAGCATATCTCCCCAGTACTCCAGGACTCTCCTCAGTATTCCAGCTGACTTCAGCAGTGCTGTCATCTTGATTCCTTTTTCCTCCGACTTCTTTGCCAAGCTCTTTGGCTCTGTTCCCATTATAGGTACCACTGTAACCTAAAAGATACACTAATCATATTTGAAGATCAGAATTTTAGTTCCTTAGAGAAACTTGACTAGTTTCAACTGTAGAGAGAAAGGAGCATTTTTAAAAAAAAAGTTTACATGTGTTTGCTGATCTAGATGTAAGTTTTAATTAGTAATACTATGTTGGAGCACCTGCACTAGCACGTGTCCATAATAAGCTTGTTGTTTGTTTTTTTGTTTTTCTGGTGTATTTCAACATTTTCATCGAGCTATGATTTTATCTATCTCTATAGTAAGTGTGGCTTTTTCTGTTAGTTGTTAGTTTCTCCTGTGTATCTCTACGTATCAGAAGATGAAATTTCTATTTTGCTGGTAAAAATATTTCCTTCTCACTTAATGGAAACAAATTTCTTTCACTTAGATGAGTTCAGTCACTTTAAATTAAATCCTGGAAAAATTGAGATGTAAACATTTATATACACTCTTAACAGCTTTAAAATATTGAACAATTAAGAGATTCACACTCTGCAGAAACTTGGTTATTTTTAACGAATGTGTCTCTGTAGCCTCTGTGTGTGTGTGTGTGATAATATTACTTAGTTTTCTAAAAAATAAAAAAAAATAAAAAGCAGAACACCCGTAAACATTTGAGTATTTTTGAATTTTCATGGGTAATTACTAGTTACTACTGAAATGTGTTGTTTTTTTTGTTGTTTAGATTTTTTTCTTTTTTAAAAATATCAGTTGTCAACATTTATGCTGTAAATAATCTTCACTCCTCAATTTCCTGTGAAATATTTAGTTATAAAGGCACTAACTTGAGTCCTCTACCTCAAATCATGAACTTTGTGACTATTTTTTTATTACTCTTAGACTAATAAGATGTGGAATTATTTATTTATTATGTTCAATGAAGGCTTAACTGATTTCTATTTATATTCCTAGATGTACACAAATATGCATACAAATTGTTAAACCTAGTGTACGTTGTAATCATGTATGTGTATTTTATATATATATATATATATATATATATATATATATATATATATATCTGTGTGCTTCAGTAAAATTGAAAAACTTAAAATATCAAATATATTCAACTTCAGTTCTAAGTTTAGCTTAATTTGATACAAGGCCACTGTAGTGGTGTGCTCAGTGAGAATCAGTATCATAAGCTTTTTAACCATTAGTACACTGATTGTAAAACTAGGGATTTCATAAAATTACTGAAATGTACAGGGAATTCAAAAAAGTTCACAATCTTACTGTAACTTGTGTACATTTATATACATACAATGTGTATATGTTAGGTAAGTTGAAGGTTGATGAAAGTAACTGATTTTCTTTATTCATTTTTTTCGGCCATGTTTCTATGTGGATTTTTTTTTTTTTTTTTTCAATTTTTTTCCTCTTTCTGTATTTCTATGAGGAGTGTATTCAGCAGGCTGCTTGCTGTCTTGGTTATCTTGGCTGTCTAGCTGTCAGATTTAAATGGTACTTGCTAGATCCTCTTTCAGACAGATAAGCAGTCTTGCTGACATTTGTAAAGTGTGATCACCCGTATCTCCTCGCCAGCATTTCATGTACATACAGACGTTTCTCTGAGTGTGCTTCTATGTAAAAGATGTTCTATGACTGATCACACTTCAAAATTGCTTTTTTCCCCATACTAGCATTGTACCCATCAAAAATGACAGTATCATTTATATGTGGATCAGCGCTTATGTCTAGGATCAGTATAGTATCTGTGTGCTCTGCTCTGCTCTACCTAGGATCAGAGTAGTATCTGTGCACACCACCTGGGATTGGTGTGGTATCTGTGCACACCACCTGGGATTGGTGTGGTATCTGTGCACACCACCTGGGATTGGTGTGGTATCTGTGCACACCACCTGGGATTGGTGTGGTATCTGTGCACACCACCTGGGATTGGTGTGGTATCTGTGCACACCACCTGGGATTGGTGTGGTATCTGTGCACACCACCTGGGATTGGTGTGGTATCTGTGCACACCACCTAGGATTGGTGTGGTATCTGTGCGCACCACCTAGGATTGGTGTGGTATCTGTGCGCACCACCTAGGATTGGTGTGGTATCTGTGCGCACCACCTAGGATTGGTGTGGTATCTGTGCGCACCACCTAGGATTGGTGTGGTATCTGTGCGCACCACCTAGGATTGGTGTGGTATCTGTGCGCACCACCTAGGATTGGTGTGGTATCTGTGCACTCATTGGAAAGTGTTGACTGAAACAAATATGGATACACATTTTATTTGATATATGTGGATGAGTTGAATGTTTTAAATGTTATATTCTTTATCATATACAATACCCATTTGTGTGAGTATACATGTATATGTATGTATAGTAATTTGTGCATATGAAATTCCATTGTGTGTGTGTACTTATCAAAAGTCTGTAATGTGTTGCATGTGGCTGAGGATGAATACTTCCTACCCAAGGAAATGATGGAAGAAATCAGTGAACAAGATTTATTGAATCCAATGGTCTATTCCTATGCACAAAAATTAATTAAAGGGAAAGAAGAAAGCTCCCTCCCTTTAAACACTTGACCCCTTTGTCAATCCAACTGTGTTGTGCTCCCATTACTGGAGTATGTATATATAACATACCTACTGAGGCATATCTGCACCTATATGACTCAACCCTGCCTCTCTTGTTCCCTCATTCACTCTATCTCTCTCTCTCATATATATATATATATATATATATATATATATATATATATATATATATATAAGTAGTAAGTCAATCATTCCCATTTTTTTTTCTTGATTAATAGGATTCATGTAATCAAATTTATTAGTTATATAATTGCAGCATTAACCATTGCCTGTAATTATCTGATAAGGCTTTGTTCCGTACATGTCTACTATGACATTATGCATGTTTTGCGTTTGTGTCCTAATGCATTACATGATTGTGTATTTTGAAACTTATACTATGTCTTTAGTTGTTGTGCGTCTTGTGTATATAACGTGTAATTTTTCTTTCTAAATTATTAAGTACTTACAAAAGAGTGACTTTGTACTAATAACAAATGTCTAAATCTTATTGCATATAAAAAGTATGACTGGATGTATATCTCCGAGAGTTGTTCAAAATATCAATCCTTTTCTTTTTCATTATTTTTTTTTTTTTTTTTTTTGCTGCAACCACGTTTTGCCTAATCCATTCTTCGGCCTTCTCTAGGTGGCCAATATACAGAATGGATTGTCCGTAATTTTGTAGTAATGACAGAAGCAACAAACAAGTGATGTATAGATTCTTTGAATGATGACTCGTGTATATAATAAAAAGAAAAAAGCGTTAGCACGTATTCATATTTCAAATAATAGCTATATCTATCAATGTTTGTTAGAGAGATAGATTTCCCTTATAGATTCGTGTACTGGAATTTTGTAAATCTAAAAATATGAGACTACATGTATTCCATCTGGCATTCAGATGATGTAAACCTCGCAAAGTCTGATGGTAATGTAAGCTAATGATGGTATTCCCTGGGTTGGTGGTAATGATGCTTGGGCCCCCAAATCGTACATGAACACAGTCATTGTCTGATGATGGTCTTTGTTCGCAACAGGAATGTCAGATTCCGCAGCAGCATGTGTTTAAAATTGCTTAATCCCTTGCGAGTCCAATAATCCATAAATCTGTTGAGCAAAATTACACGATTATGAATTGGTTAAAAAAACTAAATTTTAGTCTTGTTTCTTGGGCCATGGGTGGTGAACCTATGGCGCACGTTCCCAGTGTGGCACGCGAGGACATTTTATTGGCACACGAGAGATATAATTTTTTGTTTTTGATTTTTTAAAAAAAACCCCAGCAACCTTTAATTTATCAGCTGTCACCTCGGTTATTGATTGTCTAAAAAGACTTCTTTAGGAATGCTTTCAAGTATTTTGCTTTCTTTCTCCATGAAAAAATTCCCATGGGCACATGATTTTATTTATTTGTTTTTTTTAAATTTCTAAATATTTTTTTTTCCTTAAATTTTTTTATCCTCTAGAAGATTATCAACCATGTGGGCATGCACTCTCTAAATATTTGCCTTCCCTGTCCAAGGCAAACACTTGCATTTGTGTTGTGGGTCAGTGAATGATGGCAATTTTCTTTTGATATCTTTTCAATCACATCTATTGTTTGGTCTAATAATTTGGATTATGTTTATACCACAGATTCTGATATCAACCAAAATTGGATTTTCACTCTTTTCATTTCAAGAATATCAATTTTAATTGGAAATAGGTCTGGTTTCAATAGAAACTGTCACATGACCAATGTCTTTTGGCAACATGCCATGTTAAGGGTGATCAATCAAAAAGTTGGAAAAGGGGATGATCAATAAATAAGTTAGTTCTTTCACTTTTCATTGGCCAGTCATCCTTAAAGTCCCAATTTTCATGAGTGAATTTTGCCAAACTTGAACTAAGGGCCGATTCAGCATGAACTTTCATAGCAAATTGAGACCCCATCAGAAACACTTCTAGTAGGGGGGGGGGTGGAAAAAACTAGTCTTTTTTTTTCTTCTTCTTTTTCTTTTATGAGGAGCAATTGTTTAGCCTGTAAACGTGATACATAGATAACCGGCCAGACCAACTTGAAAACTGAAGAAACCTGTGTTGATAGTTTCGGTTGTCAGTTTCTAAGAGTTACCGCTTTTGATTAATGGCTAATAATCTTACAAATTCCTTAGCTCGTTAAAATTAAAGTTCTAATTAATTTCCATACTTAGCCATCTGGAATAAAATATGCCCCATTGCTTTCTTTCTTTTTCTTCCTACTCCTCGTGCAAATAAATCGGAAATAATCTGACACTGAATAGCATTATTGGACTTGGTTAATAATAAAGTGTTGTTTATTTTCAACCTTGTACAAGTTATCTTTTAGATTTTTTTTGTTTTTTTTTTGTTAATGACTACTTTTTAGTTTGGTTGTAATTTGTTGCTTTTATCGCAATTAAGATTAAGGTAAAAAGAAGTCTTAGAAAAAAAAATGATTTATAATACTTCATCTAATAAAAATGGAAAAAAAAACACAGAAAAAAACTTGTACTTGTAAACGTCTGTCTGTGACAATGTTTGTGTCTACTGCTACTTAGTCAGGTCGGCTTTTGTAGAACTCTTGTCCTGTAATTAGAAAATGGTTGACATTTGATCTGGAATCTGAATGTGTCTACTTTTTGACTTACATCACTGCATAGTGTAGAATTCCAAATGGCCTTGTCTTGAGTATCTGTATGGTGTATCTTTTAAGTGCATTTGTTTTTTAATAATTGAAAAAAAAAAATCAAAACTATTCTCTCTTTACATTTTTTAAGAATACCATAATATTTTGTCTCTAGTTGGCCATTATTTTCAGGGTCAAAAGATCCAACTTGTCATAGTTTGGTTTTTGTAGGAATGGGTAGGGAATCAAATTGAGTTCAGTGGGTGTTCTACATAGTTGTAAGATACAGAGGAAGCCACTTATTATAATCATGATTGATGATATTAAACAGATGTTGTTGGCAAAATCAGTCACTTCATTTCTATGATCACAAAAAGTGTTTTCCTTTCTATATCTTTTGTTTACTGCTATCTAAAAGACCTTGTCCCAAAGTGATTACAATAAGCAGTTTCAATTTTCTTACTATTCATATGAAGGAATTATCTAAAGTCTATTAAACTAGAATATGTTATCGGAATAATTTTGAGACCCAGCAGATCATATTGGCTATTGATTATGTGTGTGTGAGTGTTGAGAATTAAATAATGTTACTCATCTTATTTGGTCTGTCTTTATTTCTAAATATAAGACTATAGATTAATCTTGGGAAGCATTGTTGTCATTAAGTGTCTGCTGGCTCTAGCTACATTGTTCATATTAATTGAAAGCTATCAATTTTCTCTATAGATAGAAGGGCTCCTTCTGTCTTGATAGATAATAGTATGACACTGTGGTAACCTCTCTAGGACACAAGGTATGTGGAGATCCTAAAAGCCCAGTCTGTAAATTCCCCTCTCGGCCTTGTTGATGTGGTCCAAAGCACAACGGGGCAATTTGTTTGACATCAGGTTGACTGATGGAGCTGCTGAAAAGAAGTCAGTTGGCACTCAGCCCCCTTTAAGGGGCTCCACTCCTTATTTTGCAATTGAAATTGTCCATATCCTAGAGGAGTTACTGACCAAAGCTAGAGGGCCTTGGTATTTTCAGAGAAGGTATAATCTTTAGCTTAGCTCTGTTTTCTTAGGATCAGTACTTGGTGATGGTAAGAAAAGAGTCTGAAATGCATTGCAAATTCCACTGTTTTTGACTTGGCAATTTATTTATGAAACATCAGCGTAGACAAGATTTACTCAATATTAAATCCTTTAATCACCAACTCCCTTCTTTACCACTCTTTCCTTCCAACCAAGAAAATAATGGTTCCAGTGTTTAAGTTTGAAACTGTGCTCTGAAAATGGAAGACAAAATTGTAACCTTGATGTATTCATCAAAGTCTAAGTGATCTGATCATGTTCCTTCTTGCTTCAACAGTTTTGAAATGCTTGGTTTGCTTGACTGATTCTTATATGAAAGCCTATCTGCCCCAAACACTTGCTCTTGCTTTATTTCTCCAAGATAAACTAAAAATGTTTATGTAATGCATTTCTTTCATCCAGCTCACTGCCTCTGATTTCCTTGTAATGAATGGACTATTGCATCAAGCTAGACTTTAAAAGCCACAACCTATTCAGAAGCGTTCTTATCCAATCTACATTGAAACCAACTTATCTGCCAGCCACGAGCTGCCCTGCCGACTTGTATTTACTAACCTTTTTATCAAATCATTAATCGCACTATTGGATGAACTGCTCTTCTTTCGTGTGATATGACTTTGATTTGTGTCTACTTCACTATATCGATTGCTTGTTTGTACTTTGAGAAGCCGATTTCTTTTATCAATCTGAGAGAAAGAAAAGGATTTTAGACACCAACCACCTACTTGGAAAATTTGAAGAAAATTTTATTTAAAAGTATTTTAGTGATGTAAAGTCATTATTTTATTTCATTTTTAAAAAATTTCTAACGGTTTTTATTTTGTTGTTCTTCTGATAGCATTAATCAATTATTTGCCATTTTGGGGGGTTATGTCTTAGAATTGACCGTTATTTCTTCGACTGATATCTTTTGAGATGAGATATTGCCACTAATTGGTCCCTAAAGATCACTATTTGTATCTTTTTATTGTCCGTTCTTATCGCATTAAGTAATTCACTGTTTGGGCGACAAGACCTTACTACTACTCTTTACTTTTCTTTTTATCTAATGTCTTCATCAGTTTCTGTTCATTCCAGTAGACTCCTTGTGGGCCATAGGGCTGCAGTAGTTGCAACGTACTCTCTCCTCAATTTGGCAACATTCAGCTCCTAATCTAAGAGAACTGAGCTAAGTTAAAGACCCATAATCATCCTCTTAGAATACCAAAGATGTTGGTCTTTAGATTTCTTACCATCCTCCAACTCAAGAAAAAAAAAAGACACTGCGTCCAATGTGCTAGTGTTATTATGACTATTTGTCCGTCTACCGGTGCTGGCAATGGACAGCTATGGGTCTTGTATGAGCTGCAGTGAATCATAGCACTTTGCAGACTTATATCCTCATCTTGTTTTTAGCGTTTCAAATTCTCTGCCATTTTATCTCCTAGCACCATATTGTTGTGTCAATAGGAACAAAGTGTTATTTAATTAAAATGCTTCTCTATTTTATTTAAATGTTTTATTCCGAACCTTTGAAGTCTTCTAATGTTTCTGTTGATTTTCTGATAAACATGGTCTATAAGAATTTGAATGTCTGCTGACATTTTAGTTGTGTATTCTTCATTATTGGGAAGTGCTGAGTGGCATGATGGTTACCACCATAGAAGAATGAATTGGCAAATTGAGTTCAGGTTTTAGCTGAGGCTGCTCACATTCACTATACATGAATGCCCTTAGAAAAGGCATGAATCCACTATTGCCTCTCAGCTACGGGTGAGTAGCAGGGCACTTCAAGCTTTTTAGCTTGGTTAGGCAATTCATTTTGGGTGTAGAGCTAGTAACTCTACCTCATGAAATCTCAATGCAGCCCTATGCTCCACAAGGAATCTCGTGGAGAAAGAAAAAAAAATTGTCATCAAACCACTCACTTGTTGCTTTATTCATGTGTATTAATATTGATGTGGGTTTAATATATTGGACCCCCCCCCCCAAAAAAAAAACTTGTTGCATTAAGTGCTTTTTGGACAATTTTTCAAGTTTGACTTGGTGTTTTTTGAAGATCAAAAGGAAGAATGGTTAATGGTAGAAGGTTGCAGTGATCAGTATGACACTATGTTCCTGTTGGAAAATTTATTATTCTAATTTACATATGTTATCAGGTAATGGTCATCTTGGAATTGGAAATTTTTAGTCTAAATTTCTCACCATTTTACAAAGAACCCTGCTCTTATTTCATAAAAATTATGGAAAAAAAAAAAAAATAGAATAATTGCTGTATTTTACTTTGAAATTATATATAGCCATATTTTTTGTATATATCATTGACTGACTGGGTGGAGGTGTGTGGTCTCGATTTGATAATGGGTGCTTGAAGGGTTAAAGATTCCATTTGGTAGGGAGAAGAAACTTCTATGAAAGAAAGGTTTAAAGATAGACAAATATATATGCATTGTCTTGTATGCATATGAATATTTCAAAATTAGTGCCTGGATCTATTATATTTTTATTTTACTTTATAGAATCAAATGTACATAAACAAAACCAATCCTTGTTATCTTAATTAAAGATTTTTCATTAATAAAACGAAAATGGTATTTTCCTCATTTAATTACAAACATTACTGATTGACTTCATCTGGACACAATCCCAATTATCTTTTCATTAGTCCTTCAAACAAACATTAAATTCATATTGTTTAATTCAAGTGATTAATGACTTTAAATGGAAAAATCAAATATTATCCTTACGCTGGGTATGGCTTAGCCGTTTCTGCTTATGTATCACATATCACCAGTTTTCACCACATTCCTCTGTCTCCAGTTTGACTTCAAGGCTCTACAGGATTTGCGATATGTGTTCCCAAGGGCAATAGTGCACAGTGAATACAGATTGTCTTAGATTTGATCTTAGCTCGCCAATTCCGTTTCCTGTGATACTAACTGTTTGGCCACTGACGCATCCTCTGATGACTCTGAAAAATCCCTTAAAAAAACATTCTTCAAGAAAATAAATTCCCAATCTTTCGTCCTCGTATTAATTTCTCATCCTTCCTTTTAAGAAATCTCTTAACTCTAAAAGATGTTTTATTATTTATTTAATTCCATTTGTGGGTGTACAAACAGTGATAAGAAGCTGGAACCTATTACACTGGCTTTGACTTGTATGCCCCTGTGACCTAACAGTGAAAGATTTATTTACAAACAGATTTATTTGCTAATTACCAGTGATTCATGAAGAGGCCTATTTTCATTTTTTATTTATTTATTTATTTTTTAAATTTCTTCTCACTCCCATCTCATATATGTAGACTTTGATGATCGTATGTTGTGGGTTCTTAGAAGTAATGGATATTTGACAATTCTTTTCTTTACTCCACAGCTCTGGCATTTGTCGACTCCAAGAAGCTTGCTTTAAAGATTGTTTTAGATATCTTGAGGGTTCCTCAGATACCCCAATCTCTGTGCGGTTGTCTGTAGTTCCCACATGTCACCTATTTTGGAGTACCGTATTTGCCGGCCTTTAAGACTCATGGTTCATGTGCATATCTCGAGGTCTATTGCTCACTGTAGCTTATCCGATCCCCATAGCTGTCTAATTCAAGCTTCAGTTGGTGGCTTTGTAGTTATAATACCAGCATAATGGGTGCAGTGTAGTTTTTGCATATTGGCCTGACCAACCTACTAAATGGGTTACTAATTCTTTCTTCACTGGTCTGTTTGTATGTGACTGAGTGCTTCCGGTCACATTTTTGAGACTACAAACTTGAAAATTTGCCCAAATGCACCACTTGGCACCATCTGAAACAGTTTTTATTTTTTTCCCAAAAAAAGTGCTGGGGGGGTCTCTCTTGTCATTTGAACTAACCATGTCCAAATCTTTTCATTTTTAGATAATTTTAGATTAATGATCTTTCTTTTTGTTAGTTTCTTTAGATAATTAGTTCTGGTACACATGTGGGCTACTGTGATTCATTTATGCAAGTCATGGATGTTTTCTATCTATTCATCTAAGTGTGCGTCTCGTAAGCCAGCAAATACAGTATTTATTTTTGAGAGGTTATTTTAGATTTATAAATGGGGAAGAGTTATGAGTTTGAAATGCATTTTTTGTCCTTATGTTTGTCAAGGGAATATCTATCCATTCCAGCATATCTGTTCATCTATATAGGCATAAATCTTTCATATCTCGTATATAAACAAAAACCTGATATGTGTGAATTCTTATTGTGTGTCAGTGTGTATCTGAGAAATCCTGTATAAGCAAAAATAGCTATTGATGTGCTAGAGTGAGAGCAAAAGCCTGATGTCTATTGAAGCTGAAAGCTGCACGTGTTTCTATGTATGAAGAATATTGTGTACTCACTGATTCGCCTTCTCGTTTGTTACTGATCTAGAGAGGAAGCTGCTTATTGTGATCACTTTGGGACAGTCTTTAAAAATGTAAATAACCAGCTCGTAACATTTAGCTAGGGTAGCTGAGGTAGCTGGGGGTGTATTATCAATTAATGGAAGGGAGCCCTTTGCTTTATTAATAGTGGTTCACCTACTGCATGTCTATCAACATTATACATTAACAAATCTCACTAAATGTTGAAGGAGGCTTATCAAGGAGCCAAGCCTTCTGGGCCCCTAAATTTTCGGCTATGCTCCTGAATAACTGCCTGATGACATAAAGCAAAGGGTATATGAAGAAAGCCAGTTATTGTGACCACTTTTGGAAGAGTCTTTTTGATGATGATTACCAGCTGATAATATTAAGTGAAACAATTTACATTCATTATGTTATTAAATTCTTTTTATAATGAACTTCACATTATAGAAAAAAAAAAAAAAAATTATATGAAATTCAAAATACATTTGAAATGAAGTGATTTGAATCAACTGATTTTGATAACAATATCCGTTTGATAGTGTTATCTGTTATTTTAACAAATGGCTTCTTCCGTATACACTTCTAGGGAAAGCTTTATTTTCTAGTTAGAATTTAAAACCTCTCTCCTTTGGAAAATATTCTATTGGTTTCACCTCTGTCTTTTGCATGAACACTCTTTTTGGATGTTTGCATTTATATCTTCCTGGCAAGTGCAGTCGGTGCATTTTGGTGGGTTGCTGCTGCTGCTGCTGCTTCAAAACCTGGTAGAATAAGGTTTATTTTATTTTCATTTACATATTGTTAGTTTTTTAGTTCTTAGTGTTTTATTTTCTCCTCCCTCTCCCATAGTGGAGTGCTCGAAGAATGCAGGAGATTTTTGCCTAAGATTAAAACTTTTCTCCCTCCTTCTGCGATGATTCTTCAGCCACACACACTAATCCCTCACTTTAGCTGCCTATAAGTATGTAGATTCTGTTCTTTTTTCTCTCTTTGCCGCACCCTAACCTTGCCCCCACCCTTAAAGTGAGAGGGTAGATGAGCAGGAGAAAAATGATGGGGTGGGGATTGTTTCCCCCTCTCCTACATTTGTCTGTTTCCTTCCTAATCCTAAACTCTACCCAACCACCATTAGGCATAAAAACTGCAGCCTATTACTCCATCTTTTTTTTTTTTCCTTTCTTTCTGGTATGATTTAAACTATCATTCTCAATGGGGCCCATATGGCCCCTTTGCACTTTCAAAATTGGCCTTAGACTGAAATAATAAAGACAGAAATTCATTCTTTATCTGTTTGTGTTAGATCCCTTTTTGTTAGGGGGCCCTGGAGCCTCAGAAGAGCTCTTATGGGGCCCATCCCATGGCCAGAAAAAAATGAGTACACCGAAAATGCCCATATAGTGAGTTGAAGTTTTGCTCTAGGCTGCTTATGTTCATTTTGTACTCATGCCCTTAGGAAAGGTGCAAGTCCACTTCTCCTCCCTCCTCCAGCTATGGGTAAATTGCAACAGTTCATTTTGGGCATCAGGCTAGCACCCGAGGGCCTGGTTAAAAAAACCACCATTGCTACAAACAACGATTGTGTTTTCATAAAAATCATTGCTTCATGTCTTGTGCGACACAGGAAGCAACTTTGCTTGAAAAATATACGTAAGAATGTAGTCATAAAAATCAAGGTTGAAAGATCAAGAGTGAGGAAGATAAATTCAGGTTGGAAGCAGCGGGGAATCTATATGTAAACTAAAAAGAAGAGGTATTGAAGCAAAGAAGAAATAATGGTTTTAATAAAGAGAGGAGAGAGAAAGATAAAAGCTATGTGAAAACAAATCTCATTGAATCCTATGAAGATTATGAGGTATTTTAATCTGTCACATTTATTTATCTCTTTGCAATAAAATCAAATATGTTTGTTTTAAAAATGTCTGATTACTCATAACTCATTTCTATCTTTATTTAATATTTTGGAAAGAGGAAAAGAAAAATGTCAACAAAAAGTGAAAAATAAAACAATTTGGTTAATTCTTAAATTGTAGCTCGGTTGCTGTCAAACAATTGTATTTATGCCTAATCAGGTAACAGCTTGCAAGCCAATGCAATATGTAGACATTTCTTTTTCTTTTTTTTTTTTTTTTTAAAATTCTTTTTTTTATTTTTATTTTTTATAATATTTACTTCCTCTCAGAATTGATTTGGTATCGAACATATCTGCTATTCACTAACATACAGCATTTCATTTACTCGCGTTTGTCTACACATTATCTCTAAGTTCTCATTGAATTTTAGTAACATTTTATAGGAGGGTAGGCCATAGGCTAAGGGAGAATTGATTAAATGTTAGGGACTGATCCAGGAATTTGTATTTTTAATCATTTTATCATATTATTCTATATATTTAGACAGTAGTCCGAGACATAAAAATTTGACCATAGTTACCTCCCCTTCATCGTAGCTATATATAAACAGATTTTCATTAAGTCATTGTATTGAATTTTACTCCTTTTGTTTTCCTTGGAATTGATTTGGTATATGGAAACAAACAACACTTCAGCATATGAGTTCTGGAAAGTATCCAGCAATTTTAAATATCTCTAGAACTGGTTGTGCAGCCTCAATGTAACTTGGCGAGCAATCAGAAGGGATGTTATTGCATGTATGTGAACTCTGTCCTATTGGGTTACTCAGTCAGAAATAAGTGAGCTTAAGTACTGTGACCGTCTTAACAATAACCAAATGATTCATTCTTCATATTCTGTGCAAGGTTTTTTGGCATAACATCGCATCACCCAGGTCTTTCAGCTGCAACCTAACTGTCCAGATTTGGCTCCTTGGAAAATCGGGGTTCCCCAAAGAGAATTCAGTATATGGAAGAGACTAAATGAACATGATGGGGCAGTGGTGGGGAGGTTAGAAGATAAATTTGCAAACTGTTTAAAAGGAGAAAGGACGCTGTAAGATCCCACAGAGTACTTTGAAGTGAACTTACATACCTTTGCCCTAGGTAGGCTATTTTTCCATTTATATTTTTTTAACTTTGACCCTAAAGTCTGTCCAAGGAATTTAAGACTTTTTTGGCAAAATTATTTCTTTTTCTCCACTCTGTTTTTTCAGGCTATAAATTGCTGCTTTCACTTACATACTTGTAAAATATGATCTCAGTTATCAAAACTATTATTGGGAAAACCTGACAGAATTTGCCAATTTTTTTTTTTTTTTTCTTCCTAACATATGTCTTAATTTTTTCGAAAGAGTAAAAAAATATGTTGAAGGAGATGAAATTGAAAATTTTAATTCTATTTTCTTGTTTGTCATTTGAAAATCTTTCTATTGTGAAGTATTCCTTGAACTGTCTCTGAATCAGTCACGCTTTCTGCAGATGGAAACTAGTTCCACAAATATCATCAGTGTCTGTACGGGAAATGGTGTGCGTCCAAAATTGTAATTGGCAGCAGAATGAAGAAGGGGGTGGAAAGCGGAGGAGGAAACAGCCGATTTGCATTTTATCATTCGTGATGATTTGCATATTGAGATGTTGGTGGAAACTTTTTTTTCTCTTTCTCTCTCCCCTTCCTGTGTATCTCTCTTTCTCCCCTTTCCCTCCACCTCAGTATATCTCTCTCCTCCTCCCTGCTCTTCTGTATATCTCCCCCTCTTTCTCCCTTCTCCTCAGTATATCTTTCCCCTCTGCATATCTTGCCCCCCTTTTCTCCGTCTCCCCTCTGCATATCTCGCCCCCCCCTTTCTCCGTCTCCCCTTTGCATATCTCGCCCCCCCCTTCTCCCTCTCCCCTCTGCATATCTCACCTCCCTTTTCTCCCTCTCCCCTCTGCATATCTCACCCCCCTTTTCTCCCTCTCCCCTCTGCATATCTCACCCCCCTTTTCTCCCTCTCCCCTCTGCATATCTCACCCCCCTTTTCTCCCTCTCCCCTCTGCATATCTCACCCCCCTTTTCTCCCTCTCCCCTCTGCATATCTCACCCCCCTTTTCTCCCTCTCCCCTCTGCATATCTCACCCCCCTTTTCTCCCTCTCCCCTCTGCATATCTCACCCCCCTTTTCTCCCTCTCCCCTCTGCATATCTCACCCCCCTTTTCTCCCTCTCCCCTCTGCATATCTCACCCCCCTTTTCTCCCTCTCCCCTCTGCATATCTCACCCCCCTTTTCTCCCTCTCCCCTCTGCATATCTCACCCCCCTTTTCTCCCTCTCCCCTCTGCATATCTCACCCCCCTTTTCTCCCTCTCCCCTCTGTATATCTCACCCCCCTTTTCTCCCTCTCCCCTCTGCATATCTCACCCCCCTTTTCTCCCTCTCCCTTCTGTATATCTAACCCCCCTCTCTCTGTGTGAGTCAATTTCAAAACTGAAGCCTGGCATTTAAGTTTAAATGAATGGGAATTTCTGCTCTTCCTCGTTGTCTACCGAAGTAGTATTTTTGGGTGAGACAAAGAAATGAATTATTGATTTTAAGCAAGAAAAGAAGGTGAGTGAGTGAAGGTAGATGAGATTTATCTGAGATAAGGAATTACGGGGATGTAGATAGGAAGAGAAAATTAGACAAAGAAAGGAAAGTGATGTAAAGGAGAGTATGAAAGTGGGGAGAACTTCAGGGAGGGACAGATAGAAAAAAAAACAAGATGGATGATAACAATTCTTAGGAAAAATGAAGAACACTATTAAAGAATTAAATTGTGAAAAGATAAAAGATTTTTTTTTCTAGGCCATTATTCTTTATTAAGATTTGTTTGAATTAAATTTTGAATATTTTTCTTGAGTTTTTATTTCATTTATTTTTGAAGGTGAGGGATATTTCAGTTTATTTGTTGGTAATATTTTTCTTTTCTCTTTGAGGATTGCTGTGTCTTGAAATATTTAGATTCTCCTGGCAATGATGCTGTTTTTTCTTATCAAAAAAAGTCTACCATAAGTATCAGTTTTTATTCATGATGTTATTCGTGAGTAAACACAGCGCCAACTCATAAATTCCTCCCTCTCTCTCTCAATATCCCTCACTGTCTCACAAGAAAACCTAAAGGCAGTACTGTTTATACGTTTGTGCCTGTGAAAAGCTTTGAAGACGGCCTTTTGTAAGATTTCTCACATGGGATCAATTCACTGCCAATCGTTACTTATTTAACAAGCACAGGTATATACTCCGTGTGAAAGAGTTTCAAAGAGAGTTTTTATTTTTATTTTTTTTATTGACTGATGCGTTGGGTTGGCTAGTGCAGGTGGCATCTCTTGTATCTTGTTCTGAAGAAAAAAAACATTTCTTCAGGTATATGTTTAGATAAGTGTAAAACAAAAAAAAATACTGAAGGCAAAAAAAAAAAAAGGAAATAAGATTTCTGCAAAACATAAGTTCTTTAATTGATTGAAAGTTAAATTTTATTCTTTGGATTTTTAAGTTTTACATTTAAAAACAAAAACTTTTAAAATTCTACATGATTAAATTGCATTGCCAGTGTAAATTTTTTTGAACGTTTTGAAAGATTGGTTTGCTGTTAGTTGAGTCTAAATTTGTACCATCCCTTTGATCTAATTTGAAAAAAAAATTTTTTATTCGTGATTTTTAAATTCCCCCACCGTTCAACTTGATGTTAAAAGCTGTCTAATTTGCAAGGCTGCCTAATTTGCATTATATTTCATTAACCCTTCCACTGATATGTTGGATAGCATAGCAAAATGAACATATCCTTCCATGAGGTGCCTCAAGGCAGAAACTGAATCTAGCCTGTAGCTGTGGTTGTTTGTACTGCCTTGAATAAAACCATAAATAAGAAGCACATGTGTGTCATAGGCAATACTGAATGTGCCGCAAGATGCAAATGAACATCCTATGGCTTTAAACATATTGTGTAAATTAGCTTTTGGTTGTAACGGGACCGTAATAATTTTGATAAAGTAAATAAGAGAACACCATGGCAAGAGATCTAATAAGATGACCAATAATATCAGTGCTGCAATGATTTTATTAGGAACAATATGTTGGGATAATGAAAATGCTATTTATTTAAACCTATTAGCACTAGTGGCATTACCATTGCTAATAGCCCCCCCCCCCCAGATGCACTTGTTATTTTAGCATTACTGCAAAAGAGAATAATAGCTGTGAGTGTTAGGTAGTTGAAAAGTAAAGTGAGCAACATGGCCGCATCTGATAATTTTGCTGTAATAGAATTAATTTTCAAAGAGCTGCAGGTCTTATAGCTAGTATTTAATGAATGATCTTATGGAAAAAGTAGCATTGGTACAGCTTTCAGACTGTTTGAAATGTTATTTTTCATAGTGGGTTGATGGTTGTATCTGATTCAATTTACTGTTCTCTACAACTGGTCCAGTGTGTCTTTTATTTCATAACTCTTGAAAGCTTTTCTGTGCCAAACTATTATGTAAGGAGGCAGGAAATGCTCATATTAAACTGACACATTTATATGCCCTGTATGTGTTCATATATTCAGTATAAGTGTGTAAATATTCGGAGAATGCTGATAAGCTTCACACTTTTTAGACTTGCATTCATGCACTGACTCTTGAATAAAGAAACGCTTAACATTGTTACAAAAACAAATTCTGTTTAATCATTGGGAACATTTACTGCTATTGGATTGGATGTTTCTTTTGATAAGAGCTCAATAGTATCCTCAGTTTCTGCTATGAATCCTTTTTTTTTTCCTTTCTGGTTCAAATGATGTTGAGAATTAGCTTATTTTGTATCGGTTTCAAGGTTTGGTCAGTTCTTCCTCTCTCTTAGTTATATCAAAGGTCAAAAATAAGCTTGGCAGCGAATAAGTTGAACCAATATTCTAACATTCATAATTAAAGGAATGGTCATATTTCATCTGCTTTTTCCCTCTCCAAATCTAAAAAGATGTTCATGCAAGTCTCATGATTATACATTCTCTTTATTTATTTTTCAACTATTTGCCTTCATTCATCTTCTATTTGGCTGGTGCGTCATGAAAGCCTTGGATATTAACACATTTTAGCACTTTCTTTTTAATTTAGACTCTTTTATGTCTCATTAGTTTTCTCTCATTGGTTTCTGTGTTGCGGGCAGGTCTCTAATGAATACCTTCTTCGGCTGGGATTATTGATTTGAGCATTTCCAGCCTAATTCCACAGTGCGTTGCAATTTATTGAGAAAACATTGCTGACCTTTTCCTAACCTTCTGTAAATGTTTCCAATGTTTTCTCTTCTCTGTGTAGTCTCTGACCTTCCCACTCTTCTGATATTTTCAACTAATGAGCCATGGCTATATTTTCGCATCGACACAGTCTCCTTTCTTCTTGACAATTCTATTTGACTGGCATAGTACCCATGAAAAATGACTGGATTATTTACATATGAATAAATTATACAAGTATATATTTTAGTATAAATGTTTTTATTGCAAACAATAAAAAAAATATGTAAGCTGAACAAAATCATTCTGTAACTATTTTCTATAACTATTGATATTTTTTGGGGGGGGATAACTTTAGAAATTTAGGGCGTCAGTATCGGGTGAATAATGAATTTCTTTTGTATCTTTAGAGAAACCTCACTTTTATTCATGAAAAAACATGCCTATTTTTGTTCCATCTTGGTATGAAAATATCATCTGTGGTAATGATGTGTAAGCAAACACAGGTATATAGTTCTTTACTTATCTTTTTGTGAACACACACGTAAGCTTTGATTTACTCCCTTCTACTCTTTTTGTTTGCTGTAGTATGACAGAAACCAACATGCCAACTAACTAAACAAGTGACGTTGGTTTTTTATAAGATTATTATATCATCAAATATATTATAATCCAGGTTTTTTGCTAGTTTTATTTTAATAAAACTAATTTCTTTTGTTCTTTTCAATAAATCGGTAATAACATTGAGTTTACATTGGGGGGGAAAAAACAATATTTACCGTTCTCAGAAGTCTGAGAATAATCAAATTACTTGTCTTCATTTCCAAAGAGATCAGAATTCTTGTTGAAGGTGGAAATTCTACACTATTATGTACCTTTTTTTTTTTTTTCCCATATGGAAGCAAATATGATTATTTTTAGATCTGGGCTTGTGTGTCTAGTAGATGACCTATATTTTTAGGATATCGAAGAGATGTCAGTGGAGGCAGGAAGGAATATGTGGCGGAAGAGTCGATTAATGAAGGAACATCAGTTTAGATTGTGAAAAGAGGAGGAAAAAAAAACGAAATCACCAAGTCATTTCAAATTCTTGCAAATTTGTTTACATAGGGGTCACGGATGTTGCTGATGGTCTTTCAATTTTATAAGATTTTTCTAGCTTTCTTTGTTTACACTTGTTTCTCGAAATGTGTTCTGAGAAAGTGTTGGCATAAGGTATAAATACTAGTCCTTATCAGTCCAAGAGAAGTTTGAATCCTTGAAATATAATTACTGCCTTTGTAATGGTATGCTAGAAACACCTTATCGTATGGTAGTAGGGCAGAAAACGAGTATAGACATCATAGATATTCCATCAATAAACCGGATTTTTCTTGCCCGGAAAAGAACTTGTGTATTTGTATGATTTATCCATTCATAAATAATCCTGTCATTTTTGGCTGGCACTATACTAATGTCTTCACAATCTTCAATAGAAATATTTACACATTTTTTTTCTTTCTCTTTCTCCTCACTGAACTTTTATTCATGTCATTCGTTAAGTTGTTGAGCTTAAGTTGTCTATTTTTTTTTCTTTTTTTTTTTCTTTTTTTTCCCCCCCTCAATTTTACCACTTAGTTCTGTTGACTGTAAAGGCAGTGAGTGATCATATATGTAAGGTGCACCTGCGACACAGATCTAAGGTATTGATCTCTGATGACACTTGGCTGTTATGGGGAAAGCTGTTGTTAGCCTAGCCTTCCAAATGATCCATACTCTCCCTTATGTGCAGTTATAAAATCATTCATTTCTTGTCACTCAGGGCATTGGCAGGATGGCCCTCGGCTTGCATTTATTGAGCTTAGTGTAGAGATCGGTCCTCCTACTTGAAGGATTACAGCGTCTGGCGTATCCGGTTGGTCTCCAATCTTGGTGCTGACCAAGCTTAACTTCGGTGATTGTACGAGATCTGTTGTATCCGATGTGATTTGTTCATAATAGTTATAAATAGCAACTTGATTGTGTTTGTTGCTGGTATTTCTAATCCACCGCACAAATTTACAAATCTCCGTCCTCTGACAGAATTCTGACTTTGACAAATAAAAATTTAACAGTGAAAATTGCCAAATTAGCACTGAAGTAATTTGGCCATTATGGGACTTTTTAGTATTAGATTTTTTTTTTTTCCAGTGTTCATTTTTATTTATTTTTTGCAGTATTTGGCATTAAAAAAACAAACAAAAACTATTGCTTCTTAGTCAAACTAGCTCAAATTTTTTGACTTGGCAACACTGATTTTTGGTTATGGTAATTTTTCCTGTAAATGCTCATGCAAATTAAAATTGAATACGTCTAATCATATTTCCCTCTCAAGTAAACATTTAGCAAAATGGCTTTGGTGACTATCACAGGTAATCTTTGCTCGCATGTAAGTTCCATCTGTAATGATGTTTATACCTACAAAATGTTTATGAAAGCACTTTCAAGACACCTTAAGACTATGAACATTCTGACAAAGAATGTATTTTGTAGAATAGATAATTATACAAAAGCCAATGCTACTCAATTTGTTTGTTTTATTCTTCGTGAATGGTCACGCTAAAACAACCAGATATACATAAGGGAACCTTGCCTTGATTACGAAATCCGACCTGGAGAAAGGCAGGCAAGTGATGTCTCCTTTACACAACCATCCTGCTGTTTGAACGTAGGGTAAAATTAACCCATGTTATTTTATTTACTTATTTTTTTCTTCAAATTTTTAGGTAATAAATTCATTTAAAGCCAACAACTAAATCTAAATTCAATATTTACTATTAAATTTTATTACATTTTATTGTTTCCTTTTCAAAAAGATACATCCCTTGGGACTAAGCTACTAGAAGTATGAATAGGGATGATGATCACTTCTATAGATCATTTCTTTTTGCTGACTATAAGATATCTTCTAGATTCTGTCAACTTGTTTCAAGAGTTTCATATTTCAAGTATATATCATTCTGATAATGGGAAGAGGCTGCATGAAGATTTTTTAAAAACTGTACTGATAGGAACTACCTCAAAGAGAATTGTTATATTTTGGTTACGGTGTATTAATCTCTATTATTTGACTTGCTCAAATTATCAGTTGACTTGATTTCCAGTGATGTCAATGATGTAATTTTGAAAAGAATTGTACTTTTAAAATATCAAAAATATCTTGTACAGCAATTTCTTGCTTACGATCAGTATCTGCTGGATATTAAACTAAAAAGGTTAAAATCGAGTGAAGATACAATTTATGGTTTAACATAAAATGAAATTCTATTTCTTCTAAGGTATGACGCCTGACGTCACTGTGACAGAAAACAAACACTCATCGTATTTTATTATATGTGGAGATAACTAAACACTTTTCGGTATGTGTCACAGTGATATTTAAGTAAAATGTGGATAATTTTTGTCACCTTTATATATATATATATATATATATATATATATATATATATATATATATATATATATATATATATATATATATATATATATATAAAATTTTGTAATAAGCATTTAAAATCTTGACATTTTTTCTCTCTTTATTACAGACATATTAGTGATCAACTTATAGATAAATGTTGACCCTCCCCTGCCCCAATAATAGTAATTGTTGTGGTACTATTTATGCACATTTTCTTTCCTCTGTAAACTTCTCATTAGTATAGAACTGCATTGCAGAGTTCAGTAGCCAGAACATATGTGGCTTGGAGTAGAAAAGTTGAAAGCCCCCCTCCCTGATGGACTGCCCTGTTATTTCCCTATAATTAGGGAGAAGTGGATTCGTGTCTTTCCCAAGGACATTAGTACAAGGCATTATTTACATTTTCATAAATTCTTTTAAAAACTATTTTCATTACTAAACCCTCCTGAGACTTATATCCCTGACATGACAGCTGGGGTGTAGAACTCTTCTAGAATTCCAGTGGGACATTTTAATTCAGACATTAAGCCCTTTAATAGATTTGTATTGGAAGGGTTAAAAGCAAATTTAGAAAGCAGTTGCAGACTTGCCTGTGAAATATATGATTCAGTTAATTTCTTATCAGTATCAAGGCTAGATGAAATAAATATTTTATCTTATCAAACCAAAACTCATTTTCTCCATGCATGCATGTATGTCTGTATGTCAGCAGTGTGACCAGCTGTAGTGTTCAGCCTTTGCCTTTATCTTCATGGTTTTTAATAAATATATCATGTAAACTTGTTCGTCTCTCTCTTAACACAGTTTGCCCCTTTATCTTACTTTGCTTAACAGGATATTGTGGTACTTATAGTTGTCTTTCTCTGCCTTTTCTGTCAACTCGAGTGGCACTTGATGCAAGTGTTATTCACCTCCATCTCAAATTCCTGCCCTTCTCCAAGACTCGAGGGAGAGTCAGACTGATTTCTAGAATATTATATCGGCACAGTGAGAGCTGTTTGCAAGTGGACTTTGTTATCAATTCAAATCTAATTACTTTCTGGAACACTGATTTGCATTTTATGAATAATTATTGCTGATAATCTAATTTGGTTAGTTAAGTCAGCAATTTATTTCAACATATGGTTTACCCATCTTTTTAAAAAAAAAAGTATTTATTTACTCGCTTAGTACCCGTTGAAAAATAACTGGATTATTTACATATATTCCGGCACTTCTGTCTGCAATCAGATTATTGTATCTCTGTGTTCTGTTTAGAGTCAGTGTAGTATTTGCATGCTCATTGAAAAGCATTTTCTAGTACACATACACACACACTTCATTTTATATACGTGGATTTATTTACTTATTTTTATCAGTTCGTGTTAAAGTGAATATATGTTAATATTGCTATGCAATTTACTTCCAAGCTGACAATGTTTGTCTACTCAATGCCTTTTTGACATGCAGGTACTCGTGTTGATCATGTGACTGCAGCAGCTGGTAACCATTACCTTGGGATTTTGCGGTTAGACTGATTAAATCATAGGAAGCTCTTTTGCAGTGTTTAATAATTGAGTTTTGCTTATATCACTTGATATCACTAAAGCAAGCTGCTCAAAGATATTCATGTCTATAATTCTTCAAGTATAACAAAGGTAATCATGAGGTGAGCAAGTTTCTTTGCTTGGCTTTGTAATCACTTTTGTGTAGAGTTACATTAAGTGCCTGACAGCTACAGAGAATTGACTGAGAAGAGCACATTTATTGTAACAACTAAATTGGTTTCTTATATCATCTATTTTATAACGATCCAATTTTTGTATGTTACCGTAACACAACAAAAACTGCACCTCATAGATTTTTGTGCACAACACTGCTAAAATGCCATAGCCAGAAGAATAAAGCAATTTCCAGTCTGATTTGCAACTCAATAAGAGTAGTCATCAATTGTGCTCATACTGATAATTTATATTATAATGATCTGATGTTGTATGGAAGATAACTCTTGTTTCCCCTTGTTTGTTTTTCTAGTTACAATGGCATTTACAGAGTCGAGGTCTCTCTGGGTGCTTTGTAGTTCATTCCTTGTATTCTTCATGAGAAAAAAAAAAATCCTTTCTCTTCTTTCATTCATTTTGTCTTCCTTCTTTGTTGAATTTTTAAAAATTCTGTATTGTACAAGATTAATTTTTATCAGATTCTATGTGGACACATCATGCAGAGCCCGAAAAAAATTTTCAGGGAACGTTGGGGTTCCACAAACCAACTTGAGGGAAACACTTAGTGCTTAACAACTGATCAGATCTCTTTCTGTTTCTGCTCCATGTTAGAAAGTGATGACATTGTTGTTCTTGAGGAAGATTACAACAACTATGATGTGAGGGAAGGAAGATGCTTATATAGAACAAAAAAAAAAAAAGAGAAGTGGAGAGTGCTTTTTGTACTGGTTGACTAAATTGAAGATTATCTTCATCCTGTGTACTCCACCCCCCCCATGTCCTCTCCATTTCGTCATCCCAGCACTAGCAGCAGCAGCAGCAGCATCAATCGGGGGTTGGGGTTGGGGAATAGGAAGTGGAGACAGACACCGAACTACTTTTGCGAAACATGGTGCGAGTTACAGCTTGGGAAGACTGAGAGAGGGAGAGAAAGGCTGTCTATTTAAAAAAAAAAAAAAATTAAATCAATCCTCACTGTGATGAAATTGAAACAGAATATTCGTTTCGTTTCGAAATGTGAAATTTAAAACCGACCCGAGTTTAAACAAAAATGTTTTCACTTTTTAAATTTTTTTTTCTTTTCTTTTTTTTTTGTTGTTGTTGTTAGGTTTGAAATTCTAGAAAAACGTCGCTTGATTTATGTAATAATTGAATAGCATTTTCTCTCTTTCTAAGTTTATTTTTTTGCGGCCTATTTTACTGTTTTATTTATTGGTTTAACTCTTTATTTTGGCTTTTTGCTTTCAATGAGACGAAATAGAAGTTACCTCAACTTGGTTTGTTGGAATATAGCTCGCTACTTAAGATTGCTCTCTTGACCTGTGAAATAAACATACATTTGTGCATTAACTGGGGGGTGGGGGATACTACCTATATTTTTTAAAACCTTTTTAAAACCTTTTTTTACCCCCCCCCCTTTTTAAAAACCTTTTTTCTATAACTCTAGCTTATTAAAAAAAAAAAATTGCTATTCATGTATGGATGTCACTAAGGAGCTTAGTTATTTTTGAGGTAATTCATATTTTGATAATTCAAGTATCCTAATTCTGATTTTTAAAAATTTTTTACCTGGTTCTTTTTCCAATTCTCAGCTCTACTTGAGCATCTATTTAATGTGTGATCAGACATGAAATTTTAAGAATTTTTATGACATAATATTCATTATGCCATAATGAGAAGGTAAATTGACCTATTATAGCATCTCATTTGAGCCCAAACAGACACAAGAGAAATTTGTATATATGCTCGTATGTATGGATCATGTATTTTACAATAACTGTATTTGTCTCTGTATCAGTAGCAGCCATCAGTCCCTCTCCTTTTCTACTCTTCATTGATCTACCTAACTATCTTTTCTCCCCTCTCTTTTCCTGCCCTCTTATTGATCTACCTTTCTTTTCCCCTCTCTTGATAAACTAACAAACTTTTTCTCCCTTCTCCCTGCCATTTCTGTCGCACTGATAGTGTCAGTAGTAGTCATCAGCCAAGCCTGTTGTACACTTATGATAACCGTCAGCAAAGCAACTTATCGCAGACCAGTTTGAGATAAACAAAGGACATGTCTTCAGCATCTTTCTTTTTCTTTCGTGTGTTGTGAAAACTGAAAAAGCCAATAATGTATCCTTGGGGGTGTTGCTTCTATGGAAAAACAGAACACATGGTGTAATATTAGATGATATTTGGGAACTGAGTTTTCAGGAAAAAAAAATGATTCTCAAGTGTTTACCTCCTGTTGAAGTATGCCTCTTAGTCTGTCTATAATAGCCATTTAGTTGACTATTCGGTGTCTTGTATGGTTTGATTCAGATCTCTATTTGCTTTTAATGCTTAACTAGTTTTTAAACCAATGAACAGCTGATAAGATTTTGAACTGATCTAAATCATTAATGATGTGGCTACATTTATAAAATCGCAGAGCATTCATGATGGATTATGATTGATGGGGAAAAGAGAATATCATCTATTCATACTCAAAAATCTATGCAGAGATTGTTGTTCTTTGAAAGTTTGTGTATATTGTTTACGACTGATGTTGCTTCTGTGAAATATAACAGAATACATGGAGAAACATGTATCCAATTTTATTTGTATTTTTATTCATTTTAGTAGGTGATGTATTATAAATCATTATCAATTTTTTTGCTATTCTTTACTATCATCTACTGAAGGTTTTAGTTGCAATAAAAAGTAGCCAGAAAATAGTTATAATCATAAAGAAATATATATTTGATAATAAATATGACAGTAGCCGATATAAATATATACTTACATGCTATATACCAGAAGTGGCCAAACTTGCTTTATGTAAGAGCTACATACGATTAACTTCATATGTTCGAGAGTCTCAAAAAAGAAAAAAAAAAATTATGTGCTTATTACTATATACACATTTTGTTACTTGATATAAATATCAATAAATACAAATGTACACAATATTTACACATGTATGTTGTTTTTTAAACTGTTAATTCAAGTATATATATATATATATATATATATATATATATATATATATATATATATATATATATATATATATATATATATATAATCCAATGGTTTCAAAATTTGCAATGTAAGTTTGTTTAACTTGATCCCTTAGTGCCATGCTTGTTTATTTTTTCCAAATTCAAACTTTTGTGGTGATCATTGGCAAGAAAAGTAATTTATTGATCACTCCAACAGGCTGCCAAAAGATGTTGATCATGTGATAGTTTCAATAGGATGACTAACAGAAAGAGCTTTTTAATGTCTAAAAATTCCTTAGTACTGGTTCCAACCCAGTAAAATCAGAGTGTGACAATAATCCGGTTTATCTGCTTTGAATGGTCAATTGTTATGATTTAATGCCACTGGTACTACCAAATGATAAATCCTCTCTTCTAATAAAACTCGAAAATGCTTTTACATTTAAGTGGCAATAACGTGAAGAAGTTACCCAGGTCTACAAATTGATTCCCCTCTCTCCTGCGTCCCATCAAACTCTCCCAGGAAAAGACAGAAAGAGAGACTGACTTTAACAAAATCAGTGAGGGAAGATTTAATAGACCTCACTTAAAATTTTATGAGAAACTCCTCCGAACAGACTGATCAATAGTTGCTACCAAATGTGACAACACTAGCAGGCTATAAATTTATTAAGTGACTAACTGGATGGCTTGCAAATATTCACTTGGTGAACAAAAACCACTTTTAAAACATTGATAATTCATCATAAATCAAAATGAGTGTTTATTCTGTGTAGGCAGCTAGACTATTAAAGATTGCATTTATCTTGTCTGAAGTTTGTTAGACAGGCCGTTTTAATCATTTTATGTGGTCTGGTCGGATTATTTCCCTTGTCTGTATCACTCTTTTTTTTTTCTTTTTTTTTCCACAACTTTTCGGCAGTATACCCTTCAGCCTTCTCCGGGTATTCTTTGTTCTTTAATATGGAAACTAGTTCCTGCGACATAGAGCCCCACTCCCCCCTGCAAAAAAAATGAATCAAAAACAGATGTGACAAGTTGAGCAAGGAGCAAGTGTTGCGGGAACGAGTTTCCACATTCCAGAACAAAGAACATCCATAGAAGGCTGGAGGGTACACAGCTGAAATGTTGTGAAAAAAAAAAAGAGCAACGTAGATGAGGAAAGTAGTCCAACTAAACCATGTAGATGCAGACAGTGAGGTTAAAAAACAAAGGACTATAGCTCTCTAAAACCCATTGCATGTAATTTAGTAGATAATAGGTTGATTTGTTGCAGAGGTTTGCCGAATCGGTGAGATTTATTACCATTAATTTAATTGAGTAAAAAAAGAAATTGGTTTGAAACAAAACGTTTTGCTTGGTAAAACTGCAATAATAAAACAATTAGAAGTTGTGGTGAAGGAGGAAGTCAGAGATCGATGCATCTTTTATTGAATACTTTTAGCACAGATGCTTTTATTGTATTCGTGTAACTTGATCGCTGGTAGCAAGACAGTCTGGAATGATGAGAATATTAAGCCTGTTAGGATTAGGAGTAAAGGTACATCTTACATCAAATATCTTTTACAGACTTTATTCTTTCACTTTTTAAGAACTGAAAGTTGAGTTTTGTTTTAAAAAAATCATCTGGAGATATTGAATGTGTCTGGCTTTTGTTGAATTTGTAAACAAATAGAAATTAACCAAAACTTTTTATTCCTGTAAACTCCTTGTGGGGCGTAGGCTTGCAACTACCCTGCTGTTTTGGTAGTGCATAATTTTTTACGCAACAGAGTTACCTATGATGAATACCAAGCTGTAGGTTTTTTTTCTTTCATAGTAACTTTCTCTTAGTTGGTCTGCCTTACAGGGCTAAGGATTGGCCTGCTTTTTATCTCTAGCTTGAGAGAGAAGTAGATTCATGCCTTTCCCTATTGCATTAGAGTAAAGTGAACATAAGCAGCTTCATCTGTAACTTGAACTCTGTCGGCTTATTCCGTCTTCCAATCTGGTAACTGTTACACTGCTCCACACCTCCAACCTAAACTTTGTATAGATGTAATTAGCTGAGTTTGTTAGTTGTATTTAATTTATCATACTTTTATATCTTTTAGCTGTATTTCTTGTTGCTTTATATCATCTCTTTTCCCATTAGTCTGAGATTGTAGGTTTAAGTGGAAAATCTTTTTTCATTTTTCTTTTTCCTGCAGTGGGTTTTTGTATTTCCATACAATGAGTTACGCAGCTCTAGAATTATGTGCATGTAATTTTCTTGATGGTGAGAGCGAAGAATAAAAGGGGAAAAAAATCTAGTTTATCAAACCATTTTTTTCCCCTGTCCGCCTTCCTTTTCCAGTAACTCAATAAAGATATATTCAGTTCATTCATTTACCTTGTAAGTGAATAATTGAAATTCTATGCTCTCTATTACATTGTCCACTAGAGTTGCGATGATCTAATTAGATACACAGTTCATTATGAGTATATGTTCGTTTTAATTAATAAGAGATGAGACTTTTTTGTCTATGGGGGGAAAAAAAAAATAATCTCCTTGCCTTTTCTGCGTCCTCGACTATGGGAAATCTTAGTCTCTTCGTCATGAATGAAGCCGTTTCTAATTCACAACTCTATTAACTGAATTCTTTGTCATTTTCCATGCTTTTGCTACCATTCTATTAAGAGTTTATTTGCTCATTTGCATATTAGGCTGGAGACGTGGATTCTTTAACCCTATGGTTCCCCAACCCATGGTTGTGACCCAGATAAAGGACACCTAATGGTTTGAAAAAGCAAAAATGAAGAACTTGAAATAAAAATTGAAATATTTTCATCACAATTTCAAGATAAAAAATGTAATTGAGACTCGAGAAAATAGCTGTAAAATATAACTTCTCAGTAATTATAAGAAGTATGAGTCCTTTTGCCATGAATGAAGCCGTTGCTTATTTACAACTTGATTGACTGATTTCCTTTGTAGTTGAAGCTTGCAATCTATTTAAAGTTCACTTATTTGCGTAGTTGGCTAAAGACATCTTATGGATTCTGTAGCCAGTCAGAAAAGGTTGGAACCTAGAAAAAGATGACCAGACTGCATGCGAGATTTTTATACTCTGTGTCAACCCAATTATTCTTGCAGAAAATCTGATGTGTAAGTCACTTTTAGATATTTATATACTCACTTATTTTCTCCCTTGACAATTTATCTCTTCTTTTCATCTTCGATGTTGTCACGTTTTGGACGATTCATTCCTACAGCTCCCTTCAGTTATAAAATCTAATATTTGTAAAGAAAGAGTCTCTCTTATCGCTCTTTTTTTTCCGGTGGTTCAAAAAAAAAAAAAAAAAAAAGTTGTGACTATATCAGAGATGAAAAGAAATGAAATCGTCAGAAAAAAAATTGGAATGTATATGACTCTTCTGAAAGTTATAAACAATACTTTTAAATATGATCAGTTTCTTGCTTTTATTTTAGAATAATATATCTTTATGAATTGAATGTCATATATGACTGCATATAAGATATGCATTTGGATTGAGACTAAAGGGCTATTAGTAGTGACTCTAAATATTCTTATAAAGCATGTATCTTGCAGGCTGGCAAATACAATTGCCTTTGAAATGTGTATCAGTTTGCACACACATTCACATATTTCTTGAAAAAAAATTCAATTGAAACTGGATTCTGGAAGATTTTTTTTTCCTCTTAATTCCTGTTTTTATTACACAATTAAATGCAAATAGTGAAACTCTTCTCAATAGGCACATGTGAATTGCAGATAATGTATATCTAATAATATTACTTGGTAAGACGGAAATTAGAATAATATATGTCTGCATTTTGTTACAAATCCTATGATTGAGTTGCTTTGTCTATTTAGATTATTTCTAAGTTCCAATAAGTGGATTCCATTTCTCTATGAATTATTGGTATCAGCTCTGGTGGAACAAAGCCGTATATAGTTATCTTAAATTTAACAATTAGGATTGATCTTTATGAATCTGATTTGAAGACCAAAAATTGATTGTTGGAAACTGAAACAGTCGGTAGAATCTATAATTAGACAAACGATTGTATATTTATATAGTTATTTACTAAGCTTAACTTGGACTGATCCTAGCCCATTCTCCTTGTGGATGACAATTATGCTATCACACACACACATACACACGTTTGTGGTCTTAGCTGTAAGTGAATAAAACCGTGACGTTCACAAATCATTTGTTTATGCCTTTGTTGTAGTTTTACGTCACAACTTCAACTCATAAAAATGAAGAGCATTGGACAATTAAAATTCAACTGCATGTCGTGTATGGAACATTTTCTAGAAATTTCTAACCTGTCCCCAGTTTTAAGTTCATATGAGTAATGTGGTCTTCGTCACAAAAAAACTACATTTATTAAAAAAAAAAAGTATTCATTTTT
Organism: Thysanoteuthis rhombus; assembly: GCA_963457665.1. Lineage (NCBI taxonomy): Eukaryota > Metazoa > Mollusca > Cephalopoda > Oegopsida > Thysanoteuthidae > Thysanoteuthis > Thysanoteuthis major. The sequence goes on from OY735235.1 coordinate 24,449,264, forward strand.
GAATGAAATAGATTTCTTTTAGTTTCAATCATGATTGTAATTGATTTGTAGGAAATGATATCCTCAATTCCTTGTTAATGGGCATTTCATTATTGTTTGTGGCATCAGGATTGACTTTATGAAGACAATTGGCACAGTGCTGTGTCTTTTATCAGAAGATAATGAACCTCAAGAATAGAATTGCCGAGTAATAGTCTTGAAGAGAGGAAAAAAACTGAAGAATAAGAAAAGAACTCTTTTTAACCTTAGTTCTACGCGCAAGTGAAAGTTTAGATTTCCGACTTCTATTTCTTAGTATAATTTTTTTGTGAATTTAATAATTTTTCTTTGTCTTTTAGATGCTTTGATTAATTTTTCATACTCTTTTATTCATATTCTAATCTTACTAATCTGTACTCAACTAAAAAGCTAAAATTTAAACATTTCTATTTTCAAGTTTTTCATGCTGGTTTTGAATTTTATTTCAATTATAAGTTTCAATTTATTTTTTCAGAATTTTATTATCAAACAATCAAAACGCAATTTAACTTGAGTGAAATATGTGCAGGAAATTAATCCCTCCCAAAACTCACATTAATTTCAGTAATGTCTACACACACACTCACACAAATTTTACTTCATTTTTTTCTTCTGAGGTTGCATACTGGAATTGAGCATTATAGATTGTATTAACAACATCCCCCTCGATTTTTATATTTACATTACAAAATATGTATTTTGAATTAGTTTAATCAACCACTAAAAGTGGATTTCTTGAATATCAGTGGGTTTTTAAAAAAAATTTTTTGTGTGTGTGTGTGTGTGTATATGTATATATTTATACATATATATCCTTTCCACACAATATCCGGCATACACCCATGACCTATGTTCAAGGGATAATTATATCACCTGAATGGGTTCCTGTTATTTTATACTTTTTTGTTTTTATTTCTATTTATTTAGGACCTGAAGTGAAAAATGAATGCTCTATTACTTGTTTAAAAAGCTATTTCTCCATCATAATGTAATCTATAAAGCCGAAAGAATGTTTTATTTTATTTCTTATAGATTTACCATAACGGCACAAGTTAGATAGTACAGCAATTACATTGTAATAAGGTATCATGATGATTTCGATATGGGCTTGTTAATTTTCCCTACTGTTATTATTGCTTAACAGAATTGCTCTCAGTAATGCAAATAACAGCTTTTGGCTATGAAATTCTTGGGAATCGGCACCCCGCTGTGATTGAGAGGCATGCTGCAGATTGGAAGCTTGTGGGAATTCGTTAGCACCTAATGTGCATGCAGGGCTGGAATTCTACGCTAAAGCTGTCTGCAACTCCCTCCTATCCCCGGTACCTTCAATCGTCCCAACCCACCCCTCCAAGCTTATTACTCCCATCTCTTATTGTAGCTTGTAACTAATTTCTTGAAATTAGCCGCAAACAAATTGGAATAGAAAATATTTTTATTTTGGATTGATTTAAAAACTAAGCTAGTGTAATGAAATAGAATTTTAAAAGAAGCAATGTATTTTTATGAATTGTCTGTTTATCTCTGCCTGTGAGTTTTGCATTAAAAAATCATGTACTTGTAAATATGATTATCATTACTCAATTCTTTCAAGTAACCAGACCAAATTTTAAAATCTATCTATATAATGAGCTGAGACATTTTTTTGTGTTCATTTCATGTCCATGAATAAATAAAAGGTAACAATTTTGTTGCGGAGTATATCTCCTATTCACCATTTAAAACAACACTCTTTGACTTGAATGAGTTCAGTAGTTTGCTTTCTGAAGAGGTCTTCTCAAATAAATAGAAATAACTCTGAATTTTTAATTGAGGATTAGTTTTACATTGAAGGAAATCAGTAAAATTGGTCAAGTCCAGCATAAGTGGGGTACTACGTGAAGATTGAACTCACTAGCAATGGTATGTGAGATTAGATAGCTAATCTTTGTTCAATGGGAGGTCAGCACAGAGGGAGACAATCCTAAAAATACAGACACGCAGACACTGGATGTAGCGTGATTTAAAGGGAATGCCTATACTCCTCCAGAGTGAGATTTTCCAACATAACTGACACCCAAAGAAGGCTAGAGAGTATTAGTCTGACAAACCAGATGCAATGATTAAAAGACTCGAGGAAAATTCTGACAAGTTTGGCTTAGACTGGCACAGAGCCACAACAATGGGTCATTTGAGTGAAAATTGAATTTACTAACAATGGGTTGTGAGACCAGATCGATTAATATGACTGAATAGCCTGTGTATGTATAAAATATTTGTATAGGTAATCTTTTTGCATAGGTTTATACATGTACTTGGATTTGAAAAAAAAATTTTTTATCCCTTCACTTGTCTTCATTTATAAAGTTGTTGCATTTTTCCAAATTTTATTCTGTTTATTTTATTTATTTATTTTATTTTTTTAAGCCACTAAATCTAATAACACTAGTTCTAAACAAGAGACCATTACTCAAACTGCTTTTACTAGTGAAAGGTAATTCTCAGGTGCCAAGGAATTGAATAAGGTTGCTCACCTTCTACTCTTTCTTGTATTTGTTGTTGTTATGGCCAAATAAGTGTTTAGCCCTTTCCACAGAAACACTTGCTCAACTATATTTAAGTTGTCAATCTACACACTGTTCGCTCAAGACTTAGTATTTAGTGATTGTATTTTGTCTTGACTCATCTTTAGTTGCTACTAGTTGATTTGTTGAGTGCAAGTGAAATCTAAGTGCACCCCAGGGTTGGAATGGGTGGGGGGAAGAGAGTGAGCAAGTAGAGACTGAAAATAGGTGAATGAGTAAGGAGAGTAGAATGAAGGAAGGAAGGAAGGTTGGGAAGTGAAGGATGGAATGATTGGATAATGGAAAGAAAGAAATGGTAAAGATAGTGAAGTTAGAATTGAGAAGGGACAGGGAGGATAGGGGAGAGGAGGGAAGATGGAAGAGATGAAGAATAAGTGAGGAGGGGAGGATAGTAGGTGAGGAACAAGATGAGGGTAATTGAGGTGACTTCAGTAACGGGTTGAAGCAAAAAATCTGGACAATTGTGATTTTTGCACTAAGCATTCGATCTGTAACTTCTTTTAAAACCAATAGTTTCAGTAAATCCGGCAAATCACTCGATGGTTCACATGATTCTAATGGCATAGCAAAGATGAGTGGTACTTCATGATACTTCTCTCCATATTGTTGAAATAATTTATCTATTTGCTGTCCTTCTGTCACCCGGCTCCCACGTTTCCAGGAAAGAGCTCTTGCCAGTCAAGCTGGGAGTTGCTAGGAAGGGGAAAAATGATGCCAATATCTTCTTTCCGTCCGATGGCTTGCTTAATAATCAAGCTGTTTGCATAATAATGCTCTATCGATCTTGATAGAAAATGTCCAGCACCTGTTTGAGTCGGTGTCTGTGAGTTGCTTTGAGGCTAGCTGGGTTGTTGCCAAAATCTTGCGCACTTGAAAAGACTTTTACAATAATGTTCAGTCTCTGTCTTTATCAGAATGTTCATCTCTATCGTTTTGATTCGATCATCTTGTTTCCGTCAACGTCTTAGCTTCCGTCCTTCAGGCGAGTTTGTCATGTGATCAATCAAGTGATCAAAGTAAGCTCCTGTTTGATTTTGTTATAAAATGGTAATATCTGGTAATCCTGAGAGGACCTTGGGGGACTTCCAATAATCTGCTGACGTTAGAGGTTGTTTATTATGTGATATTTGAAGGAGCAATATTTAACAATCTCATATGAGGTGTGGCTATTGAATAACAAAATGGCTCACATAAGTTGAACTGCGGCACACGTGCATGAACCACGTGGTATACATTGATCAGTGGCTAAGCGTTAATGACCCCTGAAAGTCTGTCTGCTCACGTCTTTGGTTTATGCTTATGCATCACTTGAAGTCGATGTTTTTCTGACGTCATAAAAATGATCACTTCAAAAATAGAGCCACTCATCTATTTGAAATCTTTGTTGAAATTGAACAAAATAGGCTACTGAATCTTTTCATATTGTATCATATGGAGGAAGAACGCATGACATGTTTATATGTGGCACAAGTGATGTATGGCTCGATTAGATTTTGATTTGCGATTTATATTCAGACTAAAATCTGTATTTCTACCTATATTGTCTAATTTTTTTGTTTATCAACCTGGCTATCAAAACCTGTTCAACGTGATAGTGCTTATTTAGTTTTGATATACCTGTGTGTTCATGGCCTTTGTTGTGAGCATGTCTCTTCGTCCTATCCTGAATAATTTGATTTGGGAAGAGTCAACAATAGAGGTGAGAAGAGGCATGCCTTGTGTATTGAAATGAATGTATGCTTCAAAGCGTACAAACAAATAAACAAAATTTTCATTTCTCTAGTTTTCTCTCCTTTTATCTTGAGAAAATCAAAAGGCCAATGTCTTCCTTTCTCATTTTATTCTTTCAATTGCTCTCTCTTGTTGAAAGAATCAAATATGCGTGAAAATGTGCAAATTTTCATCTATGAATATGTTTGCATGTCTAATACTATGACTATAAGTGTGTATGTTGGTTCGTAAATCTAAATGGTGTATGTCTGTTGGTATTTATTTCAATGAGCTAGTGTGTATGTATATGGTCTATTACTCATGTTTGTGTGTATTTGTTCATGAACATGAAAGTTTGTGTGTGTACATACATATACATAAATTTATGAAGAAATTCTTTATCTTTTATTTAATAGTTTTGTTTTGTCACTTTTAGAACTGAATGTTGTTAAAAAAAAATAAAAATAAATGAAAACCCAAGCAAATTGCAGCATTTGTTATGAGGCTATATTGACATTAAGTGTCTACATGCCGCCATGTGCACGTCTGTTATTCTTAAATATGTCACTCCTTTGTTGTAATTCTTTCTTTGAAGACATAATTCTTACCTAGGCTCTTATCTGCTTCATCAGCTTATAGTTTTCATTTGCCTGTCATTTTCTACTCTTTTTCTTTTCATCTTTCTATGCTACAAATACCTATTAGGTGTGTGTGAGTGTGTGTGAGTAGAAACATTGGATGCATATGGTTGGATAGGTAATTGCCTCTCATCATGTGCGTCTTCTATTGTAGTGTGTACCTGGATATTAATATCTCAACCTATTTGTCATGATGCTTTTTTTTTTATTGTATGTATACACGCATACCTTCCTTTGTGTTTCAACCTTTGGTATTGATTGAATTTTTCAAAAAAATGAAAAAAATCTTTCAATTTTTATTTATTTATTTTTCTTATAGTTTAAAATCAATTTTAATGTTTCAGCTCATGATTATTAGGTGGGGGGGATAAAATGTGTCTATGTAAGTATATATGTATGTAATGTGTTTATAATCAATATATATAAAACCTGATATATTGCTTCCAAAGCAAAACACCTGATGCTAAATTTGTTTTCTACGGAAACCTTTTAACCACTGAAAGATGCATACATGCTATATGAGATGAGAACCCCCCCAAAACATGTATAGCATATTAATTCATTTATGAATTAATTAATTGACAAATAAAGTCTCCATACACTTTTACTCCTTTCCTAATGTTCACACACACACACACACACACATACATATATATATTTATATATATATATATATATAATAATACATATTTGTAATGCTCTTTAATAGGTGTCGAGATCTTAGACAGAGTATATATTCTGATAAGTGGAAGTGCCAATCTATTTGAAATTAATCCTTAATCACTTTTAACAGGTACTACAATAGTGTATGTATTATCAATAAGTATACATACACAGCTTTACCTATTCATCTATCTAATTTTATTTAGTCTATTCAATTGTGAGGCCCAATATTTCTGCTTGTTCCTAGTGTGGGTTGGCCAAGAGCCGGTAGTAGTCACAAGGGGGATCAGCTTGGCAAGCTCATTTCAAATCCCAACTGAGACAGTTTGTGTTTACTTCACTCTAATGCCCTGGGAAAAGACATGAATCCATCTTTCCCCCCTTGCCAGAAGTAAATTGATGCTGGGTGAAGTGAGCGACAGCACTCTGGGTGCTTGCACCTTTGAGTCTACTTCATACAGAATGGGTTGAGTGAGTGATAATGGGATATCTGGAAATTGAACAGGGGCAGCTGAATCTGTAGCCAGCATAAGAGTACAACTTATTTTTTTGTTCATAACCAGCTAAGGTCTTTCATTTTAACTAGTACACTCGGAGTACTTTATTTATTTTTTCTTTCTTTTTTAAAAATTGATTTCATGATTAATTAATACGTAATATATTACATAATCAATTGCTGTTTGAAAAGTAAGAAGAATTTAATTACAGAATTGAAAGATTTTAAATTGGATTCTATTCGGTTTTGCATAGCATTTTCAGGGATCTTTCTGTTCTCTTAGCATTTCATTTTGCAATGAAAACTATTTTGGAAAAGAGGAAGAAAACTACCATGTAATTTGATTTTAAGCTCCCAATAGCAGAATTAAATTATTGCAAGTGTTTAATAAAAGATCTATTTTTACAGAACTCTTTCAGAATAAAAGAAATGTCTTTTCTGGAGAATTGCCTAATTATACTTACATATGTAAATAGGAGAGAATGATATTCAGTTTGCTTTTATTGATTGAATTGTCCTAAGTCAAAATCTGGCACAGGCCCACATAATTGGAGCACCTGGCATATGTCAGTACATTTAGAGGGATATTTGATTTAAAAACTTACTCTTTTGTCATATATGCTTGGTATTATAAATAGGGAGTTCCCTTCCATAGCTCAAGATGGACAGTTATGGGGCTAGGATGAGTTGTGGCGGTTAGCAGTCCTCCAGATACCTTCAAAAGTCGGGCATATGCAATATCATAAGAACTACACTATGTAGATACATAGTGTGTACAAGAGCTCTGGCTTATTCACTGTTTTCACATACCTTGTCTATCATCTTTAAAGACTAACTTGTGTATCAATAATCCAAAAATAGTTTTGATCAACATCTTCATAACACAATATACTCTGTGTTCGAATTAGATGCACACATGGTATTGCAAGAACTACACATGTGGATACATAGTATGTACACATGTTCTGGGCTATTCTAGTTATCACTGTATTCATGCACCTTGTCTATCATCGGAAAGACCTTGTGTATTAATAATCTGAAAATAGTTTTGATCACTAACTTCACAATGTACTCTGTGTCCGAATTAGGTGCAGTATAACAGGGATACTCAAATTACCTCGCCCAATTTAGTCTGCATGTGTGTGCATATATATGTGTAATTGTGTGTGTGTTTGAGAGAGCAACGGACGGAGAGCTTTAGATAGATGACTACAATGGTGTTGAAAGGTAGGCCTGTAATCTTTGCTGTCTTAATTCTGTCCCGGGCTCAGAGACTCTTTTATGTAACTTAATATACGAGAGCTTTCGGGTCAAAGGGCTTTTGTGGTATTTCTATTTGCAGGAAGATATTTATTAGTTTCTCCTCCCTCTGCAAAATATTGACTCAGACACTCTTCTATACAGACAGGGCAGCCATGGTTGGAGGTTAGGATTAGTTGGGGTGGAGGGTCTGCGGCTAGAGAGGGAAATAACTGAATGGGGTGAGTGTGACTCTCTGAATCGGGTGAATGAGGGTTATGTTTATATAGTGATGTATGTGCAGAAATAATTAAGAGTATGTGTGCCTGTTTGAGGATGTGTGTGTATACTTGGATATCGACCTGTGACTGCGTTTGTTTTCATTTTTTTTAATTTCGAGTTTTTCTGTATGTTTTGAGATGCATTATATGGGTATACTGCAGCATTGTGTGTCTGCTCCCCCCCCATACATGTGCATTCACACCCGCATGACTTGAAATTGCGTTATATTATGTTGAAGCTCTGTTTGAAATGATCTCTCATTATCACACGGTGAATTGGCGTGGATAATATGAATAGAATAAACATTTCTTATGAAATGAGCATATATATATATATATATATATATATATATATATACATACACGTGCGCATGTTAGTGTGTGTATGGTGTGTGTGTGTGTGTGTATATATATATATATTATATGTACATACTATGTACATATTCTCAAGTGTGTGTGTAATATATATATATATATATATATATATATATGTATATATGTATGTATATATAAAACGGGTATGTTTATCAAGTAAACCCCCCCCCCCTTTGAGGCCTGTGTTTTGTTTTTGCAGAATTCCCTGTGCTGATCTCCTAGATATAGTTTCATCATATCAACCCTTATAAATCATATCAGTCGATGGAAGAAGCAAATAGTTCCTGCTCAAATGGATGGTCATTCTTGTCTGCTTTCAGCTTCATCTCTTTTTCTTTCCTCTTCCTGCACTTTCTTCTGCTCACATGTACTCCAACTCCTAATGTGTCCGTTATTTATGATGGCTCTGCAACATAACCGTACATCATTTTTTCTTTTTTCTTTTTTTTTTTTTCTTCTAAGGGAAGTTTCTATGAGAATTTATGAGCAGACTGTTCTTGAGTAACATTTAGAGTGATCTGCCGAAGAATAAATGTTCACAGCACCACTTGGGGCATTTTACAAAAATAGATAATTTTAATTGGGCAGACGATCTCATTTCAACTCTCCTTGTCATATATTAGGTTGTTGCATATGATCTGTCTCTCTCTCCCCCGTCCCCCAATAGTAAGGTGAAACAAAAACTGGTAAATATTTGATCAAAATATGACCTTTTTGAAGCCGGAACCCTTTTTCCGATGATCCCTTATGATAATATACCATCTCTTTGTGAGAAAATTCTTTATGGCTTCCCTCTTATTAAACCTTTTTTTTATTATGGCTATGAATTTCAAAAAGCTTGAAAAGATAATAATCTCTGGGAAAAATGTCAGGTAAATATGGAGGATGCTGTAAGACTTCATATCGAGATTCCTCTAGCTTGGATGTCTTCAGCTTAGAGGCGTCTGGATGAGAACAGTCATCAAACATTTCGTTTCTCTTAGTTGTTTTCCTCCGGTTGAATGTTGCTATAACTAGTTACAATGAGGACAACTGTTTGAATAGATAATAATAATAATAATAATGATTCCTCATCTCAGAAATTCAGACAGAAATTACATCTATTTTATATATGTTTTTAATACTTTAATCAATAAAAAGCATGAATAAATAATGGATTATAACAACCTTTTTTTGGCGGCAACCGGATTAAGAATGTTTTTATGTCTTGTGGGCCAAGGTGAGCAAAGAAAGAAACCTAATGATACAAGGCTACGGAAACAGCTTGCGTGGTGTTGAAATATTTTCAGCTGTAAAACATTGATTCATTTGAGGCCATTGCAAAGTTGAGACTTTCTCTTTTGGTTTTTTTTTCCCGATATTGAATTTTATTCTTCGCTAACCAAAGATTGATATGGAAAACTAAGAATCTTGAGCAACGTTTTGTATTCAATAAAGTCTTGATAAAACGAAGGCTAGGTGCCATAGTTTGCCGACCCCTGGATTATCAGATCTGCAAAATGTTTGGTTTCTGTGTATAAATCAAATGTTACTACCTCTTTTTTTTTTTAGTCTAATTGTTTCAATAAAGTTTTCAAAATAGATTTATGAATTGCTCAACATTTTGGATTGGTTTGTTTTTTAATATACGATTGGAGTGAGGACTTGATTCAATAATTTCAAGTAGTAGTTAAGCTTCATTCAATTTTTCTCCTCTCCAAGAAAAAGTAATACATTTACATATTTTCATTGGATGATATGGGAGCGGGAAGTGGGGTTGCCCCCTCCAAGCTTTTGCTGCTTTGTTTTGCTTATGGCAGATGTACATGTTGAGAGTGGATTAAATCAGGCAAGTCAAAAGAAGGCTCCAATTCATCACTACTACTACTACGACTACTATCCCTACTACTACCCCATCCCATATCGAACAGGGGGGGGGGTGTCTCTCTCTCTCTCCCCTCCATTGAAAAGGGCATGGCAGCAGCAGTTAAAACTCTTCCATTTGCTGGATAATTGTGTGGACCTGGCTATTTCCTCTATGTTACTCTCCTTCTCTTTTTCTTCCACTAGTTTGTTTTTTGTCTCACATAATTTTGCTTCTCTCTCTCTCTCTTGTCTCCCATAATTTTGCATTTCTCTCTCTCTCTTGTCTCCCATAATTTTACATTTTTCTCTCTCTCTTGTCTCCCATAATTTTACATTTCTCTCTCTCTCTCTCTTGTCTCCCATAATTTTGCTTTTCTCTCTCTATCTCTCTTGTCTCCAATAATTTTGCTTTTCTCTCTCTATCTCTTTTGTCTCCCATAATTTTGCTTTTCTCTCTCTATCTCTTTTGTCTCCCATAATTTTGCTTTTCTCTCTCTATCTCTTTTGTCTCCCATAATTTTGCTTTTCTCTCTCTATCTCTCTTGTCTCCCATAATTTTGCTTTTCTCTCTCTATCTCTCTTGTCTCCCATAATTTTACTTTTCTCTCTCTCTCTCTCTCTTTCTCTTTTCTCCCATAATTTTGCTTTTCTCTCTCTCTCTCTCTCTCGTCTCCCATAATTTTGCTTGTTTCATTCCTTTCTTCCTTTCGTTTCCTTTCTTTCTTTCCTTTCTGATTCTCTTCTCTTTTTTTTCCTGTTGGGAATATTTGGACAGAGATAAAGATTTCTTATTTGTCCTTCCAAATTGAAGCCATACTCTTGGGTATTCATCTCCGTACAACAAACTCAACCTCGACTTTCATCCTCCTCTCTTCCAATATTTTTTTTTTTTTTTTTTCCAAATCAATATTACTTACTCTCCACCTACCAACATTTCTTATTTCTCCACTTAGAAATGCACACCTGACTGTCTGCTTCCCTCACGTTCTTCATCTGCCTACTATTTCCAAAAAGATGATATTTAGAATTTGCCATATGCCTTAATTTCTCGTACTTATACTTTCATCAACCATACAAAAAGATTGATGGGTGTGTAGAGATTTTTGTAAATTTTGCCTCTATTCAGACTTGTATAGACATCAGAGTACAATTCGAACATGAACTTCTTAACATTTATTGTGTGTGTATACATGTTAGGCTGGTTCAGCTGGTGTATATAAGCTTGGGAAGCTCTATGTAGAAACAAATTTTGTGACTGTATTTGCTGGACTAGAAAACAAATGCTTTACAAGGGTATTTAGAGGTCTACCGCTCACCTCTGTCCTTAGACAACCGCTTGATAATACCAATGCAATTGATGCAGTTCAGTATTTGCATAGTTTCGTTGAAAGAATTGAATGCAGTCTTATATGGTAATTAGAAATCAAACCGGATTTTGAAGAGTGCAGTGTGAATAAGTACTCATTTAGACAGTGCGCTTCCCCTTCAGTAAGATATGCAATGTTTTGATAAGCAACTTCTCAATCTTTATTTATTTTATGTGTGTGGTTTGACTGGTGTACATCATCATTCGAGGAAGATTCATACAGAAATAGATTTGCTAATTAAAAATTAAACTCTACTTGAAAGTTCATCTTAACTCTGATGAATATTCATTTTCTCTAAGTCTTATTGAAACTATAAGGGTTTATTTCCAGACACCCCATTGAAAACTAGTGATATCTTAGGAAATGCCCAAATTTTATGTCTCGAGTACTTCTATCAAACTGGTTCTGGTTGGATTCATTCCCCCACGAGGGTGAATTGTAATACAAGGTATAGTTCGAAGTGGTTGTCTGCACGTATTTTGTGGGTGGTTCCAGATATTGTCCAGTTTCCTGGCTCTTCTTTGGGTGGAGGGCATCAAGCAATGAACCTGATCCTACCCTTTTAAGTACAATGGGGGGTGGATGCAGACTGGGGATGGCCTCCTGGTGCAAGGTATGATTATTATACCAACATGACCACAGATGGGAGGGGGCGGAATCGACTGTGTTAAATCTGGTTTATGCTTACTACATTTGTGAATGGTAAGAGAGCTGTGTGTCTGGTAATTTTTAATTTACATTCTACATGAGTAAATATTCATTTTCTAATATTTTTCCTTCTTTTTCCCCTCTCTAAATATTTAATAGTCATTTAACACAATTTCTCTGAACTTTGTTTTCTTATAAACCATTCCACTTTGTTGTATAATTTAGAAGAATTTTTTTTCTTTAACCATTTGCACCAGACTCTGGAAGTAATTCAAGAAGGAGTATTTAGGGAATAAGGTGCATCTGGATTTTGTTTCAAAAAACATTCTTGGCAGAAATGGTAGGCATCTGCATGAAATTCACCAGAGAGAGAGAGAGAGAGAGACGCAGCAGAAGTACACATATGGTTATAAACATCTTTTAATATTCTACCCTCCAATACACAACTTATTTTTTATAATTTTTTTTTTTTTTTATTTGTAGTCTGGATTTGAAAAATAACCTAAGACCTACTATGAACTTTGCTTTTGAAAATAAGATAGAAAAGAAAGTTTATGCTGTTTGTTTGTAGGTATTACTGGTATGTGTAAAATAAATTAGTATCTATCTCAGTTGGTTTGTAACTATCTATATATCCGATACTATGTTTCTAAGATATCATCATATCTTCACATTTAGTATCAGTAAATTGTAAGATTTATCTTTCTGGACATAAATTTGGTTATAAACATCTTTTAATATTCTACCTCCCTAATATGCAACCATTTATGTTGTTTCGTTTTTTTAAAAATCAGGCTAAGAACTGCAATGAACTTTACTTCTATTTTTAAAGTAAAATATATAAGAAAGTTTGGATGTAAAATAAATGTGGGTTTACACACACACACACACACACACACACACATATATATATATATATATATATATATATATATATATATATATATATATATATGGTCTATTCTATGAAGTATTTGTGAATGTACATTAGAGAGAATATATTTGAAGATATATAGAAACATCATCTGTCTATAATTTAATATCTATACATCCCTGAGATGTTATTATCTATCACAGTCATTCCATGTCTATTATCTATCTTCACTTTTGTTATCCAACTTTTTAAAAAGTTGGTCTTTCTGAAAATAGCTTTAGCTTCATTTGAAGACTTCTGTGTATGTAGATAAACTGAATGTTGTTTATAAATACCTGTAAATGTAAAGCCAGCAATAACAAACATACTTATGTACCATTGTGTGTATGTGTGTGTGTGGGGGGGGTCGATGGAGTACTAAATCTGGTTTCTGATTCTGTGATTGTCTCTTGCTAAAATAGAACTTGTCGCTCGTTCCCCGTTGCCAATGTTATTGATTTGCGACATCTGCTAATCTGTTCGGCACAATCAGATTAATTCTTGCAGACTAAATGCCTAATGTGATTGCATATTCACTATAAAGGCTTCTTAGTTTGTTGAGGAGGTAAATACCTACGTGAGTAAGTAGACAGCTTTGGTAGCTGTCAGGACTAATTTCCTTCCTTCTTTTTATCCTCTCTCCCCCACTATAACTTGAAAAAAAATTTTATTTTTCTCCCAGACTTTTTTTTTTCTTTTTTGTTTTTTTGTTTTTGTAGAAATGAATGAAGAGAAACTTGGGAAAATTGCTTTTTATTTATTTTTCTTTTTCATTTACTTGTAAGTTGCAGCTACTTTTTTGTGGAAATGTTATGAAGCATAATTTTCTGTATGTTCCATCAAGTTCATTAAAAGCAATTAAACAACCCGTTTTTGCTAGACCCCCCCCCCCAAAAAAACCCTTCTCTGAGCATCAACTGATAATATTGATGAAAAACAAATAAGAAAAAAAGGAATACTTTGTCCCCTGAAAATGTTGATTTGTCATAAATTTTTCTATCCATATAAGTCTCAACGAGTATGTAGCTTGTAATAGATATAAAATGCCCTGTGTATCTATTTTTTTCTTTATATCTTTGTGCGTAACATTTCTCAATTTAGATACTCTTATCCATGGTAGGGGTGCCTATCTCAGCAAAAATAATCTTGTCATTCTTGACGGATACTATGCTTCTATGATACCTGTGTAGTGAATCTTATTCAGTTAATAAGTTCTGTTTCTGTACTATTTTCATATTGAATATTAAGAACTATTATTATTACAGCACTCAGTGTAAATTGCTTGTTTATATATTCGTAAATGTGTTTGGCTATAAAGACCTAAACTTGGCACCTTTTTATGACTTCTTTTCCACAAGTGAGAAAGTCAAGTGTCTTTTTTTGATTACACATGGCATTAACCAGTTTTTCTGACTACTAGGTGTTGACTTAGTGATCTAATCAGAAGATTATGTCATGCTGTTAGCTTCTAAACAAATGTAACATTTATTTAATTTCATCTTTTTAAACATAATCTACTTGAAGTCTTTTTATCACACACACACACACACACGCTTGGGTGTGTATGTATGAAAACACTAATGTTTTCTCTGCTTTGTATAGAAAGAGGCTATTTCACTTCAGTGATATGTACCATTTATATTCATACATAAGTTGGATATTTGATTTTTAAAAAATCCTATACAAATATTATACTGAACTCAATACCCTGGTATTATGACTGGGGGTTGTCTACTGAAGCTTGATATGGACAATTATAGGGCTTGAATGAATTGCAGTGAGTAGTAGTTCTCCAAATATCCTTGTGAATCATTAAGTCTTATAGATCAGTGGTAGGTTGTATCGAATGCTCATTAGACTCACTGTAGATGAACCTGAAAACTTCCATTTGATATAAAACCAAAAAGAGTGAGAAAGAAGTTTGCTGGTGGTAATCTTATTTTCGATTTAAAATCTTTTAGTTGTAGATTAGTGTAGATGGCTAGACAAAGCTTCATGTTGGTTGGTGGAGATAGTGTCTAAAATAAATGTACCGCAGTAACTAGATTTTTTTTTTTTTTTTTTTTTTTTGTTATTTAATTTATTTTTATTTTTTCTCTCTCTCTCTCTCTCTCGGTAGAAACTAAGGTTTCTATTTCTCTCGATAGTAGTAGGAGATTTTATTGGTGATTATTATGCCAAGAATGTGTCATTCTTCATTAAAAGAGTATTGTTTTCAGGACTTTTTTCTCCTCTTTCTCTCTCTCGTGCATACATTGACACTCTCTCATAAGGGTTGAGGGTTAGGCCTGGGTGTTGTACAAAATGTCTCTCAAAAGAGTCATTTTCAAGTTAATTGCCAGGCTTTTCAACTGAATACCCTCAGGTCTCTGTGTGTGCTTTTTTTTTTTTCTTTTTCTTTTTTTTTCTTTCTTTTTCAAGTGCAATGTTCTAATCTCCCTCTTTATCCTTGTGCACATGAATTGGGGTGGGGGGGCATCTATCGTGAAATGGCTGGTGATTTCTAACTTGATATGGAAAGATTTGAAAAAAAAAAAACCCAAAACAACCTTTTACTCAGCTCTTCGTTTGTAAGATTTTTAATTCATTTTAATTTTATATAAAACTATTTGACATCAGTGGTGTTTTCCACTGAGAAACATCTGTGCAGAGTAGAGAAATATCTTGATCCTGGAGAATCTAGGTGTTATTGATAAACCAGTCAGAAAAGCCTTTTACAAAATAAAACTTCTTTGAGGTCTAATGGAGTACTGATACCAATTTTAAAGTCTATTGACAAAATGGTATGGCCAAGAGTGTTGGAATATGCATGCGCGCACACACACACACACACACACATACATACATATATATATATATATATATATATATATATATATATATGATAGAACTCATCACCATCTTTGTTACAGTTATTCAAAATGAGCAAAACAAAAAAATTCAAATTAGAAAATACGAATTGACTTCAATATTATGAACAGTATTATTTCTTGGTCACTTGATATTCCTGTGTTGTTGAAGTGATGAGTCGCTGAGTGACACAGGAAATGGAATTGGAGAGCAGTGTTCAAACTTTGGCTGAAACAATGTTCATTTTGTACTTGTGCCCTTGGGAAGGGACTGAATCCCTCTCTCCCACTCCTACCCCTACTATGCTCTCTAACTGTGGTGGCCACCAATTTAGGAGATCAAAAACTCTGTTGTAGGGAATGCTTTTTAAAGATTCTATTTACTGGTATAGGTAGATGTATTGGCATCGTGATTTATCATTTCTATCCTTGGCAAGCATTTGCCCTCAATTTGTACTCTTTATCAGTGAGGCATTAGGTATCCTTTTCCCCTTTTATTCCAAGTCTTCGGTGCGACTTAGCCAGGGATTGATCTCAGGTTGCTTATAGCCCCTCATATTCTCGGACTGTCACCCTTTCAGGCAATGACCGGGCTTTGTGTTGCTAAACTTGAGTGATTTCAGGAGAACCAGTTTATCTAATGCAATTTGACTCTTACTTTTAGCTGGGAGACATTGATTACCATTTGTTATGTCTTTGTTATGATGAAGGGTTGATCCTCAGTTGCTCAAGACACCTGGTATACCTAGCCATTCTCAGGGTCACCCGTGGTAGGTAATGACCAGGCTGTGATCTTGAATCTAAAAATTTGGCTTCACATTGACAGGTTTGTTGATAAGCCCCTCCCAACTTGATAGTTTTGGGTGGTACTGTCAGGCCTTTCAGCTATCAGTCTCTCGATCCAAACCAAAACTGTAGACTTAGTATGTTTTTAGTCAAACCCACCACTTATTCTCTGATTATTAGGCTGTTTGTAAAAACTTGTTTTATCTGTGGGGAGAGGAAAGGAAAATCCTTCTCAGTTGATTATAATGACTTGTTCCAGTTATCTAGTATGGGGTGGCATCTTCCAGCTGTTACACCCCTCATGTCTCTCCTTGGGTGGGAGCTGAAGATGCAGTCCCTCACCCCAAAACCTCCTCTTCTTCATCCACTCCACATACAAGTAGATCACAGGCTCAAAGCCTTTTCATGCTTTGTGAATTGAGATGAGGAGACTGGGAGATTTCATTTTTTTTTTTTTTTTTCTTTTAAAGAAAAAAAAAAGGCCCAAGCTCAAGTTGTGAGTGGGGGGTTTAAAGTGATAGTTGTGCTCTTCTCCCTGTTCCATTGCATCTGCCAATGTGCTCTTATTTACATATATACTTATATTCTCTTATGATGTCTACAGACATAGAGGATTTGTTTGGTTAGAAGAGCTTATCAAAACTAACTTGGGATTTTCCAGTGTTGCCAATTTAGATGGCTTTTTTTTTTTTTTTTTTTTTTTTCCTAAATCTTATTTTTCGAACCTTGAAATCATTCTCAAATTTGAAATGAAAATTGAAAAGAAAAAAAATCCCCCAAAAACCCTGTGTCCGTAGCACCAGACTTCCAACAAAGGCAACACTAGAATCACAGCTTGAAAAAATAAGATTGAAAAAAAAAAAACCAAAACAAACAAAACCTCTAAATAAGCAACACGAGTTTTTATCTATCATTCACAATTTGTTTGCTGATATTGATCTGATTACTTATATGATTAAGCCTTGTTAATTTGGGATCAAATACGTTTTCTCATATCAGTATGCAGATCTTATTTAATTTCGAATTGGGTGTGTGTATGTGTGTGCTTGTATATGTACACACAAATACACACTTCTATATGTATAAATAAAGGACTTTTTGATATGGCTAACAAATTTTGAAATTTTTGACTAGTGTTTTATTTCATCTTAGCATTAATTGCTTTTTCAGTCAACTATTCAGACCAACAGTTTACGGTTGTGGGTAAACGGCACCGATTGGAAATGAAGGATGAGCTCTTGAACTCTCATCCCTTTTATATCAGGAAGCCTGATAATCCATACCAGCTGCTGTGCTACAAGAGTTATTGCATTTATCAGAGATTGAATTTAATCATGTACCCCCTCCCCTTCGATTGGTCTGTACTATATTTGTAATTGTTGTTACATATGCTAGGAGTTAATAGTGATATAATCTTGATTTTCAAATTTTATTGGTGATACATTGGTAACCATTTTTAATCTTTGGCTTGTATTTCTTTCATTTTGATTTTAGTTGCTTTTTATTGCATATACTCAGGCTGTCAGTCTATGGTAGTGAGTGATCAGCACTGATTGGAAATGAACAATAAACTCTGGATGAGACTCCAACTTGCCACCCTTTCACTTTAGGGATCCTGCCTATGTACTGCAACTGCTCTACCAATTGTTAGGCTTTTTTCCAGGTTCTCTCCTTGGATTATTTTTTAGTAGTTTTTAGATATTTGTTTTTTGTTCATCTACATTGGGAACACATTGTCGTGAATCATTTTTATATATTTTTTTCTATTCTATAATTAAAAAAAAAACTTATTTTATCGTTTGTTAGTCGCAGGATAGGGAAAAGAAGAAAGAGTGATCAGTGCACTCTTGTGAATTCGCTGATTGAGAACTTTTTAAAAAAGTTCACTTATTTGTATTCTATTTACCTTTTTGTACTTCTTAGGAAAAAGCTTGTCAATAGTGTTTGCTTTTAGTTTTGAAAGAAAGCATTGTACATTAGTGTAACCAGTTCTGCTTTTAACTCTTTTACTGCTGCTTAAATGTATTTTTTAAAAGACTATTCCTATTATTTTCCCCCTATTCTATCTAGTTAATTAAACTAGATTAGAACACTTTTGTGTCTGTTAATTACCAAACCAATTAGTGGAAACTATTGTTTTCTTTAATTACAATGCAATTGATTTTTTGTTAAGGAAAAGAGAAGTATTGAATGAATGGTAGATGTGCTGAAATGTGCTGTTCCTATTGGTTTTAATAGTTGCTATTCATTTTGGCAAACCAATGACTGTTACCATCAAGATATAAAAATCTATTTTTTATTTTTCATTATCAGTACTCTTCAATTCTTATAAGTAGGTTAGTAATTTTCTGTTTACTTGAACCCTGTATACCTGAAATCTATCATGCATATCCTCATAAAAAATGGTCTTTGTTGTATTGTTGTGATTCTATGCAGATTAGGTACCTCCACATGGTATAATGTTTACTTGTCTCACAGATCATTACTAGTGAGTTTGATCCTCAGTAGGCACCCCCATATTTATATTTCATTCAAATTCATTTTTGTTTCAAACCAAGTCATTACAGGTTTGTTTTCCAGCCTTCTTCACTTGTATGCAAGCAGATAGTTCTGAAAGAAGTTCTTGAAATCATTTACTGGATGCTATACACATCTGAAGAAGGCTGGAGAATGGACCTGCTGAAATGTGTTCAGGAAAAAACTAGATTAACTTACTGATCCACATAATCTATAAAATAATCTCTTTTCAGACTTTTTTCTTCACTTCCTGTTTCTTGCATTCAGCTTTCTTTTTTTTTTGTTTTTTTTTTGAGATTTTCCTTCAATTAATTGTATTTTATTTTTGAGCTCAGCTTATTTGAGAATTGCTTTTAAAATTCCTCCTGCATAAAATCTATTGCATAACTCTAAAACTGAATATTTTAAGTATCTATTTGTCATTTTATGTGTCCCCAACAAGGGAGGAGTCTTTTGACATTGTTATCTTACCTGAAATAGTAGACAGGTCAGGTAGATTGGATGTTAGTGAAACACACCTGGTTTCCTTTCTAACTGACATAGTCAGGTGTGTTCCTCCTGTTTTCAGGTTTATCTTACTCAAAGTTTATATAAATATAAACACACGTATACACCCCACCCCCATCCTAGGATGACACCATTTGCAAATCAAATGGTACTTAACACCTGAGCAATTACTGAGCGGCAAAATTAGGCAGATCTTCTTACAGTAGCACCAATATTCAGTTCATCATTCTGTATTCCCCTTGATTTTATGGTCATTTAAAAAAAGAGATTGTACCACAACTAACATCTAAAATATCTTCTATTGAAGGTTACTTTTGTAGAAGTTGGTTCTAACTTGAGTTGAGTTATGACTGTGAAATTGGCTGCTCAAGTTCAAACCCTGTTGTTATTACTTTCATCTTTGAAAAATATATTTGTAATAAGATTTGATACTGGTAAATATATAAGTAAAAAAGGAAGCATTGTCAAAATGAGTGGAATGCTTTTTATGATCCACAGTTGCTCTTGGCAGCATAACATGTTGGGAGTGATCAATTACAAGTTTGGAAAAAGACATGATCAATGAATGTAACTTCTTTTGCTTTCAAGTATAAATGCTACCGTATAAAAACTAATGTGCCAATTTGGCATAACTCTACATTGTAAATTGACTCTTTCCACTAAAATCCTATTTGTGGGGAGTAGACTTGGGGAAAAAACAAACAAAAACTTTTTCCTAGACATAATGAGTAAATGTTGAAATTTTCAGCCTTGTAATGGTGTGGTTTGTATGTCCGATATGGATCAGCTGAAAAACTAATTCTTTAAGATGTGATGCATTATTTTCTGTAATGAAAGGTGTATGCACAAATCTTTGGCCATGACACTATGAATGATTCTTCTTTATAACAGGTCAACCTTAAGAAAAAAAACTGCTTGATCGATAAGAGTTGACATAGCTCTTCCAGTCTAGTTTTGTATTTAATGCCATTAAAATATGACCATAACATTTGGTCCTGTGATTCTGTTGGTTGAGCTGTTGTATTCTAGATTGGAAGATGAAGAAAAGAAAAAAAAGTACTGTGAATATTTCAAAGGGTCACTTGGTGTAACATACCTGAAGACTGGAGAAAATATCAGCCAAATAGTATTGAATATATACGGAATAGATCACATTGTAAAATCCATTCCCTACATGATTTGAACTCCTTACCAACTGACTGAGCTGAACTTAATAAGTTTTAGATATTAATGAAAATTTATCATTTTCATTATAATAAATGAATTGATATATTTTTTACAAAAAAAATATTTTTTATGATTTTTTTTATTACTTGTACAATACAAAAGTTGCAGTAATCATCTTCAAACGGAATATAAGTTGGAGTGGAGTTTTGACCCTGCAGCAATCAGTTTTATCTAGTACTTGAAGATGACTGAAGAATAAACCTAATAGAACTGCTATAATGAAGTACTAATTTTTGTCAGTAAAAAAATTTATCTTGAAAGTTTGGTTGTTGGTATCAGCATGACTTTTTCTTTGGGTGTTGACTGATGAGATAATAAGTATTGTTGTCCTTATCTCGTTTGACCTCAAGGAAGAAACTGAACTTTTTATCATTCAAGGTATTTTTTGCATTCTGATCTTACTCACTGTTATCATGTTAGCCAAATGACCTCCTCTTAATACAACTGATAAAATATCTTCAAATATTGAATTATCATATTTTTTTTTTTTTTTTTTTATATAGTGGAGTATGTTTTGTTCATTCCTGTAGATTCTTTGTGGAGCATACGACAGCAACCACTCTGCTCTGGTTTCTGTAGCAAGTAGGTTTTATAACCCCCCCCTCCTCCAATGCTCTTTCCTTGCCTGGGTTTGGGACCAGACAGTGCTCAGATTGCCAAGCTATAGTTTTTTTTTCTCTTTCCTGTCTGAGTAACCTTTTCTCTAAAACGGACTGCCTTAAAAGCTCCTATTGCTCTGCCTTTTATCCATAGGTGATGTGGAGGTGTGTTGATTCATGCCTTTCTCAAGAGAATTAGTGTAGAGTCCAGGTAACCATTATGCCACTCCATACCTGCAATGACCTCGAATAGTGTAAAATATCTTTTGAATTTGGAATCATTTTTTCCAATTTTTTTTTCTCTTGACGCTCTCTATATTAAACTTATCTATTTGCAAGAAAGTTTGTCGTAAACAAGCCTTTGTGTTGTCTAAAAAAAAAAATCTGTTGTATCTAATATTTGAGACTTGAATGAAAGAACATATAAGAAAAACATTAAAGAAAACTAATAATGCAAATTGTGTATATTTCATTTATTTATTTCATTTTTTGAAAGAGTGATGAAATTTTGATTAAATTTAACTATTTTGTAGATGAATAATTAAAATTAGAATACTGGCAATCTAGAGAAAGTGGCTGATGGAAGTTTCCCCCAGACTGCCATTGATGATAGTTCTCTTCTAATTTAATTTTTGCATTTGAATTCATGAATATCTATTTCCAATTACAGAAATTCATTTTCTGTCTTTGAGTTGAGAACCAACCCCCTCCCGTTGTTTTCATCGTCTCTGATTCACTTTCACTATCTCTCCCGTCATAAAACTTGCAATACACAATGCCGTTTTTGATGTGATTCAAATTCAAATTATTCTTTTCTATGCCTATGCACTTATTTTGAAAGTAAGATTACATTGCAAATTAATATTCAGTATTTTAACGTTTTTTCTTGTTCGTCTTTCTTTATGTTATGAGATAGATATTTTATTCAGAGAATAGATGTAGTTGACTAATAGACTTTCGTGTCGTATACAGAAATAGAAGAATACTTTAAAAGTAAACAATTTCATCAACTTTAATTTTGAGATTTAAAAAAAATTTTGCTTTTATCCATTCCCAGCAGATAATAGATTTACGGTGTATTGCAAATGATTTACTAGAGTATTTAGAAGACTCTGTGACTCTTCCAGTCCCTATAACCATTCTTATCTAACTTAATAGATGGATCCACTTCTCATAATATGAACATTGGATACAGTGTAATATTTGCCTTTCAAATTGAAAAAAAAATATATATTAATATCCGTCTCATAAGCCAGTATTTTTTTCAAGCTGTGGTCTTTTGAGAAAGTATTATCTGGTTAGTAGTCAGGTTAAAATTTACAAGAAAACGGTTGCTAACACTGAGAAAGAGTCAGTTGAAATTTTTCAGACAAATAATGAGGAAGGAAGGTTTTGAGAATTAGATGCTTACCGGGTATGTTGAAGGCAAAAGGAGCAAAGTAGGCAGCGAGTCACCTACTTGAAGGATTTGAGCTATTGGATGTCAGAAAGCATACTGGAAGGCATAGATTGGAAGAAGTTGCTGAAAGTGACCAGGGAACGAAAGCTGTGGAGAGTCATGATCGTCCATGGCCTGACGGGATATGGGACATAGTTCGTGGTGTTTTTTTTCAAAACTGATGTTGATAAATCCTGGCTTGTTTCTGAAGTATAGTTTATATAAAAGTTAATTACTGTAAGTAAAGTAAATTTCTCTGATTTTTTTTTTTTTTTTTGTTGCTTGCTATAAAGTCTTCATTGTACTGTTCGGATATTGTACTGATGTTGCTTTTTAAAAATCATTTCATATTTTATTATATTGACATGCTTAAAGGCTGCTTAGTAGCTGTTAAGCTTGATGTCATGTCCCATTTTATTTAAGAAATTTATAATTATTTGCAAATAAATGAAATTACTCTATAATTAGTTTTTAATGTACCTGCCCTCAGATAATTATAATATATAGATTACTGGGATGAGCTCAAATGTAGACCCCACACTACTATTGAGTTGCTTAATTGGATTGGAAATTTCTTCAGTTTTGCTTCAAATGGCTGAAGGTCAAATGAAATAGGAAGATAAGCACAATCTTCCAAGGGAAGATCACCATTCAAAATACTGACCGGGGGATAAAAATACAAACTAGGTTTTAATCCCAACCCATTAATGGAGAAAATGCAACCATCTCTGCTTTTTTTCTGTATTTTCTTGAAATTTCCTATCTTGAACATTCCTGCAACAAGTCTGTGGGAGTCCTGGTCTCCCATGTACAATCCAAATCTTAGATAATCAGTTCTGGCTGCATAACATTCAACCTCACTCAACGCTCTTTTAAAACGATTTGTGTGGTCGATGACCTTCCTTGATTGCTTCAGAACCACGCATACACACAGATTAATCAAAAGTATCCGCCCTCGAATACGAAATGAAAAAAAAAAAAAAAAAAAAAAAAACTCCATAAAATTCCTACCAATTTGTTACTGTAGCTCTTTTTTTTTTTCCTCCTCAGGTAAAAAAAGAAAAGGGTTTCGGGTCATTTATCAAATTTGTTTATATTGCTTTGTTTATCTGTATATCTGTGTGTTTGAAATATCTTTTTCTTTTTGTATTTTTTAAAAGTCTCTCCTCTTGGTAATCTCCCATAAGTCTTGCAATCCAGGTGCTTAGGATTCCCACTGGCGTTTTTCTTCCCTCACTGGCGTTTTTCTTCCCTCACTTTCTTATTCTGTCCCTCCCGTTGTTCTTCCTGTCTATCGGTTTCTTCACTATGTTGAGAGGACAGCTGGCTTTTATGATAACCAGAATATAGAACTATTCTCCATTTTATAAAGAGGTGTGGATTGGGTTATCGACAGTGTTCTGGCTGAGGCTGCTTGTATTCGCAACACATTATTACCCTTGTAGAAGGCATGGATCCACTTCTACCAACAGTGGATAAATAGCAACGTAGCCCTTTAGCCCTGCTAGGCAGACTATCTGAAAGAAGTTTATTCCGACAGAAAATACCACTTACTGCTGAAACAGCAAAGTGGCCAGACGTGGTGGGAAAAGTTGCTCTACGTCAATATGCTTGTAAATGAATTTGAGATTAACAAACTAAAAATGTTCATGCATTTGTTTCTATCAGGTTATGGTTTGAGTTCATGTAATAGAATATAATTTTGTATTTTAGTTCATGAATATTTTAAGCTTTGTTAGGAATATTGAAAACAACTCGTTTTAGCCAGGAACCTTCTCATTCCTTTCATCTCCTTCTCGATGAAAATACCCAGTTCCAACATTTATCATAATACTGAAATGAATGATTATAACATCACTAATAACACCTGGTGAACTTTACAAAAATACTGAGGAGGCTTGTTATCGCATGATTCCTAAATATCTCTGGGGATAAAGATATAAATAATAGTGACAACAACATTATTCATGAAGATTGAAAGAATGAAATAATAACTGCCATAAACTTGCTTGTCATGCTTCTTTCTGCCGCCTCGTCTTTGAAATTGTATCATTGAACAATAATATTAGATTTGTTAGCTTAACCTCAAGTCGATCTAATCAATGAAGGGTATGCTTTCTTTCAGTTCTCTCAGATTTATGTTGAATGCTCTTTAATAAAATGTGATTTAATATCCTATGATTGGTTGTGTTGATTTAATTGTTAGAAGACACTGAGCACATGGAGGGTGGACTGGAATCGGGGGGATGGGAATAGCAAGAACAAAAGCAGCAGCACCTCCAAAACTATAAAAAGAATAAATGAATGAATGCAAGAACAGCAACAGCTTTTATAGTATGTTCGATTAGTGATAGGCAAATCAACAAATAACCTCTTTATTGTTATCTTGTTAGGCTTATTGATTTATGTTGTTATGAGTTTTGGGGTGTAAATGTTCATAAAATGTGATGTGCCTTTTTCTTTGATAGTTTTATCATTGTTCTGTTGGGGAGGCTGACTAGAAAGAGGAGCAATGAATAAAGAAATGGCTCTTCTGTTTATTTGTTTTTTTCTTCTTTTGAACAATTTTATGTATCATCTTCTAAGCAAATTTTTTTGTCTTTCTTTCTTTCTTCATGAATATGTTTGGTATGGCTTGATATTTCTCTCTTCTCCTGTCTCTTGTCCTCTGCTGGTCTTTATGTCTAGCTCTGTATTAGTCTTTATCACTCTCTCTTTCTCTCTGTACTGGTCTTTATCACTCTCTCTTTCTCTCTGTACTGGTCTTTATCACTCTCTCTCTCTCTCTGTACTGGTCTTTATCACTCTCTCTCTCTCTCTGTACTGGTCTTTATCACTCTCTCTCTCTCTCTGTACTGGTCTTTATCACTCTCTCTCTCTCTCTGTACTGGTCTTTATCATTCTCTCTCTCTTTCTCTGTGTACTGGTCTTTATCTCTCTCTCTCTCTCTGTACTGGTCTTTATCTCTCTCTCTGTACTGGTCTTTATCTCTCTCTCTCTCTCTCTCTCTGTACTGGTCTTTATCTCTCTCTCTCTCTGTACTGGTCTTTATCTCTCTCTCTCTCTCTCTCTCTGTACTGGTCTTTATCTCTCTCTCTCTCTCTCTCTCTCTGTACTGGTCTTTATCTCTCTCTCTCTCTCTCTCTTTCTCTCTCTCTGTACTGGTCTTTATCTCTCTCTCTCTCTCTTTCTCTCTCTCTGTACTGGTCTTTATATATCTCTCTCTCTCTTTCTCTCTCTCTGTACTGGTCTTTATCTCTCTCTCTCTCTCTCTCTACTGGTCTTTATCACTCTCTCTCTCTCTCTGCTGGTAGTTTACATGATTCATGTCAGATGGGCTTGTTAGCATTAGCACCTGCAATAAACTGGGGAGGAGTGGAGAGAGGAGAGAAAAAAAAGAGCTACTCAAATTCATGTGCCATTTAGAAATTGCCTGATATTCGATAGATGGGGAAGAATATAAAAACTGAAATGCAGCTTGGTACTTCTCGACCCATATGGATGTTAATGTGTTATGCATGTATTGGTGATGACTATCAGAGAAATACACTTGAAGGAATAAGATGAAATTCTTCAGTAATGCTTAACATAAAAATTCATGCTGCCACACATAAAGTTAAAATACTCCTACTTAGAGGAATAATAGAAACGCACTCACACACACACACACACACATACACATATATATATATATATATGTATATATATATAAACTTTGTATACATAACATGTATGCATAAAACGTCTCGAGGCACATTTACACTTAGACTGTCAGCTCTGTACTTACATACTTAACCAGTTTTGAGAAGTAGCTATTAGACAAGGTGCGGGTAGGGGTTGAAGTGAGGGGTGATTATCGGTAGACTGGATGGCCTACTTTTTATGTTTATTTACTCCCCCTGAATCTACGACTAGAACTTCTTGGACTTGGAGAACAAAACCCCAAAAAGTCCTTTTACATAATAGCTTATGGCAGGGAAGTTGGTTCAGGCCTTCAGTTTTGCTGAAACTCAGTCACCCTGGGTAATTCGGTTGCTCCCTGGCCCTCGGTGGCTAGAATTAGCCCGGATTCTCTTCTTTCAGGACGGGTGGGGGGGAAAGCAGACGTGCCTAGTCCCAATGTACTCAAGAGAGGGGTTCTGGGTTGTCATGAAGCATTTGTGGCGAGAATATGAAAGCATGTGGGGCCCTATGTTGAACTGACCATGCTGTCAGAAATATATTCTGCACTGTATTTCATTGCTTAATCAACAATATACAGTCTTTGAGTATCAATTCTTGAAACTCCATCTGCTGTTGGCATAGGCAACCTTTTTGATCTTGTGGACCATATGGGATATTTTTCATTTTTATTCAGGCCACACGTTCGCATTGAAAATGTTGGTTGCATTACAGAAAGCGTACTTAATTTCTATTTTATTGGGTTGTGAAGCTAAAACTGTATAAGTAGGTTTCTTCAGTTTTCAAGCTGGTCTGTTTGGTTGACTGTGTATGTATCATGTATACAAGCCACCCCAACAAAGCTAGAGGGTTGAAAATTCAATTTAATCCTTATATCTAGAAAAAAAACTTGAAAAAAAAAAAAAAATTCCTCTTCAAAATAGGCTTTTAGGTATAATGTAAGTTAATGCCAAATTTGTCTCTAGTTTGTATCTGACTGCTTTCATGCTTTTTAAAAAAGAATTTTATTCTTATATAAATTCAGACCTCAGTATCCACCAAAAAGTGAGAGGAGTAACTTATTCATTGATCACCCTTCTTTCCCCAAGTATTTATTGATACCCCCCACCAAAAAAAAAAAAGAAAGAAAAAAAGTACATGCTGCCAAATGATGATCACATTACACTTTCTATTGAGTGGCTAATCAAACCTGTTTTACAATATGGATTTTAAAATCGACTCTCTGGGGAAAATTACTGAAAATTCGGAATAGATGCTTGGATTGCCGTGGATCAAATCTGGCCGTGGATTAATGCTTGCCCATGTTAATAACAGTTAGTCATTTCGATTCTATTTATTGCACTGATATGTACCTATCATCTGTCCTGGGGAGAGGGACAGTGAAGATGCCCTTTGCAAGATATTAACCAGATCTTGTCTTATTTCTATTATCATTTGGACTATCTTCATCTTGGTTGTTTTTCATACAATGTTTTGGCCATTATACTCTACGGCCTTCATTAGGTATCATCTGGTAGATGTGGGGAAGTAACGAACCGAACCCTTTATTTAACCGGCGGGGGTATATTGACCGCACTCCCCTCTTAGCATTAGTAGTATTATTATTGTCTCACACTGGGATTGAACCTAGAACCATTAGATTACTTGCTGTAATTCTGTCTGATTCTGTAACCACTACGGTATGTGTCCATGTGGATCTTGTCTTACCTCTTCATTTACAGAGAATAAGTGTTATGGGTGTATCTATAAAACTTATGCAGATGTAAGCAAAAATCGAGAGATTAATACCAGCCATCTTCTGATAGAATGCTCTTGATTTGTTCGTTGGTAATGATCAGTATTAGAGATGGCTGTCAGAATAGAAGCCTCTTGTCAGATCTTTCATATTCATACCTATCAATATTGTTGTATCATCCAAAAATGACGCTAGTGACCAAATGTCAGCTTTATCTTCCTAATCTGTTCCAATCCGTGCCGTTATAAGGGAAGCGTTTCTTGAAAATAAGAATTTGGTTGACCCCGTCTCCCCATACCCTTCCTTGGTTGCCAGAGTTATCTCCCTTCTCTTGCCCTCCACTTGGTTGCCTAAGTTGTGCATCTCTCTATACGTACCCTTGTATAATCAATCCATGTCAGCTGGTAAAAATAACAAATATTAGTCTCCCTGATGTTGCAAATTCAAAAAAAAAAAAAAAAAAAAAAATTTGAATACCTCCCCCCACCCCCATTCTAGAACTTGCTCTCTAAGTTAATTTAGAATTTTGGTGGTATTTTTACAAATCACTTTTATACAAAAATATACGTCTAAAAACTGGAAAAATATCTCTCAATCCAAACATTCCTTGATCCACCCCTAAATTTGACCAAGTCTTCCTTTACCCATTGCTCAACCTCTCACTAAATTTCATTGATTACTTTTGGAGATATTGTGTGGACAGATGTTCTATTGAGAATAAACAAGAAACTATATGAAAATCTTTTAGGCAATCATCTTGGTGTCAACCCCTCTGATTGTGTCAAGGTGTATAGTAACCGATTCATCACATGACATAAAATCTAAGCTTTATTATCTTTCTAGTTTTTATTCTTTTTTTTTTTTTCCATTCATATAAATGCCTTCAGTAATCGGAATAGATACATAAATTATTAATGAAGCCATAGCTGCTTGCTATGCTAATTGTTTTTGAGATTTTTAGAAGCCATATTTGTACAGTTAGGGGGTTTGTATTTCATTCTTGTTTTTAAAATCTGAAGAAAAGAGATAGAATCCAAAACATACCTGATGTTGTTGTTATTATTATTATTATTATTTTTGCTGTACCATCATTACCATTTTCTTACAGAGATTTATGGAGTTATTTCTTATCGTACAACCTTTTTGATGTCTCAATTCCCCAAAGAGCTTGTGTACATATAAACTTAGACACACACGCACATAAATAGTGTGTATGTATCACATACACACAGTTTTCCTCTGATATCTTCAAGTAAAAACTTCCAATGAACTCGTCTTGAAGCCAAAATGTCGTAAACTAAGAAATGCTCACCATCAATTTATATGGGTTGCATTTTTGAGTTTTTCCAGATTCCAATTCTCCAACTGTTAGGCTTATTAGGAATCAGAAGTAATAACCAATGTGCAGTGCCCATGAGAAGAGATTACCTGTGTTGGCTCCATTCACTAGTTGATCAAATGTTTGCTCAATTGCTGTTGTCTAGATGAAATGAAAAACATCATTATAATTATCTTTTCTCTCTGTGTGTACTTTTTGCCTTTAGAATTTTCAAGAGGGTGATAACATACAAGTGCTCCCTTGCCACTGTGACTCTTGTTTTGCTTTTTGAAATATGAATATTTCCTTTTCAAAATATAGAATTAATGATGAACATGAAGGATAGCAGCAAAAATCAATTGAAGGAAGGGAGTGTTTCTCTTAACCCCCCCCCCCCAAAAAAAACGAATTTGATTATTATCAAAAGATTACAAAAAAAAATCCAAGAAATTCTTAATTGTTGTCTCTCTCTCTCACCCCTCCCCCAATCTTTAATATTTGTTTAGGTCAGTGATTCTCAAACTAGAGGCACTTGGCTCCCAGGGGAGTAATTTCAGTCAGTGGAGGAACTTCTACTGAAAAGCATTTTGTGAAAAATTGATAGATGGCAATTCATCTCTTATCAATCATTGACTAATTATTTTCATCTTGAATTCTTTATTTTTTTAAATAATTTTTTTATTTTTTTCACAACTTGACCCATGCCATCAATCTATGGCAGTGAGTAAATAGTATAAGTTGGAAAAAGTGGGAGAAAGAAAGGAAAAAAAAAAAAAAAATGCTCTGGGTGAGATTCTAACCTCAGTCCCTTGTCAGAAAAAGGCCTGGACCAGCTGCAATACTAACCATGGGAACTTAGCTGGCTCACAGAATTTCAAGTCCAAGCTTTGAATGTACTTTCCATCCTAATATCTCTGTGCCATGTTTGTTTTCTTTACCTCATTACTTGTAAACTGGTTTACAGTACTTCATCTAATGAATAAGATAAAGATGGTTGATGTTTGGTGAAATATCAATGTAAATTTCAGGCTGTAAAACTTCAATAATATCAACATGAATGTCTGGAAAAAAAGGTAAAAACTAGATTGTATCAACTAGATAAGTAGTTTTCCCTTTATTCAGGCCTAAAAGAGACGAAATGCTACTAAAGTCCACCCACATATTTATGTTCATCTTGCTCTGCTCTTGCGTCTTGTTTATCCGAAAAGTGCTCCTTGAATCAGAAGCCTTAGTGTGGAACAACATTTGACTTATTGTATAGAAAAAGTACTAGTAAAAAAAAAATTGATAATCGACTATGCATCCTCTAAGATAGTTTGAATGATATTACAACTAATAAAAGCTTAATAAAAAGCAGTATGAATAAGATGAAAGAATAAAAAATAAATGATTCTCAATTTCCTAACGTCTGAAAGTATGACTTTTCTAAATGCAATATTCTTCATGATTTTTATTTGAGTCTTGGATACTGTCCCATTTTGGAAAATGACTACTTATTGATGGAGCATGGGCTTCAATTTCAAAAGAAGATATTATTTGTAAAAAGGGGGAAAAATTGCTCTGAAA
Source organism: Thysanoteuthis rhombus (assembly GCA_963457665.1). NCBI lineage: Eukaryota > Metazoa > Mollusca > Cephalopoda > Oegopsida > Thysanoteuthidae > Thysanoteuthis > Thysanoteuthis major. Next base: position 24,480,244 of record OY735235.1, read on the forward strand.
TAAAAACTAAAAGCATTTTGGTATCTAAATGTCTGTTAAATTGATTGAGTCTATTTTTAGCTGTTGGTTTCTTGTCTTCCTTGTTTTGCAAACTGCATTAACTCTTAATTATATGATTGTTGGTTTTGAATTGAGTTTAATTTTTCTACAATGTCTCTTTGGAAAGCCACCAACCCTCACTTATGATGGAGAGGGATGAAGGGGATGACGGAGAGGGAATGCTACGAAAATCAATAAAAACAAAACTTGCGACTGTGAATGTCTCTTCTGCTCTTTCACTTCTGCTACATCATCATAAAAGAAAAATCGGATACTTCCTGATTGATGCAGCTAGTTTAATATCCTATATTAATTGGTCAGTATATATATACATATATATATATATGTGCACATATATATATATATATGTACACACACACACACACATATACATATATATATATATATATATATATATATATATATATATGTATATATATATTGCATATTATAAAAAGCAACATGTATCTCTCTCTTGTGTGTGTGTATATATACTATATATATATATATATATATATATTGCATATTATAAAAAGCAACATGTATCTCTCTCTCGTGTGTGTGTGTGTATATATATATATATATAAAATTCATAAAATTGTATATCATGATAATTTTGTTTTCAGTCAGTTGACAGATACTGCACTCTGATTCTAGGCATAGTGCACAGATAAATACTCATCGTGGGTAGAATAGCCGATCCACGTAAATATCCTATTTTGAACAAGTCCTATGGTGCAAAGTAAAATTGCATTTTCTCTCTAAAGTCAAAAGAATATTTACTGTAATTGTATGGTTTCTCCTGTTATTAGAGAGTTAAAAAGCTGCACCTTTTAGGTTAGCTGCCGTATACTTGCTTATTTCTGGCTACTGATGCTGTCTATTTAACTTGGGCTGCCAGATGTCTCTTTCACATGAAAAACTAAGATGAATTTAAACTGACCTCGGTGATAGAGAGAGTGGTTTGTCTATTCAAGTAGTAGCTGTATCCTTAACAACAACAGTATTTATGCCTTGTTTTTTGGTTAGAATTTACTTAACCATTTCCAGACGGACCGCCCAGATCTGGCCTGGCAATTATGTGCATTTGTTTACATCAGTCTCGTGGCGTGCTTTGAAATTAGCGGTATGATCAAATTTCATGAGTTAAAAATGCCTCTACCATATAGCTTGTGAGCATAATCCTACTAAAATATAAATGGTTGGGTTGAATTGTGTAGATAACTCGCAAATTGAATGTAAAATTGTTTCCTTTTAAAACTGTTGAAATTCAGGAATAAATTTTGTCTTGAAAGGGTTTAAAAGCTTTGTACTACAGAAGGAGGCTTAGATTTAGTTCATTTTGAGTTTTTTTTTTTTTTTTTTTTTTTTTCCTTTACATCCATTGAAAGTGTGAGGGAGTGACTCTGACTCTGAAGATGAAAATTCATCATTTTTACTTGCCATGCTTTGTTGATCGTGACTTATTTAGAAGTAAATCTAATCCGAAAATTACATGGTACTCTGCTTATGTAGCTAATTTATATTTCATAGTGCATTCTGGATGAGGCTGTGATTATGATGATAAGAAAAAGAAGGCTTATGAAGACACTCTATTAAGAAATTTATCTAAATCATTTTAAAAAATCATTTGATGTTTTGCTAAAATGAATCTTTCTTGGGGGAACAGATTTTGATGAAGTATAGTAACCAGTTCGCTATCATGGATGAGATTAGCTCACCTTGGCAATTTGTCCAGTGCTACCACCAAGATAACTCTTCTTATGATTGTGTTATCCTTTCTTTTTTTTTTTTTTTTTTTTCTCAAGATACATTTATTTGTTATTCAGTTGTATATTTTTAGTTGATTTGTATGAAGTTGAATCCATTTCAAACATTGAAAGTAGACTTTCTATTTTCAAAATTTCTTGAGAGAAAAACCTGACTCTAGAGTTAAATAGAAAATATACTTCGTAATGAATAGATTTAAGGTTTGCACATTTACCATAACACGATGCAATGATCACCCTTTCTAGAAAAAATAAATAATTACTTATAATATTAATCCTGTCAATTATGTAGGTTGGTGGGGAAGGTTTTCATCATCCTGATGACTAAATCCTGGCCCCTTGACATACACTACTCTTCCCAGATGCGCTTTACACATGTATCTTTCAGTGGAACTGCTAGTTTCTTTCCAGAGGTTTCTCTCTCTCTCTCTCTACGAGCATTCCTTCCGTTTCCTTCTCTGCCTCTCTTAGATCACTGCCAAGGGTGCCCCATAAATAGTGGGTTTCAGTTAAGGCAAACTCTTTCCTGCTAGCCAGCCAAGCCTTGCCCCTTCTTGCCTGACAGCCTGCCTCTCCCTTTGGGGTGTGAGGAGGGTGATGATGACAGACAAGAAATGATAGCAGTGGTGTTACTGTCAATCAGTATTGAGTGTTTTATTTGCAAACCTCCTCTCTGCCCACTGTGAAGACTTATTGGCAAATTGCTGCACATCTGACAAGCAAATTATTTTGGTGACACTTGAGCTTTTATTTTAGGAGATTAAAATCAAACACTGCAAGGATGAAGGTCTGAGGTGATTGGGAAATTAGGTGCAGGAGGCCTAATGGTTAACGGTGCAGGAAATGGAATCTCTGAACTGAGTTTTCGTTGAGACTGTTCATGTTCACTTTAAACTTGGGAAAGGCTGTAATGCATTTCTTACCTCAGCTATGGGTAAATCACCGGATCCTGTAAGGTAGTCTAACTAAGAAAGGGTTACTATGAGTGCAAGGCTAGCATCTGTGGCTGCATCATGAGTGGGTTGGTTGTGGCCCTATGCTCCACAATACAGGAATAAATAAGAAATTAGTCTTTGAAGAAAATGTGCAATATCTTGGGTTATGTGGACAAAGAAGAAAATCTCATTTCCAAACCAGAATTGTTTTTATTATAGCAGCTTTTCATTTCCTGCCTTGAGCAGGTGCATTCCTTAGCGTGAGAGTCTGCATTGGTATTAAATTGCTTCTTTCAGATGATATAATTGTTATTGACTTTCATTTACTTGGTACCTAATCTACAGGCTATCTTGTGTACTGCAGTTTTAAATATTTGTTCAAAAGATGAGGGTAGTGCCCATTCCAAAGGTGCATGTTTAGGAGGGGTCGGATTTTATACTGTGGGGAACAGCCTGTCATGATGGTCATGAAAAATGATTTTGTCTTGCCTAGTACAAAACTGAGGGTTCAAATGATTTGTTACTTCTTTAAGTGTTGCCAATTCAGATATATCGTGTCTACATTTCGACCTATTGTCAATTTTGATATTTCATATCTACATATAGATTTATGGATCTAGATATAAGATCTATTATCTGTAGTTTTTTATTCATTATTTGTTCGTTTTTTTTGAGAACCACTGATTAAAACCACTTCCAACACTAATGCCTTGCGTGCAGACTAATATATCTGGTGAATGTCAACCTTACACCGGCCAGTTGCTGAGTAATTGCAGTGCATACACACACATATGCACTCATACGTAACTGTAATTGAAGAAATCTTAGATTAAAAAAGCTCGTCTACAGCAAGTGTATGTAAAAAGAATAACAAATATGGCACTGAGTACTTCTGGTTGGGTGGAGAATAAGTTAAAGGGTTAGATCTGATCTTCTGTCTGCCATTGGACTTGTATTTGCTCTATTATTGTTGCAGTTACCGTACATGGGCAAACTTTCCAAAGTAATAGGGATACAAGTCTTACTAAGAGCTTATTCTTCTATTTCTGACCTGTGCTATTTACTTACAACCATAGACTGATAGTCTGAATAGTTGCAGTTATGAAATTAAGATGATAGTCAAAAATTGGTAATGATTGAAATAAATCGTTTTTGTTCTTATCTTGATTCGTCAGAATTATTTTGAGAACAATCTGTAGGAATTGAACTAACTCCCCAACTCCCAAGGTTTTCGTCTAGAAGACAGGTGTAAATGAATAATCTTTGGATTTCACTTCCTGAGCTCCACAACTATTCCCCCACACCCGGCAAACGCAGACACTCCCTCCCAGACTGCCAGTTTGTTTTAATTTTCTTTCAAGTGACTGAAAAGCAGCAAAATCATTTCCTACCTGACCTTTTCCGAATGTGATGCAGGCGACTCAGACTGTCTGCCATTTTAATCAGCCTCCACTTCTTATCTGATAACCATTGTCAAGAGGCAAAAATAATATCCATTCTATCTATTACCATGATTACCAATAACTACCAACTCTACTCACCTCAATGGTAATAAACCTTCAGTTATTTGCTTTGTTGTTGGTATTATCATTTTTTTTGTGTTGTTGTTGGTTGGCATAAAGAATGCTGGCTCCACTGTCAGCCCCCCCTCTTTCTCTCTTGAGTGATTCATTAAGTTGTACATTGGTTCTTCTTGTGTATCTAGGCTCTGAAAATAACATCTGCTATCATTATGGTCTCTCACCAGACTCTTGGTGTCAGTTATTCCAAAGACATTTTCTGCTTTATCTTCATACATAATATACTTCATAGATTCGTATGCATGTAATTCAAATGACATTTACATGCATAGCTGCACATAATCCATATAGGTTTGATTGCATATATCTATTAGTTTGTATATCTATCTATCCATGTGTGTGTGTGTGTGTGTACATACTTATGCAAATATGATTTTGTTGATAGAAATATAAGATGGACTGTAAAATTGTCCTCAAATGTCCCTATATACACATACAAACTGAGGTAGAATATTTGTATATTAGGTTTGTGAAAATGTTCCCACAGAGAACCAGTTTTGAACTGTATATTCTGTTTTTAGTTTAAAAGAAAAAGGTTTCTATAAACTTTTATGCACTCATATGCACACACACATCAAGTATATGCCAGACTAAAAGACAAAAATATTGGAAGGACTACTACAGCAACTCATCCAAGCTCCATAACTGTTCATATTAAACTTGGGTAGACAGACCTTTGATCATAATTCCAGATCATTGGACACAGTGTAATATTTGCATAGTTTCTTTGCTTTAAAATGAAATTAAATGTCTGTCTTATATACCAACATATATAGTGCGGGTGTGTATGCAGTGCATTGTATATTCATTACTGTCTCTTCCACTGGCTTTGTGTGTGTGTGTGTAATATATATATATATATATATATATATATATATATATATATATATATATATATATATATATATAATCTGAAAAGCCATCAAAATCATTTTTGATGAACAGATAATCATATTTCGAATGAATTGGGAGACAGCAGTGACTGAAGAGGTTTCTGCTCAACTTGTCTTCTTTAATGGTGAATCATTGGAGACAAATGAAATTCAAATGGTTTCTTAGAAGGAACAATTGATTATCAGCATGTCTGCTGCTGCCAGTGCAAAGTTATCTGGTAATATAAGTGCTTTATGAATTGTCATCTTTGCCAGCTGATAATATTAATTCTATTTCTCCGCTCACTCACATCATCAATAATGCTACTTTCTCTCGGGCTGAATTGACTTGATTAAATGAAGGGAAAAGCCATTTCTTTTTTTACTTATGTCTCCGTAGCATTCTGTTTTTTCTTTTTTTCAATTTGTTTTCATTTGATTTTGTGTCTAAATCACTTCTGTGTTTTGATTTATTTACTTTATTTCTTTTTTTGCTTTTTAGATAATTTTTTTTTCTAAAATGTCTTTTTTAACATTTCATTTATCCTATAGTTATCATCATCTGTAATATAATTCAGAGATATTTTTGAATTTCTATGAGATGATCTTTTTATTTTTTAAAAATATCTTTTTAGAAAATAAACTAAATCTACTGAAAGCCATAATGCATTTACTAAAAATATCTAGCCATGTTTCTGTGAAGGGTGGTTACTTCACATCAAGAAGGGTAATCTTTCAAGTCTGTATTATTTCAAATGGTAGATAGGAGATAGTTCTATCAGTAAAATATTTACCTTTTAACTGTCCATTGTTACAAACTGAAATAGACGGAAAAAGTTATTGTTTATCATTCAGATGGATTTATTCTTTCATACCTGTTACAGAGCTAGTTCTGTTTGGTAATTTACCAAAATTCTTTTGTCTCTGAAATAACCCTGTGTTACTCGGTCATTAATTTTGACAGGTAAGAAATGTCTTAGAAACTTTATTTGTTTCTGCTAATGAGGCATACTCTTACTTCTGGACTCCCCTCTCTCTCTCTCCTGGTAGACAAATTTCATAATATAAAAGCCATTGTCACTATGAGGTTTGTTTGTCTGTTTATGTCATGTTGAAGTGATCATACATAAAATTGAAGCATATTAGCCATGACTGAAACATCCGACCTGGAGATGAGCAGGCAAATGACATATCCACTAAGCCAACCTTATACTACTTTAGTTTTGAGTGAAATCAAATTACACCTTGACAATAGGATTGTGTGGAAGAAAAAATAAAAAAGATACTTCTCTTGAAATCTTGAAACACAACTGTCTGCACATTCACTTTTTAGCCCTTATTGTTTCCATTTTTTTCATCGGCCTCTTTTGACCTTAACTAAACAGCCAACAAAAAGACATGACAGCCCGTATGTAAAATAAGATCCCACCTTGCCAATAATACTGAGTGACTCTACAATAGAAAAGTGACTTGTAGGTCTCTGTATCATATAGTAGCAAACCAGACTTGCTCAGACAGGTGTCTTCAATTAGTTACATATGGAGCAAACTGAATTTATTAGTGGAGCTCACAACATGACCATTTTCTTTTTCTTGCCCCCCCCCCCATATTCTTTTTATTGGTAAACAAATAAGAGGCACATGTATGTCGACATTTTCTTTTTTTTTTTTCTCTTTTTTTTTTTTCGTTTACCTCTACCAACAATGTTAGAGGTGTATATCTTCACTTGAGCAAAAGTATAGCTGGGAGTGGGGGCTATTTGGATTCTTTCCCTGAAGAATCGCCCCTCCCCCAAGCTTCATGAAATAGTAGTTCACCTACTGCTTTTTTACTGACAAATCTCACTAAATGTTGGAGGATGCCCCTCAAGGAGCCAAACCCTCGAGAGCTATACCTTATGCGCTCATATCTGCGTGTTGAAACAATTTCTTGTAAGGTTCTCTATGAATTTCAATGACATTTTGTGGAAGGGTGGGCCATATGTAAAGGAAGAATTTGAAGTTTGACCCTGGATAGTTTAGTTATCTCTATAGCTTTGTTGCTATACATTAACTGATTTTCATTTAGCTTTTAGTGACATTGGCTGAGGTATGGAATGTGAGTACTTTCAAGCTTTATCCAAGAAAGGGTGAACTATCTTTCCCAAATTCATTTATGCACATTCAATTAAGAAATAAATCATTCTCAGACTGTTTACATTTGTCCAAGATATAGATAGAGAGAAGTTATGGAAATATGTGTAATTGCATTAGGGGCAATCAATAAAGCCTTGGAAACATTTCTAATTCAATCATAAACCGAGGAAGAGAATATTAACAAGGAGGAACAAAATTTGTTTTAATCAATACACCTCACCTGCAAAGGAGTTATTGTCTCCATTACTCATTCCATTCATAATTCCATGTTTAAGACCAGTTTTACTTATTCTTCGGTGTGTAAGATATATTCATCTTTTTCCTCTCTCAGATATGCATACTAGTTGTTACCTATGGATATTTGAATTTCTACAGGTGGACTTCTGAAGAAAAAACAAACATGTGTGTGTGTCTCTCATATGTATGTATATTTGAGGACCTAATGCCAGAAGCCTACAAAAAAATTCCCACTATTCATTACATGCATAGATATCTTTTTGCCTCTCTTTTATATACATATTGTAGATATATATAACAGTACAATCTCTTCTGCTCTACATAATAACATTTATCTTTTCCCTCTTATATATGTTAATACATGTATTACTACTCTATTATGTGTCTAGATATTTAGTTAGTTCATTGAAGATATCATTTAAAGAGGAATGTATACATACTTATCTGTATTAAATCTACTTTAAATCTAAATCTGTTTAGCCTTTATTCTTTCTTATATGCTTTCAGTAGCTTATCTAATTCTGTCAGCCTGTTAATGGTGTCCATGTTATAGTAGAAGTTAAACAGGCTCCCATCTCCTTCTTTTAAACATTGGCAGATGGTGCCAGTACAAGCTCTTTGCCCCTCTTTGCCAAGAAAGTTAATGTGTCCAAATGACTTTTATTCAAGACACTGTTTGCAGAAACCAAGTCTCAACTAACTTACGAGAGGGTGAAACATTCTTTTATTTATTTCTGACTTGTGTTTGTTCTATTTTGTTTCTTTACTAACTCCTTTTGGCACATAGTAATTTATTATTTTTCTATCTTTCTCTTTGTTTTCTTTCGCAGCTATCTCTTTGCTCTCCCTCTACCAGCACTTTACCCTCACTCTCGCTCTGTCTATCTGTCTTCTAATTTTTTTATCTCTTGTGACAGTGAGGTGGGGCCAAGAGAAGAATACCTCTGTCTTCGTCCACTTAATTATAAGGACAATTTGGTACAGAGTAAATACTTTTTGGAAGTAGGTACTTTATCCAAACAAAAGGAAATAATGCTTGGTATTACATAACCTATACAAGTGCTAATCAATCTCTTTCTCTCTCTGCCTTCCTCTTATCTCCTTCTCTTATGCAAGTACTCATCCATCACTCTCTCTCTCTCGTATACAGGTGCTGACATAAGGACAGAAAAAAAAAAGAGAATAAAAACTCATCTCCAGTTGAGTTCCTTCTCTGTGCATTCCCCCTTCCCCTTTTATTTTTTTTTCATCTTTCTTGCTGCATTAGAATTTCTTTCCAGCACCCCCCCCCCCACATGTCTCTTTGATTCTTCCTATCAACCTCTCCATCTTTTGTCTCGGAACATTCATCTTCCCTTCACTTCCTGCTCCCCTTCATCCCCCATAGCCACCACCTCACTTCATTTTTCAGCATCTTCTCTCCATAGTATCCAACTAGACATTCTCTCCTATTGTCTCCGGTCTCTGCACACCCCGCCTTTCTCTTCGCTTGTTTAATTAACCCATTCACTTCCAGAAATTGTTTATAACCAAACTCAATCAATATTCGATGTTTATTCTGCCCTGAACTCGTTCTCAGCTATGATTCTGCAGCATCAGGGATTGTTTCTGCAATATATAATTGAACATAAATCTCCATTATCAAGTGGTTATACAAGATGTTAACAGCTGAAACCATTTTTCTTATATACTTGGAAAAATATTTTTCCTTACTTTTTAATATAAACTAGGAGACAAATGGTTTACAAGGGTATTTGGAGAATTACTGCTCACTGCAACTTAACCCAAGTCCCACAATTGTCCTTATCAAGCTTCTGTAGATGGCCCTCTAGTCATAATACTAGTGCATTGGATACAGTGTAACTTTTGCATAGTTTTCTTCTTTTTTTTTTTTTTTTAAATCTAGATTTTCCATTTGAAAAAAGATGTCCATCTTATTTAGTGTATCTTTCAAATATTCATTGTGAATACAAGAGAGGTACGGTGATATGCGGTCCATGTAGGTGTTCACATGCCCTTAAGTCCTCACTATTCAGATTGATCTTTTAGTATTCAAAATTGGCCGACTTGGGTCTTGTCAGTTATTCTGTCCTTTTCGACATTGGTAAGTGGTGAAGAATTCTTGTTAGAATGTTTTTGATTTTCTGGAGTCTCTTGAACCTTTTCACTGACTACACCCTATTACTAATGATTTGAACACTCACTTGCTTCTCCTAAGTAGCAGACTCTCTCCCTCATTGCTGGGAACAAAGGGGGAAAAAAAATTGAAGTTGTCTCATTAGCAGTAATGATATGGCGTCTCCTTTTTGGTTTACCCGCTTGCCACCACTTTTTTTCTTTTTTCAACCCCCCCTCCCCCGTCATGTTAATTTAAAAATATTAGAATTTGTTTTGGGGGGAAAAAAAAAAATTAAACTGAGCATTAATTGAAAAAAAAAGGAAAAAAGAAATAAGTGAGAAGAAATTGAAAATGTCAGGTTTAAAAATTTTTTTTTCCTTTTTAGAAGAAAAAAAAAAGATGATGATTAATGTTGATTCCACACAACCGCAAATAAACTTGGAAAAGTCTTTATTCTTCTAACGACATATATTTGCTTATTTTCTCTTAGGCAACCTTTCTCAACAGGGGTTCCACGGAACTGTAGGGGTTTACAAGAGGTGGTCAGTTTCTGCCAAATTTTTATAAAGGTGTGAGAAAAGCAACTGACTGTTGCTTTTGTTGTTGTATCTGTAGAAATTTTAAACGTGTGTGAGGAAAAGCACCTGACTTTTGATTCATTTGAGGTTAACTTATTTTGAAAAATTCTTTTTCTACTATATTTATTTATCTATCTATTTATTTATTTATTTTTTTTTTATGAGTAGCAGTCCCAGTCTTGATGACGTTTGACCCTAGAAGCACCAGAATACTCGACAAACAGTGGGGTCTATTTTCTTTTTTTTTTTTTTTCCTCTTTGTCAATCTCCTACAAATTTTTTTGAAGAATTTTTCATATCTTTGAAAAATCTTAGACGGTGCTGATCTCTCAACACATCTATTCAACATCACCATCTTTGTTTGTATTGACTTATAAACATGTATAAAGCACTTGCAGATATGTGTAAATACATTAGGATACACAATCTTTTGTATATTTTTAGCTGATATATTAGTTTTTCCTTCTGCTCTTGGCCTTCCTGATAATTATCTCATTAAATCAATTGCTAATTACATTAGAGGTCGTTTATCCTCATCATTATCACCACGAAGCATTGACTTTGTATTGACCCCCACTCTGCTAACTCAACCTCATCATCATTTGTTGCACATCATCTGAGTCGATACTCTTTTGGCAAGATGCACTCTTATTTAAACCTAATATTTAGATTTTGTTTTGAGGGTGAAACTGAAAGTGAGCTTCTTGTTTTCAAATTTCAAGTGCTATTGGTTAGATTTGCATTTCTCAACCGGGGTCTGTGGATAACTGAGGGTCTACGAGCTTGCTGGCTTGGTAGATCTTCCAAAAGCCTGGATCTATGGAAATATTCATTAACATGAGAGGGAGTGGTATCCAGTAAGGAAAAATTTTCGAACCACTGGATTAGATTACTATGGTTTCTTTGATCCTCTATTGTAAATAGTGGCAGTTCTTGATGGAAGGTTTCAGTCTTTGACCAACACTTGATGACATGAAAGGGGAGGTGGAGCTATTTTGGATTGTAACAAATTTTGGTCTTTTGCTTCAGTGAATTCTTTGATTGAGATAGATTTTATCTTTAGTACTCAACAACAGACTCTGCTGGTAGCTGCTACTGATACTATCAAGGTGACACAGTTGAAAGGGAGAGGACAGGGTAAGACATTGCTCCGTCCTCTCTGTCTTTCCTCATTGCTCCGTCCTCTCTGTCTTTCCTCATTGCTCCGTCCTCTCTGTCTTTCCTCATTGCTCCGTCCTCTCTGTCTTTCCTCATTGCTCCGTCCTCTCTGTCTTTCCTCATTGCTCCGTCCTCTCTGTCTTCCTCATTGCTCCGTCCTCTCTGTCTTTCCTCATTGCTCCGTCCTCTCTGTCTTTCCTCATTGCTCCGTCCTCTCTGTCTTTCCTCATTGCTCCGTCCTCTCTGTCTTTCCTCATTGCTCCGTCCTCTCTGTCTTTCCTCATTGCTCCGTCCTCTCTGTCTTTCCTCATTGCTCCGTCCTCTCTGTCTTTCCTCATTGCTCCGTCCTCTCTGTCTTTCCTCATTGCTCCGTCCTCTCTGTCTTTCCTCATTGCTCCGTCCTCTCTGTCTTTCCTCATTGCTCCGTCCTCTCTGTCTTTCCTCATTGCTCCGTCCTCTCTGTCTTTCCTCATTGCTCCGTCCTCTCTGTCTTTCCTCATTGCTCCGTCCTCTCTGTCTTTCCTCATTGCTCCGTCCTCTCTGTCTTTCCTCATTGCTCCGTCCTCTCTGTCTTTCCTCATTGCTCCGTCCTCTCTGTCTTTCCTCATTGCTCCGTCCTCTCTGTCTTTCCTCATTGCTCCGTCCTCTCTGTCTTTCCTCATTGCTCCGTCCTCTCTGTCTTTCCTCATTGCTCCGTCCTCTCTGTCTTTCCTCATTGCTCCGTCCTCTCTGTCTTTCCTCATTGCTCCGTCCTCTCTGTCTTTCCTCATTGCTCCGTCCTCTCTGTCTTTCCTCATTGCTCCGTCCTCTCTGTCTTTCCTCATTGCTCCGTCCTCTCTGTCTTTCCTCATTGCTCCGTCCTCTCTGTCTTTCCTCATTGCTCCGTCCTCTCTGTCTTTCCTCATTGCTCCGTCCTCTCTGTCTTTCCTCATTGCTCCGTCCTCTCTTTCCCTCTCTTTCTCTTCATTGCTCCGTCTTTTCTTTCTCTTCATTGCTCCGTCCTTTCTCTCTCTCTCTCTCTCTCTCTCTCTCTCTCTCTCTCTCTCTCTCTTTCTCTTCATTGCTCCGTCCTTTCTCTCTCTCTCTCTCTCTCTCTCTCTTTCTCTTCATTGCTCCGTCCTCTCTTTCCCTCTCTTTCTCTTCATTGCTCCGTCTTTTCTTTCTCTTCATTGCTCCGTCCTTTCTCTCTCTCTCTCTCTCTTTCTCTTCATTGCTCCGTCCTTTCTCTCTCTCTCTCTCTCTTTCTCTTCATTGCTCCGTCCTTTCTCTCTCTCTCTCTCTTTCTCTTCATTGCTCCGTCCTTTCTCTCTCTCTCTCTCTTTCTCTTCATTGCTCCGTCCTTTCTCTCTCTCTCTCTCTTTCTCTTCATTGCTCCGTCCTTTCTCTCTCTCTCTCTCTTTCTCTTCATTGCTCCGTCCTTTCTCTCTCTCTCTCTCTTTCTCTTCATTGCTCCGTCCTTTCTCTCTCTCTCTCTCTTTCTCTTCATTGCTCCGTCCTTTCTCTCTCTCTCTCTCTCTTTCTCTTCATTGCTCCGTCCTTTCTCTCTCTCTCTCTTTCTCTTCATTGCTCCGTCCTTTCTCTCTCTCTCTCTTTCTCTTCATTGCTCCGTCCTTTCTCTCTCTCTCTCTCTCTCTCTTTCTCTTCATTGCTCCGTCCTTTCTCTCTCTCTCTCTCTCTCTCTTTCTCTTCATTGCTCCGTCCTTTCTCTCTCTCTCTCTCTCTCTCTCTCTCTTTCTCTTCATTGCTCCGTCCTTTCTCTCTCTCTCTCTCTCTCTCTCTCTCTCTCTCTCTTCATTGCTCCGTCCTTTCTCTCTCTCTCTTCATTGCTCCGTCCTTTCTCTCTCTCTCTCTCTCTCTCTCTCTCTCTTCATTGCTCCGTCCTTTCTCTCTCTCTCTCTCTCTTCATTGCTCCGTCCTTTCTCTCTCTCTCTCTCTCTCTTTCTCTTCATTGCTCCGTCCTTTCTCTCTCTCTCTCTCTCTCTCTCTCTCTTTCTCTTCATTGCTCCGTCCTTTCTCTCTCTCTCTCTCTCTCTCTCTCTCTCTCTCTCTCTTCATTGCTCCGTCCTTTCTCTCTCTCTCTTCATTGCTCCGTCCTTTCTCTCTCTCTCTCTCTCTCTCTCTCTCTCTTCATTGCTCCGTCCTTTCTCTCTCTCTCTCTCTCTTCATTGCTCCGTCCTTTCTCTCTCTCTCTCTCTCTCTCTCTCTTCATTGCTCCATCCTTTCTCTCTCTCTTCATTGCTCCGTCCTTTCTCTCTCTCTCTCTTTCTCTTCATTGCTCCGTCCTTTCTCTCTCTCTCTCTTTCTCTTCATTGCTCCGTCCTTTCTCTCTCTCTCTCTCTTTCTCTTCATTGCTCCGTCCTTTCTCTCTCTCTCTCTCTTTCTCTTCATTGCTCCGTCCTTTCTCTCTCTCTCTCTCTTTCTCTTCATTGCTCCGTCCTTTCTCTCTCTCTCCCTCTCTCTCTTTTTTTCTCTTAATTACTCTGTCGTCTCTCTCCCCCTCTCTCTCTTTCTCATCATTGTTTCGTCCTCTCTTTCTCTCTCCCTCTCTCTCTCTCTTTCTCATCATTGTTTCTTCCTCTCTCCCTCTCTCTCTCTCTCTCTCTCTTCATTGCTCCGTCCTCTCTTTCTCTCTTTCTCCTGCTTCATGCATGACTCATTCAGCCAGACCTCCACCCTCGTGACTTTTCTATTCCTCCACTCACACTCCCTGCCCCCTCCACCGAACGTATTTATTCTTCCACTATTCTACTCTTTCTATCCTGGATGGAACCATAAGCTTCCTGCTCTTGGAATGACTAGTAAGAAGCGCGAGAGGAGATGCCATTGAAAAATGAGGAGAAGAGGAAGCCAAGCTGAGCTCATAATGTAAATGCTATGGTTGCTATCTGGCACCAGGAGATTCAAGGAATCGACTGATTTTTATCACACTCACTCACTTGTTTCTTCCTTCCTTCCTTCCTTCACTCACGGCAGTGTGGCTCTTCTGTAGAAGAGCATTTTACCAGCCCTGTATAATATGTAGCCAATATGGTGTGTGTGTGTGTGTGTGTGTGTGTGTGTGTGTGTGTGTATATACTCGCTGAAGTGCTGTCTGTCACTCGCTCTCACGCGAAAGCGGCGTCTCTCACTCGCTCTCACACGAAAGCGGCGTCTCTCACTCGCTCTCACACGAAAGCGGCATCTCTCACTCACTCTCAGACGAGAGCGGCGTCTCTCACTCGCTCTCAGACGAGAGCGGCGTCTCTCACTCGCTCTCAGACGAGAGCGGCGTCTCTCACTCGCTCTCACACGAAAGTGGCATCTCTTACTCGCTCTCACACGAAAGCGGCGTCTCTCACTCGCTCTCACACCCAGTGCTTATCAACCGTTGTCAAGGTAAAGACACTGCAGGAAAGCAGTCATTTCAATGATGTATGATTATCATTCTATTTTATTAACCAGAACCCTGCAATTAAGACTGGGTAATGCTCAACCACTGCTGCTTTCCTACTGAATTATTATTGCCCTCTTGTGAAGAGTGTCTAGAGAATTACAACTTATTACGTTTTCTATTTTATAATTCTTATTTATAAGATGTTAATGGCATCTATTACATAAGAGGTATAGTCTGTCTGCATGTCTGTCACTTAATAAATTCTAAACCTCCTGGGACTATTTTTTCTAAGTACCATTTGAGAGTGAATTACTTGAAAAACAAATTCTTAACATGTATACGTAATCATGATGATTGATCATTAGTATAAACTTTCACTTTAATATTCATTTATTCTTAGAATAATCTACTATAATAATGTGCCATGTGTATTAGTGTGTGTGCATGTATAATATATATATATATATACACACACACACACATTCAGGTACCTCTCATAGCAAAATTTCACTTAGAGAGGTCCCAGTTGCCAGAAGGAAAATCTCTGAACAAAATATTTCAGTTAGTGAGACCCCCGACCCACCAAAACAACCCCAACAAGAACTATGAAATTTCATGAAATTATCCTGAATCATCTGAATTTCATCTATGATCAACTACTTTTTATACTTAGTATCTTTTATATTCAGTGTCTAGGTGCTTATTTTGAGACGGACGGACAGATGTTTGATGAATTATAAGATTATTTATTACTTTGACTTATTTATTTGTATATATACATTATATAGTAATTATAACATTATGAATTATTTACAAGATTATTAAGGTTTTAGGGGTTCAATATTTTTTTTTTATTTAGGATGATTTACTGAAAAATCCTATTTGCTTAATTATTCACTTGATGAATTTTCATTTACAAGACGTTTTGTGGAATGGATTGTCATCATTTAGAGAGGATATATATAATATATATATATATATATATATATATATATATATATATATCTCAATGAAAATGGGGTTGGGGTTAGTATGTATATCTGTATCTTGATATGAGTCTCATACCTTGTCTACGTAAATGTGTTTTTTGTTTAATTCATTTCACTATTACAATTTGTATAAATAAACATTTATATCGGTATTGATTGAGTTTGTATCAGCCTGGCATAAGGCCACAAGTGTTGAGATCTCAGGTTATAACTCACTATCAAGTAATAATGATAGACTAGCTTGTTCATCATTATTCTATTGCAAGACACCCATGATTAACCTAAGCTTGGCCTGGTATAAAAGTCATAACTGGTGCACTAATTGAGGATCTAATTCACTTCTACACTGTAATGATGGTCTCATAGACTAGCTTACTAAACATTTTTACCCCATGACAAAGTTGCCCGATAAACTTTTATATTTTAAGTGTGAATTTAAAATGAAACAGGAATTGCTTGATTAATGCAGTTCTGATTAACATGCTAACATTTTCTCATAAAAAAAACAAAAACAATTTAGATCTTGAAAATCATCTTCATCTTTATTTTGAATTAGTTCAGATTTAATTGCATTATTTTCCATTGGTTTCAATTATTTGTTTGGTGAGGTAGCATAGCAAGCTAATCTTACGTTAATAAATATATTGGATGTCATGCTATATGATAATTATGAGTAAGCTAGTCTATCTTCAATACTGGATAGAGAGTTCTTGTGGCCTTGTGTCAGGCTAAGATAAACTCAGTCAATACTTCATTAGTGGTGAACAATTCATTTCTAAATCTTTTGGTTCCACATTGATGAATATACTAAATGAAAGCCAGTCTTGTAACTTATAGAATTTGCATTATTTTATGAGATGTTTTTTTCTCTCTTCTTGTTTTGCCTCTCTCTCTCTTCTTGTTTTGCCTCTCTCTCTCTTCTTGTTTTGCCTCTCTCTCTCTTCTTGTTTTGCCTCCTCTCACCGTCCTCTCCCCTCTATCAATCTTCAAGAAAATCTGGCTAACCTCTTGAGTATCAAATGTATATTTACCATTTCATTTAAAATCAGCTTTGGACTCTGTAGGCATATATGTTTGCACCGATAAATTTTCAATGCTTACATCATATAAGTACTCTACCAGTAATGATATTTGAATGCTGTAGTTATCCATAAAAGGAGGCTGTTTAAGTGGCACTTGATTTCATCCCCCTAAAAAATCTCATCTCCTATTACTTGGAGAAAAATGAATCAAAGTTTCAAATTTTCCCTTAACCCCCCCCTCCAATTTTTGTGTTTCTGGAAATTTTATTTCTCGTTTCCTTTTTCTTTTGTGCTTCCTTTACCATTCTGTCTCCTTCCAATCAGATCACTTAGCTATTTGTTGCCTGATGAAATTCCTGGAGATCTTGTCAGAGTCCAAGAGCTTTTCTGTCTGTTAGAATAAGTAGATTTTATAGCCAAGAGTAGCAATAAAGATGACCAATAGGTACTTAGTACACAATAGATGTACTTACCCCAAAAGGATGAACCTTATATATATATATATATATATATATATATGAAATGGACAACTAATCGAAGGCTTCGACCTATAATCTTTTTACATTTTGTCTCCCAACAAACTGAATATTGAATACTCTTTGATCGGGCCAACAAAAGTCACTACAATAGCTGGATAATAAAGAGAGCAAAGGATGGGGGAAAGACAGAGCCATTCCATCTTCCAGCTTTCACCCTTCATCCTGTGCTTTAAAAAATGGTTGGGGTGGAAATACTCAGTTTCTCTGGCTTGAGGCATCTTGGTATTGTGCAAGTCTTGGTTGAAAAGATCTTTTGAATGAGAGCCAGTTATTCAAAACCAGCAAAGAATGAACCATTTACAATTTAAAATGTTTGTGTTGAAGCTTTTTATTCTGAACAAAGATATTGTCATGACTTTGAGATATTCTTGGCAAGAGAGCCAGGCATATCCGCTTCCTCAAAAGTTTTATGTAATATTATAACTGTTATTATTTTTGTTTCATTTTACTTGTTTCAGTTTCTTTGTAAATAGGTATTCTAAAATGTTATTGAGATGGAGGTGTGGGGTGCCTAATGGTTACTGACATGAAAAACAGAATCGATGGACCGAATTTCAGCTGAGGCTGTTTTCATTCACTTTGTACCAATGCCTTTGGGAAAGGCATGAATGCGCTTTTCCCATTAACTATGAGTAAATAGCAGGTTAGTTGGAATCCTTGCCCTGTAAGTTACTCACCTAATTTGGGGGAGAAAACTCTGCACTATTTGTCTGTCCCACCTTGTTAAACCAAACTTATATAAAATTAACTTTTTCCTTTTGTGATTGATTATCACAACCAAGTGATTATTAGATGGCTCTCTTATCGGCTAAGCTGAACTGACAAGTCATCGATAACTATGAAAATTTACAACTTTTTCATTGATAAACAATCCAAGTCGAAGTGCAGTTTGACCTTGCAGCAGCCAGACTTGTTATCTTCCCTATTATTACCTGATTAGTAACAACTGTTTTTTTTTAGATTTCATTCGTCTCGGCTGTAGTTATTAATCTTAAGGAAATGATTAAACATATCTGCTGCTCCTTCCTCGTGAATTAAAATCGAAATGATAGAAAAATTACTGAGGCTTTTAGTCTGGATGAAACTGACTACTAACTAAGGAAAAAAAAAAAACCCCAAGGAATTCTTAAATATTTGTCTAATTGAGCAACTTCCTTTTTTATTAATTTTCCTTTAATTTGAATATCTTTTTCAAAGCCATTTGGTAATATGACCCATTCATATTTTATTTTTAAAACCGATATAAAAATTGATAAGATTGTTAGTCTGAATGATACTGACTAGCAACAAAAAAGAAATTTAAATGTTAAATATTTGTATAATTGAACAAATTCCTTTTCTTAATTTTCCTTTAATTTGAATATTTTCTGCAATGCCATTTGGAAATACGACCCGTTCATGATTCTTGTTTTGTTTTATTTTTCAACCTTAATTTTATCCTCAGTGATTGTTCGACAAATACCGAATTGATTTTTTTTTTTTTTTTTTTTCTTCATTACTTTCTCGTTTAGATTTTGATCTTAATTATTAATAGAATTCTTATTTCTTTTTTGACTTTTGTTCTCAAAGTTTGCTTTGAATTGGCCTTAATTAATTATAGAATTAGTGTCGAGATAAGAGTTGATAAAAACAAAAGGAATGGAGAATGGAGGAAAAACTTTTAAAAGGAAATAAATTCCTCTTTGTTCACTGACATTTCTCCTTGGGAGAAAAAGAATTTCTTTGAATTTTCTAAACATTTTTCATTTTTTATACTTGTTTATTTATCTTTTCCAAGTTTTGACTATTCGTTTTTCTCTCTTACAAAAACCTGTATATGGTTGGTATACCAATCAGTCCATAGTTTGATGAGGAAAAAAAGTATTTATTTTACACTACAAATATTCATTTTTCAACATGATCTCTTTCCTTGCCAATGCTCTTAACCCAATGCTTTACCAGTTCTCCAATATTTTTTTTAATTCTCTGACACTTCACTTTGGAGGAAAAAAATCTCTTTAAATCGTTCAAATATTTTTCTTTCCTTTCAAAACTTGTTTTTGATGTCTTCGTGACATTTAAACTATTCAATTTTTTCCCCGTTCACTATTCTGACTAATATGAACAATACGCTCATCAATTTATGTGTTAATCCACTGACCCACCCTCTTATCATTTAACTCTGCAGCTGAAGTTGGGAGAGTTACTTGTATTCTCTGGTGTCTGTCTGTCCTCGTGATGACACCAAAAGTTCTCGATGAATTTCAATGACATTTGTTTTTTTGTTTTTTTTAAAGTGTGGCCTAGAATTGATTAAATTATATGGCAGGTCCTGTAAATCTTTTACCTCCCCTCTATCCTAGCTATCTATGAACTAATTTCCTTCCTGGTTTTACTGACTATGACATTGGTAGAAGTAAGCACTAGTGTTTTCTAGTATGTATATATTTGTTTTTTGTCTATTCTACAATCAATCTACCAGAATGATGGGACTTGGATCTTCTGGCCTTCGGTCTAATACTCTCTCTCTCTCTCTCTGAATGCACTCTATTCATTTGCATTGTGATTTATTCACTCTAACACCTAACCCACGTATATGGATACATGAGTACATCAATAAATCTAGTCAAATGGGGTGTGGACATTTTTTTAAAACCGCAAATATTTATTTTTCAACATAATCTCCTTGTCATTGCACTTGGCCCAACACTTCTCCATTGATCCCATAGTCCTTATCACTTAAGTTTTGAATCTGTCAGGCTACTGATCTATAGTTCTGGATTTGTGTGATACGTGCAATATATTTTACTAATCTCAAGTGGGGATATCTGTCTCTCCCCCAAACCTTGTAAACAATTATATAGTCATGCAAATATAGCAAATATTAGTTGTTTAAACACCCTTTGAGTAGAAATGGTAGATCCCCAAATTGGTTTTGTCGGAGTTGTGTGTCTGTGCTAGCTCCCTGCCAAACCTCACTTGTTTTATTGTTTGTAAAACCAGTCTGTGTCCTCGTTTTCTTTGTCGATGGTCTTCCGTCGTGATAGTGGGAAGAGAAAAAAAAGTTTGAAAATTGTGAACAGACGGAAGAGTGACAGATGAAAATCTATCTTAATAATGAACTGTGTGATTTCTTTTTTCTGTCATTAACTATTTTGCTAGTAAAAAATCTCCTCCCTACCATTTGAAACCATCGACTTGTCCTCCTAAACAAGTTCAGTTACTTTTTAATAAAACCTAAGATGAATTTGATTAGCTGTAAACATTTATTTACATGATTAACATCTTTGAATTGACGTATAAGGCGACCTTCAGTTAAAACCCAATGTCAGTCTAGATTTTACAGTTTTAGCTTGCTAATTGGTGTTCAATCTGGCCTATTGGATGATCCTATTTTTTTAGGTGTTTTTTTGGATGCTTCAAGTGTCTTATCTACCAAAATACACGGTTATTTCTTCTCTGAAATAAAAATTCAAACATTCATGAATTTTATTCCAGGGAATAATAAGTAACCATAATATAAACTCTCCATCATGATCAATAATAACCGTAGCATATGGACCTTGATATTATAAATTTGTCAAAATAAGGCTCCCTGAGAGGTCAAAAAGCTCTTCTCCAAAAATAAATCTTTTTTAGAAGAGGTCTAGTGGAATACTTTTTTAGAATAGGTCTGGTGGAGTACTGATGCCAATTTTCAAGTTAGTAGAAATGGTCTGTCCAGGAGTGCTGGAACACACGTATTAAAAGGCATAAAATCCTTGACAACCTCTCGTGGCTACGGTTGTTCTATAACCCAAGATAAAGCTTTGATCTTTGTATAATTGTAATAATAATAATAATGATGATGATTTCTCCTCTCTTGTATGAGATGTCCTCGGGCTTTCATAAACCCTTCCTCCTGCCTAACATTGGCCAACAACCTTATTAACTCTAAGCTGCTTCCTAATCACAAGTGCCTGATGAGAATTCTGTTACATGTCTGTCTTTCTTCATTTCATTTGCTTTGTCAAAGACAGGAAATCGGGTTAATGAGAGAAAGCAACAACGATGCCAATTCTACCACAAAAAGGGAGGAAGATTTTTTTTTTTTCTTCCTTCAAATGCTTGCTTGGAGAAAAAAAAATCATAAAATTATCTTAATTGATTTTTGAATTTTGGTTAACAGATTGTTTGGAGAAAAGAATAAAAAAAATCTCTTCTCTCTCCACTTTGAAAAAAAAAAAAAAAATTTCATTTTGGAAGTAATTTTCTAAATTTTTTTGATTTGTGGGGCAGGGAGGAGGAGATAATTTTAAATTTAATGTAATATCAAATAAAATGAACATTTAAAATATTTATTTTGTAATTGAACTGAAGGTTTGATTCAACAACTCTTGATTATTATTGCAATCTAAATTACTTTCAGGTATAAGTTTAATAATGTAGTCCCTGAAAGAAATACAGCCACTCCTATAGAGCTTGTAGTATCGTTTTATTTTTGCATCTTATACTCCTATGACTGACGTATGCTTTACTGGGGCCCCAAGCAAAATTTGACCCCCGCCCCTCACCATTTAAGCTCTTTGTTTATGCATTGGATCAGCTCTTGGCCATGGTTTCTGATTACGTACCCTGTCCTTAATCCTAACATGGCACAGCTGGAATATCTGCAATTTTGGACCGGGATATGAAAATAAAGCAGTAGTATTAGCTCTGATTGTAGGGCCTCACTTCTTTTCAGGGACCACAATCCTTAGGTTGGACCTACTTTCCCATCGTCTTGTGGGTGGGCCTTGCATGAAGGGATTAAAAACAGAAAGGAAAGTGCATATTAAGTGATGTCTCAGTAATGAATAAAGTCATTAATGATAGTGTCTTTCAGTGGGGTTGGTGGACCCTAAAATGAGTTCTGTTAGAGCTATGAACTTGCTTATTGTTTTTTTTATTATTACTATTTATTCATTTTATTGTTTCTGAAACTAAATCTTCTAATTCTTTTTGTCACTTTTTTGGCAACGATCACCATTTAGAAAATATTTTACATACATGCAACCATATTTCCATTCACATTGAATCAGACTGTGACTGGCTTGTGAGATCAGCATGTATCCTTCCCCTCCCACTCATCTCTCTGGTGTTGTTCCTGGCTAACTGGTTTTCTTGTACACATCTTTGTATATGAATACAGAATGTGCTTGTGTGTTTATTTTTGTTTATATATATTCAGTCTACTTGGCAGTACTTGCGTAACATACTTTAATCTCCTGCAAGGGCCTTCAGGAGATAATCAGCTGTTAGTCAGAGTAACTTGAGCTTAAAAACCCAGGAATGGAGAAATAGGACGGGGTGCGGGCAAAGAAATAAACATTACATATTCTTTTCCGAACTCGCATATGCAGTTCAAAAACCAGGTCAGGTTCAACACCTTTCTCATTCAAAAATTTAGAACATAAATAAACCATTATTAATTTTTGACTAATTTTTCTTCCATCTTAATTTTAGTAGCGATGGAAAGCAATTAGCATTTGAGGTGAAAGAAAAACTAATTAAGATGTAATGATGATTGAAAATGATTCATCTAATAAAAATAAAATGGTGGGAATAGTTCAGAAGTTTGTTACTTAAAGAATTGAGTCAATTCTGGTGAAATCTTGAAACTTCATGATAAATTCTTCTTACCAAACATAATTTTATTTTTTACAAAGACTTCCCATTTTCATTCTGCATTTTACTTAGTTTTATATCTATATCCAATCTGTGTAATTTTCATGGACATTCTGGAGTCTCTACCCTAGAACTGGCTGTCCTTCCTGACAAAACCCTTCAAGCACAAAATTTGCCGCAAATAGTTATTCAAAAGATGCTAAATATTCCCCACACCCTCAGAAATAGAAGAGTGATCATTGGTGACTTTTAATGAACTTGCCTTCTACGTTCGATTCTTGAAATGATTGAATAGATAATTCTGAAGAACGTTGATGGGAGGCCAACGGGTGCGTTCGACCAGTTGATTGCTTTCAATAAGATTCTACTTGTTATTCTAATGTTATTTGAAAAATTCCTGATAATCCACGTGTCTGGGTAGCTTCCGGCCATCCCCAACTCTTGTTTTAGCTTTGTGAAAAATTCGCCAGTGCCTCCCACATCAGAAAAGCCTTTCACTACATATATATAAGTATAACATATGCATTTTATGTATTTATAAAGAAAAGAGGGCAGAAGTGGTGAAGATGTGTTGAAATTGCACACGGTGTTTACTCTGCGAGGCATGTTCTCGATGCGCCAACTATTTTTCTCCTATACTTTAATCTAACATCGTGCACTACCGAACAAGAAAGAAAGAAAAAAGAAGCCTAATTCACCCGAAGCACAGCCATTATCACCACTGCCATCACCTGCCTTTCTCTCCGTCCCCCAATCTCCCTCAACCCTCCCTCGCCCCTCGGGACCCCCACTCCGTTTCCCAACATCACCCGCCTGCCATTAGATCATCCAACTGGCGCTTCTCAAACTCTCCTTCTTTTCTCCCTTGCACCCAACATGCTCCTCCTCATCCTCCTTGCTTCATCTTACCCTCACCAGTGAATCTATAGATACACACGCACCACGAGGGCAAGTAGGCTTATGTAGTTATTATCTCCTCCACTCACGCTCTCCTTTCTCTCTCTTGTGAGCAAGGCTATCAAGTTTATAGCACGGAGTAAGAACTCTTCTCCACAGCTATTCCTAGGATGATTACCGAAATATTTCAGAGTTCATGGAGCTTGCTTTAGGTCAAAGACTGCCTTTTTGGTATGAGGTTTCAAAATACAGACATCTCTTTGTTCTTGACTGCTTCTTTGCTCACTGCCAATGGGTTGTGAGCTTTTGCTAGTTTTTTTCACTGCCTCCACCTTGGTGTGTCCCCCCACCACCCCTTTCCCGACTCTCGTGGTACGGTAGGCGCCCCTCTCCTCTCCACTCCACCTGGTCCTATTTGGTTTACTCATTCTTGCATGCCTTCAAGATGGCTCTAATAATGTAACGGCCTGTGTGGATCAAGCCATGGGCTACTTTGAAATGAAGTACCCTTTCCCTTTCTCGGTCTGTATTGAGTTAAAACCATAGATTTGCATAATAATATTAGTTCTAGACTGATCAAGTTGTCAATGTGAGTTTGAGTGGGTCATCCCTGTCGATAACTGAACAATCATAGCTTCAAATTTTCAAATCATTCAAAAGAAAAACTTCAATTGAAGTATAAATAAGCTCAGAATTTTAATCTGGTCATCATTGTTGTTATATACAAAAATGGAATCAAAATTCAGTGGTAGTTTTACAATGATTGCTTCACTGATACTAGTAGTACAGAAACAAGAACAAACATGGTGCCTGAGAGATTGCGAAAAAGAGAAGGTTTGAGAGTTGGATTTGATCTTCTGCCAAGTTTGAATCTTAACCAAGAGCTCATTTCCAATCCGTACTGTTAGTTGAAGCTGTTGACCTACAGCTGTAAATAAAGTTGTGGTAAAAAGCTGATGAAAATTGAGATGAAAAATAAATGGTCAAACATATGATAATGATTTTCATAAGTAATCATTGTGAATATCATGATCATCCATAACAGCTTGAAATTTTCAATTCTATTCCGATTAGAATGCTCGTTAAAGATGATAACTCCAGGAGATAGGGGGAGGGAGATCCATTATGAGTTTTCTGATGGAGGGGGGTGTTTCTTGGCACAAACAGTTCCCCAATTACTTCCCAAATCATTCCACTCTCATTATTCATTGCTGTAGGATGTATTCGAATTCTGATCTGAAATCACCTGATTTTGATTTTCTTGAAAAATCACAATTCAATTATTTCAACAAGAATAGATTTATTAATTTAAAAATTCCTTTTTCTTTTTCCCTTCATGTAGACATGTTCTATCTTTTTGCTTTTAGTTTTGGTTTAAAAATATTTCTAATTGAAATACATTCCTCTTATAACTGATGAAGTCTATTTGTTTCCTTTCTGTCCCTCTCTCTCCTTTCTATGTGTGTGTGTGTGTGTGTGTGTGTGTGTGTGTGTGTGTGTCTCTCTCTCTCTCTCTCCTTTCTATTAATTTTCAATTTACCTCTGCCCAGTTCATTACTCCGATACTATTAGCCGATTCTTATGGAGCATTTCACATTTAATTTCAAATTGATGGATTAAAAATGAATACTCTTTAATTTTGCACTAACATTATTTTAACAATAAAAATGTCTAGTGGAAATTATGATTTGACAGAACCATAAACAAAAACAACCCAAAAACCATGATGAAAACAAAAACCATGTTTCTACCGCACTATTGATTATTCAAAGCCTTTTTATTTTTCCCCCTTGTCACTACAACTGTCGATAATAAATTTAGTTGTATTTGAAAATCCGAAATCCATTCAGGTTTAAACTTTTGAAAAATTTTTTTAATGATGCCTCCATTTGAATTAGTGCTGATTATTAAGAATTGTCGCAGACACAATTTGTTCTCATTATTTTGATTAAGCCATGAACGAAAATCCTAAAATCAATAATAAATGGTTTCTTATAAAGATTTCTATTTCACGGCATTATTGTTTCTTTTTCTTTTCTATTTTGATAAATTAAAAAGATTGTGCTTTTCATTTTATCTTTTTGTTTAAAATCTATCTTTTTTTTTTTTTTTCCATGATAATTTAATCTCTTTGAAATCTGTTATTTTTAATGGACAAATTTCTTTATTGCTGGTTAACATTTGTATTACTGAGTATTTATCTGAAATTAAATTTATCTTCATTTATTATTTTCATTGCTATTGTCATTGTAACACTGATAGAATTTAGTTAAATGCCAGTTTTATAGCAGTTAACTTCTTTATTAGAGAGAAGAAAATATGTGTTCTTCATATAAATGAATCACTGTAGTCAGAGTGTGTGCCAGAAATATTTATCTAGATAAAATATCTGGAATTATGTATGAAAAAAAAAAAGGATCCTTCACGGATTTTGAGTCTGTCTCATTCTAGCACGTTTTATTTATTTTTTGTTATGGACACATCTGTTGTCAGTTCTACTGTATATGAGTAGATTGAGGTAATGGTTATAAGAAAACATGATTTGTATCAGTCAGAATTTTTCAATCCAGGGAAATCATAATTACTATCTATAAGATATACATAGAAGATACTAAATAGAAGGAAAGGTTGAAAACAGTGAGCTTTATACCTCCTATGGTGTTCTATAAGGGTTAGATGCAAAAATAGAGCTTTCATAACATCATGAAAACTAGATGTGATACAAAAATATGGATTATATATTTCTGAATCAGCATCCAAAACTACATAATGTTCACTACAACACCTACCGTATGGAAATTTGTTGATCAGTGTTATTAGTTTTCAAGTAGTATTTCTTTCATCTTGAATTTACTCTCTTATGACTGTCAATTTACGACCATCAGTGAACAGCTCTTATCAGAAATAAAGAATGTGCTCTACGCAAGATTCAATCCTCTGTTAAGGGATTAATAGCGACCCTGTTCACTTGATAGCTTTTCACAAGCAAATTAACCGGTAGTATTTCAATCCGGTTTTCAAACCATCAAACTCATCTTGAGATTTGCCCACAAACAAGAAAGAATAGTCTCCTAATAAATAAGATTCTTGCTCTCTTTCTCTTCTTGGTATGAAATTTTATGAATTACTTGGATTTTTTTTTTTCTTCCTCTTGTCTCTCTGGACTCTTTTTTCCGCATCCATCATTTCTCCTCGATCACTCATTTATCAATACCAGCACTATCATATTTTACTCCATATTTCTTTTCTTGCTCTCCAGTTACCATTGTCTTTTTGTTCCTATCTATCAAAATGTTTTTAATCCTTTCAAGTAAAGATCTTTATTTCTGGCATAATGAGTTTCATAGAGGTAGAATTACGTTTAAAAGAAAATAGGATACCACAAAGATCTGAATGATTAACAGAAAGCTTAATTTCAAAGCTAGCAGAAGTGGATGCCTGGATTTCTGAACTTTTATACAGGCTTTATTGGTCTTATTTGTTCTATGTGAAGAAGGAAAAGATCCAGTGATCCATTCCTACTCCATGAACTCTCTAAAATAACTGTGTGGCTTTTATGAATATTTATGGTTATTTGGTGATTATGTGTACAACAGACTTGGGTAATGGCTGCTACTGATACTACGAGTGTGATAGACATAGTAAGAAAGTAGAGGAAAACAAGGAATTGAGTAGTTTAGAAGGAAGGAAGGAAGGAAGGGAGGGAGAAAAAAAGTAGTTAGATTAGAGGGTGGGAAGGAAGAGATTGATGGCTGCTACTGATATTAAGTGTGGCAGATATATCATTTTCATTATGAAACTCTCTTTTTATGAATCATTTTTTGTTTAGTAGGTAAAGCAGACCCTTAGGCAACATTTTAATCTTTTAGATACTAGTAAGATAGAATACAATTTGCAGGCAAGTAAATATTAAAGTTGAGTATGTATTTTCGGTACTTTATGATGAAGAGTCTGTTTTTTGGGTCTCAAACTCTGTATGAATTTGAGAAGAGCTCTTTCCCTTCGATTTGCTCATGAAATCTAGGAGTATATCTAATTGATGATGGATCCACACACGCATATTACCATCTGCCTCTAGGTAGGGGTAAATAACAAGGCAGACTGGGCTCTTCAATCATAGTTGGAAACCAGTGTAGGAGATGGACAACTCTGATTCCAAGTAGGGTAGTGAAGCCTGCTCAAGACTGCTGGTACTTCAACTTTTCTTTGGCAACCCCTGCTGCCAAGCTAATGCCCAAAATTGTTCTGCTTTCTTTTTTTTTTTTTCCCCCCCAACTTGAGGCCAAGAGGGGAATCCAGTTGACTGGGCACCTCTGGATCTCTATATGCCTTGCCCAAGGTTGTCATTATCTACTGAGATAGAGGCCTCTGAGATGCATTCTACTTTTTATTGATGTGTATCCTGACATAATATATCTCTTTATTTTAGACGCACATTCTGTTTCAGTGTTTTGAATTGGTCTACGTTTACTTGCACTTGAATACTTTGTTTATATACTGTATAGTTGGTGTTTTATTTACTTATATATGTATATATTTCAATTCATACAAATTGATTTGTAACTTAGAAAGCATTTTAGCAAACTGAGGTGTCAATTTTCAGTTTTATTTCTTGAGAACAAAGGGCGGGAATTAAATTAGGTGTTAGATTATATTTCTGGGTGGGGAACATTCAGAGCAAATAAAAAAGAAAAAAATAGACCTGGAAGAAAAACAAAAAGCATTTTATTTTTCTCTTTCAAAAACTCTTTATGCATTTTATTGCCTAAAATGCAATCTTGACAATTTCTGAAATGTCTGTGTAAACAATTTTAAAGATTTTTCTTCCTTTCTCTATTAAAGAATTTTTGTATGAGAAAATTGGATCCTCAGAGCTCAAAAGTAATTTGTAGAAGATTTTTACCATGCGGGGAATTGCTTGCAATGAAATAATGTTCTCATTGTTTTTAAATGGGGGGAAAGAATGCTCTGTCTGAAGAGGAGGAAGTCGGCAAAAAAAAAGTGAATTACATACATGATACTAATACTTACTCTAGTATATATTTCTGTGAGATACTCGGGCTCAAAAATGCTCTTGCTAAATTATGAGCATGACATTTCTCCTTAGATTTTATGTCAATATTTAAGTATGAAATCAACTTGAGACTGAAATATCACAATTTATATACTCACACATACTCCAGAGACCTTCTGCTATTCAAAAGTTGAACATATATAAATCTTTGTATGCCAATATGGCATAGAATAAAGTAATTACAATTGGTATGTATGAGGAAAATTTTTGTACGTTATCAGACCCCCAAAATAACCCATGTCGGGCAGTTTTATTCCGAGTGTAACTCTTACCTCTAGGCTTTTTAGATATCTTTGGATATATCTAACTAATGGATGCACGAAATAATTGAAGGATAGATGCTCACAGACACAGGCAGATTGTGTTCACTTAGCTCTACTGCTTTTGGGAAAGGCATGAAGCCATCTCTTCTCTCTTTAGCTATGAGTAAAT
The DNA here is from genome assembly GCA_963457665.1 of Thysanoteuthis rhombus. NCBI lineage: Eukaryota > Metazoa > Mollusca > Cephalopoda > Oegopsida > Thysanoteuthidae > Thysanoteuthis > Thysanoteuthis major. The sequence goes on from OY735235.1 coordinate 24,509,617, forward strand.
AATAAGGTAGACTAAGCTCTTTAGCTATAGTTGGCAACCAATCTAGGAGACAGACAGCTCAGATTCCAAACCAGTCTGATGAAGGATGGGCTCTGTCAGGCTACCTCGCCCTTGACACACCTCAATGACCCTGCACTGAGTTTGGGGATGGGGGAATCTAGTCTGTAACATAATAAATTTGAAAATGTTTCTAATTATTCTTCACCCAACTGTGTCATGATGCAGTATAATTGTGTTTCTGAGTATTGTTAATAGGAAGGGGGGTAGTAGTTAATGAGCAAGTAAGGAGAGGAAAAAAAATTCCTTTTTTTTTTCCTAATAGCACTTTGTTAGAATGTGCATTTGCCATGTGAAAGTCAACTCACAATTGTTCAATTATTTTCTATAAATTGAATTTCTATGTTCAAGTCATTTATTTATTTTTCTAAAAAAGGAAAAGAGACGAACCTCTAAATTAGATGTTACTTTTTACTTTTTACTTTTTTTTTTTCTTTTTTTTTTTCTTTTTTTCAAAAAATGTTCCACTTTTTTAAAGCTGGGCTTTTAGATAATTATTTTGCTAACCAGCACAATTCTTTTTTGATTGTATTAAAAAATAAAATAATGGAAGAAAAGGTGTTTTCTTTTCAATTCTCTTTTTCACTAGGAATGAGTTAGTGATATTTTTCTTCCATCTTGGTTGTTTACCCCCAGGGCTGATGTCTTTCACCCTCCTCTCTGACCTCGACCATTTTCTATTCGTCTGTTGTCTCATGTATTGAGCCTTGGTTAATGTAGTTCAATCCCTGATGCAAGGTTGGTGAAGCTCATTGCTAATAGCTCTCTTTCCATGAAAGGAACATGGTTTAAAAAAGCAGATACAATACCAGGCTCGATGATACATAGAGGATGGTTTAATTTCATGCCCTGAGAAAGAAAGAAAAGAAGAAATCTGTACATAACCCCTCTGGTGTTAAAGGTTAGTGTTTGAGTATTGATGTAGAAATAAATCATTAAAAATGTACCTTTTGGGGACTATGATATATCCTGATCCTTTCCTCCACCTTTGAGAGGTAACACAGTCATTTGAATCTTGAATGCTAATATTTATTTATGAATTTTTTAACCAAGATCCTAATGATTGTTTACAATGATTTTTAAAAATATCTATTTATTCATCATCTATCTTGTAATCTATCGTTTGTTGGATAAAACCTTATATTTTCTACCATTTATAAGATGCACTTGAAAAAGAGAAGCATCCTGTATCTTATGTCCCAATGTTGTTGAGGAATTCTACCTTCGACTTCTTTCGTGATCAAAATAATTTTTATATTATCATGATTTGCTAGGTTTTTTTTATCATGATTTTTTTATTATTGCAAATTTTAATTTTTTTCTGTTCTAAAGTTGTTTCTCCCCCTCCCCCCTGAATATCTCTTGTCAAATTATAGGCGTGTTGTATACTGTGGGAAATGCAATAATAATTTGGACTACAGTTTTGTGTGAATTCCCTAAACGAATAGTAATGATGATTCTCCTCTGTTCTTGGTAGAATATTTCTTGCGAAAAGGTTTTGTATTTGTATGTAGAATGGTTTGCAGGAGATTATGAGTCACTCACTTTTTTTATTCTACTAATGAATGTATAACAACTGCAATATTTCTTTACTTCTTTTGCTGCTCAACATCTCCTGGGCATCCAGATATGCCGTGAGACATTTGTTAGACATTTGAAATATGGCTGTTGGCAACAATTGTTGTAACAATGCACGTCTTTCTTCTGTGTATTTTTTTAATTTTCTCTCTCTCTCACAACTGCCCTGAATGTTTTAACCACTTTATAGCTGGAATTCCAACTCAGAATGGCCTGTTAATTAGAAACCTTTTCTACTGATGAACCAATTCAAATGCTTGTAAAATCACTAATGTATATAAGTGAAATTATGGTCATGATATCTATACTCTGCAAAACAGATATCTATATTCATGGCTGATCGTTAAAAAAAATAGCCACATGAAAACTGTTCAAATAAAATTGGTATTGCAATTATGTGAGTATTACATAGTTTAGAGTGAAGAGCTGCTTGTCTTGTTTTGAAAGGAGTTATCCTTTTCCTTGGTGAATGCTTGTCTCTGATATTCACTTGAAACAAGTTTACTCCAAGGTCAAATTTAATGTTCTTTTCCATGTAATAACTAGTTGGAAAATTACCTTTGGGTGGGATTTTCAGCAAGTTCATGAAGAAAACCTAAATTGGGACTAACACCCCAAAAAGAGATGGAAACTTTCTTTTATTTAAAATATTTTTTTTTCCTTTCCATTTTTTTCAAGGGGTGCCCTAATTCAATGCCTCTGGTTACATAGCAGTTTCAGCTACTTAAAAGTTGCATAGAGATGCATGGACCTGTAGATAGATGGAACTAGATCATTATTATTTGGGTGGGTGCAGACCCCACACCATTATCTTTTTATTTTCATTTTTTAGATTTGTAAAAAACTTTACATTGAAACCTTGTGAATCCATTGAGTATGCTTGCCAAATATGGTTGGGCTGTGCACACAGATGGACACCACTGGATTATTTGTGAATGTGTGTGTAATATATATATATATATATATATATATAATGTGAATGAATGAATGAATGAGATTTTTTAATTAATTTTATTGATGATTGCTTTCAATTGAGTTTCTCAGCTGTGAATAGGTTTAAAGAAAATACCATTTGTTGTTTGATGAATCAATCCTGACAATCAAACACATACAAGAACCTCTCGTTTTTATTTATTGCTCGGTTGTAATGAACAATCTTCAATCCCCCCCCTCCACTAAATTTCCAAGCTAATGTTTCCCTTGTTGAAAATGTCCAAGAAACATTGTATGAACCAAACATGGTGGTTTGCATGTTAGTTCCCATTGGTTGGGTGAGCACATGGATAGACAGTTGGACAGACAGACAAGAGAAGCACTTAACGGATTAAATAATGGTCTTATATGCGTGTATCTGTGTGCGTACACTTTCTGGATTTTCAATCAGACTTCAGAAATTGTTTCCATTCTGAGTTATCTTGAGAGTTGAAATGCATGCATATATATATGTTAATACACACACACACACACATATATATATATATATATATATATATATATATATATATAGATATATATAAGTTTTATAAGACATTTACAGATTGAGGATTTTTTGTAATGAGAAACTCCTGATTTCAATTTTTAAACATTCTATTTGGATTTGTAGAGCTTCAGACCTTCTGGCCACAAAATGAACGGTGAAAAAAATGAAGCCTTATATTCAAAAACAAAAAGTCTAATCTGTTGGACCAAATTAGCTACAGGAGATGATAGAGAAAAAAATAAGTTTTGTGTCGAACTGATGGGGATATATTTATTCTTCTGTCTATAAATTCTAAAGTGCTGTGATGTCCATTTTTGTAGCATTGGTTGAGTCTATAGAAATTCTTGGTGCCATTTATCTTGTCTGCAGGAAAGGAATGAAGAATTTGCTTTTTTTTTTTTTTGTCCCCCCCCCTGCATTTTTCTTTCTGACTTCTCCACTCTTTCCTTCCCCCTTTCCCTCTCCCTGTCATTTGTCTCTTCTTCCTGTTATGTCTCTCCCCATTCCCCTTTCCTCCTCCTCATTTCATCTTGAATTCAATCTCCCTCTCTCTCTCTCCCACTTTTTTTTTGTTCCTTCCACTGTCTCACACTATTCCCCCCCCCTACCTTCTCTCCTATTATTTCATTCTTTTTTCTCTCTCTTTCATTCATTGAACTCCTAGATTTCTCTCTCTCTCTCTCTCTCTCTCTTATCTGGTATTCTTTGTCCTCTGAGCCTCCCCTTCATCTTTTCAAAATTTCCCACTGGTTGCAAGAAAGCCAAACCATCTTGCCCCCCCCCCCCCCCAACTAACTAACCTTCCCAACCTCCCATTCCTTTTCTTGGCCTGCCCACTCAAATGATTGGGCTTATGGCCAGGGGAAAGATGGCTCCAGAGCATGGGTCAATTACCACATTTCTACTCATTTGTGTTTCAAGATGACCAAAGAGCAGACAGAGGGTCATGGATGGACATAGCCGCACATTTCAGATTCCATCTTGCCTGCTGCAACCAAAACTCGTCTTCTTCTCGTCTCTCGTTCTCTCAACTTCATTGCGATCAACGAGCCATTCAGGAAAAAAACAAAAACAACAAACCCTGAGACAAACATCATGCATAGTAATTATCATGTAAGCATGTATATATATATAGACATGTTAGCCTATATAAAATAGGAGCGATGAGTATAAGTTTGTATGTTTTTGTTTCTGGCAAATAAATCATACGAGGGCATGATCAATAAGTTTGCAGCCTGACACATGGTTATTAGCTGGATTTTGATCTGAAATTTTCATGGTATAATGTCTAATCTATTTGAGACTTTTTATCTGTGTCATTTTTAGTCCATGATTATAATTCTGTATTTCCTTCCTCTTTATCTCTCTTTCAGTATGTTTTCACTCTCTTCCTTCCCTCTGTGTATTCCTTTCCCTCGCTCTCTCCCTTCCCCTCTGTGTATTCTCCTCACCCCTCCCTCCGTAGTATTCCCTCCCCTCTCTCTCAAGTATAGCTGTTTCAACGCAATACCTTTTTATATGACTAAACATATCGTCCCTCCCCCCAGCCATCCCCCCCAACATCTGCTGACTGATAAACAATCTGGAAGAAGACTTGCTCCTCTTCCAACTCTTTCCTTCTTCTTTTCGATTGGCCAATTCTCTATTGATCGCAGCATCTCAGTCTCTCGGCTTTCTTCTCCCTGACTTAATGAATTCACTCCAAAATGTCTGATGGGCTATTTTCATTGTCAGTTTCATCATCTTCATATTTCTCCTTCTGACTTGAGATTATTCGGAGAAAAAAAATGATAGAAGGAAAAAAAAACTGATGTTGACTGGATTCCCCCAATCTCTGCCTTGAATGAAAGATAAACTTCCAATCTTATCTCTTTGAAGATGAGATAACGTCTTTCCTTCTTAGCTGATACCTTGTAATGCGATTATAACTCTGCTGAAGAAAAATGAATGAAGACGTTTGCAATAATGTTGCTGGGAAATTTGCAGTGACATAATTTAGAACAACACCACAAACTGCAACTTGGTTATAATTTTATATGGAAGTTAATGTCACTATTTTGGATTCTTTGTTGGTTGCTTTGTCACGTTACAGGAAGAATAAAGCGAAGTTACTGTATGTGTGTTTACATCTACACAATTACTATTACTTACATAAAACCAAAGGATTTTTTTTTTTTTTCCTATTAAAAAAAATAATTTTTAGTCCAATTCTGTTGCCTGATTGCTTCAAAATTATTCAAAAACAGAGCAGAAAGTCGAGAGGGAAAAAATTGTTTGAGGTATCAATATCAAATAATCCCAATAGATCTGACTAAAATGATTCTCTTTTATTCTGATTCAAAAACAGCTGAGCTCTAAAGAGGGAGATTATTTGAAAGCTAACCCAAATTATCCTCTTGACTTACACAATCTTCTTCACCATAACAGCTTTTCTTTCAATTATTCAATGTCAGACTTCTGGCCTCCAGGTTTTATTATAATCAATTTTCTATGATTATCTGAGGTTTTATTTGGATGAAAAGATGTTGCCTTCCTATTCGTTTGAATAACTGACTGAATAATCAATTTATCAGTAAGCTAGAAGAAAAAAAATGTTTGCTTAAATTCTGTTTTTAAGCAAGACAGTATAAAAATTGAATTCGAGTTCAACTGGTGGTGTTTGTTTTTCACGGATAGGAATGTTTTTCTTAATGGTGAATAGCTTATGAGTTGTAAACACGGTCTGTAGATAATTATTTTCTGGGATTTGACGAAGTGAAAGAATAATGGAGGCTGTAGATCGAGTGTGGTCGTGGGGATGACTTGTGGGGGTGTAGTGAAGTGTTGTTTGCTATCATGGTTAGAAGTTGGGGGGGGGGTTGTAGCTGTTGTTGATACCGTGGTTGTGCATAGGTCATGTCATACACCTCTTTGCAAATCTCCCGAAGCTCTGCTCCTAACCCCCAACACCACAAACATCTGTAGAGTCTAATTACCGAACATATCTTCGTTGTCTGCTTCGAGAAAACAGTTTTGATTTGTCTTAATTAACACCCCCTCCCTCCTTAATACGGACAGATATCAAAATTTTCTGGTAATTAACTGATTATTAGAATTATATGACTGTCTGTCCACCAATGTTCAGGTTGATTAATTTAAAAATTTCAGGAGTTGAATTCATAATGGAATTCTATGTATGCAAAAACATGATGGCATACGTTGACATCTCACACACACACACACACACATATATATATATATATATATATATATATATATATATATATATATATATATATATATATATATATATATATATATATAATCATGTTAGTGTATTCATGTTTACCTACTAGTCAAAATAGGTGTTTACTAGAGTTTCTCTATTATACTCACCTTTTCTTCCGTTTTTTTGTAAATGAATTCCAATAAGAAAGAGATCCATTTTTGAATAGAGAAAACTGATTAATTTTGCTGGTGTCGTTAGACTTGGTGATGGCATGAGCAGATTCGTGTTATTTGCTTAGTGCATTTGGGCTATCTAACTTTGGGGATATTTCTCTCTCTCTCTCTCTCTCTCCACGCCTTCAATTTTCTTTTAGAGATTAAAAAAACAAAAGCAGACTTGTACTACTTTGATAAAATCCTTGAAAAAAAAAAAAAAATTCTGTAAGAAATCTGATCTTTGTTTATTTTTTTGCTAGCTGTCTTCATCTTCATCCCTAACAATTTAAGAAATTTTTTTTTTCTCTGAATGTTAAATCATAGGAAGTAACTTCCCTTTCACTTTTTGGTAATTTCTAAAAAAGAAAATTTCTGTAATTCAATTCACAAAAGAGTTCCAAATAGAAGAAACAAATTCTATTAATTGAAGTGTTCCGCAGCGGTTGCAAGCGGTGGATAAATTGAAGATTTAAATTTTGGAAAACGTCTAGTAATGCAGTATGAAAATGTCCTGAATTTAAGGAAGTAGGATGTTTGACTTCTTGAAACTTCAATTTCATTTCTGGATATGATAATATTTGTCTAACATAATATGGCTGGCAATTGATGACTTGGACCAGACATTCTATCAACAAGGCCTGCTCTATATCTGTCATCTCTGATGAAAAGACAGAATCAGTTTTGCTGAGAATCAGTACCTCTCTAACTTGGTTCCTCCTTGTGATTTTGTTGCTTCTTCAGGTGCCTTTACCAAAATACTAATATATATATATATATATATATATATATATATATATATATATATATATATATATATACTCACACACACATTATAATGTGGTTTGTGTATGTACCGCAATTTTTAGAACATCAAGTTTGGCTCTCAGAATATTAGCTAAATACAGAAATAGAAAGACCCCCCCCTCTCTACTCAATCAGGTTGTGCCAACTGTGAAATAGAAATGAATCTGGCAAAAACATTTTAGTAACCATATCGGAGTATTTTAAGGCTGAATGGCGATATACATTACATATCGTGGTATGATAACTGAGATCAGACCTATCAATAAGGCCTGTACTGTGTATGTTATCTTTGATGGAAAGACAGAATTAGTGTTGCTGAGAATCTGGTTGACTCGGTAATTTGGCTTCTCTTCGTTGTGATTTTGTAGCCTCTTAAGGTGCCACTACCAGAATAGTTAGAATTCTTTTTTTTTTTTCCGATATTAACTTCTGCCAATGGAGTTGGAAGAGGTATATGTATTCACTCGTGTCTCTGTGCTCACAATATCTCCAAAAGTTCACAATGAATTTCAATGACATTTCATGGAAGGGTAAAGAAGAATTGATCAATATTTGTTTTTGATTGATAGGTATTTTTGCAAATATCATATGAACTGTTGTCTAAAATATGGAAAATTGAAACTCCTTTACCTCCCTTTTATCGAAGGCTATGTTGACTGATAATCATTGTTTTTAGTTAGCATAAGAGTCTGCCAATGCCATACACTGTCTAAGTGCTTTCTAGTTTCCGCCTTGTGATCTTGTAGCCTCTTAAGGTGCCTTCACCAAAATAGTTTGAATTTTTTTTTTCTCCCTTTCTTCTATGTATCACTTGTACAATTACACGGATGACCATGATTTGTGTTGAAGATTTGATCAAAGTGTTATTTGCAATCCTAGAGAGAAGGTTCAAATGATTTAATCTGATGAGTAGTTAGATTTTATGTAAAATCTTGAATAACACTGTTAGTTCTACTCGTTCTCCTGATTTTTGTCACTTGGAAATTTAGCACAAGTAAACAAACACAAGAAGTAAAAACCTCTTAAGAGGAACTGGCTAATCTCATTTGCGTCTGGAGAACTGCTGGTTCCATTCAAGTTTTGAAAACGAGAGGATTGGCTTAGATTTGAGATATCTTGAGGTGGAGAGGAATGCGTGTCCTAATTGAAAATTTGAATATTCTAGTTCATGACCCATAGCTATACTGACTGTTATCATGAGTGTACAGCAACAGGCTCAGATGGCTGCTACTGATACTATGTGACTGATGAGGCTTTTACTACTCATATGACGATTCAGGAAATGTATTCCTATCCAATAACATGTGCGTGTTTTTACAAAAGCTTTTTTAAATTTATTTATTCTGACCCCTGACTGTTACTGCTAAATCCTTTTGGTTGTTTATTTTTGATTTATTTTTTAAAATTTATTTTTTTCAATTTGAAGGAGAAAATTATTTCCTTGTTTTGAAGAATTAGATGTCTACATGATTCCTTTGTTGTGTTTATGTATATCTTGACTGCGTAAATATATTTGACTAACAAACTCTTTTCTTTCTTTTTTTTTCACAGGTAAGTTGAGTACCAAAATACACTTGAGGCTTTAAATGTAAGTAGTATTTTCTTTGTTTGGAGCTCTAAGGAGTTATAAGGATGTTGGTAATGTTAGCTGATGAATTCCTCTTGATAAGGTTTAAGGCTGTTGTAGGAAGGGGAGATTTTAGAAGATTTCTTCACTCTATAATATTAGGAGTTGGCAAAAACAAAAGAATACAAAAAACAAATTTTTGTTGCCGCAGATGGGTGAAAGCTTTTTGGGAACATTATTCCAAAGTTTACAGGACTGGAATTGACAGGCTTTGATATTCTATCTTGGTATTCACTGACATTTGTCTACATGATATACTTCACACACACACACATACATACATACATATATATATATATATATATATATATATATATATATATATAATTAAAAAAATTTTTTTACATAATTTGCTAACACTGTTTCTCGTGATCAATCGGCTTTTATATATGTGTTTGTGATTTTCCTATTTTTAAAACCTTTTACAGAATGCTTTATACACAGTAGTTTGACATATACCGTTTGCCTTGGAATACTCGACTATTTATTTCTTCTTGATTTATACTTATCTTTTCAAGTGCCTGCTGGATTGTTAGACACATTAGTCAATCTAATTGCTATCTTAATTGATTTTCCTGAAGCCACATATAAATTTAGAAAATACGTCTCAATTTGCCTGGAAATGGGGTCAAAATAGCTTTCTGGAAATGATGAAATTTGTAATGTTTTAACCCTTTTGTGACTCCTGGGACATATATACCTGGAGTTTTCTATAACTGCTGGAATATATATGTCCCATAGATGTCTTTTAAAAGTCTAATGGGGCATTTTGATTCAGGCATTAAGCTCCTTGATAGGTTAATCTTGGAAAGGTCAAGACTTTAATTTAATAAAAGCAGTCATTTGAAGATAAGTAATTACATTTGAGCAGAATTCGTAGTTCGAGCCTTGTTTACTCCTGTATCAGCTGGTTCTTATTGAATCACCATAGCCCTACAAATGGCCTGACTGACCAAACAGCCAAGAGGACTACAGATTCTTCCTCTCTTTGCTTGTATCTATCTCCGGGCGTTCCTGGTCATATGTGTAGGATTACAACCATGCAACTTTGCAGGAGTACTGTATTAGGCACCATCTAAAAAGTATTAGTAGTTTGTTTTATATATATTGTTTTTTTTTAAAGATAATTTGAATAATTAATTCTTGAACATGTACTGGCTGCTGTGAATCCTTTATGTGAAGTATGAATATTTTACTTTATTTTGTTTTATTTTTCATTTGGAACATGGTGTTAGTAGTTTTAAAAAAAAATGGAATATTGAGGTTTGACTTGAATTTTTTTGAATTATAAAATAAACGTTTCCTGTGTTTATTGAGAGTAAAGATCCAAGCAAATGTAGAATTTTTAGTTCCTGTGACAAATGGTTTCACAAGGGTAAGTGAAACTCCAACATGAGCTGAGTTAATATCTTAGGTTCTCTGCCTATTGGGAATCTGGGGAAAGGAGACTAGCATGACAAATGACGCTAGGTGGGGGGTGGAAGAGTTGTTAGATCATCATCTCCATGGTTACTCTCAGAAACTCTTGAAGGGGAGAGGGTTAAGTACTCTCTTCCTACTTATTCATTGCTTCTTTTCCTCTCTCTCAAATTTTTGCCAACACTCTGTCTCATCCCTTCGACATATCTCTCTCTCCTTCTCTTTGACTACCTCTCTCTCCTTCTCTTTGACTACCTCTCTCTCCTTCTCTTTGACTACCTCTCTCTCCTTCTCTTTGACTACCTCTCTCTCCTTCTCTTTGACTACCTCTCTCTCCTTCTCTTTGACTACCTCTCTCTCCTTCTCTTTGACTACCTCTCTTTCACCTTATTCTTACCACCCTCTTTTTCATGCATATATTTATTAGTCTTTCTCTAGAAACCCCTTCCTAGTAAATTGTGGATATTGGATCTTCTTTTGCATTTTCCTCTGCACTTTTTCGAAGAGAGCCGGCCACCCCCTCAACACTGCAGCCGCAGCCAAATGTTGATGTATAGCCCATCTGCACTCTGCTACCTGATCTCTGGAGAGAGCAGGCATAGCTGAGACTTGGTCTCCACCCCTTTTGCTACCCCACTCAGCACTGCTTGATGGCACTTAACAGATTGGCCATTCATCCATCCAATAACAACGAAACGCAACACCTGGAAAAGAGAAACGACATCAAACACATGTTGGAAATCTTCAAAGAAAGCCAACCAGTTTGCGCTTCTTATATCCTGCTCTCTACCCGAGAAAAATATTTATAGGAATGTTTACAATAGCAGATTGACATCAACATTGTTTTGTGTAGCAATTTGTAGTGGCAGATTGTAGTGTTAAGCTCACCTGGCCCAGGATTCATCGTGAGGCCAAAAAAAAAAAAAAAATGTGTGTGTAATATATATATATATGTAATCCTGGTGTTTCCGTTTTTGGAGCAGTACCTCCCTACTGAACTATAATGGGAAGGTCGGTGGGACATTTTTGGCACCTTTCTTACATTTGTTGTGGGTACCGGACAATTTTGCTCACATTTTTTCCTTGAGGGGAGTTGAAAAGAGTGAAACATTGGAATATTAACAAGAAGAATTCAACATGAACCTGTTCATTGCCACAGACAAGATAACTCATCTTATCAAGTTGTTAATTCAGTGCCATAGACTAGATAATTTGTCTTACAATAGTTTATTTTCTCATATACATATATGTATATGTATTGATTAAGTAATGTATTGTTCATATTAATAAATTTGTGTGAAATAAAAACCTATTGAAACATGCAATGAAAACTCAATTTTCATCAATTTTTTATGGGGGAAAAAAAAATCAGTACTTGCGTTACCTTTTATATTTAAACAAAGAAAAAAAGAATGCCAATTTAGATGAAATAACTTCTAATTGAAATTCTCCCTTTCACCATTTAGTGATTTTTTGAATTTGAAAAAATTAAATTCACAGAAGAGTTCCACTATTTTTTTTTTCTATGCTATTCATTGAAGTGTTGCACTGTCGAACACAAGTAGTGTCGAGTGGTTTAAGAATTCGAGACTAGAAGAATCATACTTGATAGTGAACAGATTATTGTTGCAGTAATACATTACATAGTTGATCTATAGAACATCTTCTATGGAATCAATTTTTAACATTTGTGTAAATACTTGATTAGGAAGATATGAATGAAAGAAAATATTTTTCTTAATCAGATATTGCAATATTGGAACCACTCTAAATGTGATAAAGCAGTTGATTGTGAAGGTTTAGAAGAAACGTGTCTTGTTAGTCACTCAATTGAAACTATCACATGAGCAATGTCTTTTGGCTGCATGAAGTGTTGGGGGTGATCAATTGAAAAAATTGAAAAGAAGGTTGATCGATGAAGTTCTTTTGCCATTTATTTGGCTGTGTTCACTAAAAAATGTTTTAATTGATTGAAAAAAAAAAGAAAAAGTGAACACTGTTGGACACAAACTCAGGGACCAGTTCAGCGTAAACTTACGTTGGAAATTGAACCACTCTATGAATCTATTTTGTGCAGGAATTTTTAAAAAACATTTTTTTTCTATTCATGAAGAGTTAAGGTTCAAATTTTCAGCTCTTTAATTATATTGGTGTGGCCTGTACACATGAAGCCTAGCTATCGGGTCAGATAGGTTTCTTCATTTTCTGAATTGGTCTATGTTGTTGACGGTTTTAGTTCAAAGTTTTATAATTCTGATATCTCTGTCAAAAACAAATGGCGTGTGAAAATTGAACCCAAAACCATAAAAATAATTTACTGACTTGATTTGAATGATTGATTTATTGACTTATAGGTCAGCACTATTGAGGCAATATGCAACCAAGCCTCAATTAGTACAAATAACTGATCTTATAAAAACCTTACTAATTGAATTTGTACTATTCAAAGTTTTTATAGCATTTAAAGTATGGTGTGTAATTGGTTCCAACCCAATGAAAATGATGTTCTATTACATCAAATTTTGGCTCCAATTTAATAGTAAGTCTCTTTTTTGCAGTGGAAGAATTAGTGGTACTAGCTACCACCCCCTTTTATTATTTTTAGATTTTTTTTATTTCTTAAAGATTTTCCTAAATATTTACAAAGGGCGGTTACATAAACCAACAATATGATTGGAACATGAGACACAGATTTTAATTTTTGCACATGAAAAAAAATGCATTCTAAATCAAATTTATTTTCATACTATATGAAAAATGGTTTAATTTACAATTTGTACTGTATCAAATTTATACTAATTGAGACTCACGTGTACAATAAATTGGTGGAATGGAATATGATTAGTTCATTGAGCACCTTGTAAGGATTGTGTATACTTACTAGAAATAACCTGTTAGACTAGCGCTCTAACCCTTGCTCTATGGTAGGTACTTGAGAGTGAGAGGAGATAGATATATATATATATATATATATATATATATATATATATATATATATATATATATATATATATAATTTTTCTTTTCCTGTTCCTGTTCCTGTTCCTGTATGTACATTGTGTCTATAGATTTTACAAATGATGATTTTTTTTTTTTTTTTTTTTTTTTTTTTTTTTGTGTGAAGAAAGTTCCTTTGTCGTGATTTGCCTGTCAATGTGTGGTAAGGTATGTCAATAACTCGGCACGAGAAAATCAAGCTTTTTTTTCGTTCTTGTTTGTGCGGGCGAGAATAGCCTGCAAATTCCGAAGGAGTGTCAAATAGTTCTGGGTATGTCGCTGCAAAAGGAAATACCATTTGATGTTTTATTGAAATGGTTTCCTTGTTGCCATTGAATTCCACACCATTAATGTATTTAAAATGTAAGCAAAAGCCACACACATTGCCAAAAATATGAAAGAGAGGAGAGTAGTCCTTTTGATGACCCATCTGTAGATATATATATGTAGGTACATTAATAAACCTGCACCCTAATAATTCCAGATCAAAATTCAGCTCGGTGTCGGGTTATGGACTTATTAGTCCACCCTTGTACATCCATGTCAGGTTTCTTCACAAGTGGTTTTTTGTTGTTTGATATTGCTTTAACTCTGTTCGCCAGCATATAAAGAAGTTTTAGAATCTCTAAGAAATATATTTGACATGTAGAACACCTGTTGTAAAGATGAAATGAATTAGATGAAAACATTTCAGTTGTCAATGATGACGGTTTCATATCAGCGTACTGATTTAAGGGTGGTTAATTTGCCCCTCAAATTTTCTGTACTGTTCAAAACCGCATCATTATTTAATGAGTTTACTGTTTTTATGTTTTCGTCTTATACTTGGTTACATTCCAACAATACCATAACCGTACTACATCATAACTCTCACTAATGATGGTATACCTGTATGACTCATCACCCCACTTTTTCTTCTGTCCTTAAAATGATTCCGATCTAGTGATTAAACAACTACATTGGCAACACGGTGTTGGAAACAGACCAGATATAACGGCAATACAAGACCCGTTCTAGGCTTGATATACATGTTTGTGTATTTGGAAAAAATTTACTTGAGGGATAGTTGCGGCACACAGTTTAATAATCACAGCTTTAAGCTCCTAACCTATATTCTAAAAGAACTAAATGTCTGTGTTGTTTCCTGACAGTTGATACCAATTAATAATTGATTTACTGACCCCCCCCCGTCCTAAATATGGGGTATCATCCGTCTACTTTTTCTCTATTTATATATTATTCTTTACTCGTACGAGTTCGCTGGCTGTGTTGAATACTAGAAATAACATCCTTTAATGGTTTTGTTTTTTTTTTTCTTTTTCTTTTCCTTTATTTAAAAAAAAAATTTTTGATTCCACTTCTCCAGTCTAAGTGGAAGAGTGTGTGGTTTTTTTTTTCCCCCTTTCTTTCTCCCCCCACCCTTATTTCAACATAAAATTTAATATTCCCACAAACGGTGTCAGGGAAGAACTAGAATCATGTTCCGAGCAAGTTCCAGGATATTTACTTCTGTCAGAGAGCTCGGGTTGTTAATGAACTTTCCAAATGTCTATTGGGTAGATGGTTGATCAGTTCCTGTCTGTGTGTGTGTGTGTCTGTCTGGCAGGTTCTCTGGTGCCCCAGAAAAATAAATAGGGGCAAAATATTCATCAGTCTAAAAGAAATCTAATGGCTTTCATATTGGTTTTTTTCCCCCACTCTTTGGTCTCCTAGAAACCAAAAGAAAAACAGGATTATTCTCCCAACTCTTTTCTTTATATTCTCTCGAGCATTTTTTTGAAAAATTCTCATTTTTCATTACTCTCTCTCTCACACACACAAACTTGATATTTTTTTTTAATGCAAATCCATTTGAAAGGAACAACTGTTTATAGACAAAAAAATTTTCTTTCCTGCTTTTGTTTTTCTTTTTAGCCTTTTTATTTTTTCTTCACAGATGCATGCACACAGACACACACACATAGCGGGTGCATCTGTATGTCTCCCTCTCAGAAATTTTAATGAGTGGAAAATTACTTGGAAAATTGACCAAAAACATCTGAATAGCCATCTCCTTGACAACAAGACTCTTGACAAAGTGATCCTATTATCTACCTACTTAAGATTAATAATGAGAATTTTCTTTAATATATATGTATATATATATATGTAATATATGTAGTGAATTATGATTAAATGGAATATCGATTAGAAGAAATAGCTACTTAGTAGAACCGATTGTACCAGAACAGTATCAAACCTATAAGACTTAGTCCTTTTAATGCAGATCCATTTAGAAGAGATGATTGCTTGTAGGGAACAAATTTGTTGTCACGATGTGTTCCATAGTGGAATCCTTATTCACTTGGCAGATTCTTCATATTTTCGAACTTCTTATTTGTAATGAAAAGGTTCAATAGCAGGGAAGCGATAACTTGTGCTTTTACTAAATTTGTGTCTACCAGACGTAAAGAATTCTATAGAGATGGCATAGTATTATTAAATGATGGAATTTGTTTTGAATGACTCTTATTTTGATTAGAATTTATCCTTTTTGTTGTTCATATCATCCTTTTTGTAGTGAACAAAAAAACGATATTTCATATGCACCAACCTGATATAGTCTTTGTTTGTGCTATAATACTTGTGGATTATGAACCCTAAAATTATCATACTGGCTTCAAAGTAGCAAAATAGCTTTAAAATAACTAGATTAAGCATCAAGATAGCTACATTGATTGTGGCTTGGTTATTTAGGGGTTGGCTCTCTTGGATCCTAACACTTACATCATAACTGTATTTGTAGATAGCTCTCTTTAGTCATTATTTTTATTTTGGTAGTCACCAGTTAATACACATAGTATTATCTCATTAACTTTACCTATACGCAATTTTTACAGTTTATACATACATATATATATATATATATATGTGAGAGAGAGAGAAGTAACTGCTGTGAGCATTTATTACCAATGATATCCTTCGTGTCAATAAAATATTCCTACAATTACTCATATCAGTGTTGTTAGTGATAGAAGTTTTTTAATACCGCTACTAAGACTTGCATTACTAGTCTAGTGTTTCCGCTGGCGTCGGTCTTGTAGATTGTCTTGGTGCCAAAGAAAACATCTAATCTAATTCTTTCCTTTGCTATGGCTGGCATTGCGAGTAAATTAAAGAAGAATGAAAAAATAATAATACAAATAAAAATAATAATATTAATGAGTGGGGGGGGCAAAAAAAAAAATCAAAACAAACCCAAATGATGCAAGATGAAAACTTGTATTTTCTTACAATCTTAAGAAACAGTGTTTGGCTGCACAAGAAACAAGCCCCCCCCCCTCCCCTTAAAAAAAAAAAAAAAAGATATATGAAGAAGTGGAAGGAACTAAGTGTTTAATTGCAGTTCGAGTGAGTGTACGTCTTTTGTGTTAGGAGAACAACAAGTTTGCTTGGAAGCAGAAGGGGAGGGAGGGTAAGAGGAGGAGGAGAGTGAAAACTGCAGAAGGTGCTTTTCATTTAGTAGGGTGAATTAAGGAAAACAAAAGAATCATCTCCCTTCGGTTCATGATACAGACAAAACACATGTGGAGATACATATGTTTTATGAGACCATAAAACATTAAAGATGGATCAACACCTGCCAAAAGCTGGTGTGCATATGTGTGCGCGTGCGTGTGTGCACCTTCCAGCCTAATATTGACAATGGCAGATAGTGCTGCCGAAAGAACTTTAACTTATGGACAATATCTATATATATTGGAACCCAAGATTCATTCCCTTATCTGAAAATAACAAATAGTTATCAAAAGATTATAAGATGCTCCTTGTCATATTTAATGAAAGGGTTATATGAGATATGAATGACAATATTGGAAGAAGATAATATATATATATATATATACATATATGTATGAAACATTGTTATTCTGTTCAGAAATGGCATTAGTTTCAGTGGCTATTTCTTCCTGTTCATGAGACCCATTTTTCCAACTTTTTTTTTTTTTTTTTTTTTTCTAACCTTTCCTATCACCTTGATATGGCATGATATGGTCAGTACTGAAGTCCTCGAATTGTGGGTTGTAATCCTTCATCATTGAGAACAGGTCTAGGCCCCTTGGGATTTATTATCGATATCTATATTTCCAGACTTGAACCTTTTCAACCCACACTGAACAGTTCGCACTGTAGTAGTTTTCACTTCATATGCTCTGTTGACATTATCAGCAGTGTTGTTCTAATTTGAAATGGTACTTGAAAATTGGTCTAACCTCTTGGCAAAAATCATTACTTTTGAGGACTCAAAAACCTCTAATAAAAAGGAATTTTTATCTTTAATTACATTGCATCAGTAAATCTTTCACTTTTAGCATTGTTCTGTATAAGAAGCGATGTATCAAGTGTAACAACCTGATACTTGTATTTTGTGGTTACTGACATATGAAGGCTGACAAAGCCAAGTACATTTCAAAAAAAATTATTTCTTTGACAATAACAATATAATAACAAATGTAAACACGAAAGCAATTAATCAGGTACCTCTTTGTCAATCAATGGTTTGTAAGCTAGTCTCAAAGATCATTACTCCATTGGTGGCCTGGTAAATATTTATAACAGGTTTGGTTAGGCACTCAATGGAAATAATCATGTGACAAACATCTCTTGGCTGCATGCCATGTTAAGAGGGTGATCATATTAAAAAAGGGATGATCAATAAATAAGTTGCTTCTCTTGTCTTTTGTTAGGCAGTGATCATCAAAAAAGTCAAAATTTTCGAAGAGCAAGCATGAATACCGCAAGACATGAACTAATGGACCAATTTAGCATGAACATACTTTGTAAATTTAACCCCCCCATTAAAACCTTGGGGGTGTTGGAAACAACTGAACGTTTTTAAGGATATAAGGAGTAAAATGTAGGTCCAATTGTATGTCCTATACATGAGATACATACATATGTTTCTTCTGTTTTTAAATTAGTTTGGCTACATTAACAGTCTTGGTTGATGTTTTCTAATGATCACCCACCATAGATGTCCCTATATCTCTTACAGTGATAAAAATATTAGTGAAAGATGAAGATAAATGATGAGCAGTGAAGAGATTCAACCAAAGTCTTGGAGAAAGAAATAACGCCCTCCTCCTTAATTTTTTCGTCATCGTTGTAGTAGTAATTGTATAGACCTCTATCAGAGGAAAAATGTTCGTTTGAAGGACAAAGGATTACTTGACCAAATGTAGTCACGGATTTGAAAGCCTCCTAATGGGGTTCAGGGGTTGAAACCCTGCAAAATTCTTTTTCCAAAATTCCTTGCATTTTCGCTGTCTGATATTGGTATAAAAGCATGTAGACATGTTTGTGATATGCATGTAGTAGTAGTAGAAGTAGTAGTAATGATAATGAATATCGATCAATAAGTTTAAAAATAAAAATAAAACATGAGCAAATTTTGTCCTCATATAAACAACTTGTAAATTAAGAATGTTGGCTATAAGAATAAATGTATTGATACGTAGGAAAACAGATGGTTTTTTTTGTTATCTTTAGGACTTAATTGATAACTTGTTTGTTATCAGCTTTGCTTATTGTAAAAAAAAATGAGAAAGGAATGCTGTGATTTAGTCTTACCTGAATACATGTTTGCTTGCCATTTCTGCTAGCGTCAAGTTTCCTGATTTGTCTGGGATCGGAGCAAAATACAAGAAAGTGTCCATGATATTCACAATGTTGTTTTTGTCAAGTAAATCCGCCTTTGTATCTACAATGTCTCTGACACTTTATATGGAAATTCAGAGTGCTTTGTTGTTGTCATCCAATCTAAAACAGGATCCGATTGTGTGTACGTGTGTGAGAGTTTTAGTCTTCTAAATTTGAAAGACTGACAATATCAAGTATGGTGCTCCATCACAAATATTTGGACAGTATTTACATTTGCTGCCAATGCCATACACTGAATAAAAATCAGCTCATACATAGCTTGGATTAATGGGAGGTGATTCTTTCAATACTCCATATTCAGGACAAATCATTTACCTCTTTCTAATATATTAAGAATAAACAAACAATTCCTGGATCTGCCCAAAAATTTAACCAGTTTTTACTTAGCCAACCTTTCCACTAAGTGTCATGGAAATTCATGGAGAACTTTTGGAGATATTGTGAATACATATACCTCTTCCAACTTCATTGGTAAAGGTAATTAAAAATAGGTAATCTTTGTTTCTTGCTTGTGAGTGAAGCTTCTAAAATTGGTGCACAGACATACATTATCATTGCAATGGTGAATTTTCAAAAAATCAATATAATCATGTTTTACGAAATGGATCGTTTATTGATTTAGAAAATCTTATTACTTGTGATAACACTAAAATTTCCATTAATCTTATTTCAAATCCATAACACTAAAATTTCAGAATATTATATTTCTTAAAACAATATTTACTTAATGAAGATCTTGAAGCAGGATTTATTTTGTTCTTTTTTTTCTCTTAATGAGATTTAACAGATGATTATTTTGTAAATTTTGTTGAGTATTAAATAACGTTCAAACTTCTTGGTTACAGTTGACAAATTAGTAAAAGGAATTATGTATTAAAATAATTTTCTTTTTGAATTTTTTCTATATTTATTGAAATCATATACTGAAATTTGTGGTTTCTTTGAGTCGACAACTATGAGAATTAATTATAGACCATTGCAACTATTACTGTTTAATGATATATTATTTAATTGTATAATTTGTTAATTGATTTTGAATGATTTGAGTTAAAATTCAATGCAACCACACCCAATAACGTAGCTGGGTTGCTATAGAGAATAATTTGATATAGTGTTATATTGTTGACTAATAATGAAATACTATTGCAAATTTATTATCAATAATGACTGTTAAATTGTATGGTATTATATTATAATCTCAAATTTTTTTTTTGAATCTAATTACTTTTTATTGAAAGATTATATTATTAAGTGAACTGATTTAATTTATAATTGAATTAATTTAATAGCAATTAATAACAAATGCAAGAAAAAAACAATTATGAAGACATTGACAAAAATGGAAGCGAGTACAAGATGTATTCATTCTTTACTGGGTTCGTTGGATGAGCAGGTAACAGCTTGG
This sequence comes from Thysanoteuthis rhombus, assembly GCA_963457665.1. Taxonomy (NCBI): domain Eukaryota; kingdom Metazoa; phylum Mollusca; class Cephalopoda; order Oegopsida; family Thysanoteuthidae; genus Thysanoteuthis; species Thysanoteuthis major. The sequence continues at coordinate 24,530,104 of OY735235.1, forward strand.
AGAATGGACAGTGTGCCAAGTTCAAAATCCAGCTGAGATAGTTTATCTTCACATTATGATGATGCCCTCGTGAAAGGCATGAATCCATCTCCTTGGTTGAGCTTTCTCTTTTCTATGTTCCCCCGCCTTTCTCTCTCCTTACCTTCTCTCCCTCTCTCTGCCCGTCTGTCTCTCCCTCTCTCTCTGCCCATGTTGATTCCAACATTTTGTCTTTCCATTTCTCCCTTTCTCTCCTTTCTACCCTCTCTTTCTTGAACTCCCTATAATTTATACTTATTTGCCTTCTCTCTCTCTCTCTCTCTCTCTCTCTCTGCCAGTAGCTGAAATGTTAGAGAAGGCAAATGGCAACCATCATGTTTAGATTGGGTCGAATTCCCCTGCCCTCCTCTCGTGACCCTAATCCTGACCCCTACCCTCTCGCTCTTCACCCCCCCCCCCTCATCCTTGGGCAGTCCTCTGAATGTTAGTCTCTGCATGGCTTTTCAAACAGCTCCACACTTTGACATATCAGCTGGCTTGACTTGCCCATCTATCAACTACCTAAGCAATCTATTCTCTCTCTCTCCTCTTTTTTTTCACTCTTGTCTCAACCTGTTAAGACCATCCAACAACTGATGCCCCCTTTCCACTTCTTCCCACACCCACCTTTCTCATCATTCTCCTCCAATTTATTTGGCCCAGTCTTTTTTTTTTACCCTCGCTCGGTCAAATACTGAATCTGTTTTTCCTTCGTCTTTTCTCTCTCTCTCTGTCTGCATCCGTTTTTGTCCTTCTGCAGTAGTTCGATAGTCGCTTTAGTTTGTTTTGTTTTCTTCTGCAGTTTCTTTCCCCCCCCCCAGCATCTACCCCATTCCACCCGGTTACTTGGGATTACAATCTAACACTGGTTTTATCTTTGTTCTTCTTTTCCGATAAGTCTACTTTTCTGTGAGCAGAGAGCCCTTTTGTTTTATTCCATGTTTTCTTCGATATAGGACCAATTTATTTTAGAAAGGTTTCCTTTGTATGTTTATGTATATTTAGTGCTGCTCTCAACTTGTTATTAATGTCTAACACTAAATCACATTTGGCTGCAAACGCCTACCAAAAGAATTAGCTCTGGTAAGAGAGAACTTGACGTCTGAACCCTCTTCACTCGGTAGATTGATCTCCTATCGAAGAACTGCAAACCGTCGTCAGTATTTATAATGATGTTTATTACTCAATGCTTTCGTTCAAGCAGTTAGATGCAGTTTTCCAGTGTTTAGTAGAATCATCTATTTGACTCTATACTCGTTTTAATGTTTATATAAGTTCGATTAAAGACATGGGCGTTTGGGAATTCTTTCTATAAGGGGGCACGTGGCTCGATTTACTCAAGATATTCAATGGTTTGGCCCAGTTAACTAGATTTTTATCCGAAAAGAGGGGGACACTTGTCCCCTTTGCTCGAATGCCTGAAATTAAATACGATAAACTGAGGGGGGGGGGCAGTCAGTTATTTTAAACGTACCAGAGAACGCCTGGTAGGATTCAATGAAGTTAAAAACTGTCCATGCGTTTTGGATCAGCGCTTCCAACCACACTTCAGACAGACTATTATTGAGTGCATTTTGTATGGACTCATTTTAACAAGTGTTGGATCAATTATAGAGGAAGCCGCTTAATTTGATCACTTTCGATAAGAATAACAGGCCGATAACATTGATTGAAGGATATGAAAATTGGGACCATTAATAATCATTGTTATAAACTTACATTAGTTAAAAATGTTATGTCATTATATCCATTGTTTAAAGACAACTTCATAAAGATGTTGATATGATTCATGGAACATTTCTAATACAGTTTCAATAGTGTTAAGAGTCCACTAAATGATATTGCTAAAAATCAAGGGGCTTCCTCTGTATTTGTTTTCATTGTTTATCAGGTTAAATTTATTTTAAATTATGGTTAAATTTAGCCACTATGAAATTTTTTGATAGATTTTCCAAGGATTCGACTGAAAATAGATTAGCCCAACGTATAGATTCTTGCTTATAGACTTTGACCTGAACCAGCCTTCAAAGGAATCACTTTCTATTGGTACCAGTAAGCTATGATACATGTACGCTTCATAGGTGTTTGACATATTGCAAAATCTGCAAACTCAAATTATCAGCCATCAAGCGTCTCTCCCTAAAGCTGCAGATTTTTCCACATGCACTTACTTTCCAATCTGTCTTTCTCTCATGGTCCACTGCTTAGCACATCTAACTGGGATGCCAGAGGTCCTTGGATCAAATTCTCTCTGGAGGAGTGCCAGAATGTCCAGAGATGCAGCAGCATTGGAATGCACAGAGGCCAAGGCATTGGCTGTTCAATAACTTGTAGCTGGTTTTCAGTTCCTTTGCAAATGGAACAATGATGCCAAATGGCATGTTTCCAACTGATTTATTCTATCTCTGTGGAACTGGTAACAGATGCAGTGATGGGTTTGTTGGCCTCTCTATATCTCTATCTCTGTTTGTTCAACTCTCTCTCTCTTTGTTTGTCCCACTCTCTCTCTCTCTTTGTTTGTCCCACTCTCTCTCTCTCTTTGTTTGTCCCACTCTCTCTCTCTCTTTGTTTGTCC
>OY735235.1:24537696-24665196 GCA_963457665.1 Thysanoteuthis rhombus
TAACAGGAGAGAAGGAAATATTCCCTAGGATGACACGAGATGAGAAGAAAACGAGGCTTGATGATGATGATGATGATAACAACAATCATAGCCTATAAAGAAATTAAAAGCAAATCGTAATAAAAACAGAAACCTGTTTTAGTTAGTCACTCAGTAGAAACTATCATGTACCAACTTGGGAGTGGGGATGATCAATAAATAAGTTTCTTCTCATTGCAAACTGTATCCATTAAAATTGCATTTAGGGGTAGTTATGAAAAATTGGCATGGCCTATATATGTGATACACACATAGCTAGTCAGACCAATTTGAAAATTGATAGAAACCCATGTTTATGTATATTCATTTTTGGTCTGTAACCACAAAGTGACGTGTAATAATAATATAGAAGCATGATTTTTTTATTCTATTATCCATGTGTATAAAACACAATGTGTTTCCATATATTTCAATTTTTAAGGGCACTTGTACACTTGTAATACCAATGAGAACCACCTGCTAGAAACCACTTATTAATTAAAAAAAGAAATGTCCCTGGAAAAGTCAAGTAGATAACAATAATAAAAGAAATACAGAGAAAGCTACTATAATCATGGATAGTGTTATCAAACAGATATTGCTATCAAAATAAGCTGGTCCCAGACATTTTATTTAAAGGGATCTCAATAAGCGGCCTGCTCTGTATATCCTTTGCTTAATATTATCTGAAAGACCCTGTCTCGAAGTGATCACAATGTGCAACTTCCAAAGGGCTAATAAATATTGATAACTTTCAGGAGGAAGTAAGAATGACCAAAACAAGGAATAATGATGTAAAAAAGCCGGTTTTTTTTTGTTTTTGTTTTTGTTTTTTTTTCTTTTTTACCATGATACCTTCCAGAAATCATCAGCTTACAGGGCTCCCTCTCAAACAGGAGGAGATAGACCAAAATAGATTACACCCCCTTTCTGCTAGAGGATTATGCCCTACCCACCCCCAGAAAATGGTTTTGAATGAATATAACAGGTTCAGAGAGAATGATCTTCAGTGATGGTTCTTATTGTCTAAAATCTGTAATGCAGGGCGAATAAAAAGGGTGAAAAAAAAAAAGAAAAAAAGTGAAATATCGAATGTGAACAAATGAATTTTTTGGCGTTTTCATCTTTGCCAGCTGATAAGATTTGTAGTCATAACATTCGACATTTTTCAGAGCTACATGAAAGGAACCAGAGAGATTCCTTCATGACTTTTTCAATCTTTTATTCCATGGATTGGAAAGAGAAATGTGAGAAATAAAAAAGCCTGAATCCATCATGTCTGTTATATCTGAGGTTTTTGGATGAAAGAACGGAAAATATCAAAGCCTTGCTTTTAAATTGTAGTAATTTATAAAACATTGAAAAAAAAGATATATAGATATATATATGTGTGTGTGTGTGTATAATAGTAAATTGTGTTATATTATAAAGAAACTTTTTTCCAATGATCTCTCATCATTACACGGTTGATGTATCACTCAGCCTGGACAACATATAAATAGAATAAACACTTAAAGAAAATGGGGCTGCTGCAGGAATTGAACCTGCCACCTATAATGTAGCAATGCTCTTATTATTGAGCTAAACAGTTGCCGGTAATGCAAAGGTCCAAATACCTGGTTTCAGACTTGTTAATGATGGGAGATCATTTCAAATAAGTTCCTGTATAATATAACGCAATTTATAATCATTCTGTTGGATCATATATATATATATATATATATATGCTGTCAAAAAAAGATGGCAATATTTAATCAATTTTCAATTGCACTGTAACATTACATTCAACCAGAATGAACCCTGATTTTTTACACATTTGCTGAAAAAAAAAACAAACTATTTGATAAGCAACATTTAGTAGTTATCTCCTTTGACAAATGTTACTGATAAAAAAAATATAGATTTACATCTGGCCTATTATATAAGTAAATATTTATATACACACACTCTCGCTCAGTCATACTTGAATGTGTTTATAACTTTATGCATTATCCACTTCTGAACACGCATACATCTAGCATTCAATAAAAATATTTAAAAAAAAAAGGGAAAAAGACTTTGATTGAGGCTTACATTTTTTAGTTGTCACTAACATTTTAAATTCATTTTACAGGAGATCCACACTACTTTTTCTGATCTCCACAGCCAAGTTACGTGAAAAGGAAGAATAAAACTGAGCACACATAGCTCTAGAAAAAAAAAAAAGAAAAAAAAGATCTCTTACCATTTTCAATCTGTGACCTGCCACTGTTGTTTTGGTGGTATTAGTACTAATATCAATGATCGGAGTTTACTAATACGAGCAAGCTGTTCATGTTTGTATTTCTCTATTTGTTATTACAACCAACTTTAACACAGCCAGAGTTCTGGTGCCAATAAATAAAAGAACCTTGTATCTGAAGTGTAAATATCAGACTTCGTTTGACAAGGTTGAACTACTGAAAAAGAAAAAAAGAAGAATTGACTTTGGTTTGTGTCAGAAGTGTGAGTTGGTTCTACAACATTGGCTCTTTGAGAGTCTGACTGAAGGGAAGTAAGATTCTCAAGCTCATGATAACAATTTTTGTAACTTTCACTGGAAGAAATGTCTCATTGGAGGTGCAGAATAGCCAAATGATTAACAGAATGAAATCTGTGAGCTGAGTCATGATATAGGCTAAGAAAGCTTGTGTTCACTTTGTAGAAATGCTTTTGAGAGAGCCATGAATCCATATCTTCCTCACCCAGCCATGGGTAAATAGAACTGACTGGGCTCTGTCGCTATGGTTGGCAACCAGTCTAAGATTCTACACCAACTTGAAGGGGGGTGGGCTCCATCTGAGTATCTCACCCTTGACTCGGGATGAAATCATCTGTGGTGCCCTAATGGCCCTGCATTGGGTCATAGCATTTGTGAAGAAAAATCCCCAAACTCTGCATAGTTGCAAATTTGATCCAGTAATCTTTTATTTTAGATATTTGCTGAGCTTGGGTAGAAAACTGATAAATATAATCGACTTTTCTCATGAATGAAAGTCAGTAAAATAACTTTTTTTTTTTTATCCATTTACTTTGATAAAACTCTTAATTCTATTTTCTTCATATCGTTATTATTCAATTGCATTGATGTACAGTGTGTTTTACAGGTAAGAAGTAGTATTAACATAAGCCAACCACCTGTGATAGATCAAAAGTTCTCTAATCTAGCATTCCACAGGTGCCAATGATGTTAGATTAGTGGCAGGTGACTTGTGTACATAACAGCCATAATGGGATTCTTGAATAGGCATACAGTGTAATTAAACAGGTGGGGAGCATTTACACCTCCCACACCTCATTGGATCAGACCTTTCACTGGAGGAGGAGGAGGGGTTTGATAGTTGATGCCTTATAGTTGATAAATGATGATAGTGCAGTAAAATTGTTTTATGTAACCCCAACTTAATGTTTCCATAAAAAAGGGTGTATTGTTATTCGCTGGAGCTCAGGTTATTGGGTCACATTATGCCTCTGTCGAGTGCACAATCTGATATCAGTATCAGACAGTGTGTTGAACTTGCTCACACTACAAATGGCGAATGGGATACCTATCACATAACAGGGTTGCCACCATGATATATCCAGATATACCTTCTCCTCCCTCCCTTAAAATATATGCTGTATCAGCTGTCCCTAACTTGGGGAAGTGTTAGCGGGCTCCCAAGCCTCCAGCCTCTTGAACAAGGATTTGAATCTGAAGGGCCGTCTTGATAAAGTCTTTGCTCATCTAGTTATGATATTTCCAACTCGGTAAAGCTTTGCTTCATATTGGACAATTGCTTTTAACTAGAAAGATAATTCTATTTCAACAGTGACTCATCAGTTGTCCTTGAATAAACCTAAGGAATGTTTTGTGGGAAACACACAGTCAATGAGATAAAGGGCTTTGAGGATTATCAGGAGATTATCAATCTTTCAGCAGTTACTGATTTGACATGTTATTACAGTTTCACTGTTCTCTACTACCAATCTTCCCTCTACTGTTTGTAGTTAGCGTATTCAAAAATCTTACGTTGTACAAATTTTTTTTTTTTCCATCACTAAACTCTACTTGTTCAAATGTAAACTTTTTGTTTTGAGGAAATTTTGACACCCTCTTATGGCGAAAAAAACTGTGTTGACATATTTCATATGATACAAGTATTATTGCATCGTGATGTATTATCATTATACTTTATAAATATACTGTATATTTGGATGGATAAACATCCAAAAATAACCCTTATAGGCCGGATACTAAAACAGTGGCTAAGCATTTATCTACTGAAATATACATTGTTTTTTTATTTAATTACTACATTGTTCTAAGTAACTAACTTTTTGTGTGCAGATTAATTTTCATTGTGAGTTAGTTGCAAAACATTAGCACATGTGCACAGGATGGGAAATATGATGGCCACTACTACTTTGTGTTCACTTCATTAAGAAAATAAGTCTATAAAAGAGTGAGAAAAAAACTTTAATTGTTAATATAAATTTTAAAAAGAATATTGAAGATAATTCCCATGACCAATTATTCCAGATAGCAATTATCTGCAATGGTGTGTTGAATTTATTGTTTATTTTTGAATTTAATAGTTGATGTTTGGTAATGGTGCAACAGTGACCTTTGCAATGGGTCACATGTATGTTAATTATATAGAGGGGAAAATTGGTTACTCCCCCCCTCTCTCTCTTCCTTGCCTTTATTTGTTTTTTCTTTTCTAACTCTTTTAACACTTGTTGCTTATTCAAATGAAAGGTCATGCTGCGTGTCTGTTTATTTCCAAACGCCCTCCCGGCATTACTTAGCGGTGATTTTGCTTGTTTCTTTCTTTGTTTGTTCTGTAACAAGCTGGAACCATTGAGGAAAAAGCCACAAAGACATATAGATGTCAGATAAGAAGTCTATGATGTGGCCAATGTTGACTATTAAAGAGAAATCAAAAAAGATTTTTTTTTTTTGTTTCAAGCTGTAGATACATTTGCACAAAATATAGTAGGTACTCTCCGTATATACCTCTACAGACACACAGACTCTGGAGAGTTATACTAATGTACAGTAAATGCTGGTTCACGAGAAGGATATTTAATTTAGCAAAAAACCAAAGGTCTGGTTAGTCATTCAATAGAAACCATCCTACGGCTGTGTTTTGGCCACACGCCATGTTGTCAGTGAAAAAAATTTTAAAAAATGGCTGGTTACATCTCTGGCATTCTGTCGCACAGTGATCACTAAAAAAGCCTGAATTTATTAAAAAAAAAAAAAGTGTGACTACTGGTTACAAACTAAGGGACCAATTCAGCATAAAATTACATTTCAAATTGAACCCTCCCCCCTAAACCATTTGGGAATATTTTCAAGAAACAAAGACATAATAAGAATGAAATGTTCACATTTTCTGCTTACTAGCTCCATTGGAGATTCGTTGGGGTTGAGCGAGTTGCAGTGCGCAATGGTCCTCCTAATACCCTTGTAAACCATTCATTTTGTATTGCAGCATGCGCTGTATTTATTCTGAATTTCACTTAATGGATGAGTGTTGTGGATTTCCCTACTGGCAGATGTGGTCCCTGTTAGAACTCGGGTTAAAGTCTTTAGAATACTGATCTTCAAAGCAGGTTAATCTCCCCACTCCCTTATGCGCTATGTATAACATTGTTTCATTTTTTTTCTGGGAGAGACAAAACAGGATTTGTCCTGGAGTGTCGGGTTTCTGACTGGAAGGGTGCAAATGTGGTGCCATTGCCAAGGAGCTGTTACCCTACGAGGTAGAGTATTGCTCTGCGCAGTGTAGTCAAAGGGGCTCGGGATTCATCCTGAAATCTCAAGACAAGTGTTCATATGTCTTTGCATCAATTGTAGCAAGGACCGAAGATGTTTGTTTGTAATATCCCTTCATTAAACCAACCTTGTGTCACATCCTGTTTAGGGAGAGGAGGGGGTTGAATCGGAACACCATCAACTTTTACTCGTAGTTATCTACATCATGTGTAAATTAAAATATATCCTGAAAAGGGGAAGAAAAAAAAATAGGTTAGACAAATTAGTATCTGTGAAATGAGAAATTTGAAAAGATTATATTACCATTTACATTTAGTCGGAGTTGGCACATTTTTACTGACTCTGACTCCAGTAATGCAATAATTGCTTCAGATTCAGACTCCACAGACCTGCTTTACTCTGACTTTGTGCTGACCCATGATCTTGACAAATATACACATTGTGTTGAAATGCACGGACACACACACGGAAACACAGTCTCTCTTTTTCACCCATTAGCAACCACTCTTTATTTTTTGAATTGACATTCTGTGAGAACAAACAATCATAGTCGGTTCCTATTCATCATGAATATACAGCTTGAAACTTTTTAAAGATTTTGTTAATAGCTCTTTCCTTTGAAATGTTTTAATGACCAACTGTGTTTAGTACAAATGCACTTTTCAATAGTCTTACCAATGGGTGAATAAAATGTGCTACTTACTAACTCTGCAAATCATATTAAAGTGTGCTTGTAAGAAAGAGGGGGGCATGGGCTCTTTCAACAACTATCCTCTAAAAATCTGGTTGAAAACTAATATTGCTTGAAGAGTACAAGTGAATTTAGTTCTCTGGCTAACTAGTCCCCCCCTCCCCCCCAATAGTCTTAAGCCAAACTATATCCTCACCAATACACAGCTCCCAAGGAAAGGATCTCTAGCCCGGGGAGGAATGTATGAGAGGAAATTTTCTTGTAAAAAAAAAAAAATTACCGGATTACAATTCTAAATAGGAAAGAATTGAAAAATCCTGGGATTGCAAGGTGTGGAATGTGACCCAAGAATCGCTGTCCCTTTCTGGGTATAATGTACATGTGTACATAAATTAACTAATATCTCAACATAGTAATTTTTTCCTCTTAGGCATTGATATGGCCTCTTCCCTTCATTTTTCTGAAAATTAATGATCCTAAATGAGTCATTAAATACTAATTTATCCACCGATATGAGTGCGTTTTAAGCTTGTACATATGTTGTACGCTGAGCCATTTATATCTTGTCTTGCGTGCTTTGGGGCAGGCTCCATCCATCACAAACAAGGCTGACAATGGCTGATATGTTCGTATCTGTGAAGATAAAAATTGTTTTGGCTTCCTCGGAGCATTACAAAGATGTTTATTTATTTATTTATTTTTTTTTTCTGACAAAACGTTGCAAAGAAAAGAATGAGCCCCACCCCCCTTCTCTTTCTGGTTTGCCTGATACAGTAACACAATTCTGTAGAAATATTTGCCCTGCTTGCTTTATAATCCTTTTTTACATCCTACCATTCTACTGAGATTTCCCCTACTAAACAAAAACAGATTTTGAAAAATAAATAAAATGAGTGTCACTCTAAATGTTTAGCTTGATAATTTTTTTTTTTTTTTTTTTTGCTTTCACTCACTTATTTCATGCATTTGTGGGCTCCCTTCGTGGAAGGAATACTAAGTGTATGTGTGAGTGCACGCACGCACGCATGCCTTGGTAGCAAAAAATATTTCAAGAATTCTTTAATTATCAACACAGTCCCTATCAAAAATGACAGAATTGGGCAAATTTAAAAAATATATATTCTAGCATAAATGCACTTATTGCAAACAAGAAATGCATACTTAAAACTAATATTATTTTTCTGTCGATTTTTTTTTTTACAATTCGTATTTCCTCTTTTGAAAAATATATATTTTTGATAAGGCAAAAGAACTGAATGAAAAAGGAATCTCTTTTTTAATATGAGGAAAACGTGTGTTTTATTCATGAAAAATCAGAAATGCCTGTTTGTTCTGTCAGAGATTGATTCAGTAATTCAATTCTGCAGAGATATTTGGCCATCTTGCTTTATTGTCCTTCTTCACTTAACTATTCTAGCCAGTGTTCCTCAACCTGAACATTAACAGATTCATTTGAAAAAATGAATAATGTAAATGTTAGGGTTAATTTTCCTTTTTTCATTTGCTCATTTTATGCACTTACAGTTTCATGTGTGGATGGGAGATTTAGTGTATGTACGTATACACGCACACATGTTTGGATAGCAAAATCATTTTAATGATTCTTTAATCATTAAGTGTTTCTTGATGCGTTTTTAATAATTGATAGAGCAACTGGTGTTTTCTCCAAAATCTGTATACTTCAGTTTACTTTATTTCTTTTTCTTTTTCATGTCATAGTTGGTATCTTTCTATGAATTTCAAACTGACCCTTTCATTCAATTTCCAGAATGGACAGTCTGAATGAGAACAATCTACTCCCATGAATCAAACAAAGTTTGGTTTTAAATTCTCAGGTTACTATGATAGACATCTGAAGAAGGCTGGAGAGTACAATGGTCAAAAGATAACGACTATAATAGTGCAGACGAGGATACTAGTCTTGAGTAAATTAGTGTATAATTATACTATAATTTGTCACTGCAAAACCCGGGGACAACTAATTTTCTATGGTTACTAATGGGCCCCTCGAGCATGTTTCTATTATTAGTTTTTGAAAATTCAGAAGCTTTTCAGTTTTTTGCGAGGGGTCTGATTTACAATGTGAGTATAATGCTAGATCGAGTGCTGGATCCTTACTTCATGTTAATCAGGATAGCTGAGCCAAATCTTTGATTAAAAAAAAAAAATTTTTTTTTAACTCTTTAAATCTTGCTGAAAATCCCAGGTTATTCATTAAAAAAATAGTCTTCAGATAATGATGATAATTCCTTGTATCAGTAATTGAGACATACTGAACAAACTTTTTCCTAATTTAAAAAAATGGTATTATTATTATTATTAGAATAAAAATGTTGAATATTTGTTAGATCTGTTTTTTTCTTTTTTTACAAATGTTTTTACTTCAGCTTTTTTTTTCCCGCTTAAAATTAATTATTGAGGATTAAAAAAGACGACAAAGAAAAACCAATTAATGTAATGTCAGTTGGAAGGAAAGGTTGAGGTTTTGTTTGCAAAACATTTATTTTTCCACTTGATGTTTGCACCGAGTTGACTGTTGAGAATTGTTTCTTTTGATGATAAAGGAAGAAGTAAGCATCTTAAAGGAAAAGAGAAATAAAGGTGTATATCCTTCCCCATAATTCAACAACCTTTCACTGGGAAGTGTGCGTGCAGTGTGTGTGGGGGGATTCTTTGCTTCTTATTGATTTAAGGCAAATTGCTCTTTGCCGTTTCTCACCTCTTTCAGCACCAGATCTATGTTTGCTCACCCCAGCCCCGTCTCTCCCTGCACCCCACCCCCCCCCTCTTGTTTTATGTGAATGCATGCTTGTCTATTGCAGTATCAGCATGGCAGCAGTTTGCAGCGGTTAGAGTAGCAACTGCAGAAGCTTTAGCACTTTTCTGTCTGGATTCCTCACTCTGTGTCGATTTCTCTTTCTCTCCACGTGTGTCTCTTTGTCTTGGAGCCTTCGTGTGCATGCATACATCTTTTTCTCTCTTTTCATCTGCGTACATGTGTCTTAATATATTCACGTGTATAAAATGAAATGTGTATCCTGTATATTTTTGTTTGTATATGACACTTTTCTGTGAGCGCACAGATACTGCACTTTGATCCTTGGCAGAAGTGCCAGGGAGTGACTGATCCTCAGGCAGAGTGCACAGATACGTACTTTGATCCGAGGCAGAAGTACTGATCCATATGAAAATAATTCTATCATGCTACTATATATATATATATATATAAAAATGTGCGCGTGTTTTGTTCTTTTCATCTGCTTTGTGTGTGTGTGTGTGTATATATATATATATATATATATATATATATATATATATATATATATATCTCTTTCAATGTTCCTCTCTTTCTCATTGTTTGTTTACTTGCCCCTCTCTTTCAATTTTCTTTTATTTAAACTTTTATTATTCGTTCAAAGTTTGGATAGAGATATTCATTACTGATTACAATTTTTAATTTGAGAAGCCAGACTTGTACCCCTCCCCTCAAAAAAAAAAAAAAAGTTAATTCCAAATGCCAACATGATAGATGGAATCGGTCTTGGCCCAAAGTAGCTCCTTGTCCACCTCTACCCCCCCCCCCGGCAACAACCACCACATTGAGAACCTGTACGTCTGAAAGTGTTGTGCTAGGCATCCATTTTCCTAACATCTCTAATAGTAGCCTGTAGAGAAAATTGGCTGAGAGTAACTTTAGGCTTCCACATCTGAAAGTGTAAGTAGGAAGAAAATGATTCTAGCCTGGCATAAAATGCTAGGAATCCTTTTGGTTCTGTCTTTGAAAAGCCAGACTTCTTGTTAACTGAACTGCATGACATGACTTGTAAAAGAGACTCGCTGCTATAGAAATTACCGTCTTAGATTTGAAACCAAAGCAACCAGCTGCACTAAATCGTATTGTATTCACAGACGGTACAAGGGGAAACATAAGTAACTATAATCATTTCAGGGTTTATTTATTTATTTATCTATGCATTTATGGCAACAAGGTTACGGCTCTGCTTATGTATTTGGAAAGTGGTTTTATGTTTTTAGGATGTGGGTTTAAACTCAGAAGGCAAGTTTAAATTACTGTAAGAAAGTTTTTAAAAGATCTTTTTGTCTTCCCTGTTGGATGTGAATGTTTTTGCAACAGCTCCAACCTTATCATTTAGTTGTGAATGCAGATCATTGTAGTTCAGTGTGGCTTACATGTAAATTACCGTATTTCCCGGCATCGAAGATATTTTTTCTCCCCAAATAAGTCTCGGAAATATAACCCGTTTTCTAAAAGCTGAAGGTTACTTTTTCATGTGCCTATGCTTTTAGAAACCATCAATCTATACTGTCAACCTAAGTTTCTTTAGTTTTCAAGTCTGGCTGGCTGTTGCACATACAATGGAGCTAGAGGGCTGAAAATTAAAACATAAACTCCTTATGTCTAGAAAAAAAGCATTTTTTTATTTATTTTTTTTTAATCCCCTCTTCCAGGTATTTTGCTGAGTGATCTATTTACAATGCAAAATGATACTGTATTGGTTTATGTTGTGACTAGCAGCGTTCATGCTTGTTATTCTTTTTAAAAAAATTTTTTAAATACCAGCTATAGCACCTGCTAAAGGCTGGAGGGTACAACGGCCGAAATGTGAGTGAGACAACGTAGATGAGGACACTAGTGTGAGTGAATCTGAGTATAGTAATGACAATACTACATCTAAAATTCGGACAAAAATCTTTGAAAGTATTTTGCATTGTCGTGAACCGAATGACTGAGGCAATTTTAACCTCCTGTCTCTTTCAGAGCTGAATATACATTAAGTATAGGGAAAAAAAAAACCCAATTCATATATATATTATGGGATAAAGATATATGTAGAATTCAAATTTTGTCATTTTTGGAGAGAAAAAAATTTCAATTCCGGAGCAGAACTAGGGGTTTGTATAGCCCTTGAAGCCATTCAGATTATGCTGTGTGAGATGAATTGAAAAAAAAAAAAATTCATTTGTTATGGGCCGTATAGCCCTTTCCGCCACAAAAAGGTTGATTTCTTTTGTGGCAAAAAAAAAACAACAATGTATAAAGAATAACTGCATTTATTTATTGTATTGTTTCCCTATTGAGATGTAATATTTTCTATTTTTCTGTTCTTGCTTTGTAAATAAATAAGTGAAAAAAGAATGAGTCTTCGATAATGGTGAGAGGCACTAATATCAAGTTTTTGTACATTCCTCACAGGTGCTCTGTGTTGAAAAGATTTGTTGCAATACGTCACAGAATTGTCAATTCTTGGTCTCCATAGACAACAAAATATTGAACATTATTTCTCCTCAAAGACAGATTTTTTTTGTATCTAGTTATAGATCTTTTCTTTGACTTTTTTTACTTACATTTTCACTCTACGTATTCAAAGCTGCCTTTTTATTTTCTTTTTCAATTCCTGTAGGAAAGCTGTTATTATGTCTGTCTGTCACTAATCTTTCTTGATAAGATGATGACGGCTTATTTCCTCAAGTCACTTCAATTCAAACTGAAAAAGGCAAAGGATGTTCCTCTGTTCTCTTCTCCCACCCTTGTTCGTCATCTTTGGCTTCCCTTTTTATTCTTTGAACATTTTTTTCTTTATTTTTCTCCATATTGGCAATCCTTGTCTCTTGTTCCTCCCCACAGATATTTCTCTCTGGTTTATTTTCTTTTTTTTTCCAGAGTCTCAGTGAATATCTTTGTAAAAATTTGTAACAAACCACGAATCTAATTTGTGTCTATTCACTTTTTGGTATGTCCTCCTGCTGGAATGTCATTGTCAGCAATGAATCGTATTGTCATGTGAGCAGATTAAATTCCTTTCCTTTTCTGAGCGAATACATATACCTTTGCTGACGAAAAAAAGCTGAAAAGCAGAAGTGGCATTCAATGTTTGTTTTGCAGAGAGGTGTTATAGAGGCAGTGTGCACCCTCCTACACTCGTCTCCTGTACTTCCTAGCACCCCGACCGCCTATTACTCAGCTTCACGTTCCCCAATCAAGTTTGGGGTTTGGGAACGCTCAAACTTTTTTTTTTTCTCCATATAAATTAATGGTAATTGCTTCTTCTATGAAAAGATTTTTTTACTTGGAACGCTCTACTCTCAGCAGGGAAAATCTGTATTTTTATCTAGTTGACTATCTGTAGGCAAGCGTGTGCGCAAATGCATATCTATATATCGGGTGATTCCCTTTCTTCTTATTGGCTTATTCCTCCAGTAGGAAATGAAATGCAAATTATACAAGAAGATAAAAAGAGATCCACCATATGATTTTCTGATTAGGATTGCATTTGATCTACAATAAGCATATTGATTGATTAATTCTATAATTTCCTTCCTCTACTTTTTAGATGCATAAAAATAAACTGCTTCGTTCTGTGCAGCTTGTCTGAGTTCATAAGTAAAGAGGCACTGATTTTGGCTGAGAAAATGGATTTGAGAATTCAATGAAATTCTCTAGAGAAAAATCAGAACACTTACACTCATACAGACACACACACACATATATATATATATATATATATGATCATAAATCTATATCATATAGAAACTTTTTTTAAATGATCTCCTGTCGTTACAAGGTTAATGTATACCTCTCCTGGGACAACAAAAAAAATGAACAATTAAAGAAAATGGGGCTGCTGCTGGAATCAAACCTGCTCCTGATAAGGTAGCAGCTCAAACATAGCGATAGTCTTACCATTGAGCTGAACAGTCATCGGTAATGCAAAGGCCCAAATACCTGTTTTGACACCAAATGTCCATCTCATTTACTACTGGGACCCTACTGGTGGCAGGTTCGATTCCTGTGGCAGCCCTATCTATCTTTTTTGTTTATGCTATTTAAGTTGTCTAGGCTAAGTGATTCATTAACCGTGTAATGACAGGAGATCATTACAAATAAGTTTTCATATCATATAACGCAATTTATAATCATCCTGTCATATCATATGTATCCATACCTATATGAATAGGATTATAAGCCAAATGGTTTACTGGGGGTTTTGGGGGAATTTACCTCTCACTGCAACTCACCCCAGCCCTGTAACTTTACGTATCAAGTGTCGGTAGAACACCCCTTCTCATAATTGCAGCACATTGGATGCAGTGTAACATTTGGATAGTTTTTTAAAAAATATCTCAAATACTTGCATTTATGATAGTTGAGAAGCTTTTTGCTATGTTTGTTGCTTATATTAAGAACAAACAGACAGCTATTCACTACCTGATATGCATAATGAAAAATATAATGTGGGTGTATCTTGCATTAATTGAATCGACAGATGTTTCGAAATAGACTGAAATGACATGAATTTAAAGAATTCTTTTATAGTATTTAGAGCTGTGAAGCTTTCCAGACTCTGTCACACATATATGTATATATATATATATATGTGTGTGTGTGCTTTCAACCTAAATTCTCATCTTGTTTATTATCGGTCCCTTCATCTCTTTCAACGCGGCAGTTATGTATTGAGGAATGGACATATTTGGTCTGACAGAATGAATTATAAATAGCGCTATATCATATAGAAACTTATTTGAAATGATCTCCTGTCATTACACAGTTAATTTATCACTCAATTTAGACAACAAATATTGTATTGTATCGTGTGAATGTATATATATATATATATATATATATATATATATATATATATATATATATATATATATATATATATATATATGTGTGTGTGTGTATGTATGTCGTAGAAAGCTTTAAACGCTGTACATTAAAAAACTTTGTCAAGAGATTTTTAAAAAAAAAAAATTTAATTTTTGTGTCACTTCTGTCAGCTATTTTCCAATATCTGTCTCCGCATTTAATTCAAATTGATTCATTCAATGTTTTCCTTGTTTCACATATATTTTGTTTTTCTGGTACAATGTATAAATTGTCCCTTGTTGGGATCATCAGTTTTTTTTACCATGTAACTGTTTTTGGGATTTTAAAAATGAAACACTTATATTAATATGGCACCCACCCCAGCAGTGTTGATCAAACACTTCCTCCCTTTTTTATATAGTTTATGCCATACATGTAGTCGGTCATTTTATGTAAGGTTTTATGAGTTTTGTATACTGATATTACCTTATACTAAAAAATTATTTTTTGAAACAAGGGTTACCCAAGTAGGTTACCCAAAAAGTTTTTAATGATGAGGGATCAGTTTGTATAACAATAAACAAGACTTGTCTTTTGTATCATTTATATTTATGTTCACCCCTGTGAATGTTGAATCCATTTTTTCAAACCAACTTATGATATCAACTTTGAGAATACTAATTATACAGAAAAAATTTGTATACAAGCAATATAATTTGATATAATATATATAATATAATTTGATGTATTATATCAAATTATATTACATTTATATCATATTACAAATATATGTAATATAATTTAATATGATATTATATTAAACTATATATATATATAAAAATACACTAGAATATACTTAATGACAGGGTTATTCATGTATGGATTGGCACTAAGAAGCCCAAAGCTATTTTATTATGTAATTTATTTTTAACAATTCATGTATCCCAATTTCCCCCCCCCCCCTGTGTCTCAACTCAAGCTGTTTTAAAGAGTGATCGGACATAAGATGTTGAGTCTCTATAACATAATAGTCATTGTTATGTCATGATAGAAAGGTGAATTAACTAATGAGATCAATGTGTAAGCAAATGGAAAAGAAATTTGCATATATGCCTTTTATATGAATAGATAATTTGCTTGATGCATTTAATTCTGTAGACCATCTTTGGCACAACGTTTGGGAAATCTTGGAAGTTCACTTGGTTTTCGCTGGTGTAATTGGTTAAACTGTAATACATCCTTTTCATCCCTTGGGAAAAATTCATAAATGAGAAATATGGATTGCAGAAAAAACAAATTTTGGCCAATGTTTAAATACTTGCATTTCTCTCTTTATCTATTTGACAAGATGATGATGAAAAATGATTTATGAGAATCTCAAGTTGAGAAAATAGGAATGGTGTTTCATTGTCACTGCCTTGCGTGTTGGCTCCGTCTTGGCACCTGTCATGTCAGACTGAAACTGATTCTAACACATTCACTGCTTTGAATCTTCAATTTTATTTCACTCCATATAATTACACTGAATAAGTATTTCTTTTCCAAGGATTTTTTTTTACTCTTATCTATTGATAATGACCTTCCTTTTAGAGCTTTTAGATTTTTATCATGTTTTAAATTTGACTAAATAATTAAAAAAATCTTGTGTGTATCATTATTTTTTCAAAAACTGAATAACTTATAGGGTTGCTATTGTGTTATGCCTGTATCTTGAAGCAGTGGTTTTGAAACTTAAATAACTCTAGGATCCCCTCTAAAAAGGAAATATTCAAGTGGAACCCTATTTTTAGCATTTAGTTTCCAGACAAATTGCTTTTTATTTTAGTTCTTTGATTATTGACCTCCCAAAATCTAAATTTCAATACATAGTACAGGTAGGTCTGTGTACAATAATTATGTTTTTGATAACTGTGCAAGAGATGATGTTTCTCTGCCACTAGATTTGCTGTGTCGGGTTCTAAGGGAACGTTGCTGTGGACCTTGAGCATTATTTAATGGACCCAAGTTTCTATCTCGAAGCAAAGTTAAGGAAAGTTTTATTGGATCTTCCTCTTGTACTTGATCCTGCCTCCGTTGAAAGAATATCAGTTTCATAAAAAATAACTGGTCTTTGATGCTGACTTCTTTGCTACAGACTTCCTTATCTTTAAAGTCACGAAAAGTCTCTAGAATAATCAATTGCAGGGAGCTTTCTCTTGAAATGGGATACTTTACCCACTGGATTCTCGGTGTGACCTATATTCATGTATGTCTGAGGATCTCAAGGAGTCTTTCTTTTGGTCGGGGTTGGCTTGTTTTCTGTCGTGTTTTTCTTAATAGAGGTTGGTTTGTGTCCTGTTATTCTCTCTCATTCTCCCTCTCTAGAGGATGGTTTGTGTCCTATAATTCTCTCTCTCATTTTATATATATATATATATATATATATATATATATATATATATATATATATATATATATATACTTATGTGCTTGCAAATGTGTTTCTATTTGATCTTGCTAGGGATATTTTGGTTAGGCAATGTTTCTGTGCATAAACATTTCCATACCAAACATTTATGTTTTCCTTTTAACAATGTGAGAAAATTCGAGATAAGCCGACACTTCTCAGGTTGCTCCCAAATGGATTACCATTATTCTCAGAAATGTTGTTAGAGGAAATAAAACAAAAAAAAGAATTGATAGATTCATTATAAAACAAAAAATCAGGCTCATGACATTTACTAGGCTTGTCATAGTATGACACAATGCCAAATGGGAATCAGGAATAATCGAGTTCAGTTACTTTTTAATGAAACATCAGATGAAATTGATAAGGCAATATTAATATTTACAATATTAACAGCTTTGAAATAGTGAACTATTAAATCTTGAAGTAAAAGAAAGTGAAGAATCTGTTCAAACTCTTCAGGAACATGCTTGATGTTCCTACCAAATGTATTATGGCCTCCATATATATATATATATATATATATATATATATATATATATATAATGTGTAGCTTCTTTTCAATAAAAAAAATGATCTCATAGAAATTCAAATATATTCCAGAATTTTTTTGCTGGGATTAAGCAGTGTGTAAATAAAGACAACTCTGGCGTTACTGAATTATCAACTTCCTGACTTCAACGTTGTTGCTGGTCGTTAACGTGGTCTGCATGCTTTTCAATAGAACATTGGATCGCTTTGAAGTATTCAATCCAAAAACTGAAGTAAAAACATTGTCAAATAGCATTTGTTGAGGAATTTATTTGATGAAAACCGTCTTACATTAACCAAATAAAGAAGCAAAAACAACAACAACAACAACAAATAAATTCTACGTATGCTGTCTTATGTCGGGTTTCCCTTCTTAGGAAGCTGTCGAAGATCTTGTTTTGTGTAAATAAGATTTTTAGAACCTGTTTTCTGTTGCCTAGCAACTGATCTCGCTGCTAAATCTATTTAATGTTGCTCAAACAGTGTCGGATATTGAACACGCTGTTGCAGGGTGGAGGAGGAGGAGAGTGCATGAGAGAAGAAGATCCTGGAGAAGCTCGGTTTGAAGGGAAAAAAGAAGAAAAAAAACGTATCAGGAATTATATTCATCGACATTCTGCACAATTATATCACCTCTTTTTGCTTGATCAACAAGGGAACTCTTTTCCTGGAGGTGGGGGCGGGGGTTATTTTGATAGAGAGCGAGGTGAAATGAAATAGTCGGTGTGAAAAAGATAATCCATTAGAGTGATTAAATTGCTATTGATATAGAAACCCGGGTGTTGATGGGGTAGCTTTGGGAGTTTAGAAAGGGGTGGTTGGGTTCTTTTGACAAATGGAGAGAGCCCGCAAGTCATTTTTCACTCTCTGTACCCAATCTCTTACATGCCACCTGACTCTTTATGGGAATATTGTGAGAGCCAGGCACCCCACCTTTGGAGTAGGTTCTTGAGTTGCATTTCTGCTTTAACCTTTAGCATTCTGCATTTTTTTTCAAGGGTGCTAAGATTTTGTGCACTTTGTAACTTTGAAAGCCTGTTACTAGTGCGTCAGTCATGTATGACTGAAATTGACATGACAACGCCATCTTGAAATACAAACACAGTATGGTTGGGCAATTAATCACTTCAAGTGGCGGGACTAGCTTTTTACTCAGCTATGTTGGCAACAGAATGTTGAAGGTTAAACTTGTATTCAGTAGGCAAATAATTCACTGCACATTTTGGCATCTGATTGGCGAGAGTGGACCCCCCCCCCTACATCTCTTCTCCATTCTTAGGACCATTCTAAATGGACATTTTTTGTTTAATATTGTCTTGTAATTTAGAGATGTCAGGCTTTATTCCTTCTGATGGAGACTGCCACTCTTCTTGGCAGCTTTAAAGATTAGTTGCTTATGTCTACTTATTAAATAGATGGAAAGGGAAAAACAGAACTTGTGTAACAATTTTTGTTCAGACAATCTAATGATCTCTGACACAAAACGTTTTGTCCGATTCAGTCTACAGATTTCCTAAGGTGTATTATGTATCATAATACATGATTGAATGAATCGTCCAAAACGTTGTGTGAACATTAAAGATGAAAAGAGATTAATTAGATAATCCAAACTAAAGATGGTGTATTAACGACTCTTCTCAAAGTTGAAGACAATTATGTTGTTTTATTTTTCATGTACATTTGTTGACATATTCCTGCACAAACCCTGAATACATGTACTATTAATGTTTTTAATTGATTTATCACCAGAAGCTTTCTCAGAATCTGATTAGGTTTTTAATGAACGAATAGAATTTCTGATTATTTGATGTTTTGCATTTTATTCTTCCAAAATTTATCCACTCACTGGGGCATAGCCCGAGATTTGGAGGCCTGTTTGGGCTTTGCTCCTTGAGGAGCCACTTCCAACATTGAAAGAGATTTAAAAAAAAATTTTTTTAATTGTGTAATGTCAATTGAAATGCAGTGAGTGAACTTCCTTTTATAAAGCTTTTGAGTCTCCCCTAGTGGGGGGGAGGGGGATTGACTAGCTCATTCTAGCTGTCGTCTCATGTCGAATGATGCCACATTAGACAAATTCGAGACATTTTCAATGTACTTCTTCATGATGGCTCCAAGATTCTTGGCAGGATTGAGGTCAGATGGATTTCCTGGCCCTTTGCCGAATCCTTTAATGCAGAGAAAATCAAGCTTTTGCAACTTGTGTGAAGTTATAAATACAGAACACATGATCTTTTTCTCCATCAATTAGTTGGTCATTCAGAAAGAGGCATATATTTACGTTTGTGCCTGATAGTTCATTGGGTTATGTTGAGAGTAATATGCATGTTCCTTTCGGAGTGAAATACATACCAACAAAATTTGTTAGCTTTATTTTGTAACATTCTTCACTAAAATAAAAGCTGCAGCTTATTGTAATCATTTTGAGATA
This sequence comes from Thysanoteuthis rhombus, assembly GCA_963457665.1. Taxonomy (NCBI): domain Eukaryota; kingdom Metazoa; phylum Mollusca; class Cephalopoda; order Oegopsida; family Thysanoteuthidae; genus Thysanoteuthis; species Thysanoteuthis major. Next base: position 24,557,208 of record OY735235.1, read on the forward strand.
GATAGAAGATAGATGGATGGAAGATAAGAGATACGTGAAAGATAAGAAAAAATTTTGAATTAATAAATCGGGTAAATCATTCAAAAAATTAAATGCTGCAATTAGTTACAAAAATTGTCACATTGCTAATAATTATTTTACTCAAGACCCAAGAAATGCCAAAAAAAAATGAAAAAATTGAGTTAATTAAGAAAGTTTAAAGAAAAAAAACATGAACAGAATTCCAAATGATTAACTGTAATAAATTCTCCATATTTTTCTCTTCTTCGTCTTGTTACCTGTCAAAAACAATTATCTGAAAACTACCGTTCCCTTCCTGCGTATCATTTATTGAGGCAGAAGAAAAGATGAAGGGAAAAATAAGTCGGCCATGTTGTATAGATAACATCTACAATAAATGGAAATTCTACAGACTTGTCTAATTGAACAAATTGACTCTGTAACTTTGAAAGAATTTTAAATTCCCTCCTCCCTAACAAAGGAACGACGATAAAAACAATTCATTCGAAGAGTCTGTTGATAAATTTATCAGATTTGAAAATTTGGCAGCTGTCCAAGACAATACATTCAAAAGGAGAGAAAGACATTTTATTGTTGTAACATAATAAATAATGAACGAGCCAGGAAAGATGGACAAATAGTTGCTAAGATAATAACAACATTGACAAATGAATTAATGAATTGAGTCTAAGAATTATGTCTTTACAAAGACATAAACAAAATAAGTGACTCAATAGAGGAAAGTCTCAACAAGCCATAAACAAATTAAACAAACAATGAAAAGAATTAAGAGAAGGAATTAGGAAAATGTAGGGAAATTAATATAATTAGTATAAATCCTTTCATTTGTGTGGACAAACCTAAAACAGACATATGCATCTACTATATTTTATTATATATATATACATATTGTATACATATATTGGACATACCATTGCTACATTATCTAAAAGTCTCACTTGCCATCTTTCTAATCTGAGTTCAATAAGAGCCTATTTAAACAAGCATGTACCATTTCAAATCTGCAAGTGGAGAATTCCTCCCATCTCACTTTTATGAACTTATGGAATATTGTGTTGATAATGACTGGAAGTGTAGTCAAAAGTGCTCACTTGGAAGAATCTTTTGGTCAATTTTCACATCAGGTTGACCCAGACATTTGCTCTCGTGGGAAAATAAGAAAAACTGCTAGAAATATTGAGACTACATACCTTGTTCATCATGTTTGATTTTTTATATATATATATATATATATATATATATATCAAGTTCACTACCGGATAATAGCATTTCCTAACTCCCTTAACGATTGTATGGTCATGCTAGTTTTGGGGAAGGTAGTAGTTTACTGAGCACACCTGTTGTTAACGTTTTCTGGTGAGCAGGATTTGAATTAGAAAATTGTCCTTCTCCTAAACTGGTTGTCTTCCCAGCTATTTTACCCAAATTTTTGGTTTGCGTCATGTTTTCCCAAGTGCATTAGTCCAAAGAGAATATGAACAGCTTCGACCATTTTTTTTTTTTCTCTCTTGGCTCGGCAAATTCATTGGCCGCATCATTAATCGTTATGCCACTCATGTCTCCCAGATTATATAATCATGGGTGTTAGCAGAACAAACTGCTAAGACAAACTCAATGATGCCAGCTGAAAAAATATTTTTATACTAGTTTGACTGCCAAAATGGGCTAGATTTTTTTTTTATGGCCAAAATGGCCAAAAAGCAATCAAAAGATACTAAAATGGCTAAAATGTTCAAGTACTTCCTCACTAAAACAGCAATTTTTGCACTGCCTAATTTGTACTTGTCAAAGTTGGAATTCCATCTGAAAATGTAATTTAATATCTCTGTATAACATGTACACACACAGAGATATGGACACATCCATATATGATCAAACATGGAAGGCAGAACAGACATATACAAAACAATTGAGATTCATACACTCGCATTCATCTTTATACACACACACATACCCTTGTGCAATAGAATAGAGACATGCACCTTTTCACAAATGTAATTAAGTAGCAAAGTAAGAAGAAGTACTACTTTCAATTGACCGATCAATCTTGTTGCATGAGCAGTTAAACAAATTTGTAGTTCATTAATTATCCGCAGGGAAAGATTCAATTTTCCATAAACACTTTGCTTGCACTGAGATTGCTTCAAAGTCTGTCCGCCCAAACACCCACCCCAGTTGGTAACAAGCTATTAAAACACGAGACAACAGCGTTCTTCTGTGCAGAGAGACACAGGTCCTCTTGGCATTAAATTTGTTGAACAAAAGTCAGGATAAATTCTATTGGATTATATCTTTCTGTCGAGATCAGTGCAGAAAGGTAATCTATCTCTCATGCAATGTCGGTTTACTGTAGTCAATAGGATATTCAACTAAAGTGCACTTAAAGACATGAATATTCGATCTGAATACTGAATAATTAATCAAAGTTTGCCACGCACATTTGTGAAAGTTGAATACTGAATCAAATTCTCAATTTATATCAAAATGTTTTGCTTCATCACTGCTTACAATAGATGAGTGGATCAATAAGTCTATAGTTGTTAGCTGACTTTTGATCTTTTTGCTTTGATTGAAGCTATTTCTTGCGAAAAGCACTTAGATACATTTGTTAGAAGAAAGAAAAACTTATTGAAAATTTGTTTCTAATACGAATTGAATAAAATTGGAAATTTTACATGGAGGATGAAGTTCTTGGTTATCCTACTAGTTAGACGTTGCCTCTCTATAAGTGGCACTGTCTGTCACTCTGTCTCCATATTGTTTCTCAGCTCTTCTAAGTCAGATTTATTTGAAAGAAAGATGTCTATTGGTAAGATACTGCTTACCTCAGAAAATCTTCCACTAAGGGTCACGTGATCTATCAATTATAGTGTCTAAACTTGGTTTTAAAATCGATTTTCTCAGCTGTTTTCTGTTAGATTTACTCGAAACTTAATAGAAAGATGCTCATTCATGAGATGCTTCTTACCTAAAAGGATTAACTTCTATTGGTTCTTTTTTTTTTTTTAGAAAAGAAACTAAAAAAAACAAACTGCTAAACTATTCTAGTGGAAGAGTTCATTGTTACAGATAGCAAGAAGAAAAGGAAGAAAAAAAAAACACTGTTCATTATATAGATTGATCCTTTGCAACATTACTTCATGATAAATAAGTGACTAATCATTGGATAACTTTTACATCTATTATTAAAGTCACCAAGGTATTTTCATAAGCTATCATTATATCTCATGAAAATACCTGGCTATTATGTCCCAAATTTACCCCTAAAACTAACATCATTTATTATCATTGCTAATACTACTAATATTACTGCCAAGGGAAAATAATTACACAATAGTCACTTCTTTCTTGTATAAGAATAAAATTTTTCCAGAAGCAAAAATGTGTACAGGAAAATGCTAATTAATGGTAGTTAGTCAGCCCTCCCTGCCTCCCAGCCAATAGTCATCCACTTGCTATGGTCAATCACATTATTATAGCCGGCATTGAATGTTCAAGTGACACACATACTTTCTTCAGTCAAACCAGCTAGCTGACTGAGCATTGATATCAATAGCATTGGGAGACTCATCATGAGAGACCCTTCAGAAAAAGCAGAAAGAATTGCCGAATGCAAGGGAGGAAACTCAGAAGTACCCTGATAACACAACCAGGATATACATAAAAAAAACAAAAAAAAACAGATATGATGTATCTTTTTTGTCTGTCTCTCTTTTTTGTCTGTCTCTCTTTTTTGTCTGTCTCTCTTTTTTGTCTGTCTCTCTTTTTTGTCTGTCTCTCTTTTTTGTCTGTCTCTCTTTTTTGTCTGTCTCTCTTTTTTGTCTGTCTCTCTTTTTTGTCTGTCTCTCTTTTTTGTCTGTCTCTCTTTTTTGTCTGTCTCTCTCTTCTGTCTGTCTCTCTCTTCTGTCTGTCTCTCTCTTCTGTCTGTCTCTCTCTTCTGTCTGTCTCTCTCTTCTGTCTGTCTCTCTCTTCTGTCTGTCTCTCTCTTCTGTCTGTCTCTCTCTTCTGTCTGTCCCTCTCTTCTGTCTGTCCCTCTCTTCTGTCTGTCCCTCTCTTCTGTCTGTCCCTCTCTTCTGTCTGTCCCTCTCTTCTGTCTGTCCCTCTCTTCTGTCTGTCCCTCTCTTCTGTCTGTCCCTCTCTTCTGTCTGTCCCTCTCTTCTGTCTGTCCCTCTCTTCTGTCTGTCCCTCTCTTCTGTCTGTCCCTCTCTTCTGTCTGTCCCTCTCTTCTGTCTGTCCCTCTCTTCTGTCTGTCCCTCTCTTCTGTCTGTCCCTCTCTTCTGTCTGTCTCTCTCTTCTGTCTGTCTCTCTCTTCTGTCTGTCTCTCTCTTCTGTCTGTCTCTCTCTTCTGTCTGTCTCTCTCTTCTGTCTGTCTCTCTCTTCTGTCTGTCTCTCTCTTCTGTCTGTCTCTCTCTTCTGTCTGTCTCTCTCTTCTGTCTGTCTCTCTCTTCTGTCTGTCTCTCTCTTCTGTCTGTCTCTCTCTTCTGTCTGTCTCTCTCTTCTGTCTGTCTCTCTCTTCTGTCTGTCCCTCTCTTTTGTCTGTCTCTCCCTCTCTCTCTCTCTCTCTCTCCAGACATTTTTTTCTCTCTGTTAATTGTCTGGTCTTGAGTCATTATTTATAACAATGATACATTAAATCAATTAGTGAAGAACTGTTGTTCCGTGTGTGTGATTTTTATCTGTTTTCTGGAGACATAGAAATATCAGATCAAAGCAAAAATAATGATTGTAGTATTGATGATAATGGAGCAAGTAATAACTATTATACAGATAATAACAAAGAAAATAAATCACAACAGTTATGATGATGGAATTAATAAACTAAGATTCAAGTACTGCTTACTTCATTCACTTGGGATTATCATTTTCTTCATTATTTTGAATATCGTTTCCTTTGTTCTTCTGTAGATTTTCATTATTTTTGTCAAATTAAAATGACTTTAATCTGTGCTTTATTTATACTTGAAAAGATTTTAGGTAAATGGAAATTTATCGAATTATTCCTGTCATCATTTTTTGTTCATTCCATTCAAGATTATATTTGTTTGAATTGAAGAAAACTCAATCAATTTATTATTTATGACTTCCGTTGCACCCGCGCCTTTGCCATTACCTGTCAATTAATAAACTTTTTTTTTTCTTTTGTAGGTAAGTCTACATGTATATCATTTTGTGGTTGATGGATACAACTTCCATCTCGAGAGATACCAGAGATTTCGAGGATATTAATCATGACAGCGGCTTCTGTACAGCATTTAAAAACAAAAGGATGTTTGTTTTTCATGGGATATACCAAATTTCCAAGGTTACAAGGTAAGTAGACGCAGGTGCAAAAACAGTGCCTGGTGGCTGCTGTCTGCTCAGAACACTTCTTGGAAATAGAAGCTAGACTTGTCCGACTGCTTTTGGAAATATCCGCCAGCATCTGATTGCTTTGCGGCTTGAGTTGGTGGGAATGTAAATACTTTGGTGCTTACATAATGTTTTTGTTGCTCGTTTTGGCAAATGATTGTACACAATTAGGTTCTTGTGGTCAGATTTGTGATATCTTACAAAAAGGACATAACTATGTCCTAACTGAAATACCTGAGCGTGATGGGTAAAGGGTCAAGACTTGATTGTATCTAGTGATAATGAGATTAAAACGTTTCCTTTTTACTGATTTTCAGTTGGTAAGTGTTGTTTCAGTTAGTCAAGTTATGCAAAATTGCTATATATATATACATGTATATGTATATATATATATATATATATATATATATATATATATATATAATAATTTCAAAGTTCTTTAAAACATTCATCTGTGTCCAATATGTATGCATATCAATTTTAGTATCTCTTCATCAAACTGTCTGGCCTTCTATAGAGTAAAGACAAGCAAACTCTTCCCAATTATTAATAATAGATGAAGTTTCTCAAGTTATAAGGTAATTTACCGTGTAGAGTGGATTTGAATTGGACAAAACAAGTACTTTGAATAACTACTGACTGGGTACTTAGAAGTGATGAGGAAAGTATATAATTTATTCTTTTCTGTATTAGCAGCCAGAAAGCAGTTCGCAATTTCTTTGCCTGAAATATGAGATGTCTTCCCATGATCCCTCAGTTGCCATGTTCTTAATGCAATGAATAAAACCTAAATTGGAAACTATTTTTTTTCATGTCAGAGTTATTTTAGTTAGGATGATTAAATCATTGTATATGGTTTAGTCAGGTCAGGAGGGAATAATCCCTGAAACTTAAACAAAACCCGACATGACATACATAGTTGAGGAAATAAGCATGCTTCACAGGAACTAGTTTCGAAATTACGGACCAAATGAGATCAAAGGATGTCTGAAGGTATATAGCCGAAACGTTGTCAAAAACTAAATGAATACAAAGGAAATAGTCAAACTAAACCATGTACATTTTTTTTCGCATATACACACTCACTGTAGTATGCATATACGCACACACTTATTGTAGTACGCATACGCATGCACACATTAGTACGCATACACACACTCTAAAACGTGTGCACACACACGCACACTCTAGTACGCATGCACACATGCACACTCACTCTAGTATGCATGCACACACATACATGCTCTCACTTCAGTATGCATACTCACGCACTCACACTCTAGTACGCATACTCACACACATTACTGCCTACACACGTATAAATGCTCAAGTACATACATGCACAAACACACTCACACACATGTACGTATATACACTCAAGTACAATCACCTGTAGCTTTCTTCCAAAGTGTTGGCTTAACCTTTTGCTAACTTGCTTGTCTGGGGTTGATGAGTGTAAGCAGTGCACTGATTGCCCTTTCTAACTTACATTGGTCACATGACTACCATACTTTTGTTTGGCAGTTTTTTTTAAATCTTTTCACTTCTTTCTTTCATTCTATTCCACCCCCTCTTCTCTTTGGCTCCCCCTCTCTCTCCCTCCCCCCTACCTTTTACTTTGTCTTTTTCCATCCCAAATCTTTCTCTTTTGTTCCCACAATCAAACAGTTCAACATTTGTTTTCTGAAATGAGAACTGCATTTATTTCTGTAGAGATTTCTCACCTACCCCGCCCTTCCCCCAACCCCAAATGAATAAAAATAAAATGAATGAAGATAAAAATGTCCTGTTTGTACCATAAGCAATGATATATTCATTTGTTCAAACTTGTGAAATTCTCCACCACTTTTCCAGCCATTAAAACACCCACCCCCCAAAAAAACCCCAAACAAAACATGTTTCCATGAATTTTGGGACTGTAGGATTCAAATAAAGATAGGAATAAAGGAAAGATAAATAAATATATATATATATATATATATATATATATATGTATAAAGCTGCAAGTCTTTCATAGACATATATATATATATATATATATATATATATATATATATATATATATATATATATATATAAAGAAATAGTTATGGAAAGTATACTCAGTAAATCTCTATATCATTGTTTCTATCTTTGTAATTGATTTGAAATTGAATAAAAGAAAAAATTCTGAGGCAGGTCATGAACCGGCCAACATCTCTGCAGGCAATCTAATGTCTTCTTCCCATTTTTGACACAACATTTTGGTCGATTCATTCTTTGGTCTTATTCAAGTGTAATGCGTATTATTTGCAAAGAAAGATTTTTTTTATTTATTTATAGTTCTCATTCTGTGGTAGTTCAAACTCCAACAACCAAAAAAAATCTCTACGGATATTATATTCTACACCTGAAGAAGGCTATAGAATGAATCGTCTGAACCATTATGTCAACTTCTAAGATGGGAAGAAGAGATTAAATTGTCCGAACAAAAGTTGACGTAGAAAAAAAAAAAAATTTCCATGTGGGAACTTGTCACAATTAATGAGCCAAATACTGAACGAATATTCATCAATTTGCAAACGTGAAAATCGATTGGTTATTTCTCTCGTTATTCTTTACGGATACTAATTATCTTTAGCTGTTAATAATGGTTGGTGTGAGATTTTCTCTTCGATACGTATGTTGCCATTTGTCAATAATCAGATAGTTCAGGTTATATTCTAGAATTCCAATAACAACTGCAGCATTAGCAATAATAATGATGATTATTGTAATAACAATAATAATAAAAATTAGCTAATTGTTAAAATTCCTCATTATGGCTTTGAATCTATACATGACTGGAATGAGGAGAAACCAATCTTCACTTGCTCAAAGCATCTTGGGGATTTTGCAAGTTTTTAATCAAAGTTTGATCTAAGGCCTGACAGGCTTCAGTGTCAGCAGTGATAATTCCTTATTCTGTCTTTATAGTGCAATGGGGAGGTGCTTCTTTTGGGTTTAGAATCCCCAGGACCAGGCGCAATCGTTCTCAGATTGAGGCTTCCAATGAATCTTATTGAAAATAGGAATCTGTTCCTCTGCATATATTTATATGTATGTGTATTTTCAATGAGATTTTTTTTTAACAAGTGTAACATATTTAGCCTTTCATAAAATTAGCATTTTTTTCTGTCTCTTTTGCTGTGTTCTCATTCAATGATCTTATAAATAATTGAAATGCATAAAATTAAATCTTGTGTTTCTCTGCTGTTTATTTTGCTTCAGGATGTCTGACACCAGATGTTTTCTTCTCTTGGTTAGCTCCTTCCTCCCTCTCTCTCTCTTCTCTAAAATTAAATGTTTAAAATAAAGTTAATCTTTTTCCGTCTATTGCTTGTACAATTAAATGTTTTGTAATTATCACTATCATCATAATTTTTATGTTTTTGTTTCGTCCTGTTGGAGATCAAGTGACAGCAAGTCAAACTTCTCTTGTATTATTATGGCTCTATTGAGCTGGAATCTCATCATTATCAAATCTATCTTTGCCCAAATCTATATCTGTCCTTAGTTTTATGAATTCCATCAGAAGAAGCTAAGACTAGCAATAATGTGAGGCAGTCACTCTAGTATGTTATAGCTTTTCAAGATTTTGAATCAGGTTTGGCTACTTTTTACTTAATATAACTTAGTCGTTTACTTGAACAAGATATGTATTGAATTTGCTGGCATGACATATAATTTACAGTGGTAATTCAAGGACTAGAGCCCACTGAAACTTATCTAAACACTATAGATGCTCATTTCAAACTTTGGTAGACAGTACCTTAGTCATAATACTAGTGCAATGGATGCTTGGAAATATTTGCATCATTTCTTTTGTTATTTATATTTGCTGTCAAAAATAATAAGTTTTCGTTTTTATTTTCATGTTGGGAATGCCTGTCTTCGATCAGAGAGACATTGTTGGCAGATTCGAAAATGAAAAAAAAATCTGTTTGCCTAGGATGAAACTAAAAATTTGACAAATGTTGGGTGGGGAGGAATATCTTCTTTGTTAATTCTTGATTTTCTTTCTTAGCTTCTCTTTTTCTCAAGTCAGTTACAGTTTTAGTTTGAATGTTTTTTTTTGCTTTTTTTTTTTTTTCCCAACACATTTATCATATTTGTCGAGACTAGGATTTATATGTAATGCAATAAGATCAATGTTAGCTAATTTGGATTAAAGTAATTTTTCATTATTGTACAATATTTAACCTGTTATTTTTTCAATATTTTATTTTCTTTGCCCAACGTGGGATTTTGATTGGCAAATTACCAATAGAAGTACTTAGTAATTCCTCATTAATTTTATTACAATTGGAATGATAATCATAAAAATGTAATGAATATGAAAATATCTTTTTGCTTGTGCATTAATTCATAATGCTGTTAATAATTACAAAATTTTGTTTTAGATTATTTTTTTGTCTGTAAGAGTGTGTGTTAATTCAGCACAAAGAAAAAAATGATTTGCTTAAACAATGCTTAGATTTAAAATGAGATTTCTTTTGTAATTTTTCTCTACCTACTACGATTCCATATCTCATTAGATAAAAGACAATGACAACATTTGTCTGTTGGTTTCCGTTGCATTAAAGCAGAAAGAGAGGGGGTAAAGCAAAGCTTGTGTTTGTGTTTGCATATGCCAAAGCAAACAGCTACTGTGTCTGTGTGTAGAGTATATCACTGCTATTACTTCACTAACAGATCTCTGTTAATTAGCTCGGGATTTGAAATTTTAATTGAAAATGACACCAACTCCTGTAAAAATGACGCTTAAAACTTCTTGGATTTCTTTTTTGTTTCTAAAAATTTTCTTGAAATCATTTTTATGATTTCTAAAATAATCATTTATTCTTGACATGAAAATCTAATTTTTTCTTTTTTATATCATGATAAAATATCGGAGAATAGCTGATAAATATTTTCCTTAAAAAGCTGTACAACTAAAAGAATATTTTTGAATTTGGTTTTTAAAAAAGAAAGAAAACTATCACATATTCAATGTTAATCTTACTGGCTTTCTGCCGGCTGGGTATGAAGTTTTCCCCTGATATTCAAACATATATTACACAAAATCTACATGTGGTACTAATGTACGGTTCATTGCATATTCATACTTTAACATGAAAAGAATTGTATTAATTGGTCTCTCTAATGCCGTAAACATTCATGTTTTTTTTTTTATCCTGTCTGATTTTTGAGATACAAGTGTAGATAATCAGCAAAGAAGGACTTAATGCTCACCCTGTATAACTTAGTTTTTATGTCTTACCGTTCATTTCTTTGAAAAGGGGGTTTGAGGTGGGATTGAGATTGGCTCCTTCTTTTTATCGCATTTGGTGATCCATGAAAAGAAAAAAGCTACCCATGGAAATGTTTGGTGTGAATGAATTAATAGTCAGTTATTTTTAGTGTCCTGCCACATATTTTTTTCTTTTTGTTCTCTCTCTCTGGAAATATTGGGGTAACCTAGGAAAGAAAAAAAAAAGCAGGGGTTCAAGGTGGTTCCTAATAAAACAAAGGTAGAAACCACAATTAAACAATTTGGGTGAGGTAACAAAAGAATTAAAGGTGGAGGGGTTCCTCAAGCATTGGGGGGGGAAAAAAAAGTTATTTTGAATATGTTGTTGGAACTGTAGTTGCTTTTGTGGCGGGGCATATGGTATATTTATTATATTTTCTGTCTTGTTTCATGAGTCTGGTTAAACCCTGAGCAGATGAGTGCCTGTCTCAAATTACAGAGAAGAGTGGAAAGCTACTACTAACTAATGCAGGAAATGGACCACTTCCTTCTCTTCGAGGAGAAGGAATTAACTGTTCTTATTTCGATGTTAGGGCCACACTAGTCATCCTGACTCATGCTGTATGATAGGGGTTTCTTAGTTGAGACATAGACATCCTTAATATTTAAGGTTTGGATTCGTTGTTGAGTAGTGTCCTTCTTCTTTAGTCCTGAAGAAGGTGGGTGAATCCTGAAAAATACATGCAATGTTTAAACCTTGTCTCAAAAAGATTGTCCTTTTTTTTTTTTTCTTTTTTTTTTTGGTCTTATTTCCTTTGTTTCTTCCTTGTTCACTTCCATTCTGTCATCATTCTTCATCTTTTTATTAGAAATCGTCGGCCAAAACTGTCAACGTAGGTTTCATTATTTTTCAAGTGGGTTTGGCTGGCTGGCTGGCTATTGATGATGTGAAATTGTGCTGCAGCCTATAGCAGACGATGACTGTTTATGGCTCACAAATATACATAGCCAATATTGTATAGGTCTGAACCTCATAGAAAATATTATTCAAGTGCGGATAAATTTTCTGTTTTGTGTATAATCAAAGAATCCAAATTAAAATATGATTTGAAGATCTTTTTTTTTTCTTAACCCTTTTGTAGAATAAATCAAATGAAGGAATCGATTTTCATTTTGTCTATGATATTTGGTTCCGAGCTGTTTACCTGCGGACAAAACTAAACATTCTCTCTATGTCTCTCTCCACCCCTTTGACTCTCTTTTGTCTTCATTTTCTTTTATATCTTTCTCGGCTCTACACATCACACACACAATTATTTTCTATTTGATGTTTTCTTAATTAATTCAAATATGTTAATTTCATTTCATGAACTCTTCCATTTAAATTGATACCATCATCACCAGAGTATTTCATTACCAAACAGTGTTTTTGATCTTTCTCTAAGCACTTGGGCCATAAAATCAGTGTAGAATGGTGAAAAGCTAGTTTGTTACAAGCCCAACTCAAATCTTTGTCAAGTGAAGCAATCAACCTGTTAGCTTCCTATTATATCTATCCTGGTTTGGCTAGGGTCAGGTCTGGTCAGTCAGCAGTCCATTATTTCCAGGGTGGGAGATTGGGTATCCAGATGTGAAAGGGGTGACCAGTTAGTCTAGTAGGTAAGTAAAGCTGACCTTAGAAGCCTCAGCTGCTATCAGCCAGACACAAAAGAGAATTAGATTTTATCTTTTGGCCCTGGGAAGATCAATAGGAAGAGAAAAACCTTTTTGATTGATCAATAATCCGCAGGGCTCAAGGCGGCTTTTCTGATATATTTTAGTTTCTCTTCTGTTTACTTACATTTCCCGAATGTTAGAATGCGTTTTAAAATATCTTTGATTAACCCTTTCTCAGACAAGCCAGATAGATCTGACAGCCAAAACACATATGTTTGTTTATAACAGAATCTGGCTTCCTGCTTTGAAATTAGCGATATGATCGAAATTCACGAGTAATGCCTTGACCATATAGTCTTAGTTATAATCCTACCAGAATATTTATGGTATGGAGCAGCGGTATTCAAACTGTTCCCGCAGAACTTTTCCGGTGTTTGGTGAAACAAAATGACATTTTCACAATATTATTCTGCATAAACGATTCCCTCACATCTTTTACATGTCTTTAATTCATTTTTTTTTAACATGAGCAATAAATTCTCTATAAGAAAAGAATTAACAACTTTTGCCTTTGATGTATCTTGTTTATTTATGTGCCACAGAAGCTGTTCAGTCAGTTGTCCTTTGTATATCTATATTTCCTCAATAAGCTTCATCCTTACTTTTCCATTCAAGTGTATATTTTCTATTGGGGTTCTTCCGGATGATTCCATAAATGTCAAAATCCGATAGTTACTTGTATACATAGGAAAGAAAGCTGTTTTTTGAAGGGGTTACCTTGAAAATTCAATCCTTGTAAAGGGTCTTCCAAATAGATAAAGTTTGAAGACAACTAGTATAGAGGAACTGATTAATGAAGATAGCTCACTAATTTGGATTACCTTGAAACTGGTAGAATGTAGGAATAGATTGTCTAGAAAAGGTTAATAAAGCTCAAATACTGTTGTTCAGTGTTTTGTGCCCTCAATAATTAATAGGAAAAACATCCATGATGTTTTATCATTTATGAGGGGATGTTACTTTTTCGATATGATATTGTGTGGGCTTTCTCTCTATTTCTTTTGATTAAATTCTGCTGATCTAATTATCATTGCCTAATGCTATTGTCATCATAAGTTAAAAACTCTAGGTCTATTTTCCTCTCTTTTCTTTGAATTTTCTGTGCTAATGTGACTCATCTGTTGAGCTGTGATGTTCAAATTTTTTAATATCTAGTTCTGACCTATCTGTTATGATGATGTTGATTGACTGTATTCTGCAGTCTTAATCGAAACGTCCTACTGTAGCATTCAGTCCTCCTTCATTTGAAGCCACTGCATCTTTCCCCTGGCAAGGGTCCTTAGCTCCCTCAGTTTCTTAACAAATCTTATTGTTCCTAATCCTGTATCTTTGAAGTCTGCTAGCGGCTTACCGAACAAGTTTGCGCAAAGACAGCCATTCTGAAAGCCTTGTTGTTGCTGGACCGTAGCACTGTAAATTCTTGGGTGTTTTTGTGCAGGTTTTTCTTCAAGTATCTGTAGTATATTAACTAACATTGAACCATCATAGATGGGCCATTTTTATTGAGAGTGGAACCATGTTTATATATCTGTGTACATCGTGTTGTATGGGTGTGAAATGATTGAATGGATTGTTGGTGAAATGACGAATTGAAAGGTGGAGAGAATAAGAGGTGTTACAACTTGGAAAATTCCATCAGAATAGCATGTTCTGATGTATTTTGACGGTTGCCAGCCACTTTTTTCAGAGAACTTGCTGTGGGGCAGAGATAACAGTATGTTGTTTACATATTTGAGATTTGTGGACTGACGTGGAGGTATTTCTGTGTTGTGGGTTGTTTAGTGGGAGGGGAGGTGTTTGGTCAGAAATATGAAGAGTCAAAGAAAAGAGGGATCAAGGAGTGTTCAGATCTGTGAGTATTAGGCTTTTCCGAAATAAAGTCAGTGAGAGGAGAGGACAGGATGAAAATGGTCAAGTTCGTTAGGCTTTTTTTCTCTTTTTCTCTCAATTTTAAAAAAAATTAAAATGGTTAAGTCAGCAATAAAATCTGTCCTTGTTTTGTGGGCTATGTTTCATTATCATCGTGCGCATTATTGACATGTCTGAGTACTGGCCTCATTATGGTGCTGCTACTATTATAGGAAGGGATCATTATGTGTTTCCACCATTTGGCTTTACTTCACTTTCTCATATTTTTGTTGTAGCTTCAGATCCATCACTGTAAACCAGCTTTGGGCAGGGAAGCAGTTGTATTTTTTCTTTTCTTTGTGTGTGTGTGTGTGAGTGTGTGTGTGTGTGTGTGTGTGTTGGTGAGCTCGTTGATATCCTTAGGGACAACATTGGTTAAAACAATTATATTTATTATTAATTATTTGATTATAAATATTAGTTGGCCTTCCCAGCTGCTAATTGCCCACTTGGTATGGGTTGTTCATTTGAAGTGATCAGTTCTAGCATTTTATATTTTGTTGTGAATATAATCTACTGCTGTTTCTAGTTGAGGAGTGGCTATGTAGACTCTAGGTAAGTTTGAGAGATAAGATTGTTATCTATGATTGGCACCAGTGCTTTTATAAGCTTGTTAAATTCCCAATTAACAAATGTGTTCAAGTATTACAAAAATAGAAATGAACCTTTTTTGTCCTGTTTCTCTCAGCAGTTTCTCTTTCTCTCTACCTCTACTGTCTGTCTTACTCTTTTTTGTCTTTTTTTCTCTCTCTCCTTCCACTCTTTCTTTCAGCTCTCTTTTTTCTATCTCTTTTTCTCCACTGTCACTGATTTTTGACTCTGCCTTTTTTCTCGCGTAGTTGGCTAATTTTACACCTTGTATGCATGTATGTATATGTGTGTGTGTATGTACGTATACATATATATATATATATATATATATATATTGTTATAATGACCATTTTTGTTGCATAATTTTACAGTTGAGCTATATCTGTCAAAAACAACAACTCCAAAGCCCTTCATCTTTGCAGTTTTGTCCAAGAGTTTATTGCATTATGCAGCTGTTTGACTAAAAATAAAATTTCTCCCTCCAAG
Organism: Thysanoteuthis rhombus; assembly: GCA_963457665.1. Taxonomy (NCBI): domain Eukaryota; kingdom Metazoa; phylum Mollusca; class Cephalopoda; order Oegopsida; family Thysanoteuthidae; genus Thysanoteuthis; species Thysanoteuthis major. Next base: position 24,572,530 of record OY735235.1, read on the forward strand.
GGAGTATCTTCTCTTTGTTGAAAAAGAATAAGTTTAGGGGGCCCCACCCCAGTGTTTGAGGGGAGGGGAGGCTGCGCACATGGCTTGCTCCACTTTTTATAGCTTGTTTATCTTTGCTAACTTGAAAATTTTCAGCAGTCAGCAATGGCTGTAAAATTTCACCCTGCTCCCCAAGGATCTTGAGGGCAAGGCATAGAAGAAGGGGGGATGGTCCAGAAGAAAATGATTTTGTCAGGTTGTGTAAACCTATCTCTAGGTTGCTGTCAGCAGGGGATCCTTTCTGATCCCTGGTGTACAAAAGGTTGGAATTTTGGAAACTTGCATCATTGAGGGTGGTAAGAGCATTTTTGCATTTTTTATTTGAAATCATCAAAATTGTTGAGGTAAGTTGTAGACGAGGCGAGAATCGAATGAATCACCAGTTAAAAATAGGTCCTTTACAAATTATTTCAATATTCTTTTGTGTATAGAATTCATGGAACAAAAATGCCTTTGTGGTTTGGAATGTCTTTGCAAAGGTTAGTTCTGTATGGCATGACCAATTGACAGTTGAACTGTGGGGCATTGTGATGGGCCAGGCTTCCAAGTGGAGAGAATCTTCTCTGAAAATCTGCATTTATAAACCTGGCTTTTTCATCTGGGCTCAAATACCTACTTGCCATCGATTATCTATTCCTGTCAACTCCCTGTGGAGCTCAAGACGGCAATGTGGTTTCTGTAGCAAGCAGGTTTTAACCGGGGTAGTTACTATCGCTATGCAATGGACTATCTTATGAGGCTAAAGGGTTCTGAAGGCCCTGCTATTTACTCATAGCTGCGGGGAAAAGTTGATTTATATCTTTCTAAAGGGATTTGTGTAAATTGAATGGTTTGCCAATTCCATTTTCTGTGGTGCTAGCCGCTATACCACCTTGCACCTCCACTTATCCTCGGTAAGTGTGAGAAATACGCTACTATTTCAGCCATGAGGCTGGTGGCGAAAGTATTTGGAACTGAAATCATACACAAGAATGGTTGAGTGAGTGACTCAACTTTGGGTGCTTGTCACCTCTATTTCAAAAATCACAAACCATGCCAAGAGGAACTTGTGAGATATAAAGCCTGGCTGATGCTGTAGTCAGTGTGAAGGTACTAAGTAAATCACACACATACTAAACAAACATCCTCAACTAACTGATATTTACCAGCTTAATATTTTGGTGATGAGTATGACTTTCTATTTGCATTTATACTTCTTTTTTTTCTCTTTGTTTGTTTTTAAACAACATAATTATCTCGTGAATACTTCAGGGTATATTATTAAATTTGGTATCAATTGAAAATCGAATCGAGTCGGCTGTACAGCCGGAAATATTGTAAATTTGAGTTGAATCCAATTTTGTGTTCCTTCTTTATTACACAAGAGAGAAAAACAGAAACATTTTATTCTACTAATGTAAAATTTACAAACAATTATAGTGTGTGTGTGTATGATGGGACATATGTACACAAATTGCAGCTTGGCCGTATGAAATGAAAAGGTATGAAGAAAAAAAACCTCCTATTTGGAAAATCCCTCGAGAATTGTTATCTGATATTTTGTGATGTTTAAAAGCATTAGAGGGTGGGGGGGTATTGACATTTGATAATTTTTATTTACCATATCTGAGATGGTTCATCCCTGATGCTTCCTCTCTACCCTCTCTCCCTCACCCTTGCTCCCCTACCCCTACTCTTCCAGTGCAAAGAGTGGCATCAGCATCCTGGCCTTTTTGTAAACATAAACGCACAATATCTTGATGTCTTGCACAATTTCTCCTCCTTCTCTGCTCCATCAAGCAAAGAAAAAGCTTCTCAAATGTGCCTTTTTTTTCTTCTTCTTTTTTTCCGCATCTACGCAGATGTGGGCGCACACGCCAACCCTGTATGTTGGCATTAAAGTATGAACACTCACGGAAAATTATAAAATCATACACACATATACACTGTGTGATTCTAGATATGCTCGTGTATTTCCAGTAAGAAAGAAGTCTAGATAAGAGACCACACAGCTGGAATCTTCCAGGTTTTCTCAATTGCGAAGTCCATGAGATGACCTTCAGCCAAACTTGTTGCTCTGACTTTAATTCTCTGAGCCAACATTCAAGAAATGCATCGATGCAGTTAAAATCGCCCTTTTAACCTTTTCCTCTTCTAGCCGCAGCAAATGACTTATTTCCACTTAGACAAATGGGCCTGCCTCGCCTTTTCAATGTATTATTTTTCCTCTTTGTATAATCTTCACTTCTTGTCTATTTTCCTTTTCTCTCGCCTTCTGTCTTTCATAACATTCTTCCTTTCTTTGCTTATTTGAAGATATGAAAGTATTTGCCTTGCTAAGTGATGGTGCCAAAAACAGGCTTGTTTATCATTAAATACTTATTTATTTGTCTATATAAATAGGAATGATGCCTGGCTATAACATGTTTTTATTTTATATATATAATATATATATATATATATAATATATATATATATATATATATATATATATATATATATATATATATATATATAAAAATATATATATATATATATATATATATATATATGTGTGTGTGTATATATATGTATATATAAAATCCCTTCCAGAAATGAAGAAAAACCAGAAGAATAACCAAAACTTAAAAGTTATTAGGGTGGGGAGAAATGAAGGAAAAAAAAAGGAAATTCGAACTGCTAAATGTAAATTTTTATGATGTCTGACATAGTTGATGGGGATTTGGCATGGGGGAACAGATGAAATTACTTATATTGTTGAGGAGGAAAATAGCAGTAACTAATGTTTGAGAGAGAGAGAGATTTGTTTAGCTGCAGTGTAGATGGAAAAGCAAGTAATCAAAAGAAAAAAATGTACGTACATAGATGATTAAAGCAGTAGATGATTAAAAAAAACAAAAAAAAACTAGCCAGAATGAAATCGAGAAAATAATATTGGCCTAAGATGAAGAAATCAAGATGTCTGGTTGTTTAAATCATGAATATGCAAATGTCTTTATTTAGACTGAAGATGTTGCTACCAAATGATACACGCTAAAAATATGTGGATTGTGTTTAACTGAGATGACTCTTACATGTCATACTATTTTTACCAGTTATATTTATTGTCTATTTGTAAAAGAGGAATGTCAGATGCAACGTGTATGTACATTTCTGTATGTTATATGATGCATGCTTAATGTGTATATTACTGAGTATTCCTGTGCATATCTATACAAACAAAATTAAATATACAGATATTAATACATAGTCAAAATGTATATTCAAATACATGTATTGACGTGTATGCATTATGATTTAAAAAGTTTATACCCTGTTATTTTTGTTTGTATTGTATATCATATATTCATGCACACACACACACACATACATATATATATATATATATATATATATATATATATACTCACATGGCTTGGGGGTGGGGGAGAAAGAAATATATGTATATTTAGAAAGTTATAGTGCCACTACATACAAATATTTGAATACATATTTATACCCAGACGCTTTTTGTAAACTTATTCAAAAAGATATGAACTTCAATATGAATAGAAATGTACATATTTTTCCAACCAATGTCTATAAGTAAAAATTCTCAAAGACTTTTCTTATTCAACCTGTCATTATTCATATTGTAAATTTGCTTATTCACTGTGACTTTACTTTGCATTTTTCACAGTGATTGTCTTCATGAGATAAAACCTCCGTTCCCCATCTTACAGTGTATAATATATTAACCTGAAAGCATACATTTTATTTTTTTTTTTTTCCTTCAAAATATTACCTGAATAATAATTTTGATATTTCTGTTTTATAAAATGGTTTTGTATGCATGGCACGCGAACAGAATTTTGCCTTGCAGGTACCAATGCTGTTTTGGATAAGGTTTTATTTCTTTCCACCCCTGCAAAGTCTATAAATATTAACAAACTGGAGAAATGGAAGGATTTTTTATAACCTGCTCAATAAAATGAAAGAAAGTTTGAAAAATAGAGTTGATGAAAGCTTTCTTTATACTAACTAGAGTGTTTCAGTAAAAACAATGGTAATAATGTAATGGCAACTTGTTGGGTTTGATTTCTCTTCTACCATTGCAAATTCTTGCACTTCTCGCCTTCCATAGTCAATCAAGGTCTGCCATGTACATCTCACCTTTTGTAAATTGAATGTACTGAGTGACAGCTGCTTGTGGTCTTCTTGCATGATATCATAATTTGACTCGATGAGACCCAAATACTCTTCTTTTTGGAAAGCCTGCGGAAAGGAATAAGTAAATCAAATCAATGATATCATTAAAAACTGTCGACATAGATTTCTTCGGTTCAATCTGCAATATAAGTTTATGCTAAATTGATCCCTTAGTTTTTGTCTGGCAGCGTTCGCACTTGTTTTTTGAAAATTCAAACTTCTTCAATGGTCACTGCCCAACAAGACAATAGAAGTAACTTATTAATTGATCACCCCTTTTTCCTATGTTTTAATTGATCACTCCCAGTAAGGCATACTGCTAAATGACATTGGTCGAATGAGTTTCTTCTGAGTGACTAACCAAACCGGTCTTTGTTTTATTTCCATTGAATGGTGCATTGTCAACCAAATTGATTTTCAACTAATATTTCGTTCATCTTAATTTTGATTTCTTTTCTTCAAAGCTGTCCAGACCGTCAATCGACAGTTTGGATTGGAAATGAAGGATGGATTTTGCATTTGAATATTTCATTATGTGGCAGGGGTTTTGCATGAAAATGTTGCATTTATTTGTGGCAGGCTGTGGCACGGATAAAAAGTACTAACAAACCCATCCTTGCCAATAAATATTGCTTTGCCAAAAATAGGAGAGGAGGGATGTGTATAGATGGATGATTGAGGTGTATATGAAAAACAAGTATTAGTCGGTTGAATTAAGGTCACCCTTTGTTGTAAATAGTTGCTTTTTGATGTCTTACTGATAATGAAGCTGCAATTTGCAACAGTTCATTCAGTTCTATTCTAGAGGATGACAACCATTTCAGTAACCTTGATTCCCTAATTATTCTCTTTTAGTATCCTTGACTTTCCAGATTCCATATCTGCTGCACCCCTCCCCACACAAAAAAAAGAATTCTCAGAAATACACAATATATATCTAAAACAGACTTCTGGCTAGATCTTAGAGGAAAGAAAAGACTATAGTGTATTTGTACTTGGCTCCTTGTACAATCATAATAAACTTTCATGCAATAATTTTAATCTTCTTTTTCAGTCTCTTTTATCATTTAATAGTACATTGTCTTCATCTTTCCCATATCCAGACCATCTTTCTCCCATCTCACGTCCTTCCTCTATGAACATTGTTGACATTTAAAATCCATATGATGGCCAGTTTACTATTTCCACATCCACCCTGTCTCTGCCTCTCTACTATTTCCCCATCCCTATCTCTGCCTCTTCTCCTCTTCTAGAGAAACTCCTTTCTCTCCAGTCAAGCCATTAACAGTTGACATTTATGGGTGATTCTGTTTGGTTCTTGCTTCCATCACCATGGTGACAGATCAGGTCTCTTTCCAATAGTCTCTTTCCCTCTGACTTTGTCATTCTCTTTCTCTCCCCCCTCTGACTTTGTCATTCTCTTTCTCTCCCCCCTCTGACTTTGTCATTCTCTTTCTCTCCCCCCTCTGACTTTGTCATTCTCTTTCTCTCCCCCCTCTGACTTTGTCATTCTTTCTCTTTCTCTCCCCCCTCTGACTTTGTCATTCTCTCTCTTTCTCTCTCCTAGTCTGACTTTCTACCCCTTCTCTCCTAGTCTGACTTTCTACCCCTTCTCTCCTAGTCTGACTTTCTACCCCTTCTCTCCTAGTCTGACTTTCTACCCCTTCTCTCCTAGTCTGACTTTCTACCCCTTCTCTCCTAGTCTGACTTTCTACCCCTTCTCTCCTAGTCTGACTTTCTACCCTGGTCTGACTTTCTACCCCTTCTCTCCTGGTCTGACTTTCAAGAGGTCTTCCAACACGAGTGGTTTTTCTTATAAATCATGATATATATAACATCTAGATATTTACATGAATATCTATTCATGGGTTATTTCCATTCACTGCCTTTCGTACCAGCTCCAACCTGGAAACATAATTTATTGCTATTTGGTTTCAAAGCCCCACAACCCACCCAATATACTTGTTGCAGAGTATAAGGCTGAAAACACACCATGCTGGATAATGTTGCTGCGGTTTCAGTAGCAAGTAGCTTTTTACTGATTGGAGTTATCAAAATTTACCTCTTCTGATACCTAAACCGTATTTTTCTTTAACCCTTTCACTGCGATAAGCAGATATATCCGCACATAATTCAATTTCCATTAATTAGTGGATATACCTCAAAGCCTAGTCAAAAGAAATTATCTCTTGGCTGTCTGTAAGTAACCCCACCCTCCCAGCAGTACTAGCACTCGTATGCTCTGCTCATATAACTGTATGACCCAGTTTCCCCCCACCCCCGTCTCATTGGTGGTCAGAAGGAAAACAGGTAGCTTAATATATGGCAGAAATGATATGATATATCATCAGATTTAATTCTGCAATGAAAGGGTTAAATTTGAGTTGGTAGTAACTGAACTGTACTCCTCATGATCTTTGGCCCGGTGCTCTAACCATTAAACCATTTTTACAAGTGCCTTATTATTTTGGTTTGTCTCTAAGCCCAAATATGTTCCATCCTTGCTCGGTTGTTCTTTTTTACTTTCATTTTCATATCATTGTATCAATCCTTGTCATACATGATTGCTGGTTGAGTCACATGTTCAAGGTATTTGTCAAAGTGGTGAAATGTCTATGTTGCACAAGGAATGAAGACCTATATGCTTTTCAACCTCTCTGCTTTTTGCTTTCGTTATTCAAACATTCCTTGCAAAACCTCTCAATCCCTTCCATAGTGGGCGGCAGTTTCTTACATACATATCTTGCATTAGACACAGCCGTTATGCAGGGAATTTTTTTTTTACCTCTGCCAACTAAGTTGGAACAAATATATATATTCACTTGTGTCCCTCCAAACATCATTCTCAATGAACTTCGATTACTTTTTTATAGAAGATTAGGGCTCAGGAAGAATTGATTAAATTTTTGGAATGATCAAGGAATTATTTTTACAGTTACCTCTGCTACATCATTAGTGTATTCAAGATGTATTTCATTCAGTTTTTACTGACAATAGTGTCTGCGGAGGTATGCGCTCTCTGGGTACGTTGTAGCTGCATTTCTTTTTGAAACATTCTATGCAAAACATCCTCGCTTTGTGGGCGGTAGCTTAGGCGCAGCTGTTATAGATGGAATCTTTTATTGTTATTATTTACATATCGACTTGACGTAAAGGTTGAGTGAAAGCATCTGTGTATGGTTGAGATCTAACATGTGGAATGGACAAATGAATATCTTAGCAGTTTATGATCTTTTAATCCTAACTGCAAGTGTCTATAAAAAATCTTGTAATCTTTTCATCTTTATGAACTTGTACATTTGTTCGTATTTGGATCTATAGATGTTTTAACATCGGTTTGGACTTTTATTTGACTCGCGTTCTTATCCTAGTTCATTGGGTGTGGCACGGGCAAAGGTTTGATTTTACTATACAGTATCGGACCATTTATCCGGCTTCCAGAAAAACTGCTAATTTTGAAATTGGCTCTTTTTTGATCTGGCTGGCTTTGCAGTAGTTAGCTGCTTGACTGCTCTTTGTTTTAATCTTCTTGTGTGGCTAAATTGTCTTCTGATGGAAAAAGTGGATTAATATTGATAGAACAGACTCTATTTTTGAGGTAGATTAATTTGTATATGTTGTAAATGGTTTTGTCCTTTAATTTTCTTTTAACTTTTCATCATATATTTTATATTACAAGAATTTTAAGTGTAATAATAAAGGTAACTGACTCTGCTTTGAAAGTATATTAATTTGTATCTTTTTATTTAATTTATTTCTTTACAGTTCATTGTTTATTTTATATTATGAATTGATATCGAATCTTGGGCCTTAATTCTAGGTCATTCATCTCTGGTCTCAAGCTTTCTGGATAAGCAATCTGGAACTGTATGATAATTTGATTCTGTATTTTCTGCCACTTTTCAAACAGTTATTATATTTTGAAAGAATTTCCCATTTTTATTATTGCTATTTCTTTGTTCATTTGCGCTTGAGAGGTGAAGGGTTTTTTTATCTGTCTTTTTCTGTGGCCCCCCCTTCCCCCCCCTTTTCTGTGGCTCCCATTCTTCTTGGAACTTCTGAAAAAAGATTAGAGATTAGTTATCCGTTTACATTCCTTCATCTCCCTTTCTTGTGAGCCTTGGAAGAATAAAGATTACCTAGTCTAATTCCACATCCTTTGCAGAACATATGGGAATAGATTCTAATTCAAAAACCTTAACTTTAAAAAAATATTTATGCAAGCTTTGCAATTGTGAGTCTCTTTTAAAGAGCCTTACTGTTTTGCTGACAGCATTGATTAACTCATCAAACGGTCAATAAAAGATGAAGCCATTTTCCATTATTTTCATTCATATTCATATATATATATATATATATATATATATATATATATATATATATATATATATATAACAAAATGGCACCAAGGCTTTGTTAGAATGATGAGGCTGTTGTGGAGATGATGACCATCCTTACAGATGTCCTTGTGTGCCCTCCTGAAAGGTTATTTTTTTTCTTTTCTTTCTTCAATGAAATACTTGTTCCCAGGAAATTTCCTCTTTAGTATACTTCTTATTCAGCACCCAGAGCAGTTTTTCCTCCTCTCCTTGGCTGGATTCCTCAGATCCCAACATGGGGCTGAACTGAAATAGGCTTCTTAAAGAAGTTCAGAGCCATTGCTTCTTTCACTTTCTTAAAGTTTGGAGGAACAGCTTTCACAGATTGCAATCAAAGACCCACATGAAAAGTTTTCATTTTCACTGTTGCATTGATGCCAAGCAGAAATATGTATATTTGGAAATGACAAAAAAGAAGACCTTCTGCGTCAGTAGACAATGAAATGACATTGAATAGTCATCTCCAGGGCATAAGCCTCAGCAAAGTGTTAAGACGTCCCAAAGTGCCCAATTGACAGAATCCTTCCCCCAACCTTGCCAATGTAGTCCAAAAGAAAGTGGAGTGATACGTTTGGTATCAGCAGTAAGGTATTAGTAGTAGTAGTTAGTATCCATGTTCCCTAAATGGGCTCCATTCCTTGGTTTGGAATTATTCGTCCATCTCTTGGACTTGTTGCCAACAAAGGCTAAAGGGTTCTGTCTGCTCTGCTATTTACCTAGACGTGGAGAGAGGGATACTTTCCTCTCCCAAGGACATCAGTGTGAAGTGAACACAAAGTATGAAGTTGCTTGAGTGATTTTCGTTCTCTGTTAACCATGAGGCCACCTAAAGGATGCTTTGGGGTTGAAAAAGAGCTAACCCCTCTCACCAGTAATGGAAAGGAGGGTAGGTGAAGTGCTCTTATAAAATACCATTCTTATACTTGACTCAGCAAACTTCAAAAGATCTTGCTCCTGGTATTATAGCAGATTTGATGACAGAGAAGCAAAGATGAACAAAGAGATTCTTAATACAAAACCTTTTTTGGGTTATGACATAAAAGCTGGGCACTCGATGGAAATTTATTCTCTAAAAATGATTAAGACCGTAATTAGAATGCTCTAAAATGAATAAATAAATTTTCTTTATTTATTGAATAACTTTTATTCATCTTAAAAGGTGTCCCCCTTCTTTTTTTTTCTTTTTCTTCTCTCTGACTCTCCCTCCTTTCTTTTTGGTTTGGTTTATGCATAGATTTGCTTATGCATAAACATTCCTCCCCTCTTCATCCCCTCTTCACTCTCATCCTCTCTTCTCTCCCTCCTCCTATATTGTTCAATGTTTCTTATTTATTGGATGACCAGGAAATAGATTACCAATAAATGTTTCAATATTATCTGCAGCCGCTGAAGCAGATGCACGTGGGGAAGGCGGGGGTAAGGCGGCTAAGGACAGTGAATATGGTAGGGGGTAGTGCCATGTGGTGGTTGGGGGAAAACCTAAGTTTCAATATTGTCTCAGAGAGAGAGAAGGAAGGGAAAAGTGTATAAAGAAACGAATATTGGGAAAGACGACAGCTAGAAAAGGTGGAAGGAGGAGAAGGAGGAGGAAGGGGCGGAAAGGTTTGAATAGAACCATTGGATAAAGTGGGAAGGTGTGTCTGTGGGTGTGGTGTGTGTGTGCGTGTGTTTCATGGCTTTATGAATATTCACGACCTTATCTGCTTGTTGCTCAGCTCCCATGAAACGATCGATAGGACGATCGATGGGATGGGGGCTTTCGACTAATAAGGCATTTAATTGCATCGTTGCTTCCCCCTAGTCACAGAACATTGGTAATTTGTGTGGAATTAATGATTAGCTATCAGTGGAAGGAGGGGAGGAAGTAATAATAATAATAATGATGATGATGATGATAATAATAATAATGGGTTGAGATAATGAAAGTTAATATTAAAGAATTGCTCACGATTGTTTAGCCATAATGTACTGTGTGCATGAGAGCACTGAGACTGTGTGTGTATATAATGAGAATATATAACTATTCCATATTCTTGATGCATGTTTCATATACAATAGTAATAATCGGGCTAGAAAAATAGGTTGAGATGATGAGTGTTGATATCAAAGAGTGGCTCATGATTGTTTAGCTATGTAATGTATGTATGATATTGTGAGGATGTGTGTATAATGAAAATACATGGATTTCTCCCCTTTTCTTGAGGTACTTGTTCATCATGGTTTCACTGACATGTCTACATAACCTTGACAACTATGCATGGAACATCGCATTTTAAACCTTGTGCTCTTGAGTCATGCTTTACCACTCGACTATACAATCGAGTACGTACTATCTAATAAGCTTGGTTCAGTCTGGTACAAAGCTAAATTATGCCAGTCTTACAAGTAATGCTCTTTGGAAAAGCATGAATCCATTAAACAGTTGTTATTGCTAGTACAGGAGGAGGCGGGTTGGATGTGGAGCTAGCGACTCCTCCCCGTACTTATTTGCTACTGGAACAGCAGCAAATTGTTTGTGGCCCTATACTCCGCAAGAAGTCTACAGGAATAAACAATCTGTATGCTAAAATGGAAGAAGAAAGCTATGATCGAAATTAAAAATAGTTCTGCTAATAGGTAAATGGGGGGAAAAAGGAAATCTTACTCAAGTTTTTTTTTTTCTTTTTCTTTTTTCAAAAATATTTTCTAACCACAAATAGATATTTGGGGAAACACGGCCATTTTGGTAGAATATGCTGGATTATGGCAGAGTTTTCTGTCAGGAAACAAAAAAGAAAAAATAAGACTCTAGGCGAATGGTCAGTTTAGAGGTGGGCTGGGGATAGAGGAGGCTCGCCTGCTTGGCTGTCTCCCTCTCATCTAAATCTTGGCAACAACTATGATGATGGCAGGCAGAGATGAATGGGAGAGAGTTGCCTTGTGAGTTAATGTCTTTCTGGTGGAGGTTAGCATTCATCTTGTCTGTCTCATACTGACAAGAAAGGAGATTCTTTGTTGAGATCCAAGGTTGTCTCTCACACCACTGTCACGAGGTATTGCATTAAGAATATGTTCACTTTCAGGCATTTATACTCAAGAAAATAATATGCTTAATGCTAAGATTTTTTAAGTGGCACTTGGACTTCTTACTTCTGAATTTTTTTTGTTTTCTTTTTTTTTTTTCATGAAGTTTTCTATCAGAAAGGAAATGTTGATGTTGAAATATTAAAGATTGAATACCATGTCTTGGAGAAATAATTTTGAAAATCAAAATTAGTCAGGTCATAGGTTCATAGCTGCTAGAGATCGTGAACTTGTACCAAGCTTTTATCTTTTTTTTTTTTTTTTTTTTTTACTCCAAGTATTGTTGAACCATTATTATTGATTTTTGACTGTCATCTTAATTTAAAAAAAAATTTTTTTTTTTAATCATAACTCAGGCCGTTGACTTATGGCGACATAGATAAAAAATGAAGAATTAACTCCCATAGTGATTCAAATTCCTGTCTTTTTGCTGCGGGAAGCCTGGTAAATGCCAAATTGCTTTTTTTATTTGAACTACAAGAACTTTATTGCTTGGCAAAAGATAAAATCTAATCCTCAAACTTACTCTCCATTCTGATCTCACTGGCACCACGTTTGGTTTTGTTTCTTTACTAGCAGTACCAATAGAGCAATTATCTTTTAATTCTCTATTATTGTTTGATGAAGTAGTGTAAACCATTATCTCTCAGGGAACTTATTCCCGATTCGTTATATTTACTTTCTGTCATAGGTCAGAGATCTGAGTTTTGTTATACCGAACTCTATAAACGTTATGCGTCATCATTGAAGCATCCGCTATTGAAAGAGAACTTATCTAAAACGGACTTTTCCATTTCCTTTCATATGTTGACGTGAATGTTTGCAAATTCTTAGTGTCATTAAACCTTTTGTATTCCTCTTGTTAAGATCGTTCGGTCACAACTCGATAATTGAAACTATAGAAGCAGAAGAGGAAAGGCTTTATGTGAGAACGACATTTGAAATCTCTTTGTGTCATTATCAAATCCTTTGCCCTATGAAAAGTATGGTCTTGAGCTGATGCAAAATATACAGAAGTACTTGATAAAAATAGAATAAATATCTTTAAGTGGAATGTATGATGAGAGTTAAAAGAAATTATTTGTATTACATCATTTCCATCCGGAAGCAATAGACTTGGTAATACTTTGCCGTGTTCAGGGTATTGTGCTCTGCAGAAAATTAACACTTGAATTCATAAAAAGAAAATAGAATATCAATTTCAAGGGAAATAACTTCTGATTGAAATTATCTCACTTTGATGGATTTTCACAATCTCTATTTGGTTCACTGCAAAAATCAACTATTTTTAAAAAAAAGATTTTTAAAGCTACTTATTGAAGAGTTCCACTGTCAATTACAAGTGGTGTCAGAATTTAAGAATTAACTCCCTCCCCATGCACACGTAGACACGCACATATACCTACTTATAATACCTCGATTGATGACATTGGTGTTCCACCTTTTATTTCGTAATCTTTGAATAGAATTATATGTAATTCAATAAAAAAAAAAGTGGGTTTGGTCACTCACTCAGTAGAAACTGTCATGTGAGCAATGTCTTTTGGCTGCCATGTTAGGGGAGATCAATAAAGAAAATTGGAAAAAGATGATCTTTGAAGAAGTCACTTCTCTCACATTTTTGGGGGCAGTGATCTCCAAAAAAGTCTGATTTTTCCAAACCCGTGTGAATGTTGCCAGACACAAACTCAGATCTATTTAACATAAACTTACATTGCAAATTGAACCACCTACTAAAAACATATTGGTGAGAGGTTACAAAATCAGAATTGAATGTTGAAATATTTCCTCTATAGAATGGGTTCTTGAGTTTTCAAAGTTTCGAAAACCACTGAACTAACTTGTTGATTCCTCCCTTCCCTACTCTTTGCTTATACTTAGTCATACCACTGACACTATTAATGTAGTTTCAATGGTAACAATACTTGGCTACACTCAATCATTCGAAACTTATGTACATTTGAGGATGAATAATATTTACTATTTAACAAAAGACTTGAGTTATGATTCACATTTCATGGCAAACATTTTGGTGATGCTGACCTGAACCAAGAGAGGAGTTGGGAGCATACACGGATCATACATTTTTCAATCAAAATTGGAGTTTATTTGGGTGGGGGATGCGGATTATCTATGGTAGCGTACTATACATGGCAGAATTGAGTTATATATGAATATTGTGTTTGTGAGAAAGGAAGTAAGGCTGATGAACCTTTTAGAATGTTTAGATTATGTATCTCAGCGTCTGCTGTGAAACTTCCTTTCCATTAGTTGTTCAGTGGGAAGACCAGTGAGCCAAAGGTAATGAAAAGGTGAGGTTGGAGGTGCCGGATGAGCCTCTTGACAAGCAGCTTATCTAAGGGTGATACTTAGCACTGCTACTCAGTCCTTCAACTTATGCAGAATGAAGGACAGGATTCCTAGGATGATGATGATGATTCTTGATTATTTATTAATGTTTGAACAGGTGTTCCAGCTTCAGGTTTTATTTCTATCCATTTTCCTTCCCCTTGCTTAGGGAATTGGTTCTCTGTGCTGGCTTCTTCAGAATTGCCTGTAGCTCTGCTATAATTTGTTGGAATTCTCATCCCCCTTGATTCACTTTAGGCGTTCATCTTGGATTTATTGCAACTGATTCTTACAGGTCTATTGCATAGCATTTTTCTTTTCCTCTCTTCCCTTTTTTATTTTTTTTATTTTTATGACAACCTTATCAGAGAATTTATTGTTATTAATTTGATTTTTTTGTTTTTATCGACTCTTTATAATTAATGGTGGGGTTTATGGTTGCAAGCTGCATTCTTCATTTTAATATCAATATAGATATTGAAATTTTTCTCTCTCCATTTTATATATATATATATATATATATATATATATATATATATATATATATATATATAATGGAGAGATTCATGCAGTAAGTTTTGCTTACACTGTGGCAGGGCTTGATAGGAAAGATCAGGTTAGGATCTAGAGTATCAGGAAAGCCTAAAAGAGCTTTGAGTGTTACACATAGCATAAACCTGACAGACGTAGGTTATTTTTGGGTCTGAGAACGCTCAATCCCCCCCCCCCGCAAATAATTTGATGGTAATAATTGCTCTTTGACTAGACACCATTTTGGTTTACAGAAGCTTCACTATCAGTATGTGCGTGTGTGTATATATATATATATATATATATATATATATATATACACTATCCCCATTTTTAGCTTTTTTTTTCTCTCTCTCTCTGCTTTTCTCTCTATAATGTCCACACCCCTCCCCAATTTTTTTCTCCTTCCTCATCTGTGTTTAAAGTGATCTTCTTTTCAGTTCAACAACAGTAATGCCTTAAAACCTCTAACAACTGCTCTTTCTCGTTTCTTCCCGTCATTCCTTGTACACACAGCCCAACCTTTCCTTTTTTTTCCCCCATTCCACTTTATTGATGGAATAACAAAGAGAGCAACACAGCTGCGTGTATGTATGTATGTATATACACACGCACACACACACACACACACACACACACACACGGCCATTGTCAAGGTGTATACTCCATCTTTCTTCTTTTCCCCATTTCCTTATCTCTTCATTTGTGAGGATTCTTATGGCATCTTTTCTCATACATTTCAGTCTTCTGGAAAAAAAAAAAAGGAATGATTTGTTGGTGTGTGTGTGTGTGTGTGTGTGTGTGTGTGTGTGTTGCGAACAAACAGACCCATTTGTCAGTGATATGCGGCAGTGGTTGTGGAAATGGGCTGGTGTCTTTTTCCTTTTTTATTATATTTTTTTCATTGGTTTAACTGCTGCATCTGTCATGCCCGCATCTAGGTTCTCTGGAAACAAAAAAACAAACAAAAAAAACAAACAACTAAAAAGCGCAGGGTGGGGAGGGGGTGTTTGGTGGCTGTTGCAAAATTGAAGAAATACAGAACACACTGATACAAAATTCTTTGCGTCATTCATCGACAGAGAGATAGGATGCCATCTCAGAAATTTGCAAACAATCACTTATTCTCTCTCTCGCCTCTTGCATGTTTTCAAGTTTTTTTTAATTTATTTAAAAAAAAAAATTCTTAAATCATCTCAAAGGAAGTTAAATATATCAATTTTTTATCATTGGTAGCAACTAATTCATAAATTAATAAGGTAAATTTATCTCTAAATGTATTATTGTCATAAAAATGTACCAGTCGATTGTTCGTCTGGGGAATAATTTCTTTTAGTAGTTGTCTGTAATTTTAGGAAATAGACAAAGTGGGGGGGGGTATTGCCCCACTCCACCCTACCCCACCGACTTGTACCAAAGACTTTATTTTGTTAACTTTTATAGTCGTTGGTATAATGGATGTATTATCAAACAATTCTGATAAACTCAGCTGTTGCCGTGACACGTGACACATGAAGCAATGATTTTGTCTGCTATTCTAGAACGGTCCGTGGAGACCTAAGTATTGTTTGTAGTAGTTGTAGGTTTTTATGGGGCTGAGGTGCTTGTCCGATGCTCAAGTTTGACTGCCTTACAAAGGTTGCAGGGCTCCAACTGCCTTACTATCTAGCTCCAGCTGAGGGAGTGGGTACATTCATGCTTTTTTTTTCTCTTATTTCCAGGGCATTAGTGCAAAGTGAACTTGATTCCCCCCCAGCTCGAATTTTAATTTTGTTTGCTGATCCCCTTCTGTTATGTCACCCATACATCCCTTCAGATGAATTAAGCTTCTATAGTGTCTCTGAGCATCAAATATTGATAAATTACCCATAAGCAAGCAATTACATAAAACATGATTTTGTATCATCCTGATTTATCTTTTATTAGATGAAGTATTGTCAACCATTATTAATTTTTAACTTACATTTTCTTTCATCTTGAATTTTTAAGTTGCTTTTTATCGCAATTCGCCCAGACCATCAGTCTAAATTTGTAAGTAAATTGTACAGATCAGAAATGAAGGAAAAAGACGGTCTGAATAAGATGTGATGGAAAGGAACTAGAAAAAATTCAAGATGAAAGAAAATAGCAGTTAAAAATTAATAATGAAATTACTTTGTATATTCATCTGTACACTTGTATCTGTATATACTTTATAAGTAATGGTTTTATCTTGATTTCTTAACATCAAAGCATCCTCAACATATGTAATGTTTTTCATATAGTTTTTTTCTTTTTTTTTCTTGCAATGTTAGGTTCAATAAAAGATTGATTTATGTATTTGAGCTGCTACTTTGATGTGAGAATATAGAACTTGTTATTCACGTGTACTTATTCCCCTGCTTTTACCTACTTCAGTTTATATAAGGATTTACCTTTGTCTTGAACTGAGTGTGTGGGAGAGAGCTGCTATGTCTCTCTTGGATTTTACAAACATTGGTATTTATGGGAAAGGACAGATATAACTTACATAAATAAACTCACTACAAAGATGTAAAAAGTATGGCCTACATTTGAGTTACCTATCTAAGGCATGAACCTAGAATTACCTGCTTTAGTTAAGTCTCTGCTTTGTCTGTGGTTATTCATGTTTGGACTGTATCTGAGAAGGTTTAAGTAATCAGTATAAGTTAAGTTAAAAGCAATAATCTCAATAAATATTAAGAATCTTTGAAGTGTGGCTTTTTCTGTCTCTTTTTTTTCTCTGAATGTAATTCCTGCTATCTATTATGGAAAATGTTTGGTAAAAATGAGATAAACTATTTACATTACTAGAAAATGATAAAAGTAGAATTGAAAAATTGAAATAACTATTTATATGTTCATAGATTTTTTTTTTCTTATTTTGTTTACTTCAAAGGAAGTATTGAATTTTATACACCTTGAAATAACTGTTTTTATATCCATTTAAAAAAAAAAAAAAGTAACCATGGGTTTTCAACAGGTCTTAATAATCAAAAGAAAATGTATGTTGGCTGTTTTGATTATTGTATTCAGATTGCAAGTATACAATATAATGTTTCTATTATCATTATTATTATCATTATCATTATCATCATTATCATTATCATCATTATCATCATCATCATCATTATCATCATCATCATTATCATCATCATCATTATCATCATTATCATTACCATCATCATCATTACCATCATCATTATCATCATCATTATTATTGTTATCATGATGATGTTTTGATTGTGTCTGGACAGAATGTCAAACGGATGCAAAGTAGGCAAGAAAGCTTGTTGATGGTTTTTGTGCGATTTCAAATTCACTCTGGAAATTGAACCTTATAACTGATGGCTTTCAGTTGAATGCTCTAAATATTCAGCAACAGCATCAAAGCTATTTATAACCGGAGAAGAGTAGAGGGTGTTTTTTTGATTGTATGAAGTTTTTGATTTTTTGAATTTGAAAAAAAATTTTTTTTTTTTTTGCTCAATTAGGTGGGAACTTGGAGGTATTACTTTTGTCCCATAATAATTGCTACACTTGCATATACATTTCATACACTAAATGTAACAATTGTTATGGGACAAAAGTGATTCATTTGCATTACTCAATCTATTCTCAGTTCTTGATATTAACTTAGATGTTTTGGTTCTAACAGTCTGTATTGTCCTTTATAATAATGTTTTTGGCTCAATCCTTGTTTTCAAAGATCAAAGGAGGACGATCCTTCCAACTTGTGCAGCCAAATCACTGCAATGTAGACCTTTACATACTTGGGATGAGGGGAAAGCCTCGTGTTTCTCTCAACCTGTCTACACTTATTTTTAGTGATCAGCTTGCGCACCCGGAGTCGACTCTTTATGATAACACGTTATCTGATGCAGATGTCTGTGCATGCTTTGTTTTTAAACACGGTTAGTGAATGAGTTTTAAATATTCGATTACTGCTTGCAGAACTGTCGCAGCTTGAAGAACAGGCTGCACATGTGCACCACCTGTGCCTCGCGTTATCGGAAGAAATTCTGTGAGTTTGAATAATCTCTGAATGCCAGTGGAAGCGGCATTATCAATCATATAGGTGAAGGGAACGATATCGATTTTACAAGTTTGTAGGAGAAAGAAACAAGTTTCTCTCCTTTCATGAAAGAGCTTTATCAATTACAAGCATGGTACCCATTAAAAAAACGATGGGAGTTATGCATGGATCAGCACTTCTTCCTTGGATCAGTGTTGTATCTTTGCATATTATTAGTTTTACGTATAAAACAATACTGTTGTTCACTTCCTTTTTGCTGAGCAACGATTCATGTCGTATTAATTGGTTGGCAATACCTGATGTCATGATTGTTACCGAAATGATTTTCTCTTGTGTTATTATTGAATGTATAATATTGAATGAAGGTAGGAATTAGCAGAATTATATAGTTAAGGGTAATCGGAATGATTTTGGTTTTTACCAAGTTTCTCTCTTTCCATGAAGAAGCAATTTATTAGCAATATCTTTTGATTAAATCTAAAATCCAGGTGCAAAAAGATTAAAATCATTATTTTTGGACTGTGCTCTGTATGTTGAGTGACGTTTTTGACCTTTTCTATGGAAATTGAATTCATATTAATTTACAGTTCGTTATTCCATTTAGAAGTACTGAAGGAGTTGTTTATTATAATCACTGATGATGTTTTCAAACGTTTATTGTTATCAAACTCAGTCCCAAACACTATTTTAAATGAATAAAACATGTACTATTATTATTCAATTTCATATTGATTTTTTTATTATGTAAACTTGTTCATGAAAATAAATTCATAAGGATGAATGTAAATTATTTCAATCTTTATACCCTTTGGTTTATATCATCAGCTGCTTATTGTTATCTAAAAGGCTTGGTCCCGAAGTGATATTAATAAGTGACTCCCTCCGTTGCATATTAATTCTGACTCTGACTCCTGAGTTGAAATGTCTGTCATTCTGCTGATTATTTATTGACCCCCATAAATGAATATGGCTGGAGTTTTTCTTCTGTGAATGTTCAGTTCATAGTCTGTGACCTTAAGACTGATTATTTCTTACTTTTGAAGGTAATTTTGACTTTTTTTTTTTCTGATAGTGTAACACAATGATGTTACTATTCCTTATTATTTATTTATTTTTTCAAATGATTGATCTAATGTAGTCCTAATGCTGATAGTAGGTTACAAAAGAGTGAAAATATATCTTTTTTATAACTTTGTATGCAGACTGGGTTTACTTATTGTATATTTAGTAGGCAACACCTGGTACAGAAATCAATACTCTGACAATCTCCACTAAAATGCTCTACTAAGTGTATTTTCTCTCTCAGTATTGGACATTGAAAATAGGTTTTATTTTTTGTTGGGTCTACTATAAAAATTGTCTCTTGGTTTTGTCTGTTTTGTAATGCTTCATCAGAAGGGGTCGTATATGGAAGTCTTTTTTGAAGCTTTCAAGATGGGGTCTTGTAGTCCAAGATATGACTTGGTATTGGCACTACAGGGATATTTGAAATAGTATAAATGAGAATTGTCTGTCACATTTATAGTGTCACTTGCTGTCATCAACCTCTCTCCTTTTGCCTTTTCTGACGGCTATATTAGGCTGTTGATGCAATAACAGTATTAAAAGATTAATGAAGAGCTGGGAAGGGTTTTCAGTATCACTCAATGAAAAACAAGAGGTGAGCTGGGAGAATACTTTTAGTCAAATGAAAATTCTTTTATTTAACTACTTAACTTTCTTAACTGTTATATCCCTTCCTACTGCATCTGTCGCACTTGAAAAAGCCGTATCAGCCCTTAGATATGCTTGTTGTAAACTTATGATAATGGACAGCAAAGCTATGGGTCATATAATAGTCTTTATAGTATTAGACAAAGTCCCCTGCCTGCTTTGAATTCAATTTTTTTCCTCCATAATTCAGTTTTTGAGAAAGCTCGTAAAATAAAAATTGAAACCCCAAACTATCTACCAAAATACAAAATAGTCTTATTGTCAAGAACTTCATAATAGGAAGTGTATGGAATGTTTGAGTATACATTTTATATTGAGTCATGAAGCCTTCAGAGCTCTCTATTTACTACTTGAGGCTAGCCTTGCTTTAAAACTTGTAGTAATACTTTCTTTTAGTCGAGGAATAAAAATTCTATTATTGGCCTTCGGATAATGAGGAAGGTATGCCTTCATTTATCAAGTGGTGTTTGTGTGTTGATTAATGAACATGTGCCCTCGTTATAGGCCTCCAGTAATTGCCTATCAGGTCTCCCCTTTATCTAATTAAGTTTTTTTTCTTTTTTTTTTTTTTAATGTTGATTTCTTGCCAAGTTTAGCTCGATGCCTCCAATCGACCTTGTTGTAGGCATAAATAGATTTCTTTTGTTTGCCCTCTCTCGATCTCTTGTTGTTTCTGTCGGCTATATTAGGCTGTTGATGCAGTAACAGTATTAAAGAAAAGATTAATGAAGAGCTGGGAAGGGTTTTCAGTATCACACAATGGAAAACAAGAGGTGAGTCGGGAAAATACTCGACTATGGAAGAATGAGCAAACGAATAATTCAATATTTACAATCAGTTGATCAATAGATATTGGTGGTATTTTTTTCTTTATCCTTGTGACATGTTAATGAAATATTTTGATGCAAAAACTATCTCAGCCTCTAATGCCGAACATTAATGAACAGTAAGGCAGGGAGATTTTGTTTGTTCGGACTACTAGTATTGAAAAGTGGCCGGCAGTTTATGTTTGAAAAGTGATAGGGAGTGGTAGATATTAAAAGTAATGCCCATTGATATTGAATATGCTTTTTTATCTGGAGAATAGATTCCCTCCTTTTTTTAGTTTATGGTATTATTACCTTCTTCTTCGTCTAGTGGGGGTTGTTTTAACATCCCTTCCTAGACTGATTTGGGGGAGGGGATGTTAGTGACCCCTTTCATCAATCCATGGCTGCCAACATGTTCTAAGCCTTCATTCTTCCTCTGCTTGTGGAGGACCCGTAGCCAGTTATTTGCTGGTTACAATGAAACAGCCTTTCAAGGTATATCTATAACCTTAATCCTTACCTTCTTTTCAAAGGAATATCTAGAAGCAAGAATTTATGTTTAAGATTTGACAATAGTGCATTAAAAAATAAAGTTCGTATGAGGGATCAATATCTTCTAACTTTATTAATAAGATAAGTTAAATCCCATGTTTTCCTGAGTTTCTCTAACTTTTCATGGTTTGTAATTAATTATTCTCCCCTTGAACTGATTTAGGTGGGAGGATATTAAACTGACAAACCTTATTGCGGAGGATGTTGAAGTGATCCCATTTCAGTAATGATGATTTTAAATTTTATAAGTTTCTTCACTTGAATAAATTTCAATCCTGTCATGACGATCAGAAAATCTACCTGGAGAATTTTTTTTTCTTTTCTTGTTGAGACTGAAGTAAAGATGAAAATAACAATCCATTAATCCCTCCTCAAAAATTGGATTCTCCTGCTTTGTCCTCAGTTGGTTTCCATAACCATTTTCAAGTACAACTGTAATTATTACAATTCTTGAATGATTGTCATTTTTGATGTCTTTATTGCGATCCCTCTGAAAAAAGCTGTTATCATCAGCGTTATTACTCAGAGATTTTTTGTTATGTTCATTGTTATTCATGTTCTCATTATCGTCTTGTTATTTCTTCTTTTTTATTTAGTTATTTTATCTCGAGAACATGAACATCAAAATGTCCATGTTCGCTAATTTTGTATCATAATTATCAGATGGGAAAATATTCCTTCTCGTAATCACTTGTCATGCTTAAGTTGACAATATCACTTTTCATTTAGCTTGTGCGAGATTTTTCTTGTCTCAGCCTTAATGGATTCAGCATATTCGTAGACATTTCTTTTTAATTACTAGTTGTGATTACAATCCAGATTTACTGATGATAATAACCAATAATTGAGAAAAGGGAAAATTGTGGTGAAGATCAGGAATTGAGGATGCGTCATTTTAATTTGCATATCCTGACTAGTAATTAATTGCGTAATGTCTTTCCTCTTGGTGATTAAATTGGATTTGAGTTGAAAAAAGATATTTTTCAAATATAAAATAAAGAAATGTCTCATGGTTTATGAAATGATATAATATTTGTATTATTTTTGGAAATTTTATGATTACTTTCTACGGTCATCATATATTAGTTGCTTTTCATTGCAACTTTTATTTAGGCCAATTTCCCTTCAGTGAATAAACAGAGTTGAAAAAAATGAGTCTTAGGTGATAAGAAGCAAATAATAATAAAGATGGAGATAAAAGGTTCCCATGAAATTTTAAAATATTGATATAATAAATACTTCATCAACGAAAAATTAATAAATATTTTTATGTTGATAAATTTATGAGAGATTATCTCTTCGGTAACAACTGAAATCCCTAAAAGCAAAGAACGTTTTCCAAACTGAAATTCCATTTAGTAGTGAGGAAATGCAAAGGAGGTGCAGAGTGGCTAGATGGTTTATGGCATGAAGAATGGAATCAATGGACTAAGTTCAAATCCTAGCTGAAGCAGTGTTCACTTTGCACTAATACCCTGAGGAAAGGCATGAAGCCGTCTTTTCTTCCCCTAACTATTGGTAAACAGTTGGGTGGACTGGGCTCTCTCATCTAGCCATGATGAAATCATCTGTAGTACCCCAATGACCATACACTGACTTATGGGCTAGGGGGTGGTGAAAGAAAAAAATATAACCAAACAATCCGTTATGACTCTTGGGGAGAAAATGATTCTGAAATAATATTGTATTGTTTTTCCTTCAAACTTGAAAATAATAGTTTAATTGCCAAATTAGTATTTTGGCAATTTATCCAATGAAACAAAATTTTTCAGTCTAATTCTGTCAGGCAGTTATCCAGGAATTTCTTCCAAAAGTTATATTTATTTTTTATTTTATTTTATTTTTACTTTTTTCTCCGGGGAGAACAGAGAAAAGAAGCTTTGGTTGTTTAATAAGAGGGCTGCAAAAGAGAGTCTGATAGCTGCTACAGATACAATAAGTGTGACACACAGATCTTGTGAGGCTTATTTTGTGATAGCCTGCCATTGTATTGTGAATATTTCTTGGAAAGCGAGGAGGGTAAGAAATTTTGGGGCGTCTCTGTCATTCATGCTCCCACGTTCATTCTAGACTGCTGTGTGTATCTTTTTGTAGAGCAGCTGTTGTGGCTTGGAGAGCTTGAATTGCTAAGAGTTGGTTACAATTTAAACATCTAATAACTTTAATAAGCTTTTTGTGTTCTCTGTGCATGTTTCAAATCTGCTACTGCATAAGTAAAATCCTCGTTAGTCAAACCTATATTGCAAATGGTTGTTCGACAATAATTATAATAAAATATGATATTATATTATAATCATAACAGTAAGGCCTTAGAGATGGCCTCTCGTACCTGGTTCTAACATATGTTGATCGCCTCTTATCTTGTTCAGCAAGCAGATGTTATCGCATAGGGATCCACAATGTAATGCAGACTATCATATGACTATTTACTTATTTTCAGCTAAAATTCTCCGTTAAAGAGGTAGGCTTGTGTATTCAAGTTAATTCAAGACAAAGCAGGAGTATATCTAAAAGAATTAATTTTTTTTCATTTTATTCTTTGTTAGGTTCATTAGTGGGACTTTAAATTTCAATGAAACTTGCCTTCAGTGCATGGTGTTGAAGTAAGAGAAAAGTTTGTGATGGTATTATTTTCATATTTGCTTTCTGGTGTGTGGGTGTTGTTAGAACTATCATTTATTGCTCTCCCGACACCCTCCTGACTGACTGGGAATAGTTGACACAGATGAGACAGTTCTCTGATACAGTGTCTCCATCATAATGTTTTGTTTTTTATCAGTGTAATGTTAAGTGGTTGGTGTATGTAAGTAAAAAATACATATATATACACGTGTGTGTGTGTGTTTATGTGTGTATGCATGCCACAAATAAAATGTTGATATCTCCATATTTCTGTTTTTCTCTCTTTCTCTCCCGGGTTGACAAGGACTTACCTTATCTGCTGAAATAAAAGGAATGACTGTGACACTCTTGGTTTGGGGGCAAGTGTTCTCTACAGATTTATGAACCAGATGAAGATTTATGTTGATGAAATCTAGATAGAGTGTACTCAAGTGTGTGTGACCCATACACATACACATTTGTATGTGACTGTTGCCTTGAGCAAACAAGTTATGCATGTACTTACTTTGAAAAGAGGCATATCAAATCATATTTGTTTACAAAAGTTGTTGGGCGTATTCCATGTATATTTGTAAACTCATTTTCTCTGTTACTTTTCTTTTATTACATCTTCCACATGCCAGCAAGACTTTTAAAGTCAAATTATTTTCAAGACTATCTCCGACATATCTATTAAATGTCTCCAACACATCTATTAAATGTTCTTATCTGAATTTTGTAGCTATTTTAATCATATTTCGTTTAACGATGGAGTAAATAGTCCAAATAAACCACATACAATGATATCTATTAAATGTCTCCAACATGTCTATGAAGTGTCTCCGAAAAGTCTATAGAGGGTCTCCAACTGTGTGTATGTGTGTGTAGTCAAGGCCTCAAGGGAAATTTTATAATGCATTCAAAGCTGTTTTCTCCTCCCTACCCCCTACACCAACTACTAAAACAACCTTGTCCTTTAGCCATCTCGTTTTCATTAGCTATACCCTTTAACACACCATACTATGTTCACCTCCTAGTAAACGATAGTCAATCTGTTCTATTTATGGGATTATTATATCGATTTGTAAGTTTTGATATGTGGCTCTGGCCCCCCTTCATTGGCCCCTTGGGCTCTAGTACAATGCACTGGCTGCACTTCATACTCGGTAACCATATGTAGAGTGTCTTTTTATTCTTATATTTGGTTTGTCTGTAGAAATGTTTGCATAGAATATTTGTAGCTATTCAACACACTCTACGTTATTCCCTAAAGATGTTTGTCCTCTATATACCTGGCTTATTGACTCCTTCTAGAACATACAATGTAGATGTATGTATATACCAAGTTATAAAGCCATTGTGTCTCTGAGAGATGCTTAAACGTATCCATATGTTAATCTGTGTTTCCATGCATAATATTAAATAAATTGTAAATAACAAGTTCATCTAAATATATGTGTGTCACTCTATTGATGTGATCTGCCCACAGATGCATAAAATGCATTTAGTTCAAGTGTGTCACTGAGTTTCTTCATTGAGAACTTCTACTGAAACGTTTAGATGAGACTAAAAGCTGAATGCAATTTTATGTAACAAGAACCTAATCGCTTCTTAATGAATATCGATTAGTGTAATTGAATTGATTGGTGTCAGTTTGATATTACTATATGTTATCAGTAGTCATTATCTCTTTCTTTATCAAAATTTGTCATCAGTAATAATTTTAAAAAATGCTATAAGTTATAAAAATTGATATTTTTTCCAAATAGCAGAAAAATCCACCCACTTTTGTTGATGTTGAGTGAATTTTTTAGAGAAATTTACCTGAATTTATTTGAACTCTCCTTATTACTTTTCTTCTTCTTGTTCTCTCCTAAGAGGGAACTTGTAATATTCGTTCTATTTGCACATGACAGCCTAAGAAAAAGACCCCCAGTGCTGAATACAATGTACCCATTTAAAAAAAAAAAACTCAGACACTTGTATTCAATCATTTTTTAATTTATTTATTCATTTTCAGATATAATATCCACTTGAACTGTTGGAATTGTTGCTAAGGGTAGAAAATTGTAGAAAGGGTCTCTTGTCTTGTTTGTTTTTATATTCAATACGACATATCGGTTGCTGTACCCTGTGGGCTTCTCTAGGTGAGTGTCGTCCATGCGATGACACTTTTACTTCAATCAAGCTGAAACAAGCAGAAGTGGCATCACAAGGACGACAGTTGCTTAAAGGAGCCTGGGGCTACAACAACTGGAATGTGGTGAATATTACAACAACCAAGATGAGGACAACAGTATGAATAAATCAATGTATAGTAGTTTCTTTATTAAATTTAGAAGGGAAAATTTTTATAAAGCTTTGTCTCTTATAAAATCCTTTTTGTATCACTTAACAACTCGCGAGAAGACTTACTGGATAACGTGTTTGACAAATCTGATGAGAAAGGTGATGATGATGTCGTCTTTGGAAGTAGAGTGCGTCAATCTAAAACCTATTTGCGTATTAGTTGCTGCATGAGTAAAATAGGATCCATCAAGTGTTGATATTGATCATGTAGGTAAAAGAGAAATAGAAAGATGAGTAAGTGGAAGGACGTGTGTGAGAGGGAGGGTGAAAGAGTGAGAGATACAGAGAATGGGAGAGAGAGGGAGAAAAGGCGAGAGAGATACAGAGAATGGGAGAGAGAGGGAGAAAAAGCGAGAGAGGTAGAGAGAATGTGTGTGAGGAGAAAGAGTGAGAGAGATACAGAATGTGTGAGAGAGGGAGAAAAGGCGAGAGAGATACAGAGAATGTGAGAGAGAGGGAGAAAAGGCGAGAGAGATACAGAGAATGTGAGAGAGAGGGAGAAAAGGCGAGAGAGATACAGAGAATGTGAGAGAGAGGGAGAAAAGGCGAGAGAGATACAGAGAATGTGAGAGAGAGGGAGAAAAAGCAAGAGAGATACAGAGAATGTTGTGAGAAGGAGAAAGAGTGAGAGATACAGAATGTGTGAGAGAGGAAGAAGATGTATGAGAAATAAAGAGAATGTGTGTGAGAGGGAAAAAAGTGTGAGAAATGCAGAGATTGTGTGTGGGAAAGAGAGATTGATATAAAAAAAAAAATGTAATGAAGCAGTTGAAAGAGAAGTGGTTTGAAAATAACTGCCGACCGACCCGTTGATCGATCTCATATGAAAAGGCATATATTTATATACACAGGACATCAAAAGCTATTATAAGAAAATGTTTGAGTGTTCTTCCTCCTAACTGGTAGGCTCCCCCATCCTACATCATATCGTCCTCTTTTTCCTTGCTTCACTCTTTGAATAATCTTCCAAGAACAATCTATATTCAGATATACTTTATACATTACTTTGCTTTCATGAAATATATTATGTATGTACTATGTTTTTAAATCATTATCACTGTCCATACATACATTCTTCAATTTGTTGTTCATGTTTGTTTGTGTATATAAAGGTATTGGGCTATCTAGAGAATGTGTTAGAATTTTTCAAGATTTTTTGGGGTCTTGGAAGAAATATTGGCATTTTACAATTTGTTATAGTTTTCATGGATGTTCACTTCATGAAAATTCTAAATTTGTAAATGTCTCCATATGCTTAGAGGACATGTCTGCGTCTGTTTGTGTGTATATATATATATATATATATATATATATATATATATATATATATGCTAAAGTTGTAATTATTGATTGTCAGTCTCGTTCTGGAATAGATGCATATGAATAATGAGCAAATCAATTGCACTTTGTTTTTGTCAAACTAATATCAATTGCTTAAAATCATATTTTTCAACATTGCTTTCATCCTTGATGTCTTGAAATCATAATATATATAATTATGAACCATGACTTTACAACTTGTTCTCTACTACTCTGTCCATAGTACACGAGATAAAATACTTTACTGATAAAAATACATCCTATGCACCATTCTAAAGAGAAAAAAATGGGCTCTTCCACTTGAGGAGTTCAGTCACTCTTTAATAAAACCTTAGATGAAATTGATGAGATATAAGATTAATTTACACTACCAAACAGCTTCAGAGTAGTGGATTATCAAAGTCTAAATGTAAGAGGATGCCAAGAGACCACTTGAATTCCTCAGAAACACGGATAGTTTTTATCGAAAATATTTCTCCTTCGACATTCAAATATATCTGAATTTTTCACTGCTTGTTCAAGTGTATTACACATTACCTATATATAATGAATGACAGATTTAGTGTAGGTACACTCAGTCATTGTTATAACTTGAAGTACTTGTATACATTAATATTTTCTCCCTTAGATCATTGAATATTTATATCCAGAAGCTGTGATAGATTCTAGAAACTCCCATGTGTGCAGCTCTGTCTGCATGCTCTTGTGACTAAGAATCTGTTTTCAACATTGCATATACTGCAGGATTTTCTTTGAGGCTAAATCTTGATTATTGACATCTCAATCATCAAATCACACAAGTATCGACTCCAACGATAAGACGATGATGGCTGTTTGGAGTTAACGTCTTATGAGATGCTACTGCTAATAATGCACTCGTGTGTCTGACCCTGAGGACATCGTTTCAAATTAAAACGAGCTGTGTGACAAGAAGTGGCAGCCGTTGTGATTACTGTCTTGGCCCTGACTGAGCACCGTTGAATGTCAAACATGGCTTCTTTTCTGGCAACCAAGGGCTGTGTTTCCCAAATGACCTTGGTGTTGAGATGGAGAATTTGCGAATAATGATGCTTACAGTGTAAGAGCAAATGTTTCTCTGTTGAAATCACTGGGAGTGGGTTTATTTCCTTTTGAAAGGAAAATTGGCTGTAACGAGTGTCCCTTTTTAACCAAAGAATTAGTCACTGGGTTCTTTTGATGATAAATATTTACTAGCAGTAATGATAACAGAGGAGTTTCATTATGATGAGGCTTCTTTTTTAATACAAAAATAATCCTATGATATGAAAGTCGTCATTTTTCTGTTTGTTGGTTTCTGTCATGCTAGAGTGAGCAGAAAGAGGGGAGGGGAGTACGTCACCACTGTTGTTGTCGTTGTGGTAGGACAAAACAAACATAGGCATCTGATTTCTCATGCAGAAAACTGATGTTTTTCTCAATTCAGAAAATGAAAATTTATCCTTTTCAGTGAGCTTTATTGTTTAAGAATGTTTTTGAAAAAAAACAATAGAAAATATGAAAATTTGTTCAAAATCGACATAAAGATAGATTTCGTTGAAGTTGTTCATTTTTCAGTTAGCAATTAATATCTTTATAAATTTGTAAAATTTATCTCTTTATAAATAATCCTGTCATTTTTGATGGGTACTATGCCAGTTTATTCAATATTTTGCACATGAAAGAAAATGCTATATCCAGTTTCCCTGATGGAAAAAAAAACTTTGAAAACCTTTCACTTTGATTTTTGCATAGAAATTGCTTGATCGTCCAACTCGAAATAACCAACTTTTGTTTATTCATCGGGTTGCTTGGGGTCCCTTACCCTATCCACCCCAGAACACAAAAAGAGTGAAAAGGCAGCCAGAGTCACCCAGGGTGGATCTGGTGTGTTCACCTACTAAGAAGGGTATGTGCCTGTTTATGTTTTTGTTCACTGTGAAATCAATGACTTTTTCTTCTTTCTCTATGTCTCTAGGTTATACGGTGCAACCTTCACAGTAGTCAGTCAGTCAGTCGCCTGGCCTCGACAACCTTTCACTCCTATACAACAACTAGCAATTTCAAGCTTAGATGGAAGTTCAGTTTTCATTCGGGGCTTTTACATGTTTTTTTCTTGGTTATTTTCGCTTTTCTGCAGCTTGAAGCCATATACTTCGTATCTTTCTTTCAAAACCATTTCATTTTTGATTACGTATTTTTTACATTCAACTATATTTTTTAAAAAATTTTTTTGTTTCCTCTCTTCCTTTTTATTTCCATGTCGAACCTCTGATTTTTTTCAAATCATTTCTTGTTTAAAATACATTTCAACTAGTATGTTGGCTCATAAAAAAATGACTTGATTTTTTAAGTATAGATCAGCACTTCTGATTAGGATCAGAGTATCTGTGTGCTCAGTGGAAAGTTTTACCCCCTATATATATAGAGAGAGAGAGAGAGAGAGAGATACATTTAGTTTTATATACCTGGAATTGTTTTCCTTTTCTCTCTGCTTTTTATTTCTTTATACTCGTTCGAATTTATTTTTTCCTCATTGTTTCTCCCACTGCACAAAACTAAATCGTGGAATAACTGTATAAACTTGCTTCCCCACAAGAGAAGGATGTGACTCAGGGTAATTTTTAATGTGGGGTTCCAGTTACGGGAAGGCTGCAAAAATTACTCCCGCAACTAGTGTTATGAAGGTGTCAGGGCAACCCTGACCCATCCCTTCTAGTGTACTAGGATGGTGCAGCCCCAGTGTGCCCTGCTCCCCTCGAGACTGGGCTGAGTTATTTTTGGGGACCAGAGGATGAATCCTAAGCCTAATAGTTGAATAACCCTGTTTGAAATTGAGATGAGTTCCATTCCTAATGGGGCAGGGAACAAATGATGGTACAAGTTGAGTAGTACAGTCCCTAAAAAGAATTACAGTTCCTCCTACAGAGCTAGTAGTTGTAATGTTGCTTTATTTGAATTTTTTTTTTTTTTTTTCACTTCGTGAGTGAGTAATTTATTTATATTATACACCTTGTGTATGTCTATACTTTTTCTGTAACATTTTCAGTAGATAACTATGAAATGCTAATTATAGAGTAGTCTCTACCTTTTTTATTTTACAAATGTGTTAGAAATGCAAGTTCATCCTGGTTGAACATATACAAAAAAATTGGTATATAATCTAGTGTGTATGTATGTATGTGTATGTGTGTGTGTATTCCTTCATCTTTGCCTTATTAGTAGAAATAGGGAAATGAATTTTGATTCAAAGGTTTTCAAATGTAGCCCTTACGTTATAGGGATGCTACAGCTTCATCGTGAGGATTGTTAGGTCTTATTAATTCTCTCTTGTTCAAGGAAGTATTCTGTATACCCAAATGTTTTTACACCTGTGTATCTGAACACACACACACACGGGTGGGCAAAGGTCTGGTTTTCCCTTCGGAAGTTGCTAAAACGTTTCCACCCTGTTATTACATGGTCAGAAATCAGTATTCTTAACATGAAAATGCTGTCAAACGTAGAGTCGGACGTGTTTGGTCGGCACAAATTACTCGCCCGAGCTGAAGTGTTTGTGTAAGATTACTCGAACAAATATCGAAATTCATCGGAGCCTGATTGCCCAGCGTCCATTGTATTGACATATTGATCCGTCCGGCTTTGGCACTGGACGTGTTTTCTTTTCACTATGGTCAATGTCCAATCATCGGCCAGATTACAATTGACAAGTTGTAATTTAATGTCTGCTTGATATACCCGCTCGTCACATGTGATTTATAGGGTTATTATTGATTCTTAGGGGTTTTTTCTATTTTTTTTTCTTTCTTTGTGGTCAGATTTTGGGGGCTCTGTTAGGGCATCTAATTCCAACCTCTTTATGTGGGAAGCAAGCAACTGAATACTTCTTTCATCTAATTTTTTCCCTTTTATTTTTTTTTGTGCTATTTGTCATCCCAACCTTGACCAAAGCTTGAATATGGGTAGGGTTTTAAAAAATTTGTATGCTATTGTCATAATAGAAGGCTAATATTTTTGCTATTCTCTTAAGGCCTATGGAACACACTGCAACCATTATTTGTCTGGCTTCATATTGCAAGGAAGTTTGTTTCTTTTATATTGATTTTGACTACTATTTACCTCCATCTTATTTTTATTTGTTTCCAGTTACAATACTTCAGAAAAAAAGCTGTTTCTTTTATTGCTATTTCTCCCCTGATTTTTCAGAAACTACTGACCGAAATCGGGATTTTTTTATTCATGAGTTTAGCAGCTACGATTGTATAAATAATTGATTTTTGGAAAAATTGAAAGGTGATCTCGTAGTTTCCAAATTATCCGCATGGTTGTGAGCATACTCAATTCGACTGTAACAAATCCATTGGTAAAATACATCAACTATTTCAAGTTGGTTTATTTATCTTACTATTTAGTCTAGAGCACATTTTTTTTTTTAGTTTTGAAATGGTATGAATAAAAATACAAATATGAGTTTATAAAAATGTTTTTATTAGATTTGATGTCTGTTTTAGTATTTAGTTGCAATTGACTGAGTGCTCTCTCAACAGCCGTGATAATTTTGGATGATAAAATTTATGCAATATATAGCAGCAGATTTGAATAATGATAAACTGTTAGGCCCTTGCATATTGACGCTTTGAGACAGATCTATTCAACAGATTCACTTTGGTATGATAAATTGTATGATACACACATACACACACACAAGGATGACTGAATTATAGACAATTGTGTATCGTGCAAGGCTAAGCCCAAAACCACCACATTTAATCATACACTTAGGCAGTTCTTTCTCTCTCCATCTTGGTAGACAGGTCTATGAAAATAAATGCAAGCACTCGGCTGGATAAATTGACCTTTCACAAAAAACGATATTCTGATTTTTGGTAAACACTTGAAATTAATCACATTAGATTCGGAAATAAATTTGTCATGTGTCAGTCTGTCTCTGTTTAATTTGATTTTTTTTTCCTCTTCAGACATTGCAAAAACCTACCTGAAATATCATTTCCACTTATACACATTCTTATCAGAAGAAGAAAACTATCTTCATTGGATGGTTTTCTATCTCTATTCCTGAGTGTTGAACAGAGCCTAATAGAATTGTGCTATGTTTTGGGACATAGAGGATGCATCCATAATTTTTGGTTATACTACATGCAGTCATACCTCTCCTGGCAAAATTCCAATTTGTGAAAAGTCCCAAATGCCAAAAAAAAATTCTCTTAGCAAAATATTTTCAGTTTTCCAGAAATGAATATTCTGAAATTTCATAAAATTATCCAGAATATTTTAGGTTTCATTTATAATTATCTAGATTTATATCCAGAAAAACAGACTGCCATTTGGTGAATTATGAGATTATTTACTTATTTATTTGTTATTTACATATTTATGTTTTTATACATTTTTTTTTAGAAAGAAATTTGTACATTCTACATTTACAATGTTATAAAGGTTTTAGGGGTTTAACATTTTTATTTGGAAGGAATAAGTGGAATCTTACCTGGACTGAAAATCCATCAAGTTTGCCAAGATGAAAAATGTGTATACCTACATTACCAGCATTTTTAGCATCTCAATCATATTTTCATATAAGTATTATTTATTTATTTTAACCTAGTGATTCCTGTTGAAACTTATCTTTTCTTACCTAATATGTTCATAATCTTTATCAATGTTTTCAGTTTTGTCCACCTAAGAACATTCCTAATGCAGGTGAATGCTATCTATAACCTACACACTAGATTTTGACCGAATATTGGGATACTATGCTTACTTTTTATGTTTTGAAGATTCATTCGAACTGTGAATAGAATTTCTGTCTGAATGTTTTGGATGAAGGATCAACCTCCTTAAAAAAATGTTTCTTTGGCACCAATGGAGGACATTGGATAATAAAATGAACAGCAACATAATTATGATCTTGAGAACGCTCCAACCTGAGAATAGACTGTGGAATGAGAACATTCTGCTCCAACACTTTTAAGGGGTCCCCATATCCCAGCATTCCAACCCCTCCCCCCAACGTCCAAGTTCTCCAAACCCTCCCCACCTGAAGAATGCCATAGTGTACAATGACTGAAATGTTGTGTTACAAAGCTCAACCAAGATGAGGACAAGTCAGAAAAATTCTATTCATATTTATATTACTATTCATTTGAATTCTTGGATTACAATTTGGCAATTTTGATTAAGCACAGATGATTTTCTAATTGTTGGCATAAAAGGGGGTGTTCTTGGATACCTACCTTACTATAGGAGTGTTATCAACTTGGAGGGTATGAGCAGAGACATGTTTAGGCTGCTTCCTTGGACGTGGTTTCAAGATCTGTATGGCACTTTTTTTTCTTTTTTCATTTATGAGGTCTAGGAATTTTCGATAGGCTACTCAGTTAACATAAGAACTGGAAAAAAAATATAGTTCCCACTTTATGATTTTCACAAACGTAGATGGTAATTCCTATTTTTCAAGCTTTTGATGATGGTTATCTGACTCACCATCCACTCCTTAATACGCAATCTGGCACCTAGTGGAAAAAGGTTGCTGACCCTTGACCCAAATGATGTAAATGTTCAAAAATTTGTTTTCATTACTTATATCTGAAAGAAGAATGTTTTTTTTTTAAGGCAAAATTTCCTGTCTATCCAATTTGTATGGCTGATCAAAATATTCCCTGGTCACTCCTCCTTGGCCTAACTGGACTTTGAGATTTTTTAGTAAGTGGAGAAACAGAATCTGACCAAGTGTTAGCATTTAAGTACTTACTTGACTTGGTAATAAGTGTCACTAGTGAGTGAATGTGAATTGGAGTATGTTTACCTAAATTGACAAAACAACTCTTGTGAAGTTAACCTTTTCGATTTACAACAAACCCTTCCATCCCTCCTTTCTCTTTCTCTCTCTCCACTCCACCTTGGGATCTTCCTTGTGCCCCCTCTCTTTTTTCCTTGTGCCCCCTCTCTTTTTTCCTTGTGCCCCCTCTCTTTTTTCCTTGTGCCCCCTCTCTTTTTTCCTTGTGCCCCCTCTCTTTTTTCCTTGTGCCCCCTCTCTTTTTTCCTCCCTGTCACCCACTCTCTCTTTTTTCCTCCCTGTCACCCACTCTCTCTTTTTTCCTCCCTGTCACCCACTCTCTCTTTTTTCCTCCCTGTCACCCACTCTCTCTTTTTTCCTCCCTGTCACCCACTCTCTCTTTTATTCCTCCTTGTCACCCACTCTCTCTTTTTTCCTGCCTGTCACCCACTCTCTCTCTCTTTTTTCCTGCCTGTCACCCACTCTCTCTCTCTTTTTTCCTACCTGTCACCCACTCTCTCTCTCTTTTTTCCTGCCTGTCACCCACTCTCTCTCTCTTTTTTCCTGCCTGTCACCCACTCTCTCTCTCTTTTTTCCTGCCTGTCACCCACTCTCTCTCTCTTTTTTCCTGCCTGTCACCCACTCTCTCTCTCTTTTTTCCTGCCTGTCACCCACTCTCTCTCTCTTTTTTCCTGCCTGTCACCCACTCTCTCTCTCTTTTTTCCTGCCTGTCACCCACTCTCTCTCTCTTTTTTCCTGCCTGTCACCCACTCTCTCTCTCTTTTTTCCTGCCTGTCACCCACTCTCTCTCTCTTTTTTCCTGCCTGTCACCCACTCTCTCTCTCTCTTTTTTCCTGCCTGTCACCCACTCTCTCTCTCTTTTTTCCTGCCTGTCACCCACTCTCTCTCTCTTTTTTCCTGCCTGTCACCCACTCTCTCTCTCTCTTTTTTCCTGCCTGTCACCCACTCTCTCTCTCTCTCTTTTTTCCTGCCTGTCACCCACTCTCTCTCTCTCTTTTTTCCTGCCTGTCACCCACTCTCTCTCTCTCTTTTTTCCTGCCTGTCACCCACTCTCTCTCTCTTTTTTCCTGCCTGTCACCCACTCTCTCTCTCTTTTTTCCTGCCTGTCACCCACTCTCTCTCTCTTTTTTCCTCCCTGTCACCCACTCTCTCTCTCTTTTTTCTTCCCTGTCACCC
Source organism: Thysanoteuthis rhombus (assembly GCA_963457665.1). Classification (NCBI taxonomy): domain Eukaryota; kingdom Metazoa; phylum Mollusca; class Cephalopoda; order Oegopsida; family Thysanoteuthidae; genus Thysanoteuthis; species Thysanoteuthis major. The sequence continues at coordinate 24,608,425 of OY735235.1, forward strand.
ACTCTCTCTCTCTTTTTTCTTCCCTGTCACCCACTCTCTCTCTCTTTTTTCTTCCCTGTCACCCACTCTCTCTCTCTTTTTTCCTCCCTGTCACCCACTCTCTCTCTCTTTTTTCCTCCCTGTCACCCACTCTCTCTCTCTTTTTTCCTCCCTGTCACCCACTCTCTCTCTCTTTTTTCCTCCCTGTCACCCACTCTCTCTCTCTTTTTTCCTGCCTGTCACCCTCTCTCTCTCTCTTTTTTCCTGCCTGTCACCCTCTCTCTCTCTCTCTTTCTGCAATGCTCTAAGCACCAACCTTCAAGCCATATTCCTTTTGATGACATCCCCTCCCATTCTGTCTCTTTTGCGACTAACGCATTACCAGCAGGCTTTTCTATCATGCATATTTATGACATATAGCAGTTTCCTCTCTTTCTTATACCTTCCGAACACATTCCTACCTACATTTTATTTATTCTTTCAAGATTTATTTATCTATTTTATTTTTTTGACAAGTGGTGTTTATAACTTTTTTTATTTTCTTTCTCTTTGTGTGAGTGTGGGTGTGGAGGAGGGGAGCTGATGTGGCTTTGTAAATAGATAGATAAATATCTGCGACTACAGAGACGCTTACAGCAGCGTCAGCAGCGGGCAGCACCTTTTGTGCATACATAACAAATGTCCACAGTTATTCACTCATTTTGTTGTAATAGTTATTGACTTTCATTTATTTGTCCCCACTACATTTGCTGTTCAATGCAAACTCATTCATTTGACTGTGCTTTAATTACATACATACACTCACACACATACTGTTTTTTGGTAGGCAGTTCTTACTTACATATTTATGTATATGTGCAAATGGTTGATTAAAAATTCCAGTCAGTGTGTATATAAGTTACAGTAAGATTATAAAACTAGTGATTTTGTGAAATCCTGTACATTTTACAGTCAGTGTAGTGATGGTTAATGAGCTTGCGATGCTGATCATTTTTACTGCTAAAGAAGTTGATTAACCCTTTCCAGACTGAACTTCTTTCTAAATTTTACCAATTTAAGATAACTCAAATTTAATTTGTGAACTATCTACTCTAGTTAACCCTTCCATACCATATATATTCTGGTTAGATTATGCTTGGGTTCTATAATAGAAGCATCTTACTAATGAAATTCGACCATATTGCTAATTAGAAGCGTTTGAACATTTGGTGGGACAGATCGAGCCAGTTCATTTGGAAAGAGTTAAAAGCTCTTGGGAGAAATGGAGGTAGAAGAAAGGTGAGAGAGATGCCAATATCTCATCTTCCAGACAGGCTTTTGGATACATAAAATCAAATTGGTAAATGTTTAGAACATTTGCACACACCCACATTAGTCTGTGTTAAACTTTGATCAGCTTGATTACAGATTATTATATGGTTGTTTAAATGCTATATATATATATATATATATATAGTGAGACACTTATACTTTCTCTTTCCCATATAATATGCACTTCTTAAACTGTACTGAGAAATACATTGAAATGAACATTCTTGAATAGATCTTCACATGCCAAGAGAATTGCTTATTGATGCATGCATACACATTGCAATGTAAAAGTCTGTGCAGCCAGATCGTTTTAGACAATGTCAGTCTCGTTTTATGCACCCACATGAACACAGGCATGAACTTCATGAAGTAACACATTGATATATGCATACATTTGCTCGTATCAAAAAATATGTGTCTGTGGAAACTGATCTCTGTGTGTTCAGTTATGTGAATGCACCAGACATGTATTTATTAGATTGCCTAAATCAGATCTGTAACAAATGAAATTTTGAGGAGATTCTAAACCACCAGGAAACTGTTGTTTACAATAAGAAAGAGACAGTTGACTTTTTGGAGGATACCTAATGAGGAAGGAAGATTTGGAGGATTTAACGCTTACAGGGTGTATAGAAGGCAAAAGGAGTGAAAGTAGGCAGCGAGTAACCTACTTGAAGGGTTTGAGCTGATGGAAGGAGTAGATGAGTGGGAGTGGCTGAGAGTAACAAGATGAAGGAAACTGTGGAGGGCCATGATCTTCCGGCCATAACACATTTGAAATTAGAATAAAATCTTTGACAGCATTGATGTTTGTGTTAATCATTCCATCAGGATATAATTACATGATTATAGATCTTCACTCAGTTTAACTCGGTCTGGCTCTAGGTTAAGTTCGATCTACACGAGATACTCCATTGACTTGAGATCAGTGTGAGATGAACTTGCTAACTATCGTCGTCTTGGGTATTTACTGAGCTTTGTTGAGTCTGGCACTGGGTCACAATAAGTGGCGCTTAATGAGGACTGAATTCTCAATACTGAGATAAGAACAGCCTATGAGATGTGCTTGTTAACTGTTTTATTGCTCTACAGCATGCCCCCACATATATGATTGTTTTGTAAATAATCTTTAAGCAAATCCAATTCTACAGGAGTACACCTATTCCAGCATACCCATGCGTGTTTGCACATGTACACATCTATATCCTGAAATAGGATGCTTATTTAAAATGCAACCCCATGCACAGACCCGTGCTTACATATGTACATAGATAAGCTTCCCTCCCCTCAGTGAATGTCTGCATAATTTTCTTGACAGCCATGACTACCTGGTGGGTGGATGGATGGGTGGGGTGTTGTATGGCTACCAAATCTTTCTCTCACTAAATGTTGTTTTACCACAACCTCACTCTCTCTGAAAGATACAGATGCAGGGAGAAATAGAGAGACAGAGAGAGAGAGAGGGAAAGGGAGACTGACAGAGAGAGAGAGAGACACACACACACACACACACAAATATACAGAAAGAAGGATGAAGATATTGATATGCATTGACAATAAGAAGCTTGGAATAATTGAGCGGATAGAGGGGAGGAGAGAGGAGCGGATAGAGGGGAGGAGGGAGGAGCGGATAGAGGGGGAGGAGCGGATAGAGGGGGGAGGAGCGGATAGAGGGAGAGAGACAGATGCTTCCAAACATCTTTTGTTGTTATGATTAAAGAGAGTTTCAGTTGTCAGTGTGGCTGGCATGAATCTTTGTCATGCAAATAACCCCCAGCCTTATCCTTTCTTGGACCTGTCACCCACATGACAAAATGCTTGGGGACCAATTGTTAGTGCCAGGGTTTAGTTGATCAACCAAGTTGGCTGGTGATGGTTGTTGGGAGGGTTGTGTCAACCGCAGGGGTAAGGATGGGCCCGAGTAATTCTGGGGCTCTAGCCGACGTCCTCTTCATTAAAAGAGTTTGTTTTGCCTTCCGATTAATAAACCCACTAGGCTCGGCTTCTTGATTCAAGGTCGGAGCTTGGTATAAGAAAAAGTGAGCCATTACATGTTTACTTCTGGATGTTTACATCTTGTTTGACTTTGAAAAATTGTGTGAATGTTTCTAAAATTTGCCATGTGGTTTGATCACTCTGCTTGCTATATTTGGTTATTTTCATTTGGGTGTATACTAGGTCTCTCTGGAAAGTATTCAGCCATTTATTATTAATGAAAGAAAAATGGTCTACCTGGGGCAATGGTGCCTTAGTTCTTTTGTAAGTTTTCACTTAGGAACCACACCGACTTATTCCAATGTTCTTTAGCTTTTCAAAATAGTCTGCTAAGTCTTCTCTTGGGATCAACTCTCTTGTCATGTTCTCTTTGATCTCATCCACGGTCTGAAATCTCCTTGCTTTCTGGGGGAAGGCGGACAACACAGGGAACCAAATAAGAATGGATGGCGGGGGAGGGGGCTGTCAGACCTGGGTGATACAATTGTTTTTGATTCCCCTTCTTGAAATGAAAATTCTCACTGATTGCTCTGAAAACTCTGTCCACAGTTTTAATTTTCAAATGAACGGAATCATTCTGTTGATTTGACAAAAAAAGAAAAATCCATTTAGATTTTGCTTTGTATTCAGATTTACTTATTATGTTGCCTCATAACTAGAATCATCCATTATAGTCGAAGATGACTAAGTCCTTATATATTCCATAAGCCACAAAGTCTTAGCTCTCTCACTGTCTCTTTCTCCTTCTTTCCTAGTATGCACCCTCAAGCACAAAATCTAATTTTGATTGTGGTTCCACCACGTAGAAAACTCTTCAACTATTTGTGGGTGATTGTTTGATGAACTTGCGGGCCTGTTGCTTTCTGTTCTTAAGAAGCCAGCTCTCGGCTAATTAGTCATTCTAAGTGCCTATTAAACACCAGTCATAAGCTAATAGCCTGGCTTGTTTGTAACGGAAGAGAAAAAAAGTTTGACAGTCTCTCTCTCACATGTGCATGCGCACACACATACATACATACAATGGCTGTTGCTGGAAGAGACTCAGGCAAGCTCTCCAACACCCAATTTTCTGATCTGTGTGTAACTTAGCTGATGGAGTAATGACAAAATGGTGAAAACTGTGACATCATTGTCATTTGGCGTATTTTTTTAAGGTGAGGTCTTTTTTTTTTCTGCTTGTTGCTATTGTCTTAAGGGAGAAACAAAGGGGGGGGTACTGCTTAGGATGCTGAAATGTATTGGATTTCCTCTGTGAACTGAAGATTTCAATTGATTTCTCTTTAATTGAAAAATTTCTGCTTGTCATGTCAATCTTTATTTTTTTTTTTTCTACCTAATGAAGACGAGCATGTCATTTTCAGATTCTGTTTGCTGTCTCTTTTTTTCTGGTTGTATTATGGAATGCAAAAAGCTGATTTAAAGAAAAAAATAGTGTGAAACAAAGCTGTGGATGTTAGCCTGAAGAATACCTGGATTAATGAAAATACTTTTCCAAATGTTAATGTTTTTTCTTTCTGCCATTCTGTTACCAGGGTTTGTTTTATAGTTTTCAGTTGTTTTGCTCTTTAAGATGATTTTTTTTTTTCTAACAGTAGGAGAATGGGCTGCTGGCACTCAGTAAGCAGCATTACCATCCTGGTAGTGGCTTGAATGATCCGGCCAATGCCTGAATTGAAATGCTGCAGCATTATCATTTGGCCAGTGGCTGAAGTGAAATGCCTCGGCATTACCATTTGGCCCACAGTGGCTGAAATGAAATGCCTCAGTGTTACCATCTGGTCTGTAGCTGAAATGAAATGCCTCAGTGTTGCCATCTGGTCAGTGGGTTAAGTAAAATGCCTCAGTGTTACCATCTGGTTAGTGGCTGAAATGAAATGCACCAGCGTTACCATCTGTTCAGTGGCTGAATTGAAATGCCCCAGCATTACCATCTGGCCAGGGGCTGAATTGAAATGCCTCAGCGTTACCATCTGGCCAGGGGCTGAAATGAAATATTTCAGTTGGTCAATCTCTTGCATGGTAACAATAAAATTAATGAGCAGATATTTTGACGATTGGTGTAACTTGTTAGTTTAGAAGAGGAGTCAACCTCCCATTATTTTATTACAGTTTTTCCATTTCTTTTTGTTCGTGTGAGAGAAAGAGGTTGTTGAAGAGAAGGTGCAATTATGCACAGGTTATAACTTGTTTTCAATTTGGAAAAATGAATGAAAACATCTTTCATTATTGATAAGTCAAAGTTGAGCTACATGGATTGTTTGGGAGATTTTGGGTCGAAATTGAATGATTTATTCTTGAGTTCAAGGCAATAATTTTGTAGACAATTTAGTGTTCAGCTTTTTCAATACTGTACTAAATTATATTAATCTCTCCACGACATTGTGTATTTGTATGTCTCCAGACTGTATTGACAGCCAAAATACTTGATAGATTGAGCTGAAATTTGGCACACATGAACTTCAATACAAAATATGAGTTTCTTCAATTCATTTCAATGAATTATCTTCAAGTGATAGAAGCCAAAAACCCACATCTCTTTAAACTTCTGTGATTACTTTTGTTTCATTCCAAAATTACAAACGTCATTTCCTATGTTGTAAAATGAATATAAAAAACTAAATGCTGCTGAGTGTTTGTGTGTATGTATATGAGAGAGAGAGAGAGAGAGAGATGCTGTATATTACGGTATATAAGATGGACTTATAATTTGGAAAAAAAAAAAATGAAATAAAATACTGTGCTGTGTCCAATGTGCTGGTATTATGCCTAGGAGACCATTACCGAAGCTCAATATGGAGAGTCATGAGGCTTGGATGGATTTCTCTCTTATTCTGTTATTTCTCCTCTTCCCATTTTCTGATTTTCCCGTTCTTTCCTAATCTGTATTTTTATCTTCTGTAGTTGCCAAGATTTCCAAGAAGGAAAAAAAAAAAGATGATTTCAGATTAGATATTTTTCTTCCTCCAAGTGTGTGTCTGTCTGTGTTTTCATCCCATTACTAATCTCCGCATATGTCCTGCCTCCATGTATATGTGTGCACGTGTGCCGGTGTTCTCTTTATCTTTTGTCGCTCAATCAATTCTGCGATTATTCTGGGAATTATACGTGAAAAGTACTTGGCAGGATTTGTTGGCATTCTCCTTGCCTAATCTCTATTATGGCTACTCACTTTGTCTCAGACGCCTTTGTGAAACCCTACACTCGGCTACGTGCCTTTTGCTTTGCCAATGAATTACCAAAGAAATATAATAAGTATTCTTTTACTTATAATAATGAGGATTGTGTTCCTCAGGATTTTCACCCTCAAGTAAATTCGTAACCGATTCCTCAGGTCAAGAATTCTGTTCTTTTCTGTCTCTTCAGAGACAACTCCCATGGGAGTATAAACAGCCAGATTCCTTTGCTGTGCAAGTCTGGTCAAGACCTGGACTTTATTCCTTTGGCCTTTTAGGACCACTCTAGATGCAAGTCCATCGAAGGGATACTTCTGTCTTAATCTCACAGATTGGAATGTATATGATTAGTTGCTTAGTGCACAGGGAAATTTATCCTAATGAAGGGTTTTTCCACTCGTCACTCATATTGGGAATCGAATCCCAGACCTTCTGCTATAAATCAGACGATTTTTAGGATCATGAATGAGGAACTCCAATGTTCCTTTTCATTTTATGCTTTTATCATCCTCTTTATTTATTTGTCTTGTGGCAAGACAAGCAAAATAGAAAGAAGCTAAGAAAAAGTTGCTTCTCATGAGGCAATGATTTCTTGAACTAAACATAGAGACCCAATCACTGTTAGAAGCATTAGGGGTGTTCACTGATAGGGAGAAGATGGTTCATGACTTTCCCAAGTGAACTCATACTTTTGTGGATATATCTTGCTGCAAATAGGCATTTTCTTTTTACCTTCTAATCACTTCTGTGCGATGGGGAAAAAATAAATGAAAGTAAGTAAATGAATATGTCGTGTGAAACTCTTGGTTCCCTCCTCCCGACTGCAAAAGGAAATCCTTTGCAGTGAAACACATGAGAACATCTTTTGTAGGTAAATAATAATAAACGTAAGAGATGTCGCTGATATGGCATTCTGTACTGCACAACCTGCTTTTATATGTCACTTGAACTAAGGACATTGATTTTTGTCTTTCTTTCTCATTTTACTCCTCTCTTTGTTTCTCTCTTTTTGGATCTATTTATTTATCTATCCTTCCTTCCTTCCTGAATCCCTTTTCGTTTTGTTTCTGTTCTGTGTCTCTGCACCTCCCCACATCATCTCTCTTATCATTCCTTCTTTCTCCCTTACCCATGAATATTTTGGTGCTGGGGATATTCAGCTCTGTAGAGTGTATCAATTTTTTTGTGTGTCTCACTCTTCCTCTTCACCCCTCCCTCTATACCTTTCTGCCGCTTCCTTCCTCCTCCCCCCCGGTCTTGTATACAAAACAACTTGGCACAGCTGGGGAAACTTCGCCTGCTTTTTCTCCCTATTGACCTGATATTGCTTCTTTGAAAAGTCTTTAGTCACTATGGCTTTCCACCGTCTTTTCTTTCTGTATCTTGCAGAACACACTCATACACAGACTCACTCTGAATCTCTTTCTCTCTCTCTCTGTGCATCTCTCTCTCTCTCTGTGCATCTCTCTCTCTCTCTGTGCATCTCTCTCTCTCTCTGTGCATCTCTCTCTCTCTCTGTGCATCTCTCTCTCTGTGTGTGCATCTCTCTCTCTGTGTGTGCATCTCTCTCTCTGTGTGTGCATCTCTCTCTCTGTGTGTGCATCTCTCTCTCTGTGTGTGCATCTCTCTCTCTGTGTGTGCATCTCTCTCTCTCTGTGTGCATCTCTCTCTCTGTGTGTGCATCTCTCTCTGTGTGTGCATCTCTCTCTGTGTGTGCATCTCTCTCTGTGTGTGCATCTCTCTCTGTGTGTGCATCTCTCTCTGTGTGTGCATCTCTCTCTGTGTGTGCATCTCTCTCTCTCTGTGCATCTCTCTGTGTGTCTGTGCATCTCTCTCTCTCTCTCTGTGCATCTCTCTCTCTCTCTCTGCATATGCCTCTCTCTCTGTGTGCATATGCCTCTCTGTCTCTGTGCATATGTCTCTCTCTCTCTGTCTCTGTGCATATGTCTCTCTCTCTCTCTGCATATCTCTCTCTCTTTTCTCCCTCCCCTCCTCTCACTTCTTCCTCTCTTCTCTGTCTCCCTTTCCCCCTCGTCTCCTTTCTTTCCTCTCCTCTCTCTCTTAACTTGAAAGATCTATGTATCATAATCTAACTTTTCCTATCTCCTCCTTACTTGGTCTTGTACTGAGGTAACTTTATTTTATCATCAAATATTAACTTAGAGAATGTCTATCAATATAGAGAGCATGTCTTTCCCTTTTTGTTTCTTTGTTTTTCTGTCCATAACTTCCCCTGGAGTGCACAGATACTATATTGATCCTTGGTAAAAGTGACACTTAGATCTTAGATAGAAGTACCTATCCATATGTGATTATTCATTTCATTTTTGTAGGGCTATTATACTGGTATTAAACTATTTCTATTTCCAACTGAGAGCTTTTCCCTCCCTTTTCTTTTCTAAACTGGATGAAAACTTCTTCTGTTAGTCTTTTTATGTTTGGTGACCTTAGGCTGGAGACCATGATATCTCTGATTTCCTCTCCAGTCCAAGCCAAGCTTGTCAATCCTGACTAAAATAAGACCTTGATTTGTGTACTTGTCAAACACTACAAACATTTTCTCTTTTACTTTTTAATGCTGTACATCAACTTTAATTGCAGACATTGTTGAAAAAGTAGTTGTATTTTATCACATCTACTTTGCACTTATGTTAACAGAGGACGTAATTTGTCACCTCCTTTTTTATTTATTAATATGGACAGATACTGCAAGTGTTACAATGTTAAAACTCACAACTCGCCTTAGAGCCGAACAAACTTGTTGAAGAACTTGAATATTTTTTTTTTTTTGTACATATTGAGATGAATCTCACAGGCTTTTTAGCTATCATGGCTTGTTGTCTTTAGACTAACAAATATTTCGATCTGAAATTTTCACTGTATAATGTTCGATCAGTGATTGATGGAGAAGCATTGGCCTAAGTGCATAGACAAAGAGATTATGTTGAAAATAGATATTTGTGTAAAATAAATGCTTTTTTTTTTTTTTTTCATAGATACATCAATAAGTCCACAATATCTTAATCTAAGGTGTCTGCATTCTAAACCATAGTGTAAATGCATGAATATACCTCTTTGAGATTTTACAAGTATATAAGTGATTGATCCAGTCTGAGCCCTTTGGTGTAAACCCAAACCTTCTGTTAAAAAAAAACAAGAGAAGGATAAGAGGAAACCTTCTTATAATATGTGTGGGTCCCTGGCAAGTTATCCACTTTAAATGAATCCATACTATTGGTACTACTTGGTGAATTCCCTTGTCCCAAGAAGAAGCAAAATAGTTGGGAACAAGATTTGCCAACGATAATACTGTTATCTCCCTGGAACTGGTACAGTATGTACATCCTGTTTTGTTTTTTGGGTTTTTTTTTTTTTTTTTTTTTTTTTTCGTTTTCGTTTTTTCTTCTTCACAGGCATTCGTTTGTTACCTGATTTTGGACCATCAGTGCATATATCCAACTAGTGTTGAAAAATTCTGGCTTTCTTTGGGGTTAGCCATTGTTGCTGGGGAATAAATCATTGCTATCCTCTGACTTACAATTAAATGTCATGCCTGGTATATATATATATATATATATATATATATATATATATATATATATATATGAACACGATTGTCCTTCCTGACATTTCCATCTCCATCTTTTCCTCCTTTTTTTCTCCCCATTTTCTTCTCCCTCTCTCTCTATTCCTCTCTCGCTCTCATTCTCCCAGTATAAAAAAAGATTTTAAAAAAACAACAAAGTACAGGAAGAGAAGACCGAATCATTATTATTTATTACATATGCAATAATTCCTGTGATGATTGTTGTTATGGGTTTTTTTTTTGGTTTTTTTTTCCCCTTCTTTCTCTTCAAATCCTCTCCATTGCAATAAGCAAGCTCCGGTTTTGTTTTTGTTTTTGTAAAATTTGTTTTATTTCTCCTCTTGTGTAATTTATTCTCTTTTCAAACCATAATGCATCAAGCTCGGCTGTCATGTCTAACGTGTGTTATTTTGGTAAACTGATTCACAACGATTCTTTTAAATCATGTCCACATGTACAAAATTGGGTGACTTTTTCTTTTGCGTTTCCTGTTTCTGCATTGAAATCTCGGCCTTTGCTTTCTTTTTATTTTATTTATATTCACACATTCTATGTGCATTGCTTCACCTTCCTTGAAATAATCTACAGCTGCTTTTCTCAACCTTTTTAGACTGGAAGAACCCTTGAAATAACTTTCATATCTGAAGGAACCCCTGTTGAAAAATATTGTGTGTACTGTTAACAACTCTCGAGCCTGTTAAAAAAAAAAAAAAATACATATATATATATATATATATATGTATAAAAATGACGACGATGATGTTAATAATCATCACTATTTTACAGTGTATAGGAAGCTGGTTTTCTACTTATTTGTTCATTTTGGTGAACAATATAAAAAGGCTCTACTGTTCAGTTCCCTCTCTCTTAAAGAACATTTGATATAAAATAGAAGTTGGTTTCAATGAAAAAATATTCATAAGCTTCACTTGGCTTTCATGAAATCAATGTTTTTCATGAACTTTGTACGATTGTAGATGATGATTGATAGCAACCTGTCTCTTTCAGTTGATGAACATTCCTATTTGTTATGTAAAAAGAACCTTCGAATGAAACAAGTCGGGTGCGTTCCTCATGTACTTATGAAATTTTCAAGGAAACCCCAAGGACCTCTTTTGGAACCTGAGGGTTCCACTGAACCTTTCTTGAGAAAAGTTGATCTGCATACTGTGTAAATGAAGCTTATTCATTGCATTTCTCCAACCTCTTTCTCTTTTTTTCTCTTTCTCTTTCTTTCTCTTTCTTTCTTTCTCTTTCTTTCTTTCTTTCTCTTTCTTTCTCTTTCATACTTCTTCTTGGTCTTCTCTTGTTGACATTCAAAAAATATTTCTTAATGATTTTTGAACATGCAAGAATTGATTAAATTGTAAATCTTTGTCTGGCACATATTTTCGTTTAAGAAACGGCTAGAGAATTAATAGCCAAATACTTGCTTTTGATCATTATAGATTTGACAAGTACATCAAAGGAATCATTTCTGAGGGAATTAATCGTACAGATGTTTTCAGGAGTTCCAAGTATAATTAACCATGTTTATAACAACATTAAAAAAAAGTTTTTTCTTGCCATAATGGCTGCTTATTAGTTCAATGTGTACAACAGTCTGACTTACATTCCAGTTTGGTGTTCATGTATTTGTACAAAAATATATTCATGAAAAAAGCAAAAAGTGCAAGTAGCCTTCAGTAGCATATCCATTATTGAGAAGTCGGCACCTTCCTCTTTCTCCCACACTCTAGTCTCCTGTAGCTCCCACCACCCTAAACTTTTGCCACTAAACAGACCATCATTACTATCTTTGGGGCCTGGGAATGCTCAAAAAATTTCCCCTTATAAATTATTCGTAATTGCTTCTTCACTTCATGCCATTTTGGTTCATGAATATTTTTTTTTTTTTTTTTTTTTTTGCACAAGATGGGGGGTGAGGATGCTCTGCCAAGTGTTCTGAGAGTGTAAAAATTGTTTTTTGGTGATGCTTTTGTGTTTGTAATGAATAAGAAATACACAAGTGTCTGTGTATAAAATGACTCTTCAGAAGATGTTTGTCTGAAATGTATTGATGTCTGTTGCAGAATGTATCAACATTTGTAAATGACTTGCACCTAAGTGCATTCAATAGTTTTGTACCATTAGTACTCATCTGAGTGCACGTCTCATTCTCCAACTTTCTATTGCAAGCTGACATGACACTTTTTTTTCACCATTTCTTGAGTCGGAAGGGAATTGCTTTGCTTCGTTGCTTTTAGATGATTTGTATGACTGTCTGTCAATATCGACTGTGGCACGTCCTCGCCAATATCCTCAAGGGTTTTTGAAAAAATATATCAACTTATTTGGAGATCTTATTGTTAATAAGATGGGCAAGAAAAACATGCTCAAGTGTGTTTTTAATGTTTTTGATGTGATGCAACATGTTTTTTATGCTTTCCATCTTCGCTTTGCAATGTTAGTATTTTCCAACTCTGATGATATTGGAAATAAATATAAGTAATAATAAATGTGTATTGATGAGAAAATGTTTTCTTCATTCAGAAGGAATTTGTTTCTCAAACACATAAGATTAGCACACATGAACCAAATTTGGTGCAAAAAAAAACTGACATTTTCTAGAGGGTTTGATGCATTGTCTCAGAGATATTCTTTTGTTTTCTGTGTCTTTTTGAAAGAAAAATGAATTCTAAAAGGATTAATTTGTTTATTTTAGTTGTTTTTCTTTCCTCATATTTTTCCTGTTTTTATCATTTTTTAAAACTTGTTTCTATTTGTCCTTCTGGCTTTACTGTGAATTTTCATTTCTCCCTCCCTCACATCCTTCTCCTCTGTCCCTCTCCTCCCCCTTCTCCTCTGTCCCTCTCCTCCCCCTTCTCCTCTGTCCCTCTCCTCCCCCTTCTCCTCTGTCCCTCTCCTCCCCCTTCTCCTCTGTCCCTCTCCTCCCCCTTCTCCTCTGTCCCTCTCCTCCCCCTTCTCCTCTGTCCCTCTCCTCCCCCTTCTCCTCTGTCCCTCTCCTCCCCCTTCTCCTCTGTCCCCCCTTCTCTTCCATTCTGTCCCCCCCTTCTCTTCCATTCTGTCCTCCGCCCTCTCCTCCATTCTGTCCTCCCCCTTCTCTTCCATTCTGTCCTCCCCCTTCTCTTCCATTCTGTCCTCCCCCTTCTCTTCCATTCTGTCCTCCCCCTTCTCTTCCATTCTGTCCTCCCCCTTCTCTTCCATTCTGTCCTCCCCCTTCTCTTCCATTCTGTCCTCCCCCTTCTCTTCCATTCTGTCCTCCGCCCTCTCCTCTGTTCCTCTCTCTTCCGTTCCTCTCTCTTTGCCTGACCAAACTTTTAAAATCCAGTTTTCATGTAAATTCTAACAGCATCTTCCTGAAGATTCCCCATAGTATGGGAATTAACATTTTGCCACACAAACAATTTATTTCACTGTTCAAAACAAAGAAAAATGGAAAAAAATCATCCATTCATTCTGAGCTAAATTTATTTTAAAATCTAACGTCTTTTTTGTCTTTTTTGTTTTTCATATCTTCATCCCTCTGATCCATGTCTATTTATTTCCCATGTGTGAAATCTTAACTTGTTTCCTCCTATCTTATCCAATTTCTGCTGTCAACAAATACTTTAAATCTGGGAGATATCTTCTCAACAGTTCTGTCAGGATGATGAGGTGAGGTTGATTCTGGGGGTTAAAGGCCTCTACAAGGCCAACCAATATTCCCCAACTTGTAACAAGATAGATATTAGTTAGATCACCACAGTGATGGGGCGGGGTTTTCTCCCTCCTCCGCTCTGTCATCTTTCTTCCTCCTCCTAATCGGTCAGGTTTTAATTTAGGATTGCTCTGCTAAATATTGCCTGACTATCTGCATTTTCATTTCATTTTCCCTTCTATTTCTCTCGCGCTTCTGTCTTAACATATAGCAGTCTTGTTTTCTTCAAGGGCGCCAAGATTTTGTGCACTCGATTACTTTGAAAGTCTGTAAACTTGTTTGACTGTAATTGACATGACAACATAACTGCAAAATTCAAACACTGTTGTTCTATGATAGTTGTCTAGTGTATTGAAGGTTAAGTACATATTTTATACATTTTTATATTTTATGCATTCTATTTTTGTGCGATCCTACTTGGCTCGTACATGTATGAGAATTAATGTAATCACACACTCTCTCTTCTCATCTTCTGTCTCACTCTGTCTTGATCCATTCCCCCTATCCGGGCCGTCTCTATCCTTCTCCTCTCTCCTCTCTATCCCTCCCTCTGTCGCTATCCTTTCATACCTCTATATCCATGCCTACCTCTCCCTGGCCTTCACAATCAACCCTTTCCTCCCAATACCTACATAGGTATGATTTTTCCCACTTGTTACAAGTAGCAATTCCTGCCTGTCAGAGCCACTAAAAGCCAAAACAAATTGCTCCTCTTTCTCTTCCAGACATTTATTTGAAAAGCAACACTGAAGCCTCCCTTTGACAAGCACTTCACTTTATCATGAAGTTTATGTTCTATTTAGAGATGATGATATTATCCTAATTATGTTTATGGCTGGGTTTGTCTGTCTGCATCTCTGGGTCTGTCTAGTCTCTCCTGTGTGATAACTCATACAATTAGACTACAAGCTACAATTTACCATTATTTATCATTATCGGTTACTATTTATTATGTGGGTCACTATTTGTTGGTAAATTTTGGTGTTCTCTCTCTGGTTGATTATAAGATTGCACTGGAGACCTTGACAAAAAACAGTATTCGTAGTGTGTTGCTCATTAACCATAACTCATTTATAAAAAAAAAAAGATCATTTATTTTAATAGTAGAAGCTTTTTTACCTAAATAGATAATGCAAAGGCAATCTCTTTATTCAGTTTGCTTCAGAAATAGCACAAGTCTTATATTGGAATGAAAAATGGTAGTATAAGGTTATAAAATACCCCCCCTCTTTTTTTTAACTTTCTTGCAATGACTGGGTATCCATCCTCATGATTGATGATGCGATTTATATCTATCTTCCTTTCTGAGTTTTTTACATTCATGATAATCTGTTTTTATATGAATCAGTTGGAAGTATTTGTCTGAATTTTTTAGCCTGGCTTTTCTAATTTCGACATTTTGGCCTTGTGCCCTCTGGCCTTCTTCAGATGTCCTAATATTCATCTGCATACGATTGCATAACTTAGGAACAACATAACTTGTCCTCATGAAATTTTTTTTTTGTAATAATGGGACCCCCCAGGCATGTTTTTGGCAGATTGGTCTTTGAAAATTGAAAAAAATAATGAATGATAATAATATAATAGTGTCTGTGTTAGTGCTCTAACTAATAATAGTCATCTAATTTCTATATTCCGCAAGAACTAGTTGAATTTCCCACCCATAGGCCACAGTTTCAGCTAGTGAACTAGATATGACATTCAAGAAACACAACAGACACCCGAGGCATTGCCTCTTCTTGTATTCGTATTTGTCTCGATGAAATTCTTCCTATTAAGCATTTGTCGGTTTCTTTTCTTTCGGGAATGTCACTCAATCTGCTTTTCACAGAAACCTGCCTTGATGTACAGTTTTCATTCAGATCGACAACCCAATCACTTTCCAATTTCGATTCTCTCGCTGTCTTTCCAATATTCATTCTGTTTCATTCTCCCACAACCAAGATGGCTGGTTTTGTCAGTTACAAAAACTTGACGTATTGAATGAACGTCAGTGGTAAAAACTAAAATTAGAACCATCTTTAGCATTGATAGCTTCTTGTCTTGAAAAGGAAAGATTTTTATGTCATTAGCTTTTATTGTTGAACAGGTTTTTTGTTCTCCTTTTTTTTTTTTTCCTCTTCTTCTTTCATTTCACTTATTCTCCTCTTCTCTCCCTGAATATTTATAAGCACACTTTGTAAATATAGTTGTTCATTTCATACTACCTTCTTAGAATCTGTGTGTGGAAATATTTTGCTCTCTCCTCCGAGTTTACATGTTCTCTTGTTCAGTCTGACAACTCTGATTCCAAATCAGGGAATGGGGTCCCCTTAAGACCAGCAATGCTTGTAGAGTGTGAAGAGCATGGTGTGACACACTGTATGCTTTGGTCATCCACTGCATCTTGGTCTTTCTGCAGTTGTCCTAACTATATCTTGTGGTTGGACTCAAGCAAGAAGAGGGGTGAGGTTGACAGTGTGCTACTCTCCCTCACTATAATCTAAGTTGAGCCCAAGTCATGACTTGAGATTTTAAGGTGTGCCATCCTGAACTGAAGGCGTGGTCATCTGTGCCTACAAAGGACAAATGTGTTCAGTTTATATGCTGAAGATTGAAGGGCTTGCTACAAAATGAAACTTCTGGATGTGTAAATTTGATGTAACTCATTTACTGCCTGATGGCTGTTTTAAGCAATTTGAATCTAACATTATTTCACTAAGATTAATCATGATACTTTGTTTACACAGTTATTAGTTGCTCTAAGAGGGACTTTGTTAGGTGGTATCAAATGGTTAAGATAATTCATGATAACTGGGTGAACATTAAAAGGTCAGGGCCTGAGAGTTTAAAACGTTCAGAGTTCCTTGTATTTATTTCCTAAGAATCAATAATTTGAGGCAGTCCCGTGGCCACGAGTAGAAGTGCTCAGTGTTTCTAGAGTAAGCATTAACTTTAAGGGGAAAAAAAGGCTAGAAACAGTCAAAAATGGCCAGAATATTCAAGCACATCTGCACTAATCTAGCACTTCTTCACCACTTCCTTACATTGCCAAAACAAGAAACATGCGGAATTTTATTCGGAACTTGTTGAATTGGCAACAATTAATTTGCATCACATTCATGGGTTGGGGTGTTTGTTTCCAAACTATATTCATTACTTTTACTAACCCTTGAAGACTAACCTTTTAAGGTGCTTTATGCCTGAATTAAAATGTCTGACTCCTAAAAGAGATTTATGGGACTTATATATCTCAGCAGTCATAGAAACCTGCAAATGAATATGTCCCAAGAGTTTCCAAAGGGTTAAATCTACTCCTTTTATCTAAAAGACTTCCCAATATTTCCCAAAAGAAGTTCTCTGATATTTGATTCCCCCAAAAAACTGGCAGTAATTATGCCTTGGCATACACACATTTTGAGATGTTGTGGAAGGTGGGGCACGTTGACTCTTTTAAAAAAAATTTTTTTTTTTTTTAAATTATGTTTGTGTGCACTGATTTGGAAAATAACTTGATAGTATTTGATAGTTCTGGCTCCCAAATTTCCAAGAGACTCGGCTCTTGTACAGCTATTCATATTTTTACGATTTAAACTGATTTCAATTATTGTTGGGATTAAAAAAATTAAGTAAAAAATTATGGCAATTAGTTAATTATATTGCCATAATTATAAAAGAAATGATTCAATAAATTATTTTCAGTTTAATTGTCTACATAAATATAATTGAAATCCCAAAAAAGAGAAATTAACCAAAGATAAAAATTATTCCTGAATCTAATTTGAAATCTCAATGAATCCCTCTTTTGATTTATTTTTTCATGTGAATTGGAACTACTAGTGAAATATTGAAATTTCTCAGATCTATTTAACCCTATCAAGACTCACCTATCAAGTTGCTTAATTCCTAAATTAAAATTTAAGGGACATGAGTATCTGATACATTGTGAACAAGTTTGTTTTAACATAAGGTTTAGAATTTAGACCTGACACTTCTAATTTTCATACATAAGTATACATTGCTCAACTTTGTTTCAATATTTTTTTAATCAATATACATTATTTAATCGATCATTAATCTTTGGTCTAAATTACGTCAATTTTTAAACTTGTGTCAAAATAAGCAGTTTTACAATACATCGGATTGTGCTCACTGAATATACCAACAGTCATAGAAACTGATATTTCCCAAAAGTCTCATAGGCTAAAAAATAGTATTACAACGTTGAAAAAAAAAAGGACCTTTTCTGAGGTGTTGACTACTGCTTGTTGGGTCTAGCCGTGACAGCAGGACATCATAATAAATAAGTAATTGTGTGTGACATAGCTGAGGGGAGGAAGTGTGGCAATAAAATGTCACAGTGGCTGTGCCATTTCCTGACTTTTACTGTAAATGCCTGTTGCAGGAAGTGCTCAGTTGATGCTTATTGCATTCAAGGTTGCCACATGTTCAGACCAAATGGTTTTTGTTATCAGTTCCTCTGCTGCTTCCGTTCACGTTTATTGGAGCGTTTTATAGCAGACATCTCCGATGGAAAATGCCGTAGTGGTTGACAGCCATCCTCCCTCTATCTCTAGTGTCATTTTCGAATGTCTTCATGCATCGATTGTCGGGTAAGTGATGTCTCATGCAATGTCAGTTTTATTTGCTGTGACATGCTGACATCTTAAGAAATTGGTTTTATTGCAAGGCCATTAGATGTTCACACACCCGGACGTAAATACAAACGTGTACAGCGAATTGTGCGTTTGTCATACTTTCTATTTCTCTGAGGGTGTATTTTTTATTTCTATGTATAAGGTAATTTTGTGCTTATTTTTATAAAGCAATTGATAGTCTATTTCTATGTGTGTGTTATGTGAATGTAGATAAAAGCATACAACTATTTCAACATTACCATGTTGGGTAATTTTATCTGTGTGGTTATTTATTCACCTACCCATGAGGGTGGAATGTGATACAAAGTCAAGTTAGAAGTGGGTACTCCCATGGGTACATGTGGGTGGTTACAGAAATTGCCCAGTTCCCTCAGCACTTCTCAGATTCTTTCCTCTTGATTTTATTAATCACTGCTACCCAAAACAGACAGGTTTAATCACTGTTGCTGGGTTTTGGTTATTCTTGTGTTCTGACATTTATAGGTATCTATCTATCTAGGTGGACTCCACCCAGCCCTAACCTTTTATAGGACAAACTTGAAATTTTGCTGTCATCCACATTCCTCAATGAGTAAGGGAAATGTCTGTTTTTTTTTTCTTTTTTGTTTTTTGTTTTTTTTTTCTTTTATTGAGGGGTTCAATTCACGTTTCAAGTATTAGTCAAATTGGTCCCTTACTTCGTGTTCAAAAGTATTCAGGCTTGTTTTTGTTATAAAATTTGTGCTTTTTAGTGATCATAGCCCAAAAAAAGACAAAAAAAACCCTATTCATTTGTCATCCTTTTTTCCAATTTTTTAATTGATTGCCTTATTCAGTGATTAACCAGACCTTTTTTTTTTTTTTTCTTTCTTCATTTTTTTCTTTTTTTTCTTTCTTTTCTACAAATCATGGATTTATGTTTCAAGCTATAACAGTAGTATTTTCATCAAGTTGACTCAATTTTACCACAACCGCTGCTTAAATTATGAGGTAAAAAGCCGCATATATAGATTTCGGTGATTCATAATTTTCCCTGGAATGCTAGTCTTTGATTTCTTCTAGAAGAATCAGTTATGAATCTTCTTGATAACTTAGTTGATCGTCTGTCATGATGTCATTGCCGTTGTTTCTTGTCGCTTCTTGAATTGAGAGCAGGAAAAAAAAAAGATATTTACGAGTTAATTTCTATCAGTTCAGATCTTTCATTTATTTTTCTAGTTTTCTCACCTCAACTTGAAAGATAAAATGAGATATCTTATAATGCAAACTTTCTATTTTTCTTCTCTCTCCTCATGTGTAATAAAGAGAACAACTTATTGGTGATTCCTTTTTTTTTTTTCTATTTCATCTTGGGCATTTTATAGCTTTTTTATATATGTATCAAGAATTGTTTTTTTTTATCATTCTAAATATCCCAAATTTTCCTGTGTACTTCTCTGTACTTTTATGAAAATTACTGCATGTTTAGGATTATGTAAACACTTTGCTATGGCAAGATTGTTTGTTTGTTACTACCAATATAAGATCCTAAATAAAATATTCCCATTCTGTACACATATCTATTATTTATTCATTCAAATCCATTAAATCCAAGGATTTGGCATTGCCTTTCTCCTCAGGATCAAAACATTGAAAAAAGAAAAATGAGAAAAGACTTATGTAAACATTGCATTATGTCCCTGATTTTCTAATTCATTGCCCTTAAATCCCAATTTTCTATATTTGTGAAGATGAGAATAAAATCAGCCAGTCGTAGAGATTTCGTCTCCACACACATTGCTGCCCAAGCTTCTACTACTGCAACTGCTTCTGCTACAGGCCGTATGATGCTATAGTCGATAGAATTGCCGTGGTGACTGTGGATCGATCGTTTGTATCTCGCCAATCTACTCTGAGGTTGAGTACTGCCCGTTCATTGTCAGCCACACAAGCAGGGTTGTTACCTCTGTGTGCAGCACCGAAAGAGAGAGAGAGAGACGGATAGTGTGTGAGAGAGGGAGAAGTGGTGTGAAGCAGTGCTGAGCGGCAGCCTGATTCTGTTGTAAATCTCTGGCTTGCCTCAAAGACTCTTTGTTCCAAGCCAGAGTCTAAAGCGGCATCAGTGCCGACTAATGGAGAGAACCAAAATCACTTGCCTCTCACTCACTCACTCATGCGCACGCACACACACACACACACACACACACACACACACATACACACACTCTTTTATGACAACTGGGTGGGGGTGTTACTTGTGAAGTCTATCTTCCTGTCTATCACTGTTTTCTTTTTTACATGGCCGTTTGCACACCTTCTTTCTCTCTCTATTTCTCTGTGAACCCATCTACTTCTCTCTCTATTTCTCTGTGAACCCATCTACTTCTCTCTCTATTTCTCTGTGAACCCATCTACTTCTCTCTCTATTTCTGTGAACCCATCTACTTCTCTCTCTATTTCTCTGTGAACCCATCTACTTCTCTCTCTATTTCTCTGTGAACCCATCTACTTCTCTCTCTATTTCTGTGAACCCATCTACTTCTCTCTCTATTTCTCTGTGAACCCATCTACTTCTCTCTCTATTTCTCTGTGAACCCATCTACTTCTCTCTCTATTTCTCTGTGAACCCATCTACTTCTCTCTATTTCTCTGTGAACCCATCTACTTCTCTCACTATTTCTCTGTGTACCCATCTACTTCTCTCTCTATTTCTCTGTGTACCCACCTACTTCTCTCTCTATTTCTCTGTGTACCCACCTACTTCTCTCTCTATTTCTCTGTGTACCCATCTACTTCTCTCTCTATTTCTCTGTGTACCCACCTACTTCTCTCTCTATTTCTCTGTGTACCCATCTACTTCTCTCTCTATTTCTCTGTGAACCCATCTACTTCTCTCTCTATTTCTCTGTGAACCCATCTACTTCTCTCTCTATTTCTCTGTGAACCCACCTACTTCTCTCTCTATTTCTCTGTGTACCCATCTACTTCTCTCTCTATTTCTCTGTGTACCCACCTACTTCTCTCTCTATTTCTCTGTGTACCCACCTACTTCTCTCTCTATTTCTCTGTGTACCCACCTACTTCTCTCTCTATTTCTCTGTGTACCCACCTACTTCTCTCTCTATTTCTCTGTGTACCCACCTACTTCTCTCTCTATTTCTCGGTGTACCCACCTACTTCTCTCTCTCTGCCCCTCTTTCTGTGTGTGTGTGTATTTTTATATATATATATATATATGCACACACAAAGAGACAGTTGGTAATTCTCTCTCTCTCTCTCTCTCTCTCTCTCTCTCTATATATATATATATATATATATATATATATATATATATATATATATATATATATATATGTGTTCGTGTGTGTTATTCTCTCTCTCTCTGCTCCTTTCCCCCCTCGTTCAATTATATAATCATGTCGTTTTGTATATGCTTCTTGTTAACACGGTCATGATTAAAATTTAGACCCATTCCTGCCCCCCCCCCCCAACAGGATAACAACTGCAATCATTTCGATATTTACACATGAAGTCAAAAGGGTATTAATTTAAAACGGCGAATCTGTTGAGCGGCTTACATGGTAAATGTTCACATAAATAAAACGTCCCCGGCTCTTTATCCTCATAGTAAGTAAAATGATAAATATTTGGCATTTGTAGTTCTCTTAATAACATCCTCTCTTTCGTTTCTTCTTCCCCCCCTCTCCCTTCCTCCCCACTCCCTACCTACCCTCGTCTGAGAACAGCTTATTGATTGAATTTTTCGCCTCCTCTTCTCCAACCCGGGAGGCCACTAACAAAACTCGTAAATTATGGATGGACAGCTTTTTGAAAACATGTTTTGTTTAACTGAAGATGTTTGTTTTATTTTGTACACACCTTTTGTACTATAGACGTTAGAGCGGTGGGTGACGGAACGATGTGGGGGTTACGCCTGAAAATGGATTTTGTTTTTGTTTTGGGGGTGGCCGAATTAATCGTAGTTGGTGCATTTGTTTATTTACTTCACTTGGGTTTCTCTGATAATATTGGCTTGTTTTACCCACAAAAATTGCTTGTTTAACATTTCGTGATAGCTTTTTGTCAACAAGCAAAGAAAGGTGCTTTTATAAGTGACAATACCAAAGGCTCTATGCTCACACTGTTTCTTTCTTTCTCTGTTTTTTTTTTTTGGGGGGGGGGGTGCTGTCTTCGTTAGATTTAATAAATATTCCCTATTGGTTATTACTTATGTATTATATATTTATTTATTTTGCGGTAGGGATAGGCAAGAACCGTATTTACCGGTATATAAGACGCACAATCTTTAAGTCAAAAGAACCAAACTAACAAACGGAGATACATTGACCATAAATCATGCGTCTTATATGTTGACAAATAAGATATATATATATATATATATATATATATATATATATATATATATGTATATATATATATATGTATATATATATAAATATATATATGTATATATTTGTTAGATAACTCCGTGGACGCTGATGTAGGTATTGATATCCATATCAACCTTTTTAAAGTTGTTAAGATGAAGTTAGATCGGCTCGTTGAAGATTCAATGAAATGAATAGTCAGCTAACTGTATTTGTCTTTCAAGGATAGAATAATGCTTGTTTGAATAGATGTTTAACTTGAATAGATAAACGGTCAACCTTTTGCTTCTTGTATTGAAAAAGGGCATGACTTCCCTCAAAACATGATTGATGTACCTATGCCGTACGTGCAAATACAGGATTAACTTGATTTGTGCAAGTAAGGTATTGCTATATAAATTAATATAACTGAGTAGAAGCTTAAAAAAATGTGTTGAATTATAAGACATTGAATAATGTGGTTTTGAACTATAGGGAAAATTTTGGAACGAATTAACCGTACTAATCAAGGCATACCTGTATACTCTACAGAGGATTTTCTTTCTTTAAAAACAAGTTATTCCCTAATGAAAATATTCAGATACATTTGAATTTGTACGAGATGATTTATTTTGGAAAAGGTGTATATATATATATATATATATATATATATATAGTGTGTGTAATGTTTATTAACTTGATAGATCTTGTATTTTTTTTCCTCATTTGTATTCATGCCAAAATCAGTTCACACGAGACTAAACAGCAATTTCCATATCGAAGACAAAGAAAGTACTAGACACATACTAAATGCTTTCATTTCATCAACCCTATTTCGTCCAGATAGTTTTTCTTCTTCCCTTGTCATATTAATTGGATTTTGAGTTGTTGCTGCATCTCTTAAATTAAACAATTTCGATATTAGCTTTTCAGTAATTCAAAATAATCTAATTTTGATAATTACCCTATATGCCGGGCTTTGAGAAGCGTGTTTTTTTTTTTGTTCCTTTTTACAAGGGCACTTGTAGAACTGCAACTTATCCAGGCTCAATAATTGTCCATATCGAGTTTCGTTAAACGATCTCCTATTCAAAATACCAGTGCATTGAAAGCATTTTAATATTTTCAGTTTGAAAAAAAAAAATTCCTTTGATTTAAACCTGCATCTCATACGCCGGCAATATGATTTTATTCGTCAGACTAAATATAGTGATGAATTTTTTCTTTTTCTAAACACAGGGTAACTTACCTCAAAATGTAAATACTTCGGCATAATGGAGGTGTCTTTGATCTTTTGAATACTTTATAGTGGTTTATCTTAATAAAAAAAAAGACAACAAGCTGAGGCGAGTAGTTGATAATAAGAATTGTTTATTTAAGGATCTCCTTGCATCTCTTCGGCGACTCGAGAGTGGGTGGGGTGGAAGAAAGATCCCCTCCTTGAGTAGCTGTTTGTTGTTGTTGTTGTCTAGGTTGCTTATTCAAGGAGCGCCGTAGGCCCCGGGGGGTAAGGGGTATGTAAACTGTGATGAGTATTTAAAAAAGGAAAAAAAAAACAACAAATAAACAAGTAAAAAAAAAAGCCCGCCGCACAGTCTGGACACCCACCGCCTCCTTTATCTTCCCCGATTCCCCACGCTCTGCCTCCGCACCCGTGGACTATTTCTATTCCATGTAAAATAACATTTCCTGACACATTAATAGTTACTTGTTGCAGACGGGAAAGATTTTTTCTTTTCCCTTTTTATTATTATAGTTTTTCTCCCCTACTTTCCGTTTTCCTGTTTTATGATGTACAGTCTCGTTTTTATGGCCGTGTGTATCACATTCACACACACACACACACAGATCTGGTATTACTTATTTTACGTATGTATTCATACGCGTTACAGATTTCACACACTTGAATTCAACTTTTGCACATATATACACATATGTTTACACACACTCACTCATAAGCCCAGAGTGTTCTTGGCAACCTTTTGTTCTACATATTTAATCACATTCACACACACCCATATTCTAAGGTACTTCTGTGCTACGGAGTGTGATACACACACACACATACACATTGTACTTCACATCACATTAAGATGTACACCTAATATGGATATCATAAAATTCCATATTTTACCCTAACAATTAGGTCTCTCTACCTTATAAAGGAGCTTACAAAGGGCCTTAGACAAATCATTCTGTGTGGGAGGTATCATAATTTCTGTTGCACTATCATCAATAATAATATCAACAACCATAACAATGCTGTCTATTAATAATTGATATTGTAACAGATACAACAATCGTTCGGGCTATGAGGAGAGGACGGATCTATTCATCATGAAACAAAGGCTCGTCAGATAAGAGTTGTAGCCGTTTTAGTAGACAACTAAAGTAGAAATTGAAAATAGGGAAAAGCTGCATGAATGTCGGAACCTTGCCAAAGAACTCGTGGGTTTTTTTTTCTAAGTCTCTATCATCGAAGGAGTACTTCTTGGAACAATCTCTAAAAGTGGAAGAATTGGAAATTCAAGGAAGACTCGAGATTGTTCGGATATCAACATTATTGAAATCAACAAGGATATACGGTGACGTGCGCTGGAGTTTTGATGGCACTTGCTTTCACTTGAGCAACCGTATACTGAAAACGGAATAAAATTTCATGTCTCAGTGCGTTTGAATAGGCTGAACTGTTTATATTTCTTTGTCTGACTTGATTATGTAATTTCATCGATACAATTTTTGTATTAGATTTTCGGCTATTAAACTAACAATATTTATCATCGATTTGATCTTTCTCTCCGAATGTTCCTTTTTTTCCCCTCCCTTTTTTAAATGAAATCTGAAAAACACGAATAGACTGTTTATTTCATGAAATTGTTTCATAACACTAAAGGATGGATTTTTTTCTTTTTCGTTTTTTAACATGGGAAGGTATTTTTCTTTTCAATAATGCAATGATTTTTTTTAGACATATTTTCCCCCTAGATGCTAAGACTTTAAGTCCTCAAGTAGACAAATAAAATCGAAGGAAAATCAAATCTTTTTGTTTATCTCCCTCTGTTAAGATTTTCGATGTCTTTGATTAGTCGGGGAGATACTTTGAAATTATAGATACTAGTAATACTTTTCAAGCTTAGCCATTTGTTTGACACAGGATCATTAAAATTGTAGTACCCACCTTGGACTAAACTCACTACACTTTGAATTTAATTGATCTGCCAGCACACAAACCATTACTCTCTGCAGGGCACCATATGCACACATCCACACATTATGTAATATCATTTATCTATAAAAATATATTGCAGATGTATATAGCAGCTCACACACACACACACACACACGTGTGTTTGAATCCTGATTATATTAGTCATTCCTCTGTGAAGAAAATCACTAATATGTTTGAATTTCTGAGACAATTTTTCCGGAACAGAAACTACTCCAAAGCTGTTATTAGAGTGAATATATGACTGTGTCGAATCAATTTGATCTGAGGTTTTAATAAAAAGTTACTTGAATGCATTCGAGTAGAACAGTTCATTGTTTTAAATGTGATATTCATATTGATACAACTGTTTAATTGAGAGAGTCGATTATTATGGACAGAGAAATAGAAAAAAATGACTCTGTTCATTATATGGGTAGATCATTAAACATTAAGGCTTATTTGAATGAGCAAACCACAGAATTTGACTGAGGCCTGTCTCGGTATTCAAAACCGCACCCCCCCCCCTCTTCCGGCATACTCATGTCAGTAATCAGTACTTCGCTGTCTCTGTGTTTGTCTAACAGCTGGTACGTATGTAGATACTAATAACCTACTAGTGCTGTTATTACTTAGAGCAACAAAAACTAGTTGTTCTTGTGTGTGTGTGTGTGTGTGTGTGTGTGTGTCAGACTGGTGGGACTTGAAGTGTCTTCGGGTTATTGAAGCGATAATTTGACTTGTGAACTGTTTGAAATCGATTCAGCTTTCTTTTTTTTTTTTTTTTGACTCCCCGTTGGTGGGGTTCAGCTTCAAAAGTTATTTTTTTGTTTTAATTTTTTTAATAGTTATCTGTATGATTTTTTTTTTTTTTTTTTTTTAATGTATGTATGTTGGGTGTATAATATACGTATATATCTGTATGCACACAAACACTAGAATATATTGTGCGTGTGCATTTATGAATCTTTAATGTGCACACTCACTTTTTTGTGTGTATGTATAAATATTTTGTGTCTGTATACTTGAAAGCAGGACAATGTGTATAGATAATCCACGATTTCAACATTTATCTATCCATATCAGAATTTCATATCTGGATGCTTAGATGACCACATGGAGTGTTAAGTAAAAATCAGACCATTTATACATTTCTTTGATTTTTAGTGCCTTTGAAAGCCCTTCCTTTTAAAGCTCCCCTTTTTACAAGTTTCTTTCCTCTAGAAGCACCTTCATTTAACAACCTCTTTCTTCAGAAAATGGTTTTGGTATATCAGTCAGTCAGTGACTTGGAGGAACTAAATCCATGCTAATATTGTAGTGAAATAGAATTCCATTCATGCAACTGATGCAGGTTTGTCTTCTGGCATGATAAAATAGAATTCCATGATTTGATGACATGATAATAGGATGTCACTTGAGTGATGTCAAGTAAGAGTATTTATTTTATAGAAGTGTTGGGGAATGCTTCATGGAGATGGTTTCAGGCATTTGCAATATCAATTTGTCAGTCAGTCAGTCAGTGATGGCAAATGCCGCTATAGATGCACTGGTATCTGAAAATCAGGCAAATAGGTTGAATAAATTGGAATTATTCACCTCAAAGGAGCAGATAAAATTTTCGAACAACAAATCTAATATCTTTTCCAATGCATTTGTACTAGATTAACTAACCTTTTGAAGTGCTAACTAATGACTGAATTGAAATATTGCAATAGACTTCCCAGCAGTTATTGAAACCTTCGGATGTATTCGTCCCAAAAGTCTCGAGTGGGATGGGGTGGGGGAGCAAATTTGTAAAAGAACTTCAAACTTGATTGATGCACTGTAAAATTTTAAAAGCGAATAGTCTCAGTCTTTAGGGCAGCCAGCGAATTGTTTTGCTTTTCCTAAATGAAGCTGTCACTTCCAACTGGGTCCGCAAGATGCATTCTATCTTTCTCCCCCCCCCCCCAAGTGCAATCCTTGTCATGGTGAAACAAGCTAGGCTGACTTTGTTGTCTATGCTGAGTGTGGGGAGAAGCGGGAAACCCTCCTCTCCTTACTTGCTTGGAGAAATAGAGATTGGGGAAATAAGAGTACAACCTTGACAATGTTTTTCTTTCTTGTATTCGATGGAGAGAGGGTTTATTTTTCCTTGGCCCTGATTGATCATGCTTATTTGATTGTGTATAGATTTTACCAGCCTGTGTTGCTTTTGACATGGTCTCTTAAATTTGGGGTCATGTTGTGAGCCTTGGTCTGATAGTGGAGCCTGACAAGTGCTTTTTATGCACACCTTAATCAAATCTTGTGATAGGGAACTGTTAGGTGATTGGCTCAGTTGTTCACCTGCTTTAATGAACAAGAAAGACTTTTACCATTTTTATTCACTGTATAAAAATTCCATCAACCTGGCAATTCAAGTATGGTTAAAGAGAATTTGTACTTTGTAAGAAAATACAATTTTTTGTTTCCATGTATTTGTCTAAATATTTCCAGTGTTTAAACTGTAAATTCGTTGAAGAACAGGATAAATATTGAGTCAGTCCTGCAGTTACAAATGTTTCATTTCTTATCCAGTGTTTCTTTTGGACTTGGAATTCTTTGTATCATCCTCCATTCCAATGTTTTGGCCTCTGTATTCTCTGATCTTTTTTTAGGTGTCTGTTGCATGCAGTGACTTCCTGTGAATTTGAAACAAACCCGTACTTGATTCACGGGGATATGTTGTTTGTTCTCATTCTTTTACCTGTGACATCTGTCCGAAACTAAATATGTAACTTGAAACCATCCAAGTTTGCTTATGATTGTGGATTTCTAATGGTGTGATGCTTTTATAAATCCGGAACTTTTTTCTCCTACAAATCCTGTCTATTCCATATGTTCACTACATTAAGTTGAAAAGCGAAGTATGATTTTTTAGTACAGACTATCCATTTTTTTCCTATTTATTAAATTGGCTGACATTTTGAAGGTTTTTTTCAGTTCCTCCATCTATGGTTAATATGGTATTTTGGTCTTGACACATTTTTTAGTCTGAAATGAATACCAAGTTGTTTTGGTGATATGTTTTCTCTTCATTATTGTATTTGTCCAGTATATAAGACACTTGATTTATAAGAGTACTCGGGAGAACTTCCACTTGCTGCAACACAGCCTAGCCCCTTAGCTGTCCATTATCAACTTCTGTTGGTCTTCTCATTATAATACAGTGTAATATTTTCATTAAAAAAATTCTTTTTAAATTCAATAGTGCCTTTTCATATAAGCCGGCAAATAGAGTAATTTTTTATTCTGCACATCTTCTCTCAGATGTCAATTCTCAACTTCCTTTCCATATTCGGGGGGTAGGGTGACGTTGTTTTTCACTCCCCCCCCCCATTCCTCAATCTTTCTCTCCTCTTTTCTGCCTGTCTATTTCTGAATCAGCTTCAGTTGTAAATAAATACAATGTTGATGAAGCTGGTGGTTGGTCCCTCCTTTTTCCTTTCTAAAGGCCAGATTGTTAGCCACATGCATTGAGAAAGGAGAAAAAGAAAGGAGCAAGACACATACATCTGTCAGCCTTTCAAACCACCATTATTATCATTTTTATTATTATTACTATTATCATCATCTTATCATTCTTTTTCTCCCCCACCCGCCACTCCTCCTGCTGCCAGGGAAAAAGGAGATTATATAGTCAGGCACTTTGAGGGGGGGGGGTTATAAACTGGCTCCCACAACTAACATTCATTGTAAACTCAACCCAGCCCTGTCAGTCCCTACCCTGGTCACCATTACTACATTGTCAGCTGTAATCTGTCTTGCAGTCCCTCCACTTGCTCTCCATCCATCTTTCCTTCCTCCCATCAAGCAGTCAAGTTGATTTCCACAGCTTTCCCTGATGGATAATCCTTGGTTTCTCTCTCAGACAAGACAGTTTGAGTTACTTCCCTTGTCCACATTCCAACACTGGATTCTCCATGAATGTCCCCTTATTTCTCCCATTGATTTCCACACAGACCTGTATGTTTGAATTTGATTTTAGAATTCTTGTACAAAAAGCAACCATTCGGTTTCTTTTCTCCCCTCTCAATCTGTCGTAGTAAATGGATTGAAGCTGTTCAAATCTGAGTATTGAAAACACTGTTGGGTTATTTGATGATGAAATAGTGATTTTTGAAAGTTAGTTTTTTATATGAATGTATGCAGATGTGTCAAGTCAAATTGTTCTTGTTTCTATTCTTTCTATAAAGATGAATAAAATGAATAAACAATTGAAATGAGCAGAATATCTTGAAGGACATGGATGTTCTAAGTTTTATGATTCTACTATAAACATACATGTGAAACAATAAAACATTTTTTAAGCATACCAAGTGAATTATTTACTATATAATTCATTGAGAAGAGAAACTTTCAACAGACCGATGTAAAGAATTTTATCATTATCAAGAATCCTTATAAAACAATAGAATTCACTCTTAGAAAATGTGAAAATATTTTCAGTGGGGGTCCAAATGAACTTGACCAAAATCTGGCTCTGTGTTTCTCAAATGGGAGGCACTTAAGAGAAGAATTTCAGTCAGGGATGGAATGAATAATTGTGAAAAAAATGACTACATAACAATCTAAAATTGGGAACAAGCTCAGTAAGTCTTAGATCGCAAGAGAAGGAACATAACCTAAGGACTCGCTGATCTAGCGGGTGAGAAATTTCAACTTTTTTGTACAAAACATAAGTAAATACTTAGTTTTGATTAATTTTTGTGATGAAAATATAAGCTGAAAGAACCCGTTTCTAAAGCAGATGTTTTATGCATGTGATCCTCTGTAGTAAAAATCGTTGGGGTTTTAACTGGTGGTCACAGATCTGCCGAAAAATGGCTGACTATAAAGTCTTTTCTAAATGCAAAAGTACTAAGAAACTGACTTCAAATGTAGAGAACCCAAAGAACGAGATGGTTGCCATCAGTCGTAGATGGATATGAACATAGAGTTGCTCCAATCAGACAAGTGTCCTTGTGAGTGGTTTGTATCTTGTTCTAAACATAGGAAATAACCAAAGTTGCCAGCTAGAAAGTGAATGCTCTCTCCTGAGTTCTACTCCAAATTAAATCATTAACAACACTTGTCCTCCGGCATGGCCTCTACAATTTTGAGTATCTAATGAGCAAGATGTCACACAGAAGGAGAGAAATATAGCCGGCCCAAGCAAATCAAATGACAAGGCAAACAGGTAAGTATAAGTGTGACAAGGTTGACATACCTATTGAACCTGTGACGTAGACCATAATAGAATATGTACAGCAAGAGAGAGAAGAAAAGAGCAATTCACTTTTAAAGATTAGTGTAACTAAGAACTGAATGCAAATAAAACAAATCTGGTTAGTCACTCAATACAAACCATTACATGACCAACTTCTCTTTGCAGCATGCTGTGTCGGGGGTGATCAATTGCAAAAAACGGAAAAGGGAGTGATCAGTAGATAGATTATTTTTGCCATTTTATTGAGTATTGATCAAAGAAGTGTGACTGTTGCCGGTCTTAAACTATTAACTATTTTCACATAAACTTGCATTGCAAATTGAACCCCTACTAAAAACCTATTGAGGAGGGGAATTTTCAAAAAACAATGAGTAAATATTTTGATTTTCTGGCCTCTAGCTTCAATCTGTATGCACACACACGTAGCCAGCCAGACCAACTTGAAAACTGAAGAAACCAATTTTAACAGTTTCTAAATAGTGGAAATCTGAGATCATATCAAATTTGTTTCCTGTTCCTAATGATAAAATCTGCAAAACTTTTTATAAACATTTTACACCCACATTTTTGAAAAGTATCCGAGTCTTCTTCCAATAGATCTACCGTCAGATAAATCTGATAGGCTGCCTGTGGTGGCGTAAGCCTGTAAAGATATTGATTTGGAGCAACAGAACTCCGTGAAAGAAAATCTACTCTGGCTTGAAAATACAGAAATAGCTTTATTTCATTTCTACTGTTGGTTATTTACCTTGTAGACATTTAATTGTAGCGGCTTGTCTGCCCGAGTCTCTCCTGTCTTTTGTCTCCCAGTCTTGTTGTTGGTGATGGTTACTATTGATCTAAAAGCAGCTTAGTTAGGTTCAGATTTCAGTTATTTCTACAAACATTAAGGCTGCCTACACTTGCTGGCATCACAACCTATACTACACTTTGATCTTAGCAAATGAGTTATCCAACCCCACCCTTCTGTGTTCATTTCTCTTATCCTTTTCTTAGCATCTCTTAAATCCCCGAAGAGGATGTATGAGAATGGTTAAAGCAGAGTCTGAAAAAGAAAAGAACTTGAGATTTAGAACAATAACAAAATAAAGAATGTATTTCAGGGTGGAGCTATTTAATAGTCTATAAAATGAATTTTTTTGAAGAAAATGAGTTACTGAATTCATTTGAGTGAAAGAGTTCATTGTTTCAAATAAAGATACTCTATCAGCAAAATTGTCAAGTGGAAGAGTCCATTATTACTGACAGAGACAGGAGAAAAAAAATCACCCTATTATGTAAGTAGATTATGGAAGTGATAGCTATGCCTTTCATAAAGAAGCTTAGAATATTTGGGCTTTGTATTCATTTTAAATTCATTTTAATTAAACTATAACAAGAAAAATCTTCTGAAAAAAAAAACTGGGACATTCAGCAAGTATGTAAATAACAAGAAAGTAGAATGTGTGCACGGTTTGCCTTGTGGCTGAAATGGTTGCAAACTGTGCTAGAAGTTGGTGTTCAAGTCTCGGTAAGAAGTTAGGATTTCGAGTGCTGATTTTTTTTAGGCAGGTAGGTTATTCCCAGTTGGAAAATTCTGTTACGCTAACATTTTTTGTCTGGCTCTGTACAAAGCTAACATGAGCATAGTAAGTATTCTGCATGTGTATGCAGAAAGCTGAATAGAAAATTCAATCATGTCGGCTTCAATGTCAAGACACAGAAACCGAGAGGAAAAATGAAAAAGATTGAATTGAAATTATGAACAAATGGCAGAAGTAATTTTTCATTTTGCTTTCAAAATAAACCACATGTGTGGAAACGGGTTGAGATAAGCTGACACTAATTCTATCAACACATTTTTTGAAAAGAAATTCAAGCAAGCAGATCCATGCAGGATCTAAATTCAGATTTAAAAAAATAAATAAATAAAAGGGGGCAAAAGAAAAAAAAAAAAGAGAGAGAGAACTAGAAGTGTAAGGAAGGGAGAAAGAGAGAGGGTCAGAAAGGAAATGAGAAACCTTAATGATGTATAATGTAATGAAGTGTGTGTATGTGTGGAGAGCTGACAGGGAAGAAGCAGAAACCTGATCCCTAAAATCCACATTAGATCTCTGTAACCAACACTGGATCATTTTATTGTTTATTGCTCGACAAAAACAAGAAATCAATATTTCGGACAACGTAAACAATAACAATTCCCTTGGAAAAAAAAAATGGAAAACTGAGAAATATAAAGATTCAAAGATAGAGAGAAAATTATTGTGAGCTACAGGGAGGAAAAAACACGAAAAGAAACTAAACAAAGAAAATATATTCTGCAAAATGTCAAGAACTTGAGTACTGCCCACCCCCAGCCTTAAAATGATGTTTGTAAAAGCATGGTTCACAATATAAAATGGGTGGATGGTGCAGCTCTAAAAGGTAATCTAGCTCTATGAGAGCCGGATCGAGCTTCAAAAGAGTTAAATTGGCAACCCTGGTTATTGCAGTTAGGTTATAATGCGGTTGGCTCTCTCGAACTCCAGCACTTGAAGGATGCCCGTATAACAATGTAAGTTGGAATATCCTGTCAATGCGAAACTGACTGACTAACCTTAAAGCTCAATAAACTATGCAAAAAAAAAAAAAAAATGAGTATATAGGGATATTTTCATGTGACGAAAATCGGGTTGAACAAGTGACAGAACCGGAGGGAGGGATTGGGACGAAGGTCTTGTAAACAAGTGAAACAGTATCTATCCCTGCCTCTCTGAGGGCAGAATGTGACACGCAGTCAAGTTCTGTGTGAGGTCTGGCCCTATCTCTTTGAGTGTGATCAGGAGCTGCATCCTGTTGCATATCCTTAATTCAAAATTAGTTACAATGTAATAGAAATTAATATCTAGATTTACATCATGAACTGCAAGGTTTTTATATGAATTCTAAATTAATGTTACAGTCTTAACCAATCCCAAAACTTTAAATTCCATCCAGTGAAATTACAATGGTTGAAAAAAAAGAAATTAATATCTCAAGTGGCACTTGAATAGAAATGATGTGTGAAACTTGCTTCATTGTATTTATATAAGATGTTTATACACAAAAGTCATAAAAATGTGTTTCGTTAAACATTTTCAAACTTGAAGCATTGTTATTACCAGAACTGGGTGACCTGCTATTCAAAAGGCCAAGCAAATATCTTTTTATTCAAAATTCAGTTTCCTCATAATTTTTGCAACAAAAAGAAAACTGGAAAGCAATCTCGGTGCCATTTTCAGGGAGGGTAACTGTGCATGGAACCACCCCCAAAGTCAATCAGTTCTTCCGTTGCCTATTGCTGATTCTTCCACAGAATATCATTGAAATTCATTGAGAACTTTTAGAGGTATTGTGTGGACAAAAATGAAATTTGACAATATTATGTAGTTTCAACTTATAATTATGATATAGAGGAGATAAGTATGATTGGATCCGCTTAAAAATTTAATTGGTTTTCCTGTAGGCAATAGCCCACCCCTCCACGTAATTTCATGGAAATTCATTCTGTACTTAGATTTTGTGCGGAGAATCATAAGCATGTATGTAAATGTTTTTGGAAAAAAACAGAAAAATAATCTCTATCAAAAAAAATATTCCTGGATCCATCCCAAAATTTTACCACCTCTTTCCTACTCGAATGCTCACCCTTCCCCCAAATTTCATTGGAATTCATTCAGTACTTTTGGAGATATTGTGTGAATGGACGAGTGAACAGACATGGTTGAATACCTCTTTTCTAGTGTGGTGACAGAGGTAGAAAAAAAAAAAGAATGGAAACAAACTATTTGACTTGACTCTTCTACATACATTCATATACGAAATAGATGGTTTTTTTGGGGGGGTGGAAGTGGGGTAATGGTTTCATGTTCTGGGACGGTAACTCTGCTGATCATTCAGCAAGAAATGAAGAATAAGTATTCAAGTTTGATGGACGTCAAGTTCTTTTTTTTATATTGATGACTACAAATAATATATATATATATATATATATATATATATATATATATTAAAGTTGCAACTTGTGCAATTCCAAAATACATTTACTTTTATTTCAGAAAATAGATTTGGATTCACATTCCATCTGTGATTAATTTCATGGGAAGGTGAAAAGGCATTTACTACTTATTTATCTTGTATACAATTTCATTTCATTATATCATATATATATATATATATTTTTTTTTTTTGTTCTTATCTGTGATATGCTTTTCTTTGTGATGCAAGTAAAATGTTTCGCTGAAGTACATTTTTTTTTTAATGAGCATTATAAATATAGTAATGTTGGCAAATCATTGTAAATCAATTCTAATTCACATTTTGCCATACATATGATGTCTGATGCTTTGGTGAGGGTGTCTGTAGGGGATGTCAGTCGCTTTTGGGGGGGGGGGTTGTTCTCTCCCATGTTCTCCCCTTCTCCTCTCCCATGTTCTCCCCTTCTCCTCTCCCACATCATTCCCTTCCTCCTCTTCTCCCACCTCAACCACGTTCTCCCCTCCTCCTCTCCCTCATCTCCTATATTCTCTCTCCTCATCCTCTCCCGCCTCCTCTTCTCCCACATTCTCCCCGTCCTCCTCCTCTTCTTCCTACATTCTCCTCCTCCTCTTCTTCCTACATTCTCCTCCTCCTCTTCTTCCTACATTCTCCCCCTCCTCTTCTTCCTACATTCTCCCCCTCCTCTTCTCCCACATTCTCCCCCTCCTCTTCTCCCACATTCTCCCCCTCCTCTTCTCCCACATTCTCCCCCTCCTCTTCTCCCACATTCTCCCCCTCCTCTTCTCCCACATTCTCCCCCTCCTCTTCTCCCACATTCTCCCCCTCCTCTTCTCCCACATTCTCTCCCACATGTTATTGTCCATTTTTCATTATAGATTCTGCCCACACTATAGGAATTAGAAATGCTCTATGCTTGGTTTGTAATTGATATGGTGCCCAGCCATCAGCATTCAATCTTTACAGCTTGTTGTACACAAGCACCATCAGACATTAAATCTCCTTCTGGCAACCATTTAGTCAGCATTGAAGCCAACTGACCATCCTGCCATGCCCACCAGTGTCCCTTTCTAATTTACAACAACACTTGTTCTCTGATGAAACACTTCATTTATGTTATCTTCATAAATAAATCATTCATAATGACTAAACCTTTCCACTTCCAATGAAAGACTTCTCATCTAAACCTTTCTTATACTCCTACTTCCTTCTTGTACCCTCTCTCTTTTGTCCTTCTTCTTGTCTTCTCTCATATTTATATGATAATTTATGAAATGTCCCAATTTTTTTCAGGGCTGCAGTGATATATATATATATATATATATATATATACTGGACCCCCCCTCCTTTTAATGTATTTTCAGTTCCTAGTTTGTGATTTGAATAAATTTCCGTTAGTACTCAGTTTGCACTGAAAAGAAATTTAGCATGAGTTTTTGAACATTCAAAACTTTTCGACAAGAATGTATTGAATTTGACCTGAACGTGGAACATAGCAGCCAAATTTTCTGCATTGTAGGAGCACCTGGGCGTACATACTACACGAGATGTATGATTAAAATCATGTTCAGTTTGGAAAAAAATTTCAAGTTCAGGATTAATTACATTATTTCCTGTAGGTTTTTTTTTTAGCTTGATTAGTGGAGCACTTTTTTGACGAGGCATCAACCGCCTAATCAGTCTTCTGTCTATTCTGTCTGTCGGTGAATAAGCTTAGCTTTGTTTGGTGCATATATGCAGTAAGATACTTTCACTAACCCATGCTATATGACAAGCCTCTATATAAATCTACTTTTCCTACGAGAAACCGATGTCTTGATAGATGATAACTTCATGTCCAGCTCTAGAAACTGTGGCCAGATCTTTTTTTTTTCTTTTTTTAAATTGAAAAAAAAAAAAATTCTGACTGGACCATCTCATCATCTAAAAGAGTGGAATTTTCAAATCCATATGTTATTAACATAATCAAATGTGCCTGAATTGTCACTTTAGTTGAGTGATTAGTTTGATGGATTATCTCTCGAGTGGATTCAATTATCTAAATGATTGAGCAGTTTACTCTTAATCTGTTGCTGATACAACGTCCAAGCTAATTTGAATAATCGTTTACCAGAGAACAATTGACTTTAAACTCTTTGGCATTGCTGCTCAGGCTGTTTGACTGGACCTCCATTGGAATCGATGATGACAATTCTGACCACTCGACCATTAAAGGATACACTTTAAAGTTATGTATTTGTGCCCTTTGCTGCAGTTATTTGTGGACATTTGGATTCTGGGGGGTCTGCTCAGAATGGTTGTAATATCTAAGTAAATTCTGAAGCCCTCTGTATTTTGATATTGATAGCATCATAACCGTACGGAACTAGGGTCTGTGTTGTTTTATCTGTCAAGCCATTCATAAATATCCTGAGTCATCTGTGAATATTGGCTAAATTGCTTTGTGTACACCAGTTCTCGCATGATCATTGAAGTTGTGCTATGTCAAGTCTGGTCAGTACTTAGATAAGTGACCACCTGGTGCTGTTAACAGGTGGAGTTCATGTAAAGAAACTCTTGTAGCAATCGCGTTAGTCCCCTCTAAGGAGATGCCTGATCTATGTACTTTGCAGAATAACAGAAGTTGAAACTCCTATGGCAGCGAGTAGAAATGAATGAATTGTGAACATTAAGCAGAAGCTCTCTCCATGTAATGATTGCTGCTGGCCAATCGTTAGCTGTTGATCAATGTAAATCTAGCCTTTCCACTTGATCAGGTTAATTGTTGCAAGCATTAGGCTTGTGTTG
Organism: Thysanoteuthis rhombus; assembly: GCA_963457665.1. NCBI lineage: Eukaryota > Metazoa > Mollusca > Cephalopoda > Oegopsida > Thysanoteuthidae > Thysanoteuthis > Thysanoteuthis major. The sequence continues at coordinate 24,646,349 of OY735235.1, forward strand.
TTGTAAATGATGCTGCCATCGTTTGAAGTGTGGTTTTATGCTACGGACGGCCAGGCTGTAAAACAACTGTCATCCGTGGATTCCTCGTTAACAAATCGTTGGAGTTTATGTAACAGCTTCATCATAAAATGAAACTCAGGGTCGGAACTCTGAAGTAATCTCGAGTTTAACATTGTTAGTGGGGCTTGCTATTAGATTCCATTGCATATGCTACTTCTCTTGGCTTTTCTTCATACATCTTTCTTTCTTCCACCCCTGTGTTGTTTTCTTTCTCTCTGTTTCTATAATCGGATGACTACCCACACCTCTGCATCTTTCTCTCTCTCTCTCTTCCTCTCTCTCTACTGTACCTTTTTTCTTGTATCTTCTATCACACTCATTCTCGCCTTCTGTAGTTTTACAATTTGATGACTCCCCTTTCCCCTCTCTCCCTCTCACTTTTCGTCTTTTTACTTTGCTCTTGCATACTGTGACTATTTTTCATACTTATCTCCTTTCTTCCTCTCTCTACCCCCCCCCTCATCGATGCACTAGACCGAAGTGTCAAGTAGATGTTTTTATTTTATATCTGCGGGCCAATTTGTAGTTCTGTAAAAAGACAAATAGATAAATAAATAAGATGAAGATAAATAGGATAAACATCTGGAAAAAAAAAACAAAAAAAAACAACAAAAAAACCAAACAAAAGAAACTTTTTCTAGCCTCCTCTCACCCCGTCCCCTGCAACGGAGCTTTCAACTATCAGCTCTAAACCTTCTCAATATAATAAACTTCAATCTGCACAAACCGCCCTCTTTCCCCATGACACATAAGTAAGTGCTGTTTATCCTGCAGGCATCAAGTGAGGCGGCTTTCTATCTACGATCTGTATGCAGGCAAACTGGTGAGGTGAATTGCATTTTGCCTACGGGACGCAAGTTATTTGACATGGGCTGACTTATTAGTTTCAAGAGCGGATCTTCAAAAATTACGCACCTTGTCCATGAGGCATACAAATGTGAAGATTATTTATTCAATGGCCACTAAATTGCTCTCTTTCCACCATTCAGTCTTGACAGATTCTCTTCAGGCAGCAGCCATCTTGTCCCTGCCCCCACCACCACCACCCCGGGCCTGCCTACCAGCCGCCAGCGGAACTTTTTACTTTTTCCTTTCTTTTTACACCACAGATAAAATTCAATGTTGTGCTTGTGTGTGTTCTGTGTATTCATGTCTGCCTGTGTATTTGTGTATTGTGTGTCTGCCTGTGTATTTGTGTATTGTTGTGTGTCTGCCTGTGTATTTGTGTATTGTTGTGTGTCTGCCTGTGTATTTGTGTATTGTGTGTCTGCCTGTGTATTTGTGTATTGTGTGTCTGCCCGTGTATTTGTGTATTGTGTGTCTGCCCGTGTATTTGTGTATTGCTGCGTGTGTCTGCCCGTGTATTTGTGTATTGCTGCGTGTGTCTGCCCGTGTATTTGCAAAAGTCCATCTTTCCAAAAATGATCACTTTGTATTGATTTCTTGCTAAACTACTTTCCTTATCTGAGGGTTGAAAGTGATGGACAGGGTTGGGAGCTGAGGGTGACACACAGCCCAAAAGAAAGAAAACTGACAAACTGCAGTGGGTGTGAGTGGATTTTCTGAATCATTGTCTAGGAAGTGTTAGTCTCTATCAACATTGTTTATGTTCAAAAGAAAATCTTTTGCTTACAAAAATTGCATGACTGATATTCATTGTAATTTCTGCTCTAACTTTTTTTCAATCCATTCTTTATCAGTCAGTTTCAAGTCTTTGATGTAGCAATTAACATTAAAAAAACGCAAACAAATTTCTTTTTCACTGAGAATTCTCTTGAAAGCCACCTTCAAGAGCCTTTGAACTCACTATCCAATCATTTCCGATTAATAGATTTTTCTATTATAATTATTTGCTTATTTCTCTTTCCTTTTTTGGAAGAGAACTGGAATTAGCACTTAATAGACTTGGAGTTATCTCCCTCGGACACAAGTTTTTCTTTGTCAATTTGTACTTGATTGAATGCTCAAATCATTGGCTCAATTAGATGAAACATTGCTTTATTCTTTGAGTTGAAGTATTTTAAAGGTAATGCACAATGATGCACTGTTTTTGCTTTGTTATGGTGACAAACTATCAAACATACAGAAATCAGTTCATTCTTATATGGATACGCAGATCTATATCATTTTCTTTTCTTCTGTTTGGGTTAATGAGAGTTGAAAACAGTCTTTAGTATACATTGATATCTATTAAGCCTAGCCTAATGAAGTATAGGGCAGTTGAGACTTGAAACTAAAAATTACTGTTGGGATTTGTCATGCTCTTTTTTTCTTTTTTTTTTTGTTACTCTTCTTGGATCTTTCTTACAAAAGAATCAAATGAAGTATGAAAAGACAAGTGTATAACATTTATTCCAATTTAATGTCACTTAGATTATTTGATTTATCTTCCAATAAAATCCATTAATCCCATTAGAGTACTAAATTTGTTATTAATCAAGTGTCCATTTGTAAATCTTTGCATTTGAAAATAAAAATAGATGTCGGAAACTGTGCTATCCACGGTGATAAGAAGTGGGAGAGAAGATACTAGAAAAACAAAATTAATGAAATGTTAGATAAACTTTGTCCATTTTCTGTAAATCATGGTTGATAAATTTCATCAGATCTGTCATTCGGCTGACATAAATCGCAGCTGTAGAATGCCATCAAAATGCCAGATTTCCAGCCCTTGGCAGAACGTACAGCCAACCATTGGCGCCAGGCTTGTCTTTATGACTCTGCTCTTTGTGTGGCGTTTGTATCGAATGTGGGAATTTTGCAGTAGATGGCTTGCTAAAGATGCTTCCTTCTCTTTTCTGCTGCTAGCACGACTTACAATGCTTTCGCCAACCTTATGACATCAACAATCCATTTTTTCATTTTTTTATTTTGCTTATCTAAAATGATGGCCAAATGTTGTAAATGATCCATAAATCTCTGAGATGGAAAATTCTTTCATCCGCTTTCAGTGACGAACCGTCCGAATCCTGTGACATGTATATTCCCATGCTTGGATATATATGTGTTCTCTACATAGTTCCCTCTGGGCTGACTGTGCTCACATGTTTTGTAACAAGTGCATACAGGAAATGTTACTTGAAATTATCTAGTACTGCTACTACCATTTCTAATAATGATGATTGTGCACTTTAGTCACTTGAAGAAATTTGCACAAGAGATTTTTGCACACACTAAAATTTATAGGGAACCCTGGCCCAATCAGGGAGATTTTGATTTGGACATTAAACATCTTAATTGGTTAGCCTTGAGAGGATTAAAGCTCAGTGGTTAGACATAAAAACACAAGGTCTGTGGTATCAGAAGCTTGTCGAAACTCATTTAACTCTTTCAAGACTAGCCTACTAAGGTGCTTAATACCTACATCAATGTGTCCCAGTAAATTTCTAAAAAAGATCTATATCCCAGCAATCATAGAAACCTCAAGATATACATTTCCAAGGAATATCGAAAGGGTTAAAATGACAACCTATATTCAATGAATAAATCCAATTTACATCAGACAGCCAAACATGAATAAATTAATTTAAAATGAATTCAGTCATCCAAAATGATTTATTTGGTGAAGTCAAGTGGAAAAAAACTGTTTCCATTTCCCGAATTGTTAATGAAGTTATTTAATTATGCTACTTAATTAGTGCTTTAAAGACCCTTCTCATTAAGAGTGGACTAACGAAGGGTTGGTGTAGTGGAATTGTAAAGACTTGCTGAAGTAGATGTCTAACATAAGAACACTTAGAATTGAGCTGCCTGAATTGGGCCATCTCATCTCCACTCGACCTTCAGACTGATTGCTCTCTAGTTGAACATGTTTCATTTGATTGCATTCATTTCCAGGCTTCCTTACAACCATGGCTACGCTTACGTCCTGAAAGATGGACTCAGTAAAGTTTATCAGAGAAACACTGCTCTCCTGTGCATAAGATGTAGATTAATTGAACATTAAACATCTCAAACCCCTTAATCTTGAGGCTAAAAAAATGAATTTTAAAAAGTCAAAATTGGCCAAGTTGTTGGTTAAGTGTAAATAACAAATATTTATTGGTACTCAAAATTAATTCTGTATTAGGATATCACTAATAAAACCATTTAATGTAATGGTTGCTTTTTTTCTCTTTTTTTTCTTCTGATAACTTAACAATAAAACAAAAGAAAAGTTGGTTTGCCACACTCTTCTCTACCCCCAAACTTGCCTCGTGCACTTTTTGGGGGACGGTGCACCCAAGGTTAAAAGCGACTGGTCAATAACCTTGTAGAAATAAGACTTTTCGAAACTGCTTGTATAGAGAAGGGAGTGACAAGATGGACTCATTGAGACCTAGTCTGATTGCTTAGAATACCAATTGCTTGTGATGATGAGACATGTCTTGTGATTAGAATGATTGCAAAGAAACCAAAAAGACAAGCAATTGTCTGCTGCCGCCGCTGCTTCCTTCCACCCCCCCCCATGGTTCCAGCCACCAATGTGCAAATGTGGTTGGTGGGGAGGGGGTGCTCTTCCTTGATGACTTCACTGACTGCACTTAGTTGTGCTCTCCTCTCCCCTCATTCTACCACTTAACAACTCATCAGATGAATAAGTATCGTTGGGAAATATCTGATCCTTGCTTTGGCACTCCCCACCCCCACCTTCCATGTTTCACTGAAACTTTCTGACTCGGCTCTTTTATCTTCACAGCATATACTTCTGATTGTCTCTCTGTAGACAGAGATAGAAAGAATGGCACAAATATATGTCTCTGTAGGCACACGTGCATACATGGTGTACCTGCTCTAGAATGATGGTTAACAAGCTTGTTTCACTGGTGAACTATTCACTAGTGTTCTTATCTGGATTCTGTTAGACGGAATGTTTGAATCATTGTATACAGTTCAGTCTGACTATTTTCGTGTGAAAAATAAACAACGAAGATGAGAAAAGTAGTCTAACTACACTGCATGCGAGGATTATTCACTAGACTGTTAAATTTGATTCTCATGAGGTGGATGCTTCCTTGATGAGGCCTTGTGCCAAACTAAGCAAAGCTATAATTATCTATACATACAAGTGCATACACATGCTTGCAAAATTGTTGCAGTTTTGTTTATTTCTGTTTTTTTTTTTTTTTTTTTTTTGGTCAGGTTTTTAAAGGATTCCTTTGAATGTCAGCTCCACCCCTTAAACACTCCACCATTCCCTCCAGCCCCCGTTAATAAACTGAGACACTGTAAACTGTGATGACGAGATAATTTTGTAGGAAACCTCAGGTGACCCTGATGTTGATATTAGGGGACACCCACACATTTATCGAACAACTGCATCCTATCTTCTTAACTCTTCTCATGTTGTGTGTCACATGAAGCAATGATTTTTGTCTTCATTTCTTGAACAATCCACGGAAACCTAATCATTGTTTGCATTATTTGTGGGTTTTTATAGGGTTGGCCTGTTAGCTTGATGCCCAAGTTTAAAGGGCTCCGACTGCCCTACTGTTCATTCATAGCTGGAGGGAGAATTGGATTTATATCTTGCTCGAAGGCATTAGCTCTAAGTAAGCACAAACTGTCTCAGCCAGCATTCGAACTCTACACGATGATTCTATTCTGTGCTGTTAACTGTTCAGCCATCTGCACTTTTCGTGAAGGCCTGAGGATAATTACAATGATAGAAACGATATAACATGAACTCGACTCCTATAGTTAATATTTTCGAAAAATTAAATAAAAAAAATGAAGAAACGAAAAGAAATCGAAACCTCCCAATGCTGCCACTTACAGAGCTATTGAAGTATAAAACTACTTTTATATCCCAAAGAATTTATCTTATTGAATATTTATGGTTTCAGTATAAGCAATATCTATTTCTGGTCTTCAGCCTTTAGCTAACCAGCTGGAAGCAAAACTTACCAACTGTGTATTTCTTTATTTATACTGTTAGTTCGCTTGGATCAATAGACAGAAAAAAAAAAAGAAGAAATAACCACTTATGGCTGTCACCTGTGAAAGAAAACCAGCAGATAAGTTCTTGTCTGTCAAGTGACTATTCTTTTTTAAAAAAAATAAAAATTTGTGCAAGAGAATATGAATTTGCTTATCATATATACTAGACTATAAGACAAATGGTTAACAAGAGTATTTTGAGGACTGATGCTTACTGCAACTCACCCAAGCCTCCTAATTGTCTATATCGAGCTTTGGTTGGTATCCCAAGGCTTACATCTTCCTTTCAACAGCTATTTTAGCTTAGGGAAAAACCAAATCTAGGTAGGAGTTAGGCCTGACAGACCTTGGTAATGGGATGTGATGTTTTGCGAAAGAAAAATTTGTGTAAGATCTGAAGAATGTTTTGCACAGTCATTTTGAATGCAACAGACACACAGTGCATCTCATTGCCTTGCCAACTGAATAATCCTGTGGAAGAGTGTCTGCTATGCAATGTAAGATCACTTCATTGGTTGTTAAGTTATATCAAGGCCATGCAACTGGTTTTCGGGATATTGAAAATGGCTTGATACTTTTTGGACAGACCTTATGTATGTATGTACGCATGTATGTATAAGAATTAGATCACTCACCTCAATGAAACTCATAAGTAAAGAGTTCTTACCGTCTCACTTTTATGATTTTTTTATGTGTAGATTATAAAAATTGTGAAAAATGATTTATTTTTGAGATCTTGATAATGACTTGAAGAGCAGTCAATTTTTTATATCAATTTGAACCAGACATTCTTTCTCTTATGAGAAAATGAGAAAAAACTATTAAAAAAGTTGCAACAACATTCCTTGTTGTGTGTAGTGAAATGTTTGCATATAAAATATAAATGTGTGTGTGTATATATATATATATATATATATATATATATATATATATATATATATGGTGTGGTGGGAATGGAGGATCAACAGTAGCCAGCTGTTAGAATTGGAAGATTTCAATGTTATCAGAGATCTATTTGTTATGTCCATTGACACAATATATTTTTTATTTAATCTTTTTACACTCTTCATTTATTATGTTTATGTTTGTTCAACAACCAGTGATGACTTTTTGTCACACTTGGCAATTCAAGGAAGAAAAAATTATCTACATTCTATTAAATGTGATTGGCTGGCCTTATTGAAAATAAAATACCATGAAGCTTAGAGTCAGTAAGCTTCACTACTTGAAACAGGTCACTTGAGTGATTAAACTGTCTTCAGTGACACAGCGAAAAAAATTCTGATGATTATTCATCATAAGGCGTTTTGGAGCATTCTATATTTTGAAGTCTTTGTTCTTTGATAGATTTGTTTTTGCTCAAGTTTTTTTAAAATCTGTTGCTAAAGCATCTTTTCTGCTTTTGTTAGTTATAATTTTTTCTGGAGTGAACTTTTATTTCATGAAGCTATGAACAAATTAATCCATGTGTATAAGGAACAGAGTAACCTTTTGGTTTGTTTCTTTGCTTCTCTGTCCATAACTTGCATGCACTACCTATTAAGAAGAATACATAGTAAATTATATATATATATATATATATATATATATATATATAATATATAATATATATATATATATATATATATATATATATATATATATATATAACAAACAATTGAAAACAAGAAATTGAAAAATTGATTCAATCATCTGTATTTTTGCATGTCTAGTTTCTTATTTTTTGTTTATTTTTTAGGAAGTATTGAATTGTATACTCTTTAAACTAACAATTTTTCCATCTGTATATTTTATATATCATAGTTTTTGAAATAACTGGGATTTTCATGGATTGTTTTCTAGTTTTAAAATTGCTCTGAACAATAAAATAACAAGCGATAGATCTGTTCCATTTTGGGAACGAATGCATGGCTTTTGTAATAATCGTGGAGAATCATGCTAAAATAACCATTACAACACAACAGAGGCATTATTGTTGAAATATTGAAATAACAATTGAGTTCAATTGAACCGGCTGATGGCAATGATAGTCATTGTTGAGAAAAAGCCGGTTTGTATTGATTTGGTCTGTAAAGGGTCAAACATGGAAATTGCTCTTGTGTTTGTTTACAAATAAACTTCTTTTCATTTAAAATCAGTCCAGTTTTCATCAGCTGCTTTCTCTGCATGCAAGGATTTAAAAAGAAAGTAAAGAAGAAAATCCATGGCGGCGTTGTTCTACTCTCCCTCCTGGTTCTTGTAATAACCCATAACTGGGCCATTCGTTGTCTGTGTGGTGTTCACCTTTTATTCTACTGAATATGGTGGGTGCTTTGCAAAGGCTGGTAGTAGCAGTCAATGGCTGAATAATGGCCCTCTGCCTTTCTCTCTCTCTCTCTCTCCACAAACAGCAGTGGAGAATTCAAGTCTTGCCTCTTATTTCTTCTCTTTCTTTGAGTGTCACCGCCATCATCATTAGCAGTGGCAGTTCTATCTTTCTCTCTCTCTCTTGCTTACTCACACGCATTGTGTTCATTTAAGTGCACGTTTACATTTTGGGTCACTTTTATAATGGTTCTTTTATATCGTAGCATGTTCATGCTTTGCTAATATGTGCTTACATTATGTATATGCAGATGTATAAGCACACACACATTTACGCACATACTTCTTTCTCTCTCTATTCATATCTCTCTCTCTCTCTCTCTCTCTCTATATATATATATATATATATATATATATATATATATATATATATAATGTGTACTGTAGAGAGTGAGACATACTCGGGAGTGAGGTGTTTGGAGATTTGGAGATAAGGTTTATCAATCCTTATATATATATAAATATATATATATATATATATATATATCTATCTATCTATATATATATATATATATATATATATATATATATATATATATATATATATATGCTCAGCTGTTATAGATAATGTATTTCTATACACATTCTGATTCTGATTTATATACATAGCCAAAATCGTCCACATATATAAATATAAGTTGGTACAAGTTCATAAAAACACCTGACTGCACACACTTATACACACAAATACGTGTATATACACACATATGAACTATTATAAATGTAGCTGTTCTTGTGAAAGCAAGTTGATATTCTTCATTGAATTGATTATGCAATTTAGTTTATCGACATCTTTTTCGGTGTTTTTTCATGACTCTTTTTTCCTTTAAAAGTTGAACAAAAAAAAAAAATGAATAGGGCAACTAGAGACCCTTCGATGCTTCCCACTCCCCGTGCTCCCTTCATGGATTCAGTGGAAGAGAGGTGATACATATTCACTAGGATCCCTTATGAGCTGCTTGGTTTGTTATTTCAGAGGTCCAGTAAATATTAATACTTCTCACAACAGCTGAGGATTGACAGCAGTGAAATGACCAACTTGGAGTTATCTATTGACTATTGATTAAAATGAGGTGCAGAGTGGCTTAACGGTTATTAGTATGAAAGACAGAATCCTGAGCCGATGGCAGATATTTGCGTATTTCCCACCACTACACATACACGCAGGGTTTAAGGGGGGGGAGTCCCGATCCTCCTCCTCCTCCTTTCCTTTTTATCTTTGCAAAAACACAACCAGCTGTGGTCACCAAATGCATATTAACACATCGAAAGATATACATCTGTGTTATGATGAAGGCTAACCAAATTAGTCGAAACATTGCCTTGTTTTTATGGTTTTCCCTACCAACTGACCCAATTTTTGTTCCCTTTTTTTTCCCCCCTTGTCCATTTCATATGATCCTCCTGTTCATTCCATTGTAAATTAATGCAACTGCAATCAACAATGGCAACTGATTGGAACAGTACCAATCAATCACCTGTCTCACCCCCACCTCCCCATGTGGCTGTTCCGTCCACTTGAGATTTGTATATGAATGTTTTATACATATGTATATGTGTGTGCATGTTCATGTGCATTTATATCTATATTTACATATATACATTTATTTGTATGCGTGTAGCATAGCTATTGTTTTGTGTTAGTATGTAGACATAATTTTGATTTACTGTATAGGCTGGACTCTAAGACACATAGTTTATAAGGATCACTGTAACTCATCCAAGTTCTATAACTTCCATATTGATTCTTGATGGATGGCCCCCTAGTCATTATATCAGTGTATAGAACGAAATGCAATCATTGAATAATTTAGAAAAAAAAATGGTTTGTCTTGTATACCAGTATGTATAGTATGTACATCTGTGTATGCGTATTCATATATGTATTTGTATGTATATATGTGTAGTTAGTATTGTGTGTGTGTATATATATATATATATATATATATATATATATATATATATATATATATATATATAATTTGGATCTATATTCATAAATATTTCAAATATCTATATGAAGACATTTGTCTATAAAAGATTCTTGTGTATCAACACATATAAAGTGAGTGTAAATATATATTTATACGGATCAGATTCCTGTATCCACACTCACAAATATCGTTGATAGCCCCCCCCCCCCATTTCACCCACAAGGTTATTTCTTCCACTTGTCGAGCCAGATAATCAAGCGGTGACTGACCAGAGAGAGATGAAAATAATAATCTGACCATCGTCCAGTAATGTATTCATTCCCTCTTGTTTATTAGACAGTCAATAAAGCTAATGTTAAGCCTTGCTGATTCGAATATCAGATATATTGATTAAGGTTGGCTAGCAGTGTTGGCTTTAGTGGGGGAGCACTGATAACAGATAGTGCCTCTTTCTCTCTCGCTGATGTGCGCTCTTCCTTTACCTCTACGGTGATCTCATTCTTTCTTTCTACCAAGCTCTCTCTTCCTAGCTCTATGGAGCTCTCACTCTGTCTTCGTGGAGCTCTCTTCTACTCTGCTCTCTCTCTCTCTCTTTCTATACACATTTTTACCTTAACATACCTCACTTTCTACCTACCTTTACATCTCTCTTTCTTTCCACGGTGACCCCAACATTACAACAGCTGAGGTCCATCACACTCAATCAAATATAAAAGAACCACTTTGGTGTTAACGTACTCGGCTTACTAAGCGCTTGATTTGGCTTTCAACATTTTTAATCTCATGCTTTTTTTTTCTAGTCTTCCAGTAGACGGATAGAATCCAAGAGGTTGTTAAGGGGAGCAGGATTATTTGAAAGGAGATGAATTGGGTGGTTCAGATATGGTCAGTCGGCTTAATGAAGCAATTTACAACTGGTTAATTAATAAATCTACAATCGAGTATTCATTCATGAATCACAATAATCCAACTACTGGTACATACAATATATATATATATATATATATATATATATATATATATATATATATATATATATTGTGTGTGTGTAGGGGGGAATTGTTGCTTGATCAGTACCAAATTTATTATTGATATGTCTACACACACACACACACACACACACAAACATATATATATATATATATATATATATATGAATAGTTGATTGTGGATTTGCTACACAAACTAGCTCATGTTTCTGCCCTTTTCGAGCCTCATCAGGCGATTCTACTATTTATTTCCAACAACTTAAATTCATGAGTAAAACGTTGTATGTATCGAGCACTCTATGAAATGAATCCTTTACACATCAGAAGTGGCTTTATATTATTGATATATTATTATTTTATGTTATACTGCTAGCCTGATTTGTACCACATATACTGTGTGTGTATGTATATATATATATATATATATATATATATATATATATATATATATACACACACACTACTCCATAATATGAAACCTGGGAGATCCAAAAAGAATAAAACTACATAAAATCATAATTCATCCCCTAAATATACTTATATAGTTGTGCATCTTACCTATGTAAACTTTGACAAGTATACAAACTCAATTGAAGGTATCGGCTTGATACAAAATGTAATAGCATGAAACCTGAAAACTTCTATGGGTTTCTATACATAAATATTAAAAGGCTTCTTTAATTGTCTTTGAATCTTCCTGATACTCTTGCCTTCTTCTTTTACTGCACTGTTGTGGTGTGCCTCACCCTTTGGGAACCAATGATCTTACCATTTCTTATCTTCACATTCATCATTCTAAATAACTTCATTGATGTGCACTGAAAGAATCGAGTCATTCATATCTGCATTTATTTGTAACAGTTCATGCCTGTCTTTTCAGCAGATCTACGTGTATATTTACTTTTCTTATCTGTGCAATTATTTTGCACCAATGTATACATACATCCTACTGGGAACTTATCTACCCAATCAGAAAACATCTTGTCATTTGATCATTTCCTCTCTTTTTCCTCTATCAGGTTGGAATGTCTCATGTTCATCTTGATATCTCTGCCAATGAAGTTGGGGATTGGTGAATCTACTTGCTCGTGTTCATCTGTTGGTCCACACAATATCTCTAGAAGTTCTCAATAAATTTCATAGGCAATTTTGTAGATCTGTAGATCATGGGCTGAGGGAGATTTATTCAATTTTGGGGATGGATCCAGAAATTAAGAAACCATCAACCAAAAATGTCAACATGAGGTTTCTTCAGTTTTTAAGTTTGGCTGGCTGGCAGGGTATGTTTTACATGTACAGGCACACCAGTAGAGCTAGAGTGCTGAAATTTGAAAATTAAAGCTAACATACCTCCCTACATCAGAGCTACATATGAATCAACTTCTTTCAGTTTTTAGTGTAATAAGATTAGCAGTGCTTTCCAGTTAATTTTTTTACTTTTATTTTTTACCTGTCTCAGTTAACTTCTCAATCAGCTGCTTTTCCCCCCGCAATATCTCTTCAAGACAAAGTAAAACGATCTAGGTTATAGACAGGGAACGTTGTTGGAAACAGATAAGTCTGAATAGCAGCACACATCAACATATTGACTGAGTGTATTAGTCTGACAAGTAACTGGTTGAACAAGTAGACTCTGTATATTGCATTTGAATTTTTTTCTTGAAGACTCTGTAAGAATCTTTAGGAAATTTTTTCCCATTTGAAATGCCTCTTGAGAACCATTTGTCCACCTCTAGCAGCCTTGTAAAATAAACTGCTTCTTCAAATTGTTATCAGTTCTCCTTTGAGTATAAATATCAAATGATTTCTATGACACTGCAAAATGGTGTCAATCAGGTTCTATATTATTAGATGCAATTATGATAATTATCCTGCTGTTCTAGGACTTATCTAAATTTGTAAATTAATAGATCTCTTGTTCCTTTGCCCCGGGGCCTTTTATGTTATTCCTGGTGTGTAGAGAGAGAGAGAGAGGTATATAATTTTTCGATAATGAGTAATGGGCTGTTGACATTTTTCATAACTTGACCTATCTTCTGATTTCTCTTTCTCTCTCATATATATATATATATATATATATATATATATATATATATATATATATATATATGAATAAATTGATAAATCTGTTCTCTCTCTTTTCTCCCCTTCTTCCCTTCCTCCCTGTCACAGCCACTTCAGATCTACTTGAATTCAGTATAAAAGCGAATGAGAAAATGTATTAGTCCAGTTCACAGGGAGTGGGCTTGATGGTGAGCTCTTGTTTTTCTCCCAAACCCTTCCCAACCATTGAGATATCATAGAAACCTTATCTTTTTTAATTTTTCTTTTTATTTCATCGATTCCCAGACCATCAGGATATCCTTTTCGGAATCCATTCAAATGCCCGAACATGTCTTGAATTTTGCTCTGCCATCTTCTTCACCTCCCTCCCCCCATGCCCTTTCCCTCACCCTCCCATGCCCTTTTCCCTCACCCCCTCCTAGTCGTCTTGTCCATGCTGCTGCCACTTCAGCAGAATCTGGTGGCTCTTGACGTGCCCAAGCAATAGTCCAATCAATAATGGCCAGGCTGCAAAAGACGTTGTTCTCAGCACGGACTCACCTTTTGCTCGACCTGAAAATCTTTGCAAATAAAATATTTTAGCTTGTATGATGGACAGACTGATTGATGAATTAGGTACTGACATGTTGACACACACATCTTCTTCATCCCCTCACCGTGCAGAAAGCAACAGGGTCCACCACTTCAAGCTGACCAGTAGCTGGCTTAAGAATGGGATCGGAGGTGTACTATAAGACAACCATTACTTACTAAGTTCCTGAAATTGAAAGCAAGCAAATCATTTGGGAGTTGGTAGAACCTATCATAGAAAATGATATTGATATATCTGTACCTTACATAAAGAAATCACCTTAGCGTGTGCATGTACCAGAATTAATTTTCTGAGAAAATAATACCAGCTTATTTGGGGATTGTTGGTCAAAAATGACTATAGAGACCCCCAAAAAGGACTTTTTTGAATAAAACAAAAAACAATCATTCTTAATGTTGTCTGAAGGTTGTACCTAAAAAATGTGGCATGGGACACGTAGACACTCACTCACAAATGTACACGCACGCACACAAGGATAGATATAGGCACTTGGAGGGACGAGAATTTATAGCCGAGTTTGATGTTTTGTTGGGCTCAGGTGATTTGATATTGATATGTTGCTGTCAGTATTTTGCTCTGTCATCTTGTGTGGATAGTACAGAAAAGTGTAACGGGTATATGTCCAGTTCAGTACCAGCATGTGTCCTCTCATTGGGAACCTAGGAACACCTGAAGAAGACCGGAGGGTCCATGTCTGTAATGTTGTAAACGAATGAACATGTAGGAGAGGAAAAAAGTCTGATTATATCTTACATGATGAGTGATACACCTTGTCTAACAGAATTTAGACTTGTAGAGTCCGTATAAATTTGGTTCAATGATTAGATTCTAGATCTTCAGTTTCTGAAGATGGAATTGTATCACTGATATGATCCCCTGAAACGTTAATTGTATTAGAATGAGAAGTGCGTGTGTGTATTAGTGGGTCATAACTTGAGGTAGAAGATGAGAGGTACCCTATTTGATGGTATGTAAGACCACCCCTTTTTTTCTCCCCAAAAAGTGGCTCAAAAGATAAACGTAAGCTTCATTGTTCTATCCCATATTAGCCAGAACTTAGGCAAGACTTGAAAGAAAATCAAGGAAATGTATTAAAAAAGAAACAAAAAAAACAATCCCCTCTCGCCTTTCCTTGTTTAATACCTGAGTGGAAGATTTTTCAGTTTTGATGGGTTTACATAAATTGTTTGATTTCATTTTATATGAGGTAGAGAAATGTTTCTCTGAAATAAATACTGCTCTATACAATTGCTAACACACATACCTATCAATATATACATATTTTTTTTCTTTTGTTTACACGCACCATCTATTTGTTTTTACTTGGAATATTTCGACATTGTGTGTCAAAGCTGTTTCCAAACTGATAGAATCTTTGTGATATAATGTTGTAGTCATCTTTTTCATAAGCATGAGTCATGATTTTGTTATAAATTTTCTCTCATCATAATTCACAAGTGAATAATCCTTGGTTGTTGCAGTATGTATGTATTTATGTAATGTATGTATGTATGTATGTAGTCGACTGGAAAAAACTAATATCTGTTTTTCGTCTCTTTTCCAGGTAAGTTTCTTTAAAAAAAAAAAAATGGATTCTATTTTTGAAAGCTTGGACACTTTACATTTGGAGGAATTTACCATTCTGGAATAAGTACCTCGCAGTCAGGTTTGGAGACATTTTTTTCTCTTTATTTCTATTTGATTCTTTCAAGAACATTCTATTCGATTAGAATTTATCTGTTTTACTTCTTGAAATCCGTTTTTCATGAATATCAGATTATTTCAATGATTTTTGAAAAAATACACAAATTGTTATCACTCTCATTCTTTATGTCCAGAAGTGTGTGTCCAGGCCAAATTGTTCGAATTACTTGATTGCCGGTCTATTAATCCTACTTAACAAAATTGAAGTGACCCCCATCTCAGAGGCTAATACCAGACAAACTGACCAGCCAGCCTAACGGCCATTCACAACTCTTAATCGTCCGATTCATTTCGTTCTTACAATGAATAATATTTGCATCTGTTTTCATACTCGGCCAGCCTCTGGTGTCGTTCGACGTGACTCGAGTTACTAAGTTCTATTGATACTCTGTCCATTCCACTTAGTCAAGTAGTGAATGACTGTACGTGAGATAATTCGATAGCAAGCCTCTGGTGACTCGACATCTCACAGGACCTCTTGGCTTTCAGAAACTATTACTTTGGCTATTATGTAAATTATGCTGAAAGATGGAATGAGGTTGATTGGATGGAGAGGGCTTCCTTCTGATCTTGTGCCATCACTAAAAATTTGATACCAATGAACACCAAGTTAGTAGTTTACTATATCTGAGCTAATATATGTTTGTATTTGTGTGGGTTGGTTTGAAAATCAGCAGCTCAACTGTGGGGTCAAGTTTCACTTTGAACTCCAGTGTCAAATCTCTCGTTCAAGTTATTTGATCTGATCTAGTACCATTGCTAAGAATTTGATGCCAGTGAATAGTAACTTGGTGGTTTACTGTAAGCAAGTTTATACGTGTCTGTATTTATGTAGGTTGGCTTCAAAATCAGGCTCAATAGTGAGATTTATTTACTCTTTGAACAGCAGTGTCAAATCAGTTGCTCAAGTTGGTGATTTGAGTTATTTGGCTAATATTTACACGATTTTAAGAGATTAACTGTGGAAGGGGGCAAGTGCAATAGTTATCCATTGCAAGACAACAGCTCTTGTCTATTGTAAGATAATCCATTGCAAGATAAAAGTCCTGACTCACAATGGAACTGAATTACCATCAATCACAATAAAAGATTATTTTATTGGGTAACACATGGATGAAACTGCAATGATGGAAATATCTATCCTCTGTGATTAATGGATGAATGAATTCTGACTTTTTATTGCATGCAGCTGACTATAAAAAGATCTTCTATAATAGTTGAACTCTTAAATTCATGAAATATATGGAGGGAAATAACTCTGGATTAAAATTATCCTCCGTTGACCATGAAGTAATTTAGAAAAAAATTTTTTTTTTGTCAATTCATGGAAAACTTACATTATTTCCAATTCTATTCGTTAAGGAATTCCATGTCAATATAAGCAGTTACAAGTGGTCTATGAACTGAAGATTTAAGGATAAAAAAATTTCCAACCAGATATTTCATTCGATCCACTAAGGTGGATTGTTTCATTCCACAGTCCATGCAAGATGATATCATGTAGGAGTTGATTCTTCTTAGTGGATTGGTTTTTGTGATGTCTATTGTCTGCCTCTTCAACTGATTCAGTTTTGTTGAGCACTCATTAACCTCTATATTTCATGAAAAAAAAAAAATGAATGTCATTATCATGGGAAATAACTCCTCATTGAAATTATCCCCTTTCGACCAGTAGGCAGACTAGAAAAAAAAAAATTCTGTTCAATTAACAAAAGAGTTCCATTATTCTATTCATTGAAAAGTTCCATTGTCAATACAAGCTGCCATGAATTTGAGTTAAAAGTTGATTACATTGTTGATGTGAATTGTGGCGAATAAATCTTTTTCATTTTGCATAATGATTTGCTTATGAAAAAATATTTCAATTTTTTTATAAATATATATATAAATATATATATATATATATATGCCTTATTGTAGTGTATGGTGTTCGAATAAAATTCAAGGGGGTGGGACTGTTGAAATGGTTTTTCTATTGGTTGCCAGTTATGAATGTTATTTTGTAATGATGTCACAACAACTGAGCATGTCAGGGTCAAAAGTTTATATGCTGGTAAGCCAGCCTTAAGTACTTAAGCACCAGGAGACTAGGTCAGAGCATATCCGTTATGGCATAGCTTGTGGGGGTGCTCACATTCAGTTGTGAGTACCTAGTAGCTAAGGGGTTGGAATGGGTGTATGTTGTACATATGTATTTGTGTGTGTGTGTGTGTGTGTGTGCGCACACACACACACACACACACACACACACACACACACATATATATATCTTACATATATTCAGTTTACTTCATTTTTCTGTGTTCAATACCTCTCTCCAAAACTTTTTATTGGAAAATATTTATTGCTAATCTAATTGCTGTCAGGTTAGCATTTTATTTGATCTTTGTTATCAGGACTTGGATGACTAGATTAATAAAGCAATGTCTAATATTACACAATATCACAGAGGCAAAAACCTGCAAAATAAATCTAAATAAGAACTTACTGGCTTGTTACTACTTATCCTCTCTATTTATTTAATTATCTGTTTGGGGTGTATCAATTCAAGGGCTGCAGGCAAATTGGTATAGCGCTTAAGGATTATCATTGCAATTATTAAATCTCTCTGAATCTGATTTTATTATTTAATTTCTGTTTGCTCAAAATACCTGCAAGTGTGTGGATTATGATTCAATTTGCCTTTTTGTAGTACATTGATATTTATTTATTCATTCATTTATTTGTATGAATGGTCGATTGTTGTTGACTTTCTTGTGTAAATTGATTTTCTTTCATTCTTTCTTCTTCTTTTTTAATGTGAATATCTCAATGTTTTTTTTTTTGTTTTTTTTGGAGGGGTGTATTTTGTAGAATAAACATGGGGAAAAGAAGAGGTTTTTATTTTTATATTTTATTGTGATTTCCAAAACTGGCTTTACAGCTGCCTCTGTCTTGTGACGAGGAGTGCATCAGATTATTTGATGGAAGGTTGGAAGGTTTTGGTAGTTTTTTCCTCTTTTCTTTTTATTGTCTTGGATTCTGTGGTTTATTATACTCTAACACAGTCAAACGCTTTATGTATGTATGTGTGTGTGTGCTTTCATTTTTCTTGGTGAGGAGAAAAAATGTTGAGGTTTAAACATTTCCTTTTCCTCATATTTCTCCTTGCTTTTTATAATTTCCTTTATTTTAAACTTTCATTCTCCATCAGCGTTTCATTATTCTTGTTCTGTTTTCCTT
>OY735235.1:24670196-24730196 GCA_963457665.1 Thysanoteuthis rhombus
ATCTTCTTTCTCCCTATGTCTTCACACACCACACTCTCTGTCCGTGTCTTCATACACTGTCTGTCTGTGTCTTCGCACACACACACATACACACACTATAAATATATATATATATATATATATATATATATATATATATATATATATATATATATATACACACACTCACACTCTCTGTATCTTCACACGCACACCGTCTCTCTCTCTCTCTGTCTTCACACGCACACCGTCTCTCTCTCTCTCTCTCTCTCTGTGTCTTCACACGCACACCGTCTCTCTCTCTCTGTGTCTTCACACGCACACCATCTCTCTCTCTCTCTCTCTGTGTCTTCACACACACGCCGTCTCTCTCTCTCTCTGTGTCTTCACACGCACGCCGTCTCTCTCTCTCTCTGTGTCTTCACACGCACGCCGTCTCTCTCTCTCTCTGTGTCTTCACACGCACACCGTCTCTCTCTCTCTCTGTGTCTTCACACGCACACCGTCTCTCTCTCTCTGTGTCTTCACACGCACACCGTCTCTCTCTCTCTCTGTGTCTTCACACGCACACCGTCTCTCTCTCTCTGTGTCTTCACACGCACACCGTCTCTCTCTCTCTGTGTCTTCACACGCACACCGTCTCTCTCTCTCTGTGTCTTCACACGCACACCGTCTCTCTCTCTCTGTGTCTTCACACGCACACCGTCTCTCTCTCTCTGTGTCTTCACACGCACACCGTCTCTCTCTCTCTGTGTCTTCACACGCACACCGTCTCTCTCTCTCTGTGTCTTCACACGCACACCGTCTCTCTCTCTCTGTGTCTTCACACGCACACCGTCTCTCTCTCTCTCTGTGTCTTCACACGCACACCGTCTCTCTCTCTCTGTGTCTTCACACGCACACCGTCTCTCTCTCTCTGTGTCTTCACACGCACACCGTCTCTCTCTCTCTGTGTCTTCACACGCACACCGTCTCTCTCTCTCTCTGTCTTCACACGCACACTCTGTATCTTCATACTTTCTCTCTCTGTGTCTTCTCACATGCACACTCCGTCTTCACACACACTCTGTCTATCTCTCTCTCTCTTTCCAGCACCTACCGTACACCCCCTCCTTTTCCTTTTTCTCTTTTTATTTCTTTCTCAAGTATGAGTAATAACTAGCTTAAAATATAGGCCAGAAGAAAAACTATCTGATATTTCATGTTGGCCCCCAAGAGATGTTGTAAGTGTCCATCAAACTCTTTGCCATCATATTTTTCCAACCCACTTTCAGCCTTTGAAGTTTCCTCCCCTTACGTGTTTGAATCTTGGGCAAGACTCCAGGGCTAGATTGACTTGCGTGCCTAATTCTTCATCTTGCTCTTTATTCTAGTCTTACAAGTCTTTTACGTTTCATGTTGCTATTGGAGTAGACGTATGAAAATATCTCTGTAGAGATGCTTATATTTTCTAAATTGGCTAATTGCATCATCATTGATTAGTGTAGACCAGTGATTCTCAACCTTTTTTTCTCCATGCCCCACTTTAACAGCTTAAATAATCTTATCTCCCCCCCTTTACTATAATAAAACAAATTTGGTATTGAAAAGATGTAATAATGTTAGAATTTGGTATTTTGGATAAAAGAATCTATGAAATCTTCAGTGAAGTTCGTAATCAGTAGTTTTACATGATTAGGAATTAATAGTATAGTATAATGAGGAATTAATTAGTCAAATTTTCGTATGACTCTGCTTTGATCTACAAAACACTTCTCACTCTTTACATCTAAATTCCGAATTGTATCCCTATATATTGAATTGTCCCCTTGTTGGGCTTGCATCCCACATTCAGAATCACTGCTGTAGACTCTTTGTGGAGCATAGGGCAACATTTGTAGTTCTAATAGCTAGTAGGTTGTTATGGGGTGGAATTGCTTGCCTCATGCTTAAGGTGGACTACGTTACCGAGCCTAAGAGCACTAACTGCCCTACTGCTTTTATTCAATCATAGCTGGGGGGGGAGGAATTAATTCATGCCTTTCCCAAGAGCTTTTGCATGAAATGTATGTAAACAACCTCATAAACTCTAACTCGGTCTGCCGATTCTGTTGTCTGTGCTAGTAACCTTTACAATTATCTGCACCTGGCTAATAGCAGGGCTATATAAAAACCATACCCTCTCCGAGATGTAAGTAACTCATAGAGAGGGAGGTCCATACTAGTTGTTCAATTGTAAAGTGACTAATAGATTCAGGTGTGTGTTTGATGCCATGATTTTAATTAGTCTTTATTTGCTGCGTACCACTTTGGGGAATTCTTCACAGATTGTTAATCAATTGCTATTTAAATTTTATATGGCAAGTTCTTTTTTCTTTTTTCTTTTTCTCTCTCTAATTTGTGTTTGTTTTAATGTGCCCGGCCAGTTGTGATTGCACGATTCTTTCTCCATTGAGACTAACGTATTGCTATTTTAATTGAATGGTTCACTCTTTAAGTATAACTCGTGTGTGTGTGTATTTGAGAGGCAGATAATTTTATCACTTCAAATAGATGACAAAATGCACATACATGGCTAGATTTAATACAATCTCAGCAAGAAATACAATTTTCTATCTTTTTGTAGCGCTAAAGGGATTCATTGTTACTGATTATTCTTTTCTTCATATTTTTCTTTTTTTGACTCTTTACTTTTCTCCTTTTTGACTCTTTACTTTTCTCCTTTTTGACTCTTTACTTTTCTCCTTTTTGACTCTTTACTTTTCTCCTTTTTGACTCTTTACTTTTCTCCTTTTTGACTCTTTACTTTTCTCCTTTTTGACTCTTTACTTTTCTCCTTTTTGACTCTTTACTTTTCTCCTTTTTGACTCTTTACTTTTCTCCTTTTTGACTCTTTACTTTTCTCCTTTTTGACTCTTTACTTTTCTCCTTTTTGACTCTTTACTTTTCTCCTTTTTGACTCTTTACTTTTCTCCTTTTTGACTCTTTACTTTTCTCCTTTTTGACTCTTTACTTTTCTCCTTTTTGACTCTTTACTTTTCTCCTTTTTGACTCTTTACTTTTCTCCTTTTTGACTCTTTACTTTTCTCCTTTTTGACTCTTTACTTTTCTCCTTTTTGACTCTTTACTTTTCTCCTTTTTGACTCTTTACTTTTCTCCTTTTTGACTCTTTACTTTTCTCCTTTTTGACTCTTTACTTTTCTCCTTTTTGACTCTTTACTTTTCTCCTTTTTGACTCTTTACTTTTCTCCTTTTTGACTCTTTACTTTTCTCCTTTTTGACTCTTTACTTTTCTCCTTTTTGACTCTTTACTTTTCTCCTTTTTGACTCTTTACTTTTCTCCTTTTTGACTCTTTACTTTTCTCCTTTTTGACTCTTTACTTTTCTCCTTTTTGACTCTTTACTTTTCTCCTTTTTGACTCTTTACTTTTCTCCTTTTTGACTCTTTACTTTTCTCCTTTTTGACTCTTTACTTTTCTCCTTTTTGACTCTTTACTTTTCTCCTTTTTGACTCTTTACTTTTCTCCTTTTTGACTCTTTACTTTTCTCCTTTTTGACTCTTTACTTTTCTCCTTTTTGACTCTTTACTTTTCTCCTTTTTGACTCTTTACTTTTCTCCTTTTTGACTCTTTACTTTTCTCCTTTTTGACTCTTTACTTTTCTCCTTTTTGACTCTTTACTTTTCTCCTTTTTGACTCTTTACTTTTCTCCTTTTTGACTCTTTACTTTTCTCCTTTTTGACTCTTTACTTTTCTCCTTTTTGACTCTTTACTTTTCTCCTTTTTGACTCTTTACTTTTCTCCTTTTTGACTCTTTACTTTTCTCCTTTTTGACTCTTTACTTTTCTCCTTTTTGACTCTTTACTTTTCTCCTTTTTGACTCTTTACTTTTCTCCTTTTTGACTCTTTACTTTTCTCCTTTTTGACTCTTTACTTTTCTCCTTTTTGACTCTTTACTTTTCTCCTTTTTGACTCTTTACTTTTCTCCTTTTTGACTCTTTACTTTTCTCCTTTTTGACTCTTTACTTTTCTCCTTTTTGACTCTTTACTTTTCTCCTTTTTGACTCTTTACTTTTCTCCTTTTTGACTCTTTCTCTCTCTTTCATTTCACTATCTCCGAAAAAAAAAAAACCATTGTGAATCCTTTCTTAGTAACAGCTATGAACTGTATGAATTTTTTCTTATTTCAACTTTGACTTTCAAAAGATTAAATTCAAATCTTGTTTTGTTAACATCAGTGATAATCTTAAGTTCATTTAAATCCAAGCTGTCATTGCTTGGCAGCTATCATAGATACATTAAAAAATCTGTAAATAATTGAATCTCTACTATGATAGTTAAGTGCATGTACACAATATGCTCAACTTGGTCCAGTACAAGATAAGTATGAAACACCAGAGGAGGGTATAATTAACTACATGAGCAAGACAAGAATTTGCTAACCCTGCTACGTAGGTCTTCTCTTGCACAAAAACATGCTCGCACGTATACCTGTAGGTGATTACTGCTTAACCCTTCAAGGCAATAAATATTGAATTGATAATCTAAGTACATGTTTTTTACAACAGCAATGATTATAATAATAATATTTACCATAAGGCCATCACAGTCAATAACAGGAGAACCATAATATTGAAATTCTAACTCATGTATGAAGAATTCCATTGATGAATAAATATGGTCAGAATAAATTCTATTTATGACATCAGTGACCTTATCCACTGGAAAACATCAAAAAGGGTGTAAAGAAGCATGTAGATTCTGGAGAATCTACATGTTATTAATAAATCCGCCAGAACACGGTCCAATAAAGGTTATACAAAGCTCCCCCCCCCCCCCCAATAAATAGAGACCTTTTTTGAAGTCTAGTAGAGTACTGGTGCCAGTTTTCAAGTTTATAGGCTGAATCGTATGAGCAATCTTTCAGCCAATTATTTAATCCATGATTGCACTCTAAAAGTCTCCCTTTATTGTACTCACAAGATTTTCATGATGAATACAAGCAGAAAAATGCTGTCAAAAGAAAAAAAAAATCACCAAAGATGTAAATATTAGTCACAGCAAATTACCAAATTCCCTGTATTTGTTGTTCCATCATTTCCCCCGTTTCTTTAGCGTTTGTTGTTATGGAAATAGATCTGACGCAGAGCACCTGTTCTTTTTTTTTTTTGTAAAGCAGCCTTCTTTATCTACCTCAGCACCAGCTGATTATGGCACGAGATGAAAAGACCTCTTTGGTTTGAGAGAGGCTGGTGAAGGTGTGATGTGGAAGAAGCACTGAGTACCTACCTGTTATGTTGTATATCTTCATCATCTGACTAATCTATCAGTCATCAGTTTTTCTTTATGCATGGCAAATTGTAGATATAAGAAACGAAAAAAGAAAGTGAGTGAACAAGCGAGTGTAAGTGTGCGAGAAATTCTTTAGATGATGAGAACCTTCGATAATCATTGCGGATTGATACGATTAATTAGTATTGTGTGTCGAAAGAAAAGGAGGAATCGTGGCTCTTGCCAATGATATATGCTTCTAAAGATTGCCTTAATGGTAAAAAAAAGAATTGGCTTAACAGTTTTTGTTATCGGTAAAGCAGATTTAAGATGTTTGCTCGGATTTCAGCATTTAATTGAAAATTCATCAAGTTAGATGCTTTTCTAAAGAGAAAAGCTTCAGAGAGAGAGAAAAAAAATGAAGTTCTGTTGAAGAGGTTGTTATCTTCAGTCACCAGAGAAATGATTCAATGTACAAAGAAAAAAAAAAAAGAAAGATCTCTCCAGGTACTTCAGGGTCATTTTTCATACCAGTGTTTTCTTTTATTTCATTTACTGGTATTGTACCCCATCAAAAATAACTTTAATTATCTAATACAAATATATCTTCTTATAAATATATTTACTTTTGACTTTTCTTCTGTTCTTTAGTTCCAGAAAACAATCCACAACTTTTTGGTGCTTAGACTGAATCGTTGAATTCCTTGCCAGTTCTTTTTTCTTTTCTGAAACCAGATTTTGAGGTTTAAATAAAAAAAAGTATTCCATTATGCTTGTCTCTTTCTGATTAGGCCTCAGGAATTTGGTGCAGACATTACATTCTTGGGAGGTCCACTGTGTTGTAGTAGCATGTTGAAGCTGCTCGTGTTCTCTTTTTACCAAACTGTTCAGGAAAGGCAGGAATCCACTTCCATCTCCAGCTATGGGTCAATTGCGGCTCAGTTGTGAGGCTATCATTCTTAGGGTTGGGGCTAGCAGTTCCGCCCTATGGAAAACAATGCATCTCTATACTCCAGAAGTCTTTTAGAAATGGAGGAAAAATGTTACCTGCTTGTTCACTGTAAAATCTGATCCTGATAAATGAGCATTGCCTTTCTCCTTCAAAAGCTTAACCACAACAAAGATAGAAGAAAAAACCGAACTAATTATTTACCATTGTTTGTCAAAAACAAATCATTTCCAAATGGTTTTCCTTTTTTGATGAGAACTCTTCCATTGTCAAATGAAAAGCAGACATATTCTTTCTTCTTTTTATTAACGGTCTCTGTTTCCTTAGATATTTCTTCACATACTGTCTTTCTCAGACTCTCTCTGTTTTCACTTTGTAAATAAAAAAAAAAAGAAAGCCTCTCTGGTTTCCTATTCCCTGATACCAAAGAAACTCTATGCCGCTACGTAAGAGCTTATGTAGGAAAGCCAATTAATATCTACAATAACACCCTGCGTGGTGTTACCCAGCTGAGAACTGTTTCCTTCTAACAGTGTTTGTCTCAAAAACATTCCCCCCCTTTTTATACTTTTAAATGAGAAAATAAAGACAAGCGTATAGAAATGGTTGAATAAAAGCCAACCTGCTGTGTTTATCGTTATCTGCCGCCCTTCGATGACAATGACGATTCCCTACTGCTTTCAACAAGATGTTTTTCTTTCCTTTTTTGTCTACAATTATATATAAACCGCATTTACTTTTTTGAAGCTATTAAAATATAATATATGCTATTTATTCTCTGTATAGTGTTACCGTGGATATTTAATTTCAGTTTAGTATATCGGATTGGTGGAGGTGTGGATTGGCGTAACAGTTCCCCCCGCATGGAGATCAAGTTCGGGTTTTAGCTGAAGCTGTTTACATTTATTTGCCCTTATGCCCTTGGGAAAGGCATGATTCCAATTCTCTCTCCTGCTTGAATAGTAGGAGCCTTTTAGCCCCTGTAGGGCAGTCCATCTAAGAGAAGTTAAACTGATAGAAAAAGTAATACTGCTTAGCAGTTACTTGCTATAGCATGTCCCTAGCCTAGATAAAATAGGGTTTGGTGTGGAGCTGTTGAAGATATACGTATATACTTCTGAAACTGTAGCCGATTGGTTGCGACCCTATGTTCTACAATAACCAAAAGGACCCAAATTAATGCAAATCAGATTTTATGACTAGAAGATTGGCTTCTACAAGTTTGGGAGGTTGAACTCTAGACATAGTCTCTTTCAATGAGCCGAGAATTTTGTGGATTTATAGTTAATACATTGCCTGTAATTTTATAGCGAGCTAATACATTGTTGGTGTACTAGTACTGCATACTTTGCCATTAGTACTTTTTCATCGTTAAGTACTAGTACTGAGTTTTGGCTTTATTAAGTCTTTCCTTTTGGCAATTGAACCGTAGACCTCCTGATCTTTTTTAATCTCTGGTCTATTGCCAGGAATAACACTTTTTCGAGATTGCTTAGTTATTAAATTATTGGCCTGGAGAACATTATGGTTCTATCAGTTTGTAACAGACCAAGATTTCTTAAGTTGAGTAGCAAGAAAAGAAAAAAAATTGTATTTCTTCCAATATCCATCCAAAAGTAAAGTGTTCCTACAGAAACCTTTCATTAGCCTAAATGGCATAAAAAGAAAGAGCAATTATTATTCATTTGTATGGGGAAAATTTTTGAGCGTTCCCAACCCCTCAAAATGTTGAGAATGGTATATTAGACTGGGTATTCAGAGGTTTATGGTGTCGGCATGTACAGAAGACTGGTATGTAAGAGAGAAAGAAAGACAGTGCACAATGGCTAGCTGATAATCAAACAGTGGATAATATTTAGTTATTTGCTTGATTTCCTAATGGAAAAAGTGGCATGTAGCAAACTTTATTTGTTGGTATCTCTTACACTTGCTTTTCATCTCTCACACTCGCTTTTCATCTCTCACACTCGCTTTTCATCTCTCACACTCGCTTTTCATCTCTCACACTCGCTTTTCATCTCTCACACTCGCTTTTCATCTCTCACACTCGCTTTTCATCTCTCACACTCTCTTTTCATATATATATATATATATATATATATATATATATATATATATGAAACATTTCACAATATATTTTCAGTTTGTAAAAATACAAAAAAAGGAAGAAATAGAAATATGATGATATCTGTTGCACGTGTTTCACTTGCTGATGAGTGTGGTTGACTCAAAATGTCAACTTTCAGCGGGTATATATCCTTGTAATATATATATATATATATACACACACACACACACACACACACACACACACAATATTTCTTGTATGTGACTATAGTATTTTTTCATTTGAAGATTTAAATGGAGCCTGTATTGATTCTATTCGTTGACCAGACCTGTTACGGGTGGGCATGAATTTGCCATCCATATGTGCCATATTTTGACTTGTGTACATTAGCATTCACTCAAAATAACTCTTAAATTATTGTGGAATGCATCGAGAACCCAACCGTGATATATCGATGTGATTAGTTCTGCAATGATTTCAATTGGCACAAATATTTGCTTTTCATTTAATATGTATGATATGTTAATTTATGAGTGTCTATCTGATTTGGGACTGGAATGGGGAGGCTAGCTTTCACATTCACTGAGTCTCTAAATGATTTTGTTGTATTTTGTATTCATATGTTTACGTGTCTAGGGGAGAGAGATTTTTATTTTGTTTCAATTTTAAAAAAAAAATCGGAGTGTGTGTGTTCGTCTTTCCCTTCTCATACCAACTTTGAGCTCCATTCTTTTTGAGTGAAGACTCATTTATTCTCAGGGCATTTCTAATGAGTGTGGATGTGCATACGTGTGTACATACTGATTTCTAACATTTCATTCTATGGTTTGAGCTTTTGAAAAAATAAAATGTGAGACAAATTCACTCCTTCCGTGAGGAGGGAAATTAGAAAGAGTGTGAGGTGGACTCCGTCAGAAATGGGTGGGTGAATTCTGTTGAAAATGGGAGAGAGATGGATTCCCTTGAAAAGACTGAGAGATGGATTCCTCTTTAGTTCAGTTGAAAGAAAAATATCTTATTTCAAGACATGATTTGCAGCAGCAAAGAAGACTAAAAACTCTGCCTCTTATTCTCTCTCTCTCTCTCTCTGAAATAACAAAGGAAGGAAGGACGGGAGTGGAGGAAGGCTGGAGAAGCGTGGTGGGTTGATTCATAATGATTTTTTTTTTTTTTTTTCCTGTTTTGGTTTCCAGCTGCTGCTGTGTTTAAGAATAAATGTTTTTGGTGAAAATCCATTTCTTTTCTGATTCTGACATCGTCAAAACAGATGTGTAACAAATTTGATCGGGGGGAGAAGAGGAAAGGCCAGAGAGGACCGGAAAAGAAATCCAGAAATGAATATTTATGTAAATAAAAATTGAAAAATAACATTACTTTATACATATATTTTCATATTGCAATTGCATTTATTTCCGATGTCTGCTAACTCAATGGCAGACCCTTGACAACATTGGGACATGTGTTAGTCAAATTACTGAGTTAGACGAGTTGAGGGTGGTCTCTATCTTATTCTTTCTATTCATCTGTGTGTGGGTGTGTATCTATGCACAAATATTTGAAAAATAGATGAGGCTGAATTGTACAAAAATATGTTGAACGAGGAAAGTTGAGAAATATTTAAACCATGCGCGCACACACACACACACCTGTATAGATACGTTCACATTCTGATATATCTATGCATAGTCTTACTTTGAAGGCACACATGCACAATTAACCTCTCATAAAATATACTATATACATTTCTACAATAATGTGCATCTCTATACACACACACACACTTGCACTGATTCTGTCCCTCTCCAAGAATAAACACTGTACAACTAACACTTAATCCTTGCCCCCCCCACTCCTTCTATATATCTGTATATGTAAAACATTATTTGGCAAAAATCACGTTGAAAGCACTAGTACAGTGATATCAAGCCTTGTCATTAACCAGATGGGTGAGTGTCTGGAAATAGCAGGTGCCATATTTACCAACAAGATCTTTTTGTGCCAGTCCCAACCTATGCTCTGACAGAATATTATAAAACATCTTGTCAAGTTAGGACTGGATTCTACGTCCGGTCCTTTCTCTAGCACAAGTTGTTCTATGGAAGACAATCGACAGTGTGCTCTCTTAGGAGCCGCCATACTTGTATCAAGTGACGGCAGTCCTCATCATCTTATGTGAAACGACAGAAATTATTGAGCTGAAAAACCCATAATTATCAAAGTCTTTACCAGTTTCTCTTTTGTTGATGCTAATAATGAATAAAAGCTTTGAGATTAAAATATGAAGTAACTCTGTCAACAGCGACATTATTTTGAGGAGGAAACCTTGAATTTGTCAAATTTCCTCCTTCCTAGCTGCTTACCCATTGTACAACTCCTACCATTTGCATTGCCTCTTCCTCTTCTGACTTTTACACCCTCTCTTTCTCTGTGTGTGTATGTCTTTCTCTTCATAGAACCTGTCTTTGATCATACCATTCATTGGCTTATTGAAATATTTGGCATTTAATCTTCAGAACAGAGCTTTTTAAATCCTATCGCAACACTCTAGTATGGTGCCAAAAATCTTTGTACATGATGAAATAAGTATAATTTTGTATATCTTTCAAAGTCAGTTGAATTACTGGGATGACATTATATATTTGGCTTGACTAACAAAACTTATAATGTTAGTAATGTGTTGCACAAAATTTCCCTTTTTCAAGGGGGTCACCAATACAAAAGGTTTGGAAAACTCCACTTCGGAACATGAAACTGAGGAGCTTAATGATAAAACTACAAGAGATAACAGCGCAGAACTTTCTTTTAATATGCTGAGATTTACTTGAGCCAGTATCCTCATGTGGTCAAAGTTAAATTTCAGCCATTGTACTCTACAGCTTTCTTTAGGTGTCTGTTCTAGTAGGCCCTCTTCTGGGAATTTCAGACAAAAAACTTTTCTATTCCAACTGTAGTCAAGGGTGCAACAAAAAAAAAAGGCCCAGTACTTCTCCCTATGGTATTTGTGTCAACTTAATGCTGATCCAAGTAGAAGTTTAAACTCTGCTGATCAACTCTTCCCTGCTTCTAACTGCTTGGCCACTTGCACATCCAACATCCAAAAAGACAAAATTCTGTTGAGTTTGATGCTTGGCAAATGTCTACCTGGTTTGCGTGTCTGCTTGTTTGGTTTGCAGTCGTGTTTTCGTGTTCATCTCAAATTAGTGAATATGTTCTCTCATTCCACATGTTTAGACTTGCATTCCCACTTGTGTTCATTTGTGTTTTATGAAATGTCCACTCGCAATTTGGTCGCGTGCATCTTGAGCAAACACTTGTATTCATAATGGGTTTTGGCCCACATTACACACAAAGCTGATGAGGGTCTAGTGAAATCGAAGAACGAGAGCAAAAAGAAGGAAATTGCTTCATAAAAACCCAGTGAGAAGGTGGATGATTACACATTAGCTGTTGATGCATGTGTGTACACACACATGTACGTTCAAAGAGTGGTCCTCTGTGGATAATTATGAGAATTGTTATTTTCCTGTGAAAAATACAGGAGTGATTTGCAAAGAATAATTCTTTTTCCTATTGAAAGGAGCACTTCTGGAGATGTGGTCATATGGCCTGAGGCTGGACTGTCCAAGTGGTCAAAAACATTCTCTGCTGTGGAAATGAAAAGAGCTTGTTCTAATTTACACGTGAACCATTTATTGATCTTTTTTTTTCTTTTTTGCCATTACACCTTCCTTTCAACATTTTCCTTTTTCTCCCCTTCCCTGTTTTTCTTTTTCTTCCTTCGTTTTTTCTTCTTTCTTTCTTCTTACGTTTTTTCTTCAAGCTTTTTCTCAATTCCTCTTGATTTTGTTTTCCTTTCTGCCATTCACTCCTTCCTTCATCTCCTCTTCCTGTATTTCTCTTTTTTTTTCTTCTCCCACGTCTTTTGTTCAACTCTATACTTTTTCTTCTTCCTTCTTTGTCCTTCTCTCTATTTCTTCTATAATTCATTCTTTGATGAGTTGAACGAGATTTTCCATCCTACTCTCGCCTACTTAACCACTTGGGTTGTATGGATCTAAAATAATATCACGTGTGAGCATGCTGCCCGTCCATTTTTGTATTCTAGATACATTTTCCTGCAGCTTGCCATTCTTGAGACCTTGCTGGAAATCTCCTCTACAACTCGGCAGCTTCGATTCCACAACTTCCCAGCTGTAAATATGAAGTGATCTTCATTCGATCAGGGACAACGAAAGCAGCTTCTCTCTTTGTTGATCTCTGTGGGATTAGAAACGAGAGTTGCATTGGAAATAAATAGATTATTCTCGAGTCGAACATGTCGACATTGGATTGAGTTTCCATTCCCCTGTAATTGAGAAAAGAAAATAACAAAAAAAGGAATGTCTTCTTTTTTTTTTTCCCTTTATTCCGTTGTGTGAATATCTATTTGTAAGTGCTTGTTTTAAGAGAGTAAGGTAATTAGATTAACGTGATGTATTTTGCATGTCCAGTGGCCTCAACCATGTAGTCATTTCTAGTTCGACTTATTATACATTACGTTCATACCAGAGGATATATCCCATTTGACAATTCTTTCTAATTAATTGATCCTTGCAATCTTGTTTGTCTGCTTCTTCCGCAATCTATACTTGCGGCTTGAATGGAGAGTTCTGTTTGAATTTCCTAGATCACCAGCTATGGTAGATACCTGAAGAAGGTTGCAAGGTACAAAAGCCGAAACATCTGAGTCAATCTGTATATAATGATGATTCCTCCTCTCAGATATTTAAACAGAAACTTGTTTTACTTGACTTTATCTAATTGCAATTGCAAATCTCATTGAGTATCGTTTGTCCCCTGATCTGCAAATCATGTCAGTTTCACTTGTTGGATTTTTTTATAACATCACAATTAGTGCACATGATTGTGTGTGCATAGTTCATCTGTTCTGATTGTGAAGCTTGCCTTTGAGACGAGGCCCTTGTAGTTTCTTGTGTTATCCAGATCCCTAGGGATTTAATCACTTGGGGGAATGTTTCTTAGAGAGAGGCAGAGGGACAGACAGACAGATGAACCCCAGAGAAGGACAGACTAGATAGAGAGATATGCAGACTGCAAACAACAGGTGCAAATGGAGACACACACACACATACAAGGACACAGTACGACACACACACATAGAGACAAAGGAAGGCACTCTCTCTCTCTCTCCTAGTGCCTCTCTGTTTTCTGAGTGAGAGTACCTATAAGCATATAAGTATATAAACTCTTTCTTCTCTGTTGCTCTTTTTTGATAAACCTCTCTTTCTGTCCCACTTGTTTTCCCCACCTTCATTCTCTCTCCCTCATCTTATTTGTTTCCCCTCCTTCTAATAAGACAATTTTGCTAACCTCTGTTCTATGGTGATGTGCCCAACACACACACACACACACACACACACACATGTACAAAATCTAGGTTGAACGCTTTACTTGATTTCTGAAATATTTATTAATTGCTTTAATTAATTCCTCATGATTTTCTCATGGGGGATAGTTTGTTTTTGTTTTTTTTTCATGTTTCCTTGCCTCATTCTCTCTCTCTCTCTCTCTTTCCCTCTCCTCACCCCATCTTTTTCTCTCTCTAAGAATAATCCAATATTTAAAAAGGAAAAAAAAAATCACAAACATAAGAAGGAAAAAAACCCAGCTCTTCTTTGAGAACTTGATGTTAATGGATTATGCTAGATTAGTGAGGGGATTAGAGAGGATTCTGTTGATAATCAGCAGCACCCTTTCTCTTCCCGTTCACGTGCCTCGAGTTAGCAAACAACAAGCATTAGCAAAGAATTAGATCAGAGAAAAATAAGTAAAAAAACAAAACAAGTTGCAAACAAACATAACCTGAAATCTTGAAGGAAAAGACCAGAGAATAGAGAAGAAATTGCCTTGATATAAGAAGGTTTAAAGCTTTATTTATTTTGAAGTTGAACTCGGTCATACATTAACATGATAAAACCCTGTGTAGATGTGCAATGTGTGCACTATTGTTGATGTATACAAAGGAATATAAGAAGTGGCAGTAGGCTGAGTAGGCTTAGGCCAAGGGGCCTAGATGGGAGCGGCCTGCAAACAAAAAAAAGGGTTTGAGTATATAACAGGTTTTTATGTTGTATGCTTAAGGTATTGCTGTACAAATTAATATAATAAAGTGTAAGCTGAAAAATTCTACATTAAATTATAATAAGAAATTTAACTGAGTGGCTCTGGAATGGATCAACAGCACTAATCAAGGTATGCCTGTGCATATGATTATTTGGGGTAATGTTTCAGTACTTTGGCATTTATTTAGTCTTTGATCTTTTTAAACCTAAAAACATGGCAGTTTTCTGAAGTACCAATTTTAAGAACATGAATGAAAGGACAGAGAATGATTCTTACAGCTTCATGATATTATGCACATTATACATAGTGCGTAATACGGTGATATAAGTTCTTAAACATGGCTTAGTGTCACTTTAATCTATTCAACAAAGGGTAGGGCAAGATCAGAAAGAGCCTTACTAAAGCTTAGCCTAAGGGTGCTGGGTCATAGATAATCCATCAGAGTATACAGAAGAATATAAGTAGGGACCACATAATCCCCCACTCACACACATGAATAAAAACTTGGTTATATATGCTTGTGTGATTGACATAACATTTCCAAACATGAAATGTTTCTATGACAACCATTATCTTTTTCTATTTCCATATGTACAGCACTTTCAACTTTGATATTATGTTTACTGAATTTGACAGCATATATAACCCACCCTCTCCTTATTTCAGCAGGGAATATAAAGTTCTGGCCAATGTGGGGCTTGACAATAGGAGATTACTTATTTAATTTTTTTTTTCTCTGCCATTTTCTTGGTGGGGGGGGATCTTATATGCCATCGAATACTGTATCTATTTCTAATCAAGATGCAGACTCGTTCGAAGTTCAGGATCCTATAAACCTTGTAAAATCCCCTCTATTTCCGTTGTTTTCTTTTCCATCAAAATGATAAAAGACCCCAAGGA
The DNA here is from genome assembly GCA_963457665.1 of Thysanoteuthis rhombus. Taxonomy (NCBI): domain Eukaryota; kingdom Metazoa; phylum Mollusca; class Cephalopoda; order Oegopsida; family Thysanoteuthidae; genus Thysanoteuthis; species Thysanoteuthis major. Next base: position 24,685,465 of record OY735235.1, read on the forward strand.
TTTTATTGGCCTTCTGAGCAAGGCTTATGATAAATCCACCTGTTTTCATCACTGCCAGACTCTTTCTAGTGAATCGGCTTTCCCTCTCTTGTTCTCTCTCTCTCTCTCACTCGAGAATTACCTAAGTGCAAGAAGTATTGACTACATAGAAAAGTACAGTCTCTCCTTTCTCTTTATCACTTTACAAAGCTGCCTGTGTGTCAAAATAAAACAGGGTTAGTGTTCCAGGTTTGCAAGAATGCTTCATCAAGAAAATAAAAAATGAATAGAGGAAAAAAAAGCTCATTTTCTATCAAAGTTTACACATGTAAGCCTGACACATGAAGACCTAAAGACCTGATTCTTGTGCTACGTCCTTCCCCCATGTCAGTTCCATGTTATCACAAAGCACTGAGCAGTGGGCTCTCTCTGGCACCATTTTTCTGCCAAAATAAATCTGGGGAAGTCGGGCACTGGAATTGGTTGCAAGGGGAAGAGGGGAGTGAGAGAAGTTTGGTTGCAAAACAAATGCTAACCTTTGCAAAAAGTCATATTTCATTTTTAGTGTTAACTCAGCTCGAATGATGGTTGGCCTTAATCTTATTTTCTTTATTTTTATTTTAATTTAAATGTTGTGGCGGGGAGTTGGGTTAGGTTGAATTAGGGAGGTGTCTATGTTCCCTGGCAGTGTTATAGGGCTCAGAAGGAAGAAGTGGAAGATAGAGGCTGGTTCCATCTTCTAAAAATGGCTTCCTGAGTTGAGTAAGTTGATACATTCCTTTTCCTGTAGGCTCTGCGGTGATGTAGAAGGTGGGGAGTGAGAACAGATCTAGGGAAGAGGAGTTGGAGAGGTGGGGGCCCCCTTGCTGGTGCTGTTTTATCTTTATATTGAAATGCTTTATGGCGACATACCCTCTGTAATTTCTCTCTAATATTGAAATGAGGCCTTTTGGCAGTGTGTGTTTTTGTCGAATGTTTAGTTCGTATTTTATTTCCCTCTTGCTTTTATAACCAAGTGAAATTTGTTAGCATCTTTGGCTCACAATTTATTTTCCACTCTCTCTTATAATAATTTTGCTTCTCTCTCTCTCCCTCCCTCCGTCCATTAATATGCACTCAATTATTTTTATTCCTCTGTCTCTCATCTTCCTTACTTCCAGAGAGCATTTGTCAATGTGTGAGTGAAAGGTGGACACTCAAGATCTTGGTGCTGGGTTGGTGTGTTCCATACCAGAATAAACAGCCTTTCTGTTATGACATCATCAGGGCATAAATATTGTGTTGCTTGTGTTATTTAACATTGTTTCACCATTATGTTTTACTTGGATTCTATAAACACTACTCTTAGATTTATATCTTATGTAAGACACCTTGTCATTTTCTTTCTTTGTTGGTTTTCTGTCATATTGAAGTAAACTCAGGTATAGGAAGGGTCTTTTGTGAACACATGGACACAGATCGGTTGCTCCTGTGTGTGCTGGAAGTATATCGGAAACTACTACCAGTACTTCTATGGATGATGTCTCATTTAGGGATTTTATCCAATTCTGTTGCCTTATTGTTTTAAAATTGAGAAACAAAATATATTTTTTATGAGTTCATCATCATCAGTCTTTTAGCGTCTGTCGTTGGACATAGACCTTCCCCAGGATTTGCCACACTTCCCTATCATGGGCGTCACGGAGCCAGTACTTCCTGAACTTGTCTAGCTCGTCTCTCCATCTAACATTTTGTCGGCTTCGGTTGCGCATGTGGTCTCGGGGGATCCATGTTGTGAGTCGCGATGTCCATCGATTGTCTGCCATTCTTGCAACATTCTATGAATTATCCATCTGTAAATAATCCTATCATTTCTGGAAGTACACTATGCTATAACTTGAATATTTCTCCTGCTTTTTCTAACTGCTCTCTAATGAATCGATGGGTGAGTGCATACTTCTGCCAATGCCATTATCATTAAAAAAAAAATTGAATAAAAATCAGTTCATATATAGTTACTATGCTAAGAAAGAGAAATTCATGGATCCACACCCAAATTGATGAATTCTTCCATTGCTCAATGCCCCCCTGTCCACAAAATGTCATTGAAATTCCTGAAGAACTTCTGGAGATATTGTGTGAACTGACTGAGACAGGCATGAATTAATACATATACCTCTTCCAACTTTGTTGGCTGAGGTAAATGAATAAAAAAGTCCTGTTAAATGAGTTTCTATGAAGATTTAACCCAAGTCAGTCAAAGAAAGTCTCTCCATCGAGAGTCTGTGTCATTAAGTCAAAACGAAGGATGAAGGATAGAAAGGAAGGAAGAAAGTTTTGTCATGTGATTGATTGATTGTAGGAATGTTGTTGAAGAATCTTTGCCATTGTTATTGATAACAAACTCCTCTTCTCTTTTCATTCTGAGCAGCACATGTCGGACAAATATTGATCCCAGATGACAATCATGGCAGCTCTTCTTTCCAATAAAGCTCACAACACACAACTCTCCATTTACTCACTAAACCACTCTCACACACACGGATTTATTTATGCGAGTGCATGCATCAACACGCTTTTGTGGATACGCAAAAGAAACGTGTTCCTACACTTACACCAATTGTTATATTTGGGTACTTGTAGATGTATATATTGTTGTATGTATATGGATTTAAGTCCATATGCACCGAGAAAAACTAAAAAGCTATGTACTCAGAGGAAATCACAATCATGCATTATTTTTGATCTCTGTGTGTGTGTGTGTGTGTGTGTGTGTATATAATATATATATATATATATATATATATATATATATATAGTACCATGTCTGTGACACTTATCAGTAGCAGCCATCATCCTTTCTATCAACTAGCCACTTTCAAGTACCTGACTTCTTTTTCTGTCCTCTCTCTTTGTAGCCTATTAAGCTACCTAACTTTTTCTCCTCTCTCCCTTCCTACTGTTTTTGACAAGCTTATGGTATCAGTAGTAACCATCACCATAACTTGATGCTGTACACTTAGGATAACCAACTGCAAAGTGACTGTTTTTTTGTTTTTTTTTTAGAGTTGTGCCCATAAATATATACAAAAGCTAGAATACATATTAAGAAAAGTGCACATAAAATGTAGTAATATATACACTCATACTTATGTACATGCTTTCAGTCCATTATATATTAACATCTACACATCACATTTATTCAAATGCACTTGCTGTACCATGAGGAAAAAAAAAAAAAAAATGAAAACACTTACTATACCATATAAACAAATGGAGACACTTGAAATACACACGTGTACTGCGGTGTTGTACATTTTTCCCTGCTTTTAAGTAAATGTGATTTATTCCTAATAGCACAGTCTTAGATTTTCTTTTTCTTTTCCTTGTTTGCCGATGGCTTTTATCAAACTCTGCTCAGATTATAACAGCATCAATTAATGTATTTGATGCGGCAGAGCTTTTAGAAAAGCAGTTCTTTATTGTTTTTTTTTCCCCTTCTTCTTCCCCCCCCCCCTTTCTCTCCTACCACGCTTGCCGGAAAATTTCATTTATTATTCAGCTAAGTAAACTGAAGATGTCGCTTGAGTGAAGACATTTGCTAAACATTCATCAAAAAAAAAAAAAAAAATTTGAAAAACTGGTTTGAAAGGCAGAAATCATGGCCTAAAGAGATAGATTTTACAAGTATATGAATGTACTGGTATGAGGCATAAAGTTTTGATAGCTACCGCATCGCGCAACACATGAAACAATGATTTTGTCATGATTTCTACTACAATTCATGGACATCCTATCACTGTTTCTGCTGCATGTTGGTTTTATAAGGTTATGATGCTAGCTCGATGTTCAACATGGACTGTCTCACAAAGATTAAAGGCTCTGACTGCAGTGTTATTTACCAATAATGTCCTGGAATATCAAAACAGTCAAATATCTGTGTCAGATTTATGAAAAAACCATTAATTTTTTGTAAATCTGGTGCCAGATATTCAAACGCATTGATATTCTGGTACATCTCTGCTATTTACCCATAGCTGGGAGGAAGAATTGGATCCATGCCATTCCCAAGAGCATTAGTGTGTAGTGAATGCTAACTATTAGAGCTTGAGTTTGAAACCGGTTTACTGATTTCTCCATGATGTTAACTATTAAGCCACCGACAATCTCATTGCTACCCTTAAACTCTGAATGAACTGTATTCATTTTTTTATTAGTTATCCCCATGAATAAATTCATGAATGTATTTGTGTTTCTACGAGCAGATTGTTTTGAGGAAAAGAAACTACCGAACTCATTTCAATGGAATAATGGATTTGTTCAAATGACTAGTAGGAGATATTTTTATCAGCAAAACTTACCTTCAAGTAGAAGAATCCATTGTTACAGAGAGAAACAGAAAAAATTCAGTTTTTTTATTCGTTTATGATAATTGTCCTTCGATCTTCTGCTTCGAAAGCTGTGTGTTCAAATATTGATTCATGTGTTGGCCATTATGTGATTTGGCACACCTTGTTATTGGCACAGGCATCGTTAGTTTATGTATAAATCCTTGTTTCTGGACGGGTTAGTAAAAACAGGATTCTAACAGGTACCCACATCATTCTCTCTCATCCCATATCTGGAGTACAATGGATAAGGGGAATTAATTTTAGATGGATGTCTGATTTTGGCTGTTTCTCAAGTGTAGATTTGTACCCAGTCTTAGTATCTCCTCAGGGAGCAGGCTGGGTCAGTGTTGTATGGGAGACAGGCGATTGGCCTTGGATTTATATCTGGGCTTCTTACTTAGAATCTTACTTTTCAGATGAAACTAATTGAACAAATCAGTTTTTGTTTTTTTTTTGTTTTTTTTTCAGAAATAGGTTATTTTGGTGGTCATTGAATCAGGAAGGTTTTCACCTCAGTTCTTATATCATAATAGTTTAACTTGATGATTTGGCATTGCATTGTCGAACATTACATTCATTGTTTAAATGCATGTGTGAGGAGTGATTGGGTTTCAAATATGTGTGTAAGAAGAGATCAAGTAAGCCAGCTTAAAACATAACTCAGCTGCAGGGTTATGTCTTACACACATGTCCTACACTAACTTGGTCCTGTCTCAAACTCATATTTGAAACCTGATCTTGCCTCACACGCATATTTGAAACCTGTAATCAAATTTTAACAATCCTCACACCCCAACTTCTACAATTATTTTTTGCAACGAAAGGAAAAATCAGTAAATTGGCAGATGTTCCATTTTCAATTGTGTATGTATGTGTGTATATATATATATATATATATATATATATATATATATATATATATGAAAATATATAAAAATGATCACAATAAGAGATAATTTTTACATTGTACCATGATCACAAAGTATTGGGGAAATACGGAAAAGAACACTGAACATAATTATATAAATTGATTTGACAGATATTAGGGAATGGGTGACTGAAATCTAAATCTGAAAGTGACATAAAAAAATCTAATCTGAAAATGTTTTTTAATGTTTAAAGCTGTAAAGCTTTCAGGAATATATATATATATATATATATATATATATATATATATAAGGAGGACACACCGAGACTTACGCACACAATATGAAGAAATATGGTTCTTCATTTCCTGATATAGTGATTTTAAGAGATATGAGAAATTCTGGGTAACTTGACAAGTGAATTCATTAGTCAATCTGTTCTAATTGTGCAAATCTTGGGGTAGGTCATTTTTCATATACTTAATTACAAACATATAAGTAAATAAATAAAAACCCTAGGGGTGTCATACCCAGGAGTACTGGTCAATAAGCTAATCTAGCAGACCATTACAACTGCGTAGATGTTTCAGACCTCATTGGGTTCCCTCACCTGTGGCTTTGTACAAACCCAAGCTGAGTAAATACCTAAAAAGCAATACTAATACTTATATACTTAGTTTAAGAGGTTACTAAAACACAAGACTTCAGCTATTCTGTATATCGTGTGTCTGTTCTGTTCAACCTTTTATCTACTATGTTGAAAGTTGATCTGCCAATATAGGATTATCTTACAAATGTTAATAATACCCTCGGCAGCTGTTATGACCCAGTCAATATCATATCTTTGTACTTGCTCTGCTAAAACTACCATCCCCAGTATATTGACAGGCACTCCCTCCCGTTGATGAAGTGATTATTTCATTCATTGCCGGAAAAACTGGTGTCAGTTTGCTTGAGTAGAACTGTTTCTTTGAACAATTAAATGACATGTATTGATCTTTGAGTCACAGCTTTACAATATTTTTCAGTCGTCTTCTCTATTCTTGTCTGTTCGATTGCTTGTTTGGTTATGGCATTACGGCTGCGGACATCATAATCATGACACCGACAATATTAATAATAATATTTATTGTATGATGATATTTATCATATGATAAGCAATTTTCACATTCAATTTTCTGCTGCTGTGATTGGTTCTATAAATGTCACCTTGATAAATAAATCAGCCTTGAAGAACATCACTACTAGAGTGAGATTTCTATCCCTTCAGGTGCCACATGTTAAATTGGAAGTTTGAATACACTCATGAATAAACTAGAGCTCTTTTCATTAAAGAGAATTCACTTCTCGACCTTTTTGTTCCAAAGCAAGAAAAGCCTTATATGTAGATCCAGTGTGTGATATCTCATGTTGCACCTCTCCATTGCACTTGTGTTTATGACCATAGCTTGTAAGTTCATGGGTAGATATACTTTGCGACATCAAGTTATCATGAAATTATTTAATTTTCCCATTTTCACGTTAGTGCTGTGAATTTTTTGTTTTATATCATGTTGGGTAGTATCTGTTTTAGATCATGTTGGGTAGTATCTGTTTTAGATCATGTTGGGTAGTATCTGTTTTAGATCATGTTGGGTAGTATCTGTTTTAGATCATGTTGGGTAGTATCTGTTTTAGATCATGTGGCGTAGTATCTGTTTTAGATCATGTGGCGTAGTATCTGTTTTAGATCATGTGGCGTAGTATCTGTTTTAGATCATGTGGCGTAGTATCTGTTTTAGATCATGTGGCGTAGTATCTGTTTTAGATCATGTGGCGTAGTATCTGTTTTAGATCATGTGGCGTAGTATTTGTTTTGTAGCTCTCTTAGTCTGTATTTGGTGCATTTAACATAAAGTCTTTTGATACTGGTTACTTGTTTATGTAGGTAAATGATTTATGACTTAGTTATTATGCAATCTCATATGTACAAGACTGACCTTTGGGCAGAAGAGATTTTTATTTATTTTCTTAATTATTTATGTTCTTCTTATCTTTCTCTTAATCATTCTCTCGTATGTATATTCTGTTGAATTTTTGCCAAAATCTCAGCTTTGTCCCGTCAGATTGTAGATTTTTTTTCCCGGCTAATAAATTGTATCCTCAAATATTTTTGTTTGTAAGGGGTGGGGTTTTGACAATGGAGAGGGTATATCACTTTCCTCAAATTTACCTAAGCTCGGTCTCCACGAGTACTTCTGGTCTCTTGCCAGACATTTGCAGGCAACTTTTTGGCAACAGATTATGTGTGTGTCTGTGTGTGTGTGTGTGTATATATATATATATATATATATATATATATATATATATATATATATATATATATATATATATAGCATACAAGGTGCTACCCAAAAGTTCCAGGAATTTTAACATTGTAGGAAAATAAGTCACCCTAACTTCTGGTTCCCACTGTCATCTTTGAAGTAGTCCCTTTGGGCTTGTATACAGTGGTTCCATCATTTTGCCATGATTCCATGCATCTCTGGGAGGCTTCAAGCATGACTGTCTAGAGCACCTGCTGCGATTCTTTTTGGATCTCCACAATCGAGTCAAAATTTGGATCTCCACAATCGAGTCAAAACTTGGCCTCGTCACTTGGAATTTCATTTCGCAGCACAGGAATGGGAGGGAAGTCTGGTGAATACAGTTGGTAGGGAATTATTACAGTGTTATTGGAAGCTGGGAACTGCAGGACAATGTTATTGGTCCTGGCACAATTTTGCATCTCCTGTCCAACACGATCGACAAAATGTGCTGAATGCTCCTGTCCAATGCTCTACAATATTGCACACATCATGATAGTTTGTCTACAATCTGTAAGGATAGCCTGTTTCACTTTGTGATGTTATGCTCATCGACGTTTGCCCAGAATGAACAATTTCTTTTGCCGTTTGTCCTCTCTTGGAACACTTGTACCAGAAAACCGTTCTGTTTTGGGACACAGCATTGTCCCCAAAGGCTTCCTGGAGCAACTGGTGGGTTTCTGCAGTCGTTTCATTGATCGTGAAGCTGAAGGGGATTTGGGTTCTTTGCTCCATAGAATCCACTTTTACAAAAGTTCGACAGAACAAGAAGTTACAAAAATAAACCTAACTCAGCAACGCACACAAGGCTGTTGGCACACTGACACACAAAGGGTAAACTGTATATGGTTTGCTCCTCTGTTCAAATTACTGGGTTGCACTGTGTGTGTGTGTGTGTGTGTGTATATATATATATATATATATATATATATATATATATATAGTTGCTTCTTCGCTTATTGCCTGCTTAAAGTAACTAGTTACATGGAAAGTGAAGGGGGAGGAAAGCTGAGAGTGGCTGACTGACTTTGTTGATTGTCGGTGAATAAGGTACTGTTGACTATGTCTAGACTGTTTATATTTGATACCCAGCAACATCTCCATCACTCTAGGTGCTCTCCCTCCCTTGTCTACTCCTTTTTTTTCTGAGATGAGGTCTGTATGTTTATCGTTGTTGAAATGCTTTATAATTAGTGATTATGTTTGAGGGAGTAATGGTAAAAGCAACAGTACGTTGAAGCAGCAACCCTATAGGTCCCAGGTTCAATTCCTGCAGTTGCCCTGTTTTCTTTAATTTTGTTGATTATTTATGCTGTATAGGCTAAATGATATATTCACTGCATGATAATGAGAGATCATTCAAAATAGTGTTCCCATATAATATATAATACAGTTCATTATGAATGTATGAATTATAAATTGTGTTATATATTAACTCATCTGAAATGATGTCTTGTTATTACATGGTTACTATATCATTCAAATTAGACAATGCTATAAGAATCAAATCTGCGACTAATAGGTTGTCACTTCGATGTAGTGATGCACTTACCATTGTGCTAAACTGTCCGCTGATAATTCAAAGGCGGAATAGCTGCTTTCAACCAAAATTCTTATTTTGTTTATTCTTGAGAATTAGGCTTGAAAGCAGTTCATGATTTATAATTCATTCTGTCCATTTCTCAAATACATGATGGAAATATATATATAAAAAGCTGCACAGTTTTAAATACTAAATATATTGAAAAAAAGAAAAAAAAAACTTTTTATACACAGACACACCTTTTGGACAGACTGTATCCAGCTATTTGTGATATCTTGAGAACTAGTTGCGTGGCCTTGGTGCCATCAGGCAATCAACCAGAAAGAACCTTGCTGCTCATGTTAGAATACACACTCTCTCATTGGGTTGCTCAGTCAGCAGTCCCACCCACAGCATCTGATCAGTTTGAACTCAGTTGATAAAGACAATTACATTTCTGATATGCGTTCATATAAATCAGTCAGCTAATTCAACCTGGATATGAAAACTAGGTAGAACCTTTTATAAGAACTGTACAGCAGCCATAGCATAGAATCCCTCTCCCTCAGTTAACATCTCTCTTGTTTTAGTGAGTCATTTCTCCTTGTAGCTCCAATCTTTGGGAAGCCTTGATTCCTGCTTTTAAAGGTGGGGGTGGGGAGTTGGGAGCTAGCATTGCAGAGAGCTAAGGATTCTGAGTACATTTGCAAAAAGGAGGCTGAGTTAAATGAATGAAACCAAAAATTGAAAAAATAAATAAAAAACCCCGAAAAGCATGGAATCCGACTTAATCTTTGTGGATCATGTAGAGCTTCTGCCTCTCGTGTATTTTCATGTGTCATTTTGGTTTAGCTTCAGGTTTTGTTGAAATCATCTAACACATCACCCCCTCCCCCCTCGCCTTGCACACAAACACCTTTCTTTTGTATTTCTTTTTTTTCTGGGTTCCCTTTTTTTTGTATCGTTATCTCTTTTTCCTTCTCTTCTTCATACTCACCCTCCTACTCTCTCTCTCTTTTGTACACCCTCCTGCTCTCTCTCTCTTTTGTACACCCTCCTGCTCTCTCTCTCTCTTTTGTACACCCTCCTGCTCTCTCTCTCTCTTTTGTACACCCTCCTGCTCTCTCTCTCCCTTTTGTACACCCTCCTGCTCTCTCTCTCCCTTTTGTACACCCTCCTGCTCTCTCTCTCCCTTTTGTACACCCTCCTGCTCTCTCTCTCCCTTTTGTACACCCTCCTGCTCTCTCTCTCCCTTTTGTACACCCTCCTGCTCTCTCTCTCCCTTTTGTACACCCTCCTGCTCTCTCTCTCCCTTTTGTACACCCTCCTGCTCTCTCTCTCTCCCTTTTGTACACCCTCCTGCTCTCTCTCTCTCCCTTTTGTACACCCTCCTGCTCTCTCTCTCTCCCTTTTGTACACCCTCCTGCTCTCTCTCTCCCTTTTGTACACCCTCCTGCTCTCTCTCTCTCCCTTTTGTACACCCTCCTGCTCTCTCTCTCTCCCTCTTGTACACCCTCCTGCTCTCTCTCTCTCCCTCTTGTACACCCTCCTGCTCTCTCTCTCTCTCTTGTACACCCTCAGCCATTTTGATATTTTCTTATCTCTCTCTGCTTTTTTGTCTTGCTCATTTCTCTCTCTTTATCATACTTCTCTCACTATTTCTTATTCATCTTTTTATTCTTTTTATGATTTCCTTTTCTCACAACAAATAACCCTACAATTAAATGAACATCATGTTTATATAATATCCAGTCTTGAGTGTATAAGTATAAAAATCAATTCCTTCCTCCTCATTTCATCATCGTCTATTATGACTTGTTAATGCTTTCAATTTGCTTTATAAATGAAAACCGATTACAGTTCTTAATGTGAAAAGACGCTACTTTCACTTTCTGTTTGATAATTTCACAGAAACTTAATTATACAAAACAAATTTCACATTTCCATCCGACCTTTGACAGCCTGATTTAGGCTACTCTATTTTGTAGACGTCTCTATTTTCTATGTACAATCCTGAAGTGTGCGTGTTGTGTCATAAGAGCCAGCCTCTTATTTGATGATCCAACTAATTATTATTTGGTGACGCCACACGAGTGGCGTGTTGACACATAGTTATTGATCTGGTGAGTAAATTTGTATTTCGTCTTCAACTTTGTCTTCTGAGCGCAAAGCGTCATATTTAAGAGCCTCTTGCTTTCATCTTGTTTCTCTCAATACATTTAATTATGTAAAATCAATGTAACTACAGTATTACCCCGCTTAATGCTACCCCATTTAGCACTGATTCGCTATAGCGCTCTTTTTCAAGTATTTCCCTTGAAGAATTTAGTTATATTAGATATCTGGAATGAATAATGATAGAAGACTGTCAGGGACAGTCTCTGAAATGACTCTATACTGTACATAATTTGGTTCATGTGCCATTTTTATGAGAATAAATACATGTGCAATAATTCAATATGTAACCATATATATATATATATATATATATATATATATAATATAAGAGAGAGGGAGAGAGATACTTAGTAATGTTTCACCTGTTCTAGATGAGTTTCTCCTATTTTAAGGTGATCCTCACTACTTTCAGTGGGATAGCACTGTGTACATTATGAAAATAATTGTATGCTTACAAGTAAGAAACTGATTCAAACCCAAACATATTCCCAGGTACACCGAAATTTGTTTAGCGTTGCATTTTTTTAGGAATGTACATTGAGAGCTAACTGAGGTATTACTGTAATTGGACTGGCTCTTCTGTGGCTTATTACTCAGCTTTAATGATCGCGAGTCCCTCATGGAGACAAACTAAGAGACTAATTTGGCGCACACATTCATTGTAAATTGACCCCTCTTATAAAATTCTATTTAGGAGGGGAATTTTCAGAAGACAAAAATTCATATTTCCCTCCTTGTTGTAGGGGGAGGAGGTCTGCGCAAAATTTGAAGTTCTTACTATGAATGGTTAGGGTAGATAGCTAAATACATATACATATGAGAACACATGAATAAGCTGAGCCCAGCAACATTGATTAAATCAGTCTGTTACATGTAGCAGTGATTAATAATGCCTGGTCTCTAATCCCATTTGCTTGGATAGTATAATGATTATCTTGTCTGTCTCACACGCATAGGATCTTGAGTTTGATTCAAGATATGAGCGAAGAGTGTAGAAAACTCTTCATTAGGACAAATTTCCCAGTGCACTTGGTAACTCATTGAATACACTGTTAGCTGTGTAATTTGGTGGATTTGAATCCTGCCAAGGAAGTGGTTATAAAAACTTGAAGTCCTGGTCTTGACCAAATTTTGCTAAGCTAGCACGTGCAACAGAAACTGGGCTTCATCATCGGGCGTTGTCGGGAGTGTCTCTTGAGAGACAGGCGCACTTTACCCCCCTGTTAGCCTCATTACCGCTTGATAGTTTCTGCCTTTTCCTCTCTTAACCTTGATAATTATACTAAGCAGGTTAATCCTGTCAAGTGTCAATGAATTTTGTCGACTGAAGCAACTCCAGATGATGATAAGAGTCCTTCTGCATGTTGTGAACTTCTTCATACTCACTGAAGAAGATAACTTACATTGCGACTATCCTTCCTCCTCCTCCCCCCCTTGCACCCTCCACCCCCACCGCTCATCCGCATCAGTGCATCTCCTTGCCCAAGTAGGTCGAATGGTGCTTATATTTGCTTCAGATCTCCTATCTTTGGGCCAACAAGATTAAGTAACCTCTCTCCTGCTTTTTCGACAGCCGCCTGTATTGATGGCTGGTGGTAGAGACTTGTTGAAAACTGTCAACTTCACTAAAAACCTGTGTACGCATTTTCTTCACCTTTCTTCCTTCGACGTTGCCCGTTTCCTTCCTACCATTTATTTTGTTTTTCATATTTTTTCTTTTTTTCTTTTCTCATTCGGTTATTTTTCACTCTTCTCTCTCCATGTCACTATTTTCTCTTCGATCTTTTTCTTATGGGAAAAAAAAAAAAAAATTGGGTGGGCAAAAGTTCCCAGCATATTTTTTTCAAAGCCGAAAGACTGAATACACAATCAAAAGCTGTTTTTCCACTGGAAACTTAAGCGCACACATGATAATTTCATTTCACACCTTTGATTTCATTACAGTTATTTTTCTTCCATTTTTGCCTCGGCCAATTTATGGCCATTTAGCCCCTGCTTCCTGAAAAAAAAATCATCTCAGCATGCCATGTTTCAGAAATTCCCTTCATCCCAAACTACCAAAGTATCCTTGTTAATGAAGTGTATTTAAACAGGATGTTCTTAACTTTCTCTGATGTAAAGGTTTTCTCTGCTTTAAGCAGGTTTTGAATAAAGATCAGAATTTAGAATCTGAATCGGGTTGTAGGCGGGGTGCCAAGAGAGGTGTTGTGGCTTACCCACCCACCAAGTGACAACCCCTGTGTCTTGGGGCATCCCACAGGTGAGAAGGAAAAGTGGGGGAGATGCTTGTTAATTAGCGTTGTTAATGATGTGGTAAACACACGAACATGTAGACCTGATAATCTTGTGCTTGTATAAACCTGATTATATAATAAGCTGTTTGGTCTTCTTACTGTGGAAGCTTCCTTAAGAGAGTCATTTGAAAGGATTATTTACAACAAATACTGATGATATATCTGCTTTTTCTGTTGATACGTGTGGAGAGAGTGATTGTGGTGGGTAGAAGGAAGTGTGCATTTTGAACTCGTGAATGATTCCCCCTAGGGTGAATGAAATTATTTCAGAGGTAAATGAATCAAAGAGGATAAAAGAAACCTGAAGGATGAACTTTTACTCAAATATTTATATTTTTTCATACTTGGAAAGGCATTTCCTTTCAAGTAGTTGATAAACTTTTTTTTTTTTTTTAAATGTAGAAGAGCTTGAAATATAATTTTTTTTTTTCTTTACCTATGATTTTCTAATTTCAAAGATGCCGGATATTTCCCAAATTGACTGTAAAGTAAAAATTTAGGGGAGACTTTGAGATGAATTTAGTGTGAAATTATACAGAAGGAAGAATGAGATGGAAATGATTAAAGAAACGAGGAAATTCAGTCATGGATGAATGAGATTTTGTGATAAAGATTTGAGGGTGAATAACACAAATAGTTGAGGAAACTCTGGTACGAAATAGAGATATTATCATGTCAGCATGGTTATTTTGCTTTTTATATTCAAGGTAATTTTTAATCATGATTTGTCCTTTTTTGTCTGCTAGTTTCATTTAAATTTCCTTGTGTATGTTTATAAGGATGGTTGTTTTTATCCTCATACATCTCCAAGATGGAAATAATACTGATTTTCTTGCAGTTTATCCTTTAAATCACTATACATTCAAGTGTTCTCTGAAATAATGTCACTCTTCTACTGTTAGTTTACCCAGTAATTTCTCAGTAATTTATAGATGTTCATTATCTTATCCATACATATGTAAATAGACGCCATTTTTTAAAGATTTTTTTTTACATCACTTAAACATTAATGTAATCATAATGCAGTTGGCAGCATTGTACAATGTTACGTTTATTTTGGAGACCATTTGCTACATTAGTCACATGTATATGTCGCTGAGCAGTATTTTGCTTATAATTGGCCTTGAGTAAGGGATTCTCAAATCATAGTGATATACATACATACTTATATGTGTGTATATATATATATATATATATATATATATATATATCATGAAGATGCTTGTATGATAATACTTTAGATCTGTTATTTTTATTAGAAACTCTATTTGAACCAACATCCTATTATATGCAGTGAATACGTGTGCACACGCACACACACACACACATGTATACATGTGCATGCTTATTGCATACTAGTTCACCTGTGTTGTCAAAAATGACAGCATATCTTAAATATATGGATGACAGATTTTTATTGCAAGCATAGCATTCTTTTGACCATATAAATATTTTTATTTTGTTTATATTACTTTTTCTATTTTATATTATTCTTTAAATTCAGAATTTTTATGTCATTAGAACCTGAATGAAATTCCATTTTACTACATTAGTTGTGTCCCTTAGCGTGACAGAAGACTTCTGTACATTTCTGATTGAAATGTGGATTGTACACACTTGAGCCTTCTTATGCATGAACACATATAAAGGTCAAAGTGCATAAAATAATCAATAGATTTTATACATGGCTATTATGATGTACAATAATATACTGTAACCATAAAGTGCTTTAAGTATATGTATGTATGTATATATGCATGTTTCTGTATGTATGTTTGTAAATGGTATTTATCTATCTAGATTTCACCTTATGTTGCCTTTACCTTTGATAATATGCCCATAATAGAGATAATATATATATATGTCTATGCGTGAATATAGACTGCTTTTCCTAGTAGTAATAGTAGTTTTATACATCTGCCTATTTGGCGGCAGCAGCAGCAGCCGCAGCATATCTGCCTCCTCCCACCCAGTAGTTTTGTGTATTCTCTGCAGTTGTGAGCACCTACATACATTGACAGGGCAGCGTACATCCATCTGCGAGCGCCTGCGTACATCTCATCTCTCTCGTTATTGCTTTCAACTCGGGTGTATTGTATTGATTGTCTTGAGTCTTTGTTCGCCAAGATAAATTTAGCCTCGTACTTTCAACGGCGTGCAGCATCTTCTACTTGTAACCTCCTTGTCGGTCGTCGTCAGCTCTTTCTTGCTTCGTCACTCGGGATTACGGCTTATCCCCTGGGGATGTGCGCAGATAGCTTTCAAAAACCTGTCTTCTCACTCATTAGGTAGAACAGCAGGCTTACCATTTACTGAAGGGAAGCATTGCTCTCTGTTTTAACAAACTATCCACGGATTTGATCTGTTCTATAAAATCATGGGTTCTGCTCTTGGAGAGGATTTCTGCGTGATGGCTTCGGGCTGTCTCTATGATTCCTAACTTTTCGGGGAGATCATTCAGGATATTTACCGTCTTGGTTAACCCCCTGGTGCTTATGTGATGATATAGTCCTGCAGCAGATTGATGGTTGGAGAACAGTCTGGTCAAAAGTTAGTGAGGTTTAAGTGTAGCACATTTAGCTATATAAATGAACAAAGCTTTTTTTTTTCTTTTGGACTCTTTCCATTTCGAGGTAATAGTTTTGCTGATCAAAATATCTCCTACCCACCAATCAAATCAATGGACTCTTCCACTTGAATCTCAGATGAAATTGATAATGCCTATGTATTCATTCCCACTATTAACAGCTCTGAAGAAGTGAACTATCGATTCTTGAAATAAGAAAATATAAAGAAGTGACTTGCTTAGTGCAAAATGGTAGACGTAGAAAAAGGTTATTTTGGGGTTTGGGAATGCTTAAAAAATTCTCTTATATAAGTTAATGGTAAATACTTCTTTGCTTTACACTATTTCAGAAAAAGTTTCATCGGAACGCTCTTTTTCCAGAAGGTGGGGGTTGGGCCTGTGATTACATAACTCTCTTTAGTTAGTGCCCTACTTACCGTGTGTCTATGCCAGTAGCAAATCTTTGAGGTTATCCGAATGAATTTGACCTTAAATATTTATCCAAGCACAAGATAAGAATGTTTAGGAAAAAATCCAAACCTTTTCTCTCAATCATAATTGCTGTTAATCACTTCATCACTTCCTCTCGTAATATTTCATCATCCCACTCTATAACTTAGTTGTCCCACTTGTACTCCTTCGACTGCTGGCCAAATGAAGCCAGTATTAGGAAAATTATCTTGTCCAATATGAGTTCTTCTTGGCTACTATTTTATAAGTAATTTCCTTGCTAAAAGGACGGAGAAAAAAATCTCTGAAGTAATGACATCCAAATTTCAGTCATTTTTGAAAATTTTTTCTTTCTTTATGTTGATGTATTTTTTGGTCAGTGTAAGAATGAAAAAATTGTATCAAATCTTTTTTTTTTTTGTCCTTCCAGAAGTTTAATTCGAAAAATTGTCTGTTCTCATAGAGGAGGAACCTGTTCAATATATGGACAGTGGATTGTTTCACGTATTATCTGAGAATCTCTGATCCATATCATATTTGCTGGAATATAAGACAGACATATAATAATACACTGCATCCAATGTACTGGTATTACGACTAGGGACAGGTTACTGAAGCTTGACGTGGACAGTTATGGAACGCAGATGAGTTGCAGTGATTGAATGTTCTGCAGATACCATTGTAAACCATTTGTTAGTCTGGCATTGGCACTACTTGTACACAACTGGGTTGAGGCTCGGGAAGTTTTACTACAAGGGTCTTGAAATCCTTTTTCCTTCTTTTGTGCATGGAATCATTTTCTGTGTCTCTTTTTCTCTTGCTAATCATGAACAAAACAATATCTGCAATGATTTTTAAAAAAAGAAGAGATTATAAATTTTTTTCAGTCCATCTCAACCCATTGTAAATCTTTTCTAGAGACATGTATTTATCATACATGCTCAAACATGAAAATGAAACAAAAGCATATGCTATCATAGAATGGCTGTTATAAGCTTTGAAGAAATCTCACCCCCCTGTCTCGCCTCCTCCCTCTCTCGCTTCCCCCCTCTCTCGCTTCCCCCCTCTCTCGCTTCCCCCCTCTCTCACCCCCTTTGCCCCCTTTGCTTCCTCTCGCCCCCCATATTGCCCCCTCTCTTTCTCTTCCTCCATTTCCTTCCCCCCCATCCTCTCAACAAAATCTTTTCACTTCCGCAGGCAAAATCCATTTCCTAATAATTGAATTTCGGCTTTCATGTCATTTAAAAAGTCTCCTAAGTAGATTTCCTTCTCGCTCAGCATCTAATAAGAATAGTTTTCACGCAGCTTCCTTGCTCTCAATATTGTTGCCTCTCAATATCATTTATACACGATAAAATTCTCTAAAGAATCACTTGCTGCACATATAGTCTTAGACAGGAAGCACCGTTCTTTATTATTGAATGATGTTGGATCAATTTCTCAATGACTGATTCTTTCTGAAGTTGCTATAACAAAATGGAATTACTATTGCTGTTTCAATCTACATGACTACTACTCAGTGTGCTATGCGTTCATTTTTCACATCTTTAATAACATTTTCTATGGTGAAGTGAGTAATGACACATCAGGTGTTCTTTGCCTCTGAGTTGTTTGTGCATGTTTGAAAACACTCTGAGAAGAGGAGAAACTTGTAAGATGTGAAGCTCAGACAGCCATTGCCATGGCCAGTGTACGGGCACTCACTTAGTAACAGTTGAATGCTAGCCTTCCATAATTGTTGTGCAAAATAGTTTCCTTTTTCTTATATGAAACTATGGTTCTGATTATTTCGATTACCTTTTGGTGTTGCCAGTTCAGATATTAGATTTCTAAATTTAGATCTATAATTTTTGATAGAAGATCTGAAATCTACAGATTTTAATTTTCTTTGGATCTGCAGTTCTCAAAAGATTGAACTTGACACCGAAAATTCTAGTACACACTCACCCATGGTCACTCTCACCTTCACTCACGGTGGCTTCCACTCAATCACTCACGGTCATTGTCATCCTCACCCACGGTGGCTCCCGCTCTCTCACCCTCACCCACGGTGGCTCCCGCTCTCTCACCCTCACCCACGGTGGCTCCCGCTCTCTCACCCTCACCCACGGTGGCTCCCGCTCTCTCACCCTCACCCACGGTGGCTCCCGCTCTCTCACCCTCACTTGACACATCAATGTAGAGTTGGTTAATTGGCATTTTTCTGTTTAAAAACAGAGCTACTGCAATAGTAATAAGCAATATGATGATGAGCTTTTATCTAACCAAATGAAAGAAAAGTGATTGTTTTTAATGGTTCTCTTTGATTTTCTCTACTTGAAGGAGTGAGCATTGAACCCTCAATCTCTTGTCAAACAAACACGTTAGCTGTTTATTTTCTGCGTCAGTCTCCTTTGTTCTCTTGTTTCTCTTAAATACGATTCTCAAATCAATCTTCTGAAGTTTCTTCAGAATGCTTGGCAACTGTACAACTTAACGGCAAACACACAGGTGACAGAAATAGAGACTCTAAAAATACCTCAATTCTGTATCAATGGATTATTTTACTTACCACTTTTTGTTACGCTTGTTATCAATCACCTGTACCTTATTTATTGGTGATGGCAAACAAAGGTGTTGTGCGAATCACTTTAATCTGAATTTTGCTCAATTAGGCTGCTCGGTGAAGTAAAAAAAAAGAAAGGTTTGGCTTTCTTGGCAGTCGTGCTAAGACCATGCAAGTTGAAAACTGACCAACACTTAGAGGGGGTAAAGTCTAGTTTTCCTTGTTGGTTGTTTTTTTTTTTCTATTAACTCTTTATTTCATGAACCGCTTGATAACGCTTCTAATTGACAGTGGAACCCTCTCTGTGATAAGAATAGAAAGAATATTTTAAAATTTTACCTGAAGGTGGAAAGGAGGTAACTTAGATTTGTTGTCATTTTTTTCAAATGAATCTTGGAGTTGATGATATCTAATTAATAATTTTCATCTATTATACACTGATTAATTTAGTGTCCCTATTTTGGTTGTTATAGTCTCTACGTTTTGGCTGTGGTACCCTCCGGCTTTCTTCAGGCTTCAGATATCTGTTGTATTTGGTGATGCTCTGTAAATTTCCTACTGAATCTTCCATTCATTCCACTGTCCATATCTCGTATCAGTCTTTCTACTTAATTTGTCCTTAATCTTTATTGCCGATATGCCCTATCATGGACTGACATATTGAGGAGTTACAGGGAGAAGCTACTAAAATTAGGATGAAAGAAAATACTAGTCAGAAATTAATAATGGTTGTGTAATAACTTGTTAGGCAAATGGAATGTTAGGACGGAATTAAACCAAGAAAGAGAGAAGGGGGAAAAACGTCCTTTGCTAGCATGGTGGGGGAAGAGACCTGGTTAGATTGAGGACGCGTCCACAGATAATTGTAGTGTTCTTCCCACATGATGACACCAATGACAATGAAAAAGATAAAAGAGGCAAATTGAAATGCTGGTAAAATTGCTTGTTAACTCATTATTGAAACTGATTACTTCCTCAGCTTACTTTCTCCCTCGATTTTAGCAAATGAGCAATTTAAAATGGAATCCGAGGCTTTAATTACAAGTCTTCTTTTTTTTATCTCCTTGGTTGGACTGATGGACTGCTGATTAGATTGTATTCATTGGCTCGACAAATACTGTATTTGCTGGTGGTATATAAGAAGGACATTTAATTTCATTTGAAAAAAGAAATCTATGTAAACATTACACTGCATTTAATGCACTGGTATTATGTTTTGGGGGCCATCTACCAAATCTTGATATGGAGTGTTGTAGGGCTTGAATGAATTGTAGTGAGCAATAGTCTTCCAAACACCTTTTTAAACCATTCATCTTAAATGTAAGCATGTATGGTAATTGACTTGATCACCCTTGCACTTCTTGATTCTTTTCAAGAATTTATTCCCCCCCCCCGCCTTTCTCATTCTGCTCTGATCCTGTAGGGATGGGTTCAAATCCTTTCATACCTTCCACAAGCTTGTAAGGGGAGTGAAAGAACTGTCTTGTTCACTCTGCATTTATCCTCTAATTAAAAAGCTGGGAAAAAATTCACAGATATATTTGAATTTCTCTGAGATGAATTTTCTTATTTTTAAAGAAACTACTGAAATGAATAAAGTAGAAGAGCCAATTGTTTCAAGTACGTTTTCATCAGAAAAATCGTTACCTTTAAGTGGAAGAGTATTGTTAAGGACATAGAAATTGAAAAAGTCACTCATCTTATGAGATTTTGTATGATATACATCAACATAAATATGTCTCATGATATACTGAAAATATTATCATATGATCTCTTATCTCTCATTCATTCTTTTTTTCTTCTTTTAACTATATTTCTTCATTTTTTGCTTCTTCCTGGTCTTTTCATTCTTTTTTCCTTTCTTCCTCTCCTCTATTTTTTTCATTTTTTACCTTTTCTATGCATTTGCATTTTCTCTGCTTATCCTTCTTTCTCCATTCTTTCATCTCTTCTTCTTTTCAGATTTCTTTTCTTTCTCTCTGCTCCTCCTTCATTTTCATTCTTTTGTCTCCTCTTTCTTTTCTCCATCCTTCTCTTTCTTCCCTTCTTTCTCTTTCTTCCCTTCTTTCTCTTTGCTTGTCCAGACACAAAGCCATGTTTAATTCATTCTTCAATGACTCCGAAATCTCTTTCGAAAGAACAGACACCATCATAAACATAGTCTTGTCTGCTCGAATGAATTCTTTCTTAGTCTTTTGATGATAAAACAAATTCCTGAAAAAATAAAAGCCAAACAAAATCTATTATCCCAACCATTATGATTATGATTAGCTGTTGTTGTGGTCTCCATATTTCTTGCTTGTATGATGAATATTTGTCCTACTTATGAGCATCTCATAGAATTAATTCTACACAAATTCATCCAGCCTTCATCCTAACAACGTTTTTCTTTTCTTCTTTTTCAACGTCTCCTCATCTTCTTTTGAAAATTTATCAATTGATCTTTTTTATTTTTAATTGTCATCGCAATCTTCATTGAAGCTTGCTTCCCACGTTTCAATTGGCCCATATTTGAGCTTTCTTTAGGTTTTTGTTTTATGTTTGTTTTTGCTTTGTTTTAATTGAGATTTCTCTATTTTCTCTGATGCTTTCAAATCTTCTATCTCTCTCTCCTCATGTTTTATCTCTTTCACTAATTCATACTCACTCTCTCTCTCTCTCTCTCTAAGTGACCTCAACATTCACTTGCTCCCCACTCCCAGTCTCTCCAGATGGTCCTCAATAGCATTCCCCCTCTGTCTCTCTCCCTCTCCAGGTGGTTCTTGATTCCACCCTCTACCACCCCAGAAAGTTCAATACTCAGTCAGTCCCCCTCTCCCTCTCGGTGGATCTGTCTTCCCTCCCTCTCGGTGGATCTGTCTTCCCTCCCTCTCGGTGGATCTGTCTTCCCTCCCTCTCGGTGGATCTGTCTTCCCTCCCTCTCGGTGGATCTGTCTTCCCTCCCTCTCGGTGGATCTGTCTTCCCTCCCTCTCGGTGGATCTGTCTTCCCTCCCTCTCGGTGGGTCTGTCTTCCCTCCCTCTCGGTGGGTCTGTCTTCCCTCCCTCTCGGTGGGTCTGTCTTCCCTCCCTCTCGGTGGGTCTGTCTTCCCTCCCTCTCGGTGGGTCTGTCTTCCCTCCCTCTCGGTGGGTCTGTCTTCCCTCCCTCTCGGTGGGTCTGTCTTCCCTCCCTCTCGGTGGGTCTGTCTTACCTCCCTCTCGGTGGATCTATCTTACCTCCCTCTCTTCTTCTCTGTTTCTTCCTATCATACCCCCAGTGGATCACTTATATCCTCCCTCTTTTTCTCCTTTACTCCCAATGGACCTCTTAATGTCTTCTCTCCTCTCTCTCTCTCCATCATTTCTCCTGTCCCTCCCCCATTCATATTCCTTCCACCCCTTCCCCTTATGGCCTATTGAGTTTCACCTAGTAATCAACTGACATGCTTTGGCCAAGAGATGATTAAATCCACTCTGGCAGTAATAACTCCCCTCCTGCAACCTCATCATCACCACCATCACCATTATTTCTATTATCATTTGCACTCTTCGAGCTCTCATGCCAATTGTGATTGGTGGCTACCACTTGGCTACCACTGTAGATCAAGTGACAGTAAGTCTCCTCATTACTCCTGGACTCTCCTCAGTATTCTGACTGATTTCAGTAGTGCTGTTGTCTGAATAGTTTGTCCTTCTCTGGATTCCTAGTTCCTCCAGCCATTTTGCTATTTTCTTGGAGACTGTTCCTAGGGCTCCAATGACTATATCACTCTCATCTTCCAACTCCCTGGCAGGGTTCAGATTCTTCTCCATTTTGTATTATCTTATTATTTTTTATTATTATTCTGCGTGTTCACTCAAGATGTCTGGTGGTCATCACTGCTCCTCAAGTCTCCAACCCCCATCTCAGCATTCCTGTAGTCTACAGCAGATGTCTGGTGGTTGTTACTGAAGACTGAGTGACATCGCCCCTCATATATCAGTGCAGCAGTGTGGTTTGTACCATACCAAACTTCTACCACTTCACTTACATACCTTTTTCATTCTACTACGTAGGTCCTTGATGACTCGTGTTTGCAGTACTCTCCTCATATTCATGTTGACCCCACGAATGCTATGGTCTGAATGGTATCAATATTTCCTCTTATCTCCAGCTCTTCAAATCTTGACTTCAATGTCTTTGGCACAGTTCCCAGTGTGCCCACTATTATTGGCACTACCTTGACATTATTTTTTTTTTTGTTTTGTTTCTCTCGTTTGAATATAGGTCTTTGATAGCTGCAATGTACGCAGATTTGGACATTTGTTCAACTTTCCTCTTGCTTTCTCTACTATGTAATAACTGTAGGAAGTTGGTGTTATTGGTGATGGTTACGTTCGACTAGCATTGGTCTTTATGATGAAATGAGTGCAGGGGGAAAAAGGCATCTATTTATATTGATCTCTTTATATATATTGATTGATATTTATATTGATCTGCGAAATCAATTTTCTAGTCTTTCATCTTCTGTGCTGCATTTCCCGTATGCTTTTGGTTTTGATTTTAAGCTCCCTTATTTGTTTTTTTAACTTATTTTTTTCCTTTTCCTTTTTCCTGTTCACTATCCCCGTACCTGCAGATGCCTCGTTCAGCTATCTGGATAGAGATGAGGTTTATTATCCATCTCGTTATCATCTTTTTCTTTTTCTATAATGGTTCTGTGTGGACATTCTCGAGTATTTGTGTGAATATGCAACTATTTTGATGTGTATGTATACTTTGGTACCCATAAACATATGTACATGCATTAATACATATTTGTGTATCCATATCTTGACACATGAATGTAGGACCTTAAAATTAGCCCTTCCTTAATTCATCCCCCCCCCCTGTTGAGTAGGAGTGACCAAATTTTTTGTCTGTTGGAGATGTGGCTACCCGAAATTCTGTAGACGAGCAAATTTCCAGAAAGACAAAAAAATTGAAAAAAGAACAAATTGAAATCAGAATGAGAAACTTGAAACATCCGTTTAGGTGTTTTTTATGGTCAATTTATTTTTATTCAATTCACACGGAATAAAAATACAATTAGCTCTCCCACGCAGTCTAGATTGTCTGATTTGTTCAGGTGGTCAGCTTTATAGACAATTCAGTTAACCTTGAATTCTTTCCTACACGCATAACATTTTTTTTCTCCCTTTCTCTCTTTCCGCCTCTTTTTCTCTCTCTTAGTTTCTCTCTTCTCTCTCATGCTTTTAGTCTCTCCTTCATCTCCATCCTTCTTTCAAGCAAGTTATTGACTCATTTTCATATCAAATCATTTATTTAATCTTAGGCCTTATTTCTTCATTATCAATACCATGACAAATAAAAGTCGATTGCATTCTTCCGTATTTCTTCTTCTTATTGGATTAAGTATTGTAACTTGATATTCTATCAATTTGACTCCTTTTTACCTTCATCTTGATGATTTGGGATAAAAACAACTGAAAATTAAGACGAAGGTAAAAAGTAGACAAAATCAATAGAATATTCCGTACAAGTTGATTTCAGGTTTCCTGTTGTACAGAAATTAATTGATTCTGAGCTTTGAATGATCCAGGTGTCACCTCTAAAAGATGTAATCTAACAATAATCTATTTATTATCGTTTTTACTTATTACTCAAAATCTAAGTACTGTAATGATTTTCGACTTGAGCAAATCCATGGATCCATTTGGACTGAAATTTGATGAATATGGCAAGCACATTGACTGTAACAAACTTTTGGTACTTCAGAGGAAATTAGATGCATTATGGATTTATTAACAAAAAGCAAACAAACTCTATAAGTTACCGGTGAATTACCAAACTTACTTATTTACTGAACAAAGGGCAACTATTGGGTCTAATGAACTCATGGCTTGAACAAAAACCTATTCCTCCTCTTTGTTATTTTGAGGGTGTAGAAATATATGAGCCAATCTCCTACATCTATATCATATATTTATTTGGGGAATATTCATCTCTTAAAAAAATCATACAATAAGAAAAAAAGTTGGTGGTTGATATATTTTTGAATATGCTGGAGGTGAATATATTTTTGTGTGTATTAAACGCTGTGTTATTTTGTTCATGTGACGATTTGTATCTTTGAGCAACTTGTCATATTTTGTTTTACAGAATGCACTTTTTAAATTGCTTCTCATTGGTTTTGAGCTGCGGGAATTAACACCTGTGAAATTAATTATCTAATTATTACTTTATAATGACTTTCGTTTTGATTATTAATCAAATGAATTTTCTTTTTTTATTCTCTATTTGTTGTAAAGCGTCATTTTTCTATGTTGAAAATCTCATTTTAAGCCTGGGCAGGATTTGCACCCTGGTATTTAATCAAAACTCGTTTAATTCATAAAAATGCTATAATCTAAATTTATCTCAGTAGAAAATCTGATTAGCTATTAATACAGTTAGCTCTTTTACACGGATGATAACCTCAATTGGTTCTGGCTCTCTCTAACCAAAAGTCCAACTACTTCATATGCTGGACAATAAGATGGACAGTTTACATAGGTATTTGAAAGATTACTATGCAACTTACCCCAGACCCATGTGAAATAAAGATGTACAATATTGACTGGAACAAGAAAATTCTTTTATGAAAAGTCTTTTGGTGGTACAAAATTTTGATATCACTGAAAGTATTTGATACAATTTAACTTGGTTATCTTAATACTTTAATCAAATCACCCCCCCACACACACATTGTTTGTAATAGTTGTCTTTTGATAGGAAAATTTGTAGAGATTTGCATGTACCCCCTACACTCACACACACCTACCGAAGCAACATGGAGGAAGTAGAGATGGACTCTGGGAAATTAATTAGTGGAGTGATCCTAATAATATCAGAGAGGGGGGGGGGTTTCCCCAATATTAATATGGTGGGTGGCAATTATGCATATAAGAGCACTGGCGTTATCTGCAGCCTCAACTCCTGGTATTATAATAAGAACAGAAGCATGGTTTTCTTAGCAACAAGTATGAATTGTTTTTAAGGGATTTTCTCCATCCTTTGAGGCAGTTTCCATAGAGATAGCCCAAATGGAATTACGAATTTGTAATTTTCCTCGTGTGATGCTGCTGTTGCTGCGGTAGGCTTCTTGGGGATTTGGCTTATCCAGTAGTAGAAGAGAAGAGAAAGAGAGATGGTAAGCAGGTGATTATTGAAAAATGCAGACCCCATGTTAAGTGGAATGAACTCAATATTTGGCTAATAACGAGTGCCAAATTAAAAGAATCAGGATTCTCTCTTACCAATCATTTACACATGTGAATTTTTCAGAAAAACATTTTGTTTATGCATTCCTAATCAAATAGAAAAGCAAATATCTCTCTGGAAGTTGTCATTAGATTACAAAGTGGAAAAATCTTAAGATTGTATAGGTCCCCGACAGAAATCGGTTGAAATAGAGTAGCAATTAGTTGTTGGAACGTTAACTAGGAGATACTAAATTTTTTCTTTTCTAAAAACTATAAGATCAGTAATTAGGTGCCCAAGAACCTTTATAACAATATTCATTCTCATCGGTTAAGCACTTTCTGAAGTTCAATATTTTTTGCATGTTGACGCGCTGTTATTTATATTTACTTTTGAATTTAAATGAACATCAGTAACATTTTTCAACTCCATGGGTTTTGTCAACATTACAGCCAATTTTCAGCAAAATCGTTCAAGATTTGAGAAATTTGTTATTGTGAACAAAACGTTTCTGCTTATAAAATGTAAACAAACAATCAGATCACCCATCACCCTGGGTAGAATCTCTCCACAAGCCTCTGTACAATATTTCAATTAGATATTTTAAGGAATGAGAAATTAATCTAATCGCGAAAAGGACACCATGCCAATGATAATATCTGCTGACAACTATAGCAAATGATAGTCCCAGATTTTTCTTCTGCTGGGGACAAAAATGTTCATAAAAGGTCATTTATCCTTCTTCCAAATACGCAGATGAATAATTATTGCATAGATAATGACCTGAACAGATAGAAAACTACATTTTATGCATACAACACACCCGATCAACGTTTCCATTTGTCACATAACCCTGAGCATATTCAAATTTCATGTTGACAAATCTACAGCCAACGAAGTTCTCCATTCTTTCACCATCTGTTACAACTCGGTTAAATAAGTAGAAACATATATTCTGGTCCTCCTATTCAATTCAGGTGTAGTTTTCACTCAGTAGACGAAGTCATAGCTTTTGGCAGCATGTCATGTTGGGGATGATCAATTAAAAATTTGGAGAAAGGGGTGATCAATGAATGAGTATATCTTTGTCTTTTGTGGGGCAGGGATCTCAGAAAAGAAGAAAAGCGTGAATGCTATTGGGCACAAACCAATGGACCAATTCATCATAAAATTACATTGTAAATATTTTTTTTTTTTCCCTTAACCCCCAGACATAATAAGGCCGTACATAGCCAGTCAGTCCCACTAAAAAGTTGACAGTTTTGGTGGACGGTTTCTGATGAATCATTATAGATCTTCAGTCTTTTACTGTACAGACCGCTTTTAGGTGAAGTCGGTGCTTTCTGAAGTTGCATTTTAAAAAAGCAGGTTTTTTTCCGTGGTTCGTTATTTTCTACCGAGGCAAACCTCCCTGATCGTTATCAGGGATTATCCCTTGTCTCTCCAGTTGAATTTTATTGTCTCTCTGTTCTTTGTCAGTGGTTTTTATAGTAACAAAATCTCTGTGTGTCTCTCTCGCATGAGCTCAACTCAAGTGAACTTGAAGTAATATCTTTGGTATCTATTTGTCCGAGATAAGTAGCAAGCAAATTCCTAAATCATTGCTCCTCTCTCACACCTTCTCTCGGCTTCTCTCTCTCTTTCTCTCTGTCAGTTTTTGTGTTTTGTCACTCTTTCCTCCTCCTTCTGTGATTCTTTGTATCTTTCTTGAAATCACTTGGAATAATTGTTCTTTTTTTTATGAACCTCTCTCTGATGACTCTTTATTTTTTTCTCTCTGTCGTCTGTCTCTCTCTCTCTCTCTGTCGTCTGTCTCTCTCTCTCTCTCTCTGTCGTCTGTCTCTCTCTCTCTCTCTCTGTCGTCTGTCTCTCTCTCTCTGTCGTCTGTCTCTCTCTCTCTGTCGTCTGTCGTCTGTCTCTCTCTCTCTGTCGTCTGTCTCTCTCTCTCTCTCTCTCTGTCGTCTGTCTCTCTCTCTCTCTCTCTCTGTCGTCTGTCTCTCTCTCTCTCTCTCTCTGTCGTCTGTCTCTCTCTCTCTCTCTCTCTGTCGTCTGCCTCTCTCTCTCTCTCTGTCGTCTGTCTCTCTCTCTCTGTCGTCTGTCTCTCTCTCTCTGTCGTCTGTCTCTCTCTCTCTCTGTCGTCTGTCTCTCTCTCTCTCTCTGTCGTCTGTCTCTCTCTCTCTCTGTCGTCTGTCTCTCTCTCTCTCTCTCTGTCGTCTGTCTCTCTCTCTCTCTCTGTCGTCTGTCTCTCTCTCTCTCTCTGTCGTCTGTCTCTCTCTCTCTCTCTGTCGTCTGTCTCTCTCTCTCTCTCTGTCGTCTGTCTCTCTCTCTCTCTCTGTCGTCTGTCTCTCTCTCTCTCTCTGTCGTCTGTCTCTCTCTCTCTCTCTGTCGTCTGTCTCTCTCTCTCTCTCTGTCGTCTGTCTGTCTCTCTCTCTCTGTCGTCTGTCTCTCTCTCTCTCTGTCGTCTGTCTCTCTCTCTCTCTCTCTGTCGTCTGTCTCTCTCTCTCTCTCTCTGTCGTCTGTCTCTCTCTCTCTCTCTGTCGTCTGTCTCTCTCTCTCTCTCTGTCGTCTGTCTCTCTCTCTCTCTCTGTCGTCTGTCTCTCTCTCTCTCTCTGTCGTCTGTCTCTCCCTCTCTCTGTCGTCTGTCTCTCCCTCTCTCTGTCGTCTGTCTCTCTCTCTCTGTCGTCTGTCTCTCCCTCTCTCTGTCGTCTGTCTCTCCCTCTCTCTGTCGTCTGTCTCTCCCTCTCTCTGTCGTCTGTCTCTCCCTCTCTCTGTCGTCTGTCTCTCCCTCTCTCTGTCGTCTGTCTCTCCCTCTCTCTGTCGTCTGTCTCTCCCTCTCTCTGTCGTCTGTCTCTCCCTCTCTCTGTCGTCTGTCTCTCCCTCTCTCTGTCGTCTGTCTCTCCCTCTCTCTGTCGTCTGTCTCTCCCTCTCTCTGTCGTCTGTCTCTCCCTCTCTCTGTCGTCTGTCTCTCCCTCTCTCTGTCGTCTGTCTCTCCCTCTCTCTGTCGTCTGTCTCTCCCTCTCTCTGTCGTCTGTCTCTCCCTCTCTCTGTCGTCTGTCTCTCCCTCTCTCTGTCGTCTGTCTCTCCCTCTCTCTGTCATCTGTCTGTCCATTCTCCTGTCCGTCTCTCTCTCTCTCTCTTTCTGTGTGTCTTTTCTCCTGTCAATCTCTCTCTCTCCCTCTCTACTTTCTCCTGTCCGTTTCTCTCTCCTGTCTGTCTGTCTCTCTCCCTCTCTCTCTCTCTCTGTCCTGTCTGTCTGTCGGTCTGTCTCTCTCTCTCTCTCTCTCTTGTTCCTCTCTCTGGTCTTTTTTTGTTTCTTTTTGTTGAATACCCATTCTCTGTTTTCTCTCTTTTTTTAACCCACCCCCTCTCTGTTTTCTCTTCTCTTTTTTAAAATCCCCCTTTCTCTTTTTGAAATAAAATTCACCCTCTGTTGTCTCTCTCTCTTATTCTCCGTCTCTTTCTCCCATCTCCTCTTGTCTAAATCCATGTTAAACATCTGCTTGTAAAGATTACTGCCCAAATGAAGAACTGTGTTTATTATATCACTGACACAGATAAACTAATCTTTTCTTTAATCTGCTCTGATAAACGTCGTCGCTCTCCTTGTGTCGACTGGTTGCCCACCAACTCCTTATTTAACCAGATGCTGCAGCAGCAGCTAGCCTGACTTCCCGAGCGGATACAACATTCGCTTTCAACCACCGAACCCCCGAACCCTCCGACTAAGACTGCATCATAAAAATTTGATGAGCTTTTTCCTTTTCTCTTCACATGTTCAACAGCTTTATTTTATCATTTACGTCCATTAATATATTTTTGACTTTAATATTCGGCTATTTGTTTTGTTTTGTGTACTATTATCAGTAAATAGACATTAATAGACAAAAGTAGCAACGGGCAATTTAATCTAATTCGAATTGAGATTTATTCGTGGCGGGTTTCAGATAAATTTTTAGATTGGCTATTTACGAACGAATATTGATTCTAGGATAACAAAGAAGACAACAGCTTCGTTCATTTTGCTCGATCAATTTTTGGTTCTTCGAGGCATATATTAGCTCCATTTTTTTTTTTTTTTTTTTTTTTTTTTTTTTCTTTTTTCTCCCCCTTTCTTCTTTGTGATGTTAGACAAGTGTTGAGTGGCTTAGAGGCGTTGCTGTTGAGAAAGTGACCTTTGTTTGAATGGTCAATTTCATAAAGGTGGAGTCCATTATAATAAAATAAACATTTTCTCAATTCTTGTTACGCAAACCTGTTTTATATCCAGAGTTCAGAAATGCCCATTTATTTGAGCTGAGGATAGAGAAATGAAGTATTGTGATGAAACCCTGCCACCTTTCACGTACAACATCAGAAACATAGGTGGCCTAATGGTTACCAGAATGGAATTGGCAAACTGAGCACTAACTACGACTGGGACATTCATTATACACTAATTTCCTTGGGAAAGGCATGAATTCCATGAGCATTTGTTCAAAGTAAACACTAACTGACTCAGTTGGTGCTTGAACTTGATCTGCTAATTTTGTTTTCTTTGCTGCTAATCGTTAGGCTGCACGAACCTCTAGGGATGAAAAAAAAAAAAAAGGAATCAAAATTCTAAATATCTTGTAAAAAGTTTTTCTTGTGTAAAATCCCTAGACAAGGTATGAAGAAAAGACTTTGGCAAGATTTGAAATAGTTTTTGTCTACTTAATATCAACTTCACTAATCCACCAAGACCATATAACTTGTTTAATTGGCATCTACATAATCATTAAAAAATGCTATCAATTATGAAAACAAGAATCCGTGTCTTAATTGAAAATGACTTGTTGTGGCAATTGTTTTCTATTGAAGTTGTGTTATTACATAAAATCTCTTGTGTTCTTTCTGGTTTTAGAATGGTAAGCAGCTCTTTGAGATCCAAGCATGTATTCTGTTTACAATTCCTCTGAGAACCATTCCAGGCTCTGGGGACTGACTGTATCTTGTAGAAAGAAGCTTAATCCAATCCGGATTTCTTTTCTCTTAATCCCAAGGAATTCCTCACAGACACTTTGACTTAGGGAAAACAGATTTATTTGGCCACTTGCGACTTAACCACTAACCACCATCACTTAAACAACTGCAACATTGTAGGCAGGGTTAGGATGGCGGCTTATCTGGTAAGAATGTTGCGTTATTTGGGCTGACTGAGACCAGGTTCCGATTAGGAGTTCAGACTGACAACATGACTGGGAAGACTTCAGCCAGGCATTTATAATTGCAGAAAAATTTATGAAATTTTTATTTAGTCATAGAGTGGCGATTGTGGATCGGTCAGCTTGTGTTAGGTGGCTAAAACAGCAGTAGACTTTGAAGTAGTATTCCAAATGCTAGAATTGTGAGACTCCTTACCATGAAGTAATACAGTAAAAAAAATGTTGATCAATTAGTCAGTAGCCTGACATGTAGTTATTTGACCTGATCTGAAATTTTCACTGTAATGCTCAATCTATGAAATCGATATTCACCATTGAGGGATCAGATGGTTTACTGATAAGACATGGCAGTAGTTAGCATAATTGTGGTCATCATGGCAGAAGGTGAGGAAATGCCTTTGTCCAGCTGTGAACTTATGATAACTGATCATATATATATATATATATATATATATATATATATATACACACACACACATATAAGGAACACATGGAGAGATAAGCAATGGCCATGAGACTTGTGTTGTAGTTGTAGTTATATGGGTTGACCTTGGATTAGGCTTCAAGATCACTCACCTTTTCAACCTAACAAGCAATGTTTTCTCACTTTGGAGGAAGAAAAAATTAAGTAGCTATGAGCCTTTGCCATGTATGTGTATATATAAATGAAATATATATATATCTATAGTGTGTGTGTTTGAGAGAGAGATTTACTAATCAAAAGGCACACCCACACATGTAAAATACTTGGTCTTCAATCAGGTTCCGTCCTTCCGTCTGTTGTATAATGTCACTGCCAAGGCGGCTTAGAATGATGTATTAATTACTTTTTATGTTGGTAACAGCTGAACAGAAGGTTTTATGCTCTTATTACAAAATGGTGCTGATTGGTCCATGTTTTGTATCTTGGGGAGAAGTGAAGAATTTATGAAGAAATGAATATAAATATTTTGCCAGCTTGGGCATTTGCTGCCACTTTCGGGGGCGGGGGCAAGGAATCTATTCTAGGGATGGAGGGGACAAAAAGATATAACTGAATGTTGATTTTCGGTATAGGGACTTGGGAATGCTTAAGCTGTGACTCGTCCTGAGCTGTCACTGTTCATAGAAATCCCTGGATGTCTGGATCCTATTAAGTTTCAACTTCAACCTCCTCACCCCCTGTGAAAAGGCTTGATCCAAGGAGGGTGGGTGTCCCATTTCTAAGTGAAGGTTTCGTCTCTAAGTGATCATAATAAGCAGCTTCCTCTGTAATTACAATTTTTGATTAGAATCATGTGTGTTCCTACATAGACGTTCATTTCTTTCTGAGAGGTTTGCACCTTTATGAAATATGTTCACACACAAATATACTTCTCATCTTTTAACGTAACCCCATCACCTTAGATGTCCTTTTTTGTTCCCAACTCCAAAAGATAGAAGCAAAACGGCTGGTGTGGCGCCTCGTAAGTCTTTGTTGAGCTGCCAAAATGTACATATGCGTGTGTGTTAATTTCTTCTGTTCTCGTCTTGCAGTTCTCGATTCTCTCAGCCAAAAGGTTTAATGAGCTTTCAAATTGTCTTGTTTACAGCGGGGAACAAGCAATTAACGAAGCGGCACATATAACTTACTGCGTTCGACTCGGTACACTTAGTTTCTTCGGTTGGTATGACATCAACTACACTTTGATTTTTCAACCATCTGCACTTTGCTGGGTTTTTGTCAGTTGGCAAATCCTGCAATGATTTTTGCGGGGATAAAAGCCAGAATTTCTTACGCATGTCTGCAGTTGGGATTTTATGGCGAGACTCGTGTTCTACTGATGACTTGACATGCCTTCTTGGCTGATCTTCCTTTTGTTGAATTAAACTTCTTTTTCTTTTTTTTTCTTTCTTTTTCTGTGGGGCCATGTTTTGCTCTTGTGCAATTGATGGGAGCAGTGCCTTTTCTATAGCCATTCTTGGTATGGGGTGGGGCATACAGCCTGCGTGGAGGCCTAAAATTGTTTGAAGGGGACTTGGACCAAAATGATAATTAATGAATTTCTCTGTTCATTCTGTATGCTAGAGAAGTGGCCCTGGAACCGAAGAGGAGCTTCAAGAAGGCAAAAAAGGTGTTTATATATATATATATATATATATATATATATAGGCTGTTAATTCTTGAATTCATGAACTGTTTCATACTGCTCCTAAACACAATGGAACTCTTTATTGAATAGAATTTAAAAAAGATATAACTTTTCAGTGAATTGAATTGAATTTTTTAAAAAATTTATCAAAAACAGCAAGGGAAGTAACTCTAATTAGTTGTCATTTTTTTAATTTGAATTGAAGGATCTCTGAGCAAATTCCGAAAGTAACGGTATTTGAAAGTAATTGTTTGTCTTTGATTTGAAATAAAGTTTCAATATTTGGATTCCTTCTCTGTAGCTGTGTCTGATAATTTCTAAAAGAGCTTTCTCTCCTCTTGAATGTCTCTCTTCGCATGAACAGTCTGTCGCAAACTAACTTTATTATTTACATTAGATGAAGCATTACCCATGATAATCAATTTTAATTTTTAACCGGTATTTTTTTTTTTCATTTCAATTTTTTTTTTATTGTCGCTTTCCACTGCAATCTATGGCCATGAGTAAATTGCGCAGATAATTTAGATATTAAACTTAGTCTATAATTTTATTTTTAAATTTTCATTGTTTACTTTTTACCCTTTGTTATAGATCAGAAACTTAAAAGGAAGTCATTATCTTCTATTTTATTTTTTTCAACTATTTTCTTCCTATTGACCAATTGGACTGTAGCAAATGTATATTGTGACAAGGAGAATTATGGTGTAGATTCTTTATTATATACATTCAACTTTTTTGTGGTTGTTGGTGGTCAAAAACTTGAATGGATATCGTGATTATCTTCATTTTTTCTTAATCATTCCAGATTTTCTTTTTCTCTTTTTTTTTTTTTTCCAATCCTTTATTTTTCCAGTCTGAAATTCTAATCCTCCATTTTTTTTCTCCCTCTATCTCTTTACAGGTAAGTGATCCGTGAACCATGAAACTGACCTTGCCTTTTACATTAGCCATGGATTTTACACAATCATTTATGCACGGTGGATTTCTTACCGGTTCTGCTTGGATTCACAACAGAAGGCAAAAAAGATGTTGGCTTGTTTTATCCTAACGTTCAATTTCAAACAGGTTTGCTTTGTACGGAGGGAAATTTTTTTTTTTTTTGTGTGTATGAGTATGAGTATGGGTGTGTGTGTGTGTGTATATTTTCTTTTTCTGTAATGTTTTCTTCTGTAATTGTCAAGTTTCATGTTCAACACTGTCCCTCTCATTTAATTCATTTGTTTCTTTCCTTTAATAAATTATCTCAACATTTTATAAGCGGAAAGGTCACGTTGTTTGATAGCTTCTTAATCTTGACTCTTTATAGCCTTAAGAGTCAAGTACGTATGTTTTTATGCATATATATCTTGCTGGACCCATGTAAACCTCATGGTTATTTTGAAAACTATAAGGTGAAAAATATGCAGTGGAACCAGTTATTATTTCCAAGATTTGATTTTGATATGATACTTCGTGACAAATGAGTACAAAATGAGAAAAACCAGATATATGAATATATAGATGATTATTATAATTTTTTTTCTACTTTTGCTTTGAAGAAAAAAGAAAAATGTTGGTTTTTATCTTTGATTATTCATTTATCATTTTTATTTTTTATTATTAATTGAGGGAAGTTAGATGGAAACAAAAAAATGAATGGAAGAAAATGTTCATTATATATGTGATATAACCATAGATAAATCAAAGAGAATTTAACCAGATTGGATGGTATTCATTACTGGGTTTGGACTCTATATTCCACCATGCTGATCTCTCAAGGAGTTTTGAAACAATGTGATTTTAAGCTAACGTATTTTTGTAACTAATGCATTGATTCCTCTCGGTGAATGTTATCAAGGGAAATAACGTTGTCGTAAGAAATAGTTTTTTTTTCTTAAGTAGTAGTAGTAGTATAGTGGATTGCCTTATCCTATCCGAGCTCTTACGCTCCGGATTGAATGCTTGGATCCATATTGATTCTTTAACAAGTCTCATGCTTCCAATGTCGAAACACATTCTATTATCTGAACATTATGATAGATAATATAGTTAGGTTTTTAGTGCTGCTTCTTCTCCGGGCTTCTACTTGACATGATTAATCTTTTATTTTACATCCAGACGTCTCTTAAAATGAATGTAACCTACGGTGCTAGACAACTGTGGTTAAACCCTTGCAGAGTTGAATGACAAGGAGAATCTCTTGTTTGAATCTGACCTCCAGCTCTGCACTTGAATTGGTGTCAGATTTCCTGATGAATTAAATGTAATATATATATATATATATATATATATATATATATATATAGTGTGTGTGTGTACATACTTGTGTGTAAATACTTAGTTTTCTCTCAAAATGCATAACAAGCATTCTCTTTAGGAAATGGAGACTGCAATTTGATGAAAGGAGCTTAAAGTATGAAGTTTTATTTGAAATATTTCTAGTGAATTCATCTGTTGAACTTCAACCTTTTTTGCAGCTGAAGGTTAAATAATTTCAAGAAACATCCCGTTGACATTTATGGATGTTTGTTTCTGGAGCTTTATGACGATAATTACATCTGTTCAGGTTTCAGTATTGTCTTTTAATAAAACATATTCTAATTCAAAGCATAGTGCACACACATAAAGTCTAGAAAGGAGATGGGTGGTGCCAGAAAGAAAGCAAAAACAAAACCACTTTTGCCCAATTTATACTCCAGGAGATTACTTGTACCACAAAAGTAGTGATTCTGAAGTAGATTATAGTGGTTGTTGAAATCTTAGTGGATTATGATATTGTTAAGAATTGCACAAACTTCAACTCTTAAATTCATACAAAGAAAAAAAGAATGTCAATTTCAAGGAAAATAACTCCTGATTGAAATATCTCCCTTTGAGCATGTAGTGAATTTGAAAAAATGTTGAAAATTCAGTTCACAAAAGAGTTCCACTGTCTTTTATGCTTATTCATTCGAGAGCTCCATTGTCAATTACAAGCTGGTTTATGAATTAGTGTTGGGGATTTTACAAGTATGAAAGTGATAACTTCTATTGAACAGAATGCTATTTATATTTTCACGAGCAACAGACGAAGAAACCTGAAGGCCTGAACTCTGATTCCATACTAGTTTGTGTTTTTGTTTTTTTAACATTGAACTTAGGACAAAAACTCTGATTTAAAATGCCTTTCTTTCTTGGCAATTTATTTATTACATATAAAATCATTGTGTAAATATCAGTTTGAATCTTCTTTCCTCAACATTTTCATCGCATTTGCCTGGCTTGCAGGTTTAATGAGCTCATTTTTTACCAGATACATGAGAAATTTAACCTGTTTGTTGCCAAGTATAGTTTACAATGTTGTAGCCTTGAAAAAAAAACAATAAAATGATGAAAAGCTATCAAAAATCTTGATACGGTATAAACTGGCTGTCATATACTTGCAAACTAAACAAAATTTCAGTGGTATTAATAAAAAACAAAACAAAAAAAAACATTTTTTGT
Source organism: Thysanoteuthis rhombus (assembly GCA_963457665.1). Taxonomy (NCBI): domain Eukaryota; kingdom Metazoa; phylum Mollusca; class Cephalopoda; order Oegopsida; family Thysanoteuthidae; genus Thysanoteuthis; species Thysanoteuthis major. Next base: position 24,722,535 of record OY735235.1, read on the forward strand.
TCCTGTATTAATTTGATTCAAACCGGATGTACACTATTGTGCTACCATTTTCCCTGTGCCAGGTTTTTCTCAAAAAAAAAAAAAGCAAAACAATTAATGAAAATATAAAGTCTTCATTGCATGTTTAAAACGGTTTTATTTTCATACGTATCAACTATGTACATACAGCAGAATGAATATCTAATAAGTGTAATATATACATGTGCTGAAATTAAATATTTTGATTGTCTTAAAGAGTATGAAACATCTTGAAACATTGACCTACACATCATCATCATCATCATCATTATTATTCTGGCATTCATTGTTGGACATAGACCTTCTGCAAAATTCACCAGACCTTTCTGTCACGGAGCTAGTATTTTCAGAATTAGTGTAGTTCGTCACGCCATCTTATTTTGTCAGCCACAGTTTGCATATGATCTCTGGATACCTACGTTGTTGGCCGTTATGTCCGGTGGTTGTCTTTACATTCTTGCAACATGACCAGCCCATTGCCCTTACACTCAGTATGTTTATATATCCACTCTCTCACTGCCTTGCATTTTGTAAACATACTTTACACTTTTCAGCGGAGTTTGGCCTTCTTGCTAAAGAATCAAAACATTATCATAGAAAAGGCTATCTTGTCCATGGCATTGGTCGGACAACTTGATAAGATGAGTTATCTTGTCTGTGACCACAAACATGACAGGACATGAAGAAATCAACTTTTATCCCAGTTGGTGTTACCTACGCCAAACTTGGCAGCCGTATAAGGCGCTGACCTCAGAGTGGAAAAAAGAGAAACAATTTTAAAAATCAAGCTCATTTGTGGTACAAATTTGGAGTCTTACCTAGGGTGTATAAAACTTTTGCACAAATTTGAAATCTCACTTAGGGTGCATGAAACCCTTGTGCTGGGCCTGCGTTCATCTTAGCCCTGTCTCTCAAAAATAAAGTTGGATCCAGAGGTGGGAAAATGAACACACATAATCCATTTTATTATTCTTTTCTCTGATTCCCCTCATCTTGCTACATGAGATGAGAATCATTATTATTTCTTCTTCATACTCGTTCATTTGCCATGTGCTATCAACTATAGTCTCTTTTATCTAACAGATGCTCGGTTTGTTTTTGAATGCATTTCCTGTTTAGATAACTTTATTTGGCAACTGGCTGTCTCTGTTTCTTTTGGCTTTCTACCGCGAAATTCTGCAGTCCCCACCTGATTGGTTGGTGGGTCAGTCTGTCTTGATGACAGGCCTTGGGGTGCTGTCAGCTCGTATCCCCCAGACATTCCTTACTTCTTGCCTTCCCTTCATACTGTCAGAGACATACCAAAGGCAAGAGGCATTACATAATTTGAAACCAAGGAATAACTTGACTTTAACCTCTAGACCACTCTGCTGTTTGATTATCAAAGCAAAGCAACATTCAGAAGTTCCGTTTCTTGGCTTGATCACTATTTGGGGAATGGTATATTTGAAAGTAAAGGAATAATAATCCATGATTAGGTGGAGGGAAAAGAAGTGAAAAAGCAACTGTCTTTACCCTTTCTCGACAAACCTATCGAGGAGCTTAAAGCCTGAATTGAAAATATATCGGTAGACTTTTAAAAGACATCTATGGGGCAGAAACATCCAGGCAATCATTGAAATCCTGGTGTATATAAGTTCCAGGAGTCCCAAAATGGTCAAATTAGGGTTCCTCAACCAAGGCAATATCGCCCAACGGTAGGTGATGTCTTCTGCCTCTTGCAGAAAATCATTTGGAAAAAAAGCTGATTTTTGTTGCTTTGAAATTGATTATAAACTCATCTCAGCATTCCTGAATTCGGTACTATTTGTTTACTTGTAAAATCTGTGCAGAGTGTACTTACAACAGCTTTTGGGTTTATCAATGTTTTTTGTTGAAAGATTTGATCTTCTCTCTGCTCTCCTTCCCTTCTCTCTGCTCTCCTTCCCTTCTCTCTGCTCTCCTTCCCTTCTCTCTGCTCTCCTTCCCTTCTCTCTGCTCTCCTTCCCTTCTCTCTGCTCTCCTTCCCTTCTCTCTGCTCTCCTTCCCTTCTCTCTGCTCTCCTTCCCTTCTCTCTGCTCTCCTTCCCTTCTCTCTTCTCTGCACTCCTTCCCTTCTCTTTTCTCTGCACTCCTTCCCTTCTCTTTTCTCTGCTCTCCTTCCCTTCTCTTTTCTCTGCTCTCCTTCCCTTCTCTTTTCTCTGCTCTCCTTCCCTTCTCTTTTCTCTGCTCTCCTTCCCTTCTCTTTTCTCTGCTCTCCTTCCCTTCTCTTCTCTCTGCTCTCCTTCCCTTCTCTCTTCTCTGCACTCCTTCCCTTCTCTTTTCTCTGCACTCCTTCCCTTCTCTTTTCTCTGCACTCCTTCCCTTCTCTTTTCTCTGCTCTCCTTCCCTTCTCTTTTCTCTGCTCTCCTTCCCTTCTCTTTTCTCTGCTCTCCTTCCCTTCTCTTTTCTCTGCTCTCCTTCCCTTCTCTTTTCTCTGCTCTCCTTCCCTTCTCTTTTCTCTGCTCTCCTTCCCTTCTCTTTTCTCTGCTCTCCTTCCCTTCTCTTTTCTCTGCTCTCCTTCCCTTCTCTCTTCTCTGCACTCCTTCCCTTCTCTTTTCTCTGCTCTCCTTCCCTTCTCTTTTCTCTGCTCTCCTTCCCTTCTCTTTTCTCTGCTCTCCTTCCCTTCTCTTTTCTCTGCTCTCCTTCCCTTCTCTTTTCTCTGCTCTCCTTCCCTTCTCTTTTCTCTGCTCTCCTTCCCTTCTCTTTTCTCTGCTCTCCTTCCCTTCTCTTTTCTCTGCTCTCCTTCCCTTCTCTTTTCTCTGCTCTCCTTCCCTTCTCTTTTCTCTGCTCTCCTTCCCTTCTCTTTTCTCTGCTCTCCCTACCTTCCAAGCCTCTGGATATTGACATTTTGTCCCTGGAGGCAACAACTATGGCCTCTGCTTCATCCTTGACATGTTAAAAACTCTTATTATGCTTGAAATGTTAAAAGAAGTGTCAATTTTAGATTAATTTTCAAATTTGAGATTTCAACGATTTTCAAAAGAAAAGATTTTGACCTATATATCTGCAATTGTGTGTGTGTATTGGGAGGGTGGCATGCTTTCCCATCCTGTAAATTTCATATCAATTTCTGGAATTTAATTTAAAAAAAAAATCTTTGACACGTTTATTTTTTATTGCGTCAAATGCATTTATCAGTCTTCTAATTTCATTTTACTCCTGCATTCTGATCTCAATCAATCAGTTTGTTCATCTTCAACTGTACATTCTTCCTTTGTATGAGAAGGTAGTCATACTTGTGTGTAAACTGTTAGGCAAACGCATTAACATACACACATATTTAATACAGTTGAGGTATTGCTGTACAAATAAATATAAGTAAGTAGGAGTTTTTTAAAAAAATATCAAATTTTAAGATTTTGAACGTGGCAGTTTTGAACATTTCAGAAAATTTTGGAATAATCTACTACATCAATCAAAGTATATGTGTGTGAAATATATATGTATACCTCTTTCTTTAGAATATTTATTGAATTCAGTGTAGTTTGACACAAGGCTATGGTAGTTGGGCATCCTGTAGTGATATAACTCTGTACTATAGTAATGTTTAGTATCGCAAGTTTGTCAACCATTACTACACTACTTCTGAAACTGGGAATTGAATGAAATTATTGAAATGTTCGAAAATTTCACCAAATCCTTAGGTTCACCATCTTGCTGTAATATATATATATATATTCTTTTGTAAGTAGAAAGATTTTTCAATTATTTTTCAATTTGAAAAAAACGTCAGTAATTTTTTTTTTTTTTTCATTTCCAAGTATGCATTATGTAGCGTCATCATGTTGAATCTAAATACTTATTTGAATCTGATCTGATGATGTTACTGATGCGGAATACATCAGAGGAAATTAAGAAAAAAAATCTGATGAAAGATTTATAATTTAGTTGTTTTTTCAAAATTGTCAAATTATTAAATCACATATATTTTATGGGCATATATATATATATATATATATATATATACACACACAAAAAATGCATATGTACTTATGTTTCCAATTATGTTCCCTGTTATGTACATTATCTATTTATTACCCTCTGTTAATTCCTCTCCAAAACCTAGTCAAGCAAATTAAATTCTTTGTGGCATGTTCAAACCTCATTTCATCCTCCCTTTCCATAGCCTCTTCTCCCCCTCACAATTCTCTGCCTTGTCTACCTGTCAACCCCCACCCCCACCCTGCTGCTCTTCCTGGACAAATTCAAATAAGCTACTGTAAGCTTTTTATATGAGTACTTTTTATCAACCTTCCTTTCTTGAGTAGATCTGGTTTGGTGTGTGTTAACCTGATAACTTTGTTCAACTAAACACTATAACCATATCCAGTGTTGCTGACTCAAAAAATATTTAAGCACTAGTTTGACTACCAAGAAGCACTAAATAAGGAAAATAGTCAAAAACAGCCCCCAAACACCCAAAATGGCTCTCGCTGATTTAGCACTTTATTGCACTGCAAAAACAAGGAATGCACTGAATTAGGTGTGAAAGGCGTTAAATTGGCGCTGCTGTGCATATCTGGAATTGTTTGCTTGATTTTCTCATAAATATATTGACTGAAATCAGTCAAGAGAAGATGTTTTAGGATTAGAATATCCCAAAAGTGATTTCTTAGATTTAAAAAAGCCTAAAAAACCATGAGTTCAGTGATGCATTCACCATCCTTATATCCATTTTTGAAAAGGATTCTAAACAAATTAGTTGTAGTACCATTACTAGTTGTCGTGATAGTAAGGTGAGGATGGTTCACCCCAGGCCTGGACCAAGTCTCATATCGATCCAACATGATAACGGCTGATAAAATTGATATTCAACTTGTTTGGGAGCGACTGACTGGAAAGTGTCTTATAAAGATGTATGAACACATATATTAAAAAAAAAAATTTTAAATGGAGGGTCGAGATAGAAATTAATGTACCATTAACAAAATCTAAAGAAAAAGTAATTATGATAGTGGTAAGTTTAACAAAACTTTTTATTTAGATTTACTTCGAATTTTAAATTACCGACTTGATTCAACCATGGAAATTGTTTAATGGAAGTATTATCAGCCCATGCATAAATTTCAACTTCTTTAAATCAATAACAGATATTTTAAAAACTTTCAAAAAAATTCCATATAATAACTGTCTAGATGGAGGTGCAGAGTTGCATAACAGTTATCCAGGACAGTAAACAGAATTTTGAGTTCCAGCTGAGGGTGTTTGCATTGGCTTCACTCTTTGCCCTTGGAAATACCATGAATCCACTTCTCCCTGAATTATAGGTAAATAGTTGAGCAATTAGAGCCCTTTATATCTGTAAGACAGTCCATTCACTCTCACAAAAAATAAAAATGACAGCTCAATAATTGCCATGACTGGTCTCATGCCCTGGTAAAAGAGGAAGGAATGCGTGTGGGGATAGTAACTCCACTATCTAAAAAAAAAAAGTACTTGCTTCTGAGATTACAGCATAGTGTTCGCAGCCCTATGCTCCACAATTAGCTGACTGGAATAGATAAGAAAATAAGCAAACTTTCAAAATGAAATAGTTTCAAGCTCAGAGAGCTACAAAATTTCAGAGTTGGATCACTAACTTGTAACAGCTGGTCCATAATTTGGTTTTTGACAAATGCCTGTTTTATCTATTGAAATTAAAATCTATTGGCGCAACTTGATCAGTCAGAATTCCAGTTTGCATTTCTATTCATAAGATTATTCATCTAAATAATGATTTTATTGAATCTCCCATGGAAAAAATGTTTTTATCATAAGTCAATTGAAGTTTAGAATTAATTTTATCCTTTTCAATAGGAATTATTTTAAAATGCTTAAGCAGGGATAATCATATCAAGGTTTTTTGTTAATAATCAATCTATTTATCGGACACCGTTTTCAACATAATGTTTATGGATGTTCCCAGACCCCCAAAATTGTAATGATAGGTTGAGTTGTCAGAGGTTGGGATGGTGGGAGATGCTAGAAGCTGAGTTGGTGATAGGGTTGGGAACTGAAGTGTTGTAGAGTGAGGGAGGTTGTCCACTGCCTGTAACGGCTCATTGCAACAAAAATGCTATTTCCACTTTTCTCCCGTAAATAAGAATTAATCTTGGAATGGGACTTTTCGATTAGCGGGGTAAATCTGCATGTGATAATGACTGAAAATTTTTGACAGTATCTGAGATTCGGCTTGCTTTTTAGGTTTCGAACCTCTTTGAATATATTTAGATTGTTTCAAGTTCATTTTCAACTTTTTAAATTAATTTTTTTGTTATTTTCATTAGTTTGTTTCGATAGGTTTTTAAAAAAAATTTATCTTCCAAATTTGCTTATAATTCATTTCATAATTAACTATTTATTTATTTTTTTCATTAGCTTTTTAACTATTTTTCATTCCATCTATTTTTATTTTTCCAATTATTTTTTTTTTTTTTCCGTTCTCATCTCCAGTTTATTTGCTTTTATCTTCAATTATGGCATGCTGTAATTCACATTTTGTTGGTAAATGTCATGAAAAGACGTAATTTATATAAGTAATTTTATTTCTTACTCTCCTGTCCTGAACACATTTCTGTGCAAAATTTCTCATTCCGAAGTATCTGACACTTGAAACATAATCGGTATTTCAATGCCCCCCTCCCCCTGCCTCGTCACTGTGGTTTATTTGGTCATAAAATTCATCAAAATTTTGCAAAAATTGAAAAAAATGATGATGTACGTGAAGGCCTGTACAGTAATTAACTTGTCTACATTAAGAGTTATTTGTTAATTAAATTTGATTAAGATGATGGCAAGTGTCCGTTAATGGAGTTGGAAATCCCCCAAGAAAAATTATCGAAGCTTCAAGCTCGTCTGCAATTAATTTACACGAACCTCACCAACTCAATCCCTTACCCATGAAAACATACATTAACTGAACATATATTTAATATAGGGTTATACCAGAGGATAAATACGGGTAGGGGTAACCAAACCAGGCAAAATCTCAGAAATTCTGTAATTTTTGGTATAATCCAGATATAAGAATGGCCAATAATTGCAGAATTCCTTTCAAAATTGTTTATTCTTAATTTCATCTTTTGTTTTATCCTTATTTCCTCCCCTCTTCCCCCTTGTTACGAGGCAGGAGGGGAGGAATATTAATATATCGCACGGCTACACATGCGTATGACAGTCAGTTTTTATTAAAGCAATGAAATGGTTCAAATTGTTTTGAAAAGTTTGAGTGATGGCGTTTGACTGGTTTTAAATCTTTTTTGTAAACTATCAACACACACACACGCACACACACATACGTCCATACACAGTTTGTTAGCATGTGATCAGGTCGTCGGAGGATGTGTTTATTCCGTGTATAAATCATGACCGGATAATAATTACTTTTAGCACGCACAGAAATGATTGTGTAGTTTCGTATTTGTGTCTATAATGATAGAAAAATTTTATGTTTGCATATAAATCATGACAAGTAATTTTATGAATACTTGAACCATTTACACACAATTGTGTGTGGGTGTGTGTGTATATATATATATATATATATATATATATATATATATATATATTTATTTTGTTATTACTGATCAGTTGTATTCCATAATGCTATTTGACAACTGTTTTTTTCTATTTTCATCCTATCTAT
>OY735235.1:24732696-24810196 GCA_963457665.1 Thysanoteuthis rhombus
GTAAACATAAGAATGAAGAGACTTAGTAGATAATAAACAGGCTGACTATAACAGGTGCACAGTCAGATTTTTTTCCAAATAAGATGTAAAAAAAATAGGCAAAATGAAGAGTCGGTTGGTGGGGGGGTGGGGGTGAAAGGAAGAATACAAAATTAGTTAGAGAAAAACTAGGGCTAAACAATGGGGGGGGGTCAAGAGTGGGAAGAACAAGAACAAGAAAAGAAAAAAAACAAAAAGCCTGTGTTTTTTAAGCAGATATTTGAGGGCTAAGAGGTAAGATGTGTGAATAAGAAAGAAAAAGTTGGTTTATGTACATTAAGGTGATAGGGATTAACTCTGCTCAGATCCGGTGGGGGGAGGGTCCAGACTCAATTTTTTTTTTTTCTAGATCTTTGGATGAAGAAATATTTACAAATGAAAAAAAAAAGCGAACAAGCACAAAATAATCATGAATTCCAGAAAAACGGATTTTTAAAAATATCTGTTGTTAATTATAAAGAAAGATAGATGAAGCCCTGCCCTGCAGGAAATTCTGGACTGCCCCTTCTCCTTTTCAGAATCCTGGATCCACCCGTGCCATCTATTTGTTTTCTGATCTGTTTGTCTCACCCTGAACCAATGCCAAACATTGAGTGAATGCGGCTGTCTGCATTGTCAAAGATAAACAAATACTTTGGCATTTATATACTTTGTCCCCTTCTTGCAACTCTTGGGCACAAACACCTGTATGTATGTGTAAACATCTAAATAGAATCAAAACAAATGCCCCCCCCCCCCTACAGACATAAATACTAACCTTCTATAGATAGACAATATGCAATGAGAAATATAGGTGTAAGTGTTCATCTACAAATGCCTTATACTTACTTATGTCTGATTGTGAGGTACTAAACCTTTTATACATGTGTACATAATTATTTCTCTCTCTCATATATATATATATATATATATATATATATATATATATATATATATATATATAAATAGATGAACATATGGAAGACCCATAAACAGGAATTAATGTAGAAAATGAATTTATACATACTGAGCAATGTTTTGTCTTCAAATTCTTTTGGCAGCAAGACTATTGTCTTAAAGTGCAACCATACGTGTGTGAGAGTATTTTTATATACTTTATGATATATATATATATATATATATATATATATATATATATATATATATATATGGCTGCTGCAGGAAATAAATGTGTATATGTATATAATTATATGAGCTGGCACTTACAGATTTAAATGTAAAGAGAACCACTGAATCTGCATGCTAACAACCCATTTATATTGTGATGTTTGGAATGTGTGTGTGTATATATATATATATATATATATATATATATATATATATATATATGAGAGAGAGAAATGTTTTGTCTTCAAATTTTTTGGGGAAAGAGTATATTATGTCTCGAAGTTCACCAAAAAATATCTCTGTGTATTGTAATTGTATACAAGCAGACGTCAGATTGTGCATGTATATATCTTAATAGGAGTGGGCCTGTATAAATTATAGCCGTTGATACATGAAGAAAACTTTATAGAGCCGTGGTGTTCCAACTTGTATCTAGTGCGACGTGTGCACCGTCGAGATAGTTCGATGGACATTCATCTCTCCACACTTCGGCAGAACATTACGGCTAAATAGAAATGTTGGATGGTGAGTTCGCCAGCAAGGTTGAAGACATATGGTAACAGGCTGTATGTTGGGTCTAAAGTGGAGAGGGGAGAATGAAGAAAGAAAATAAAAAGAAGCAACATAAAGTGAGTGTGTCGGGGGGGGGGAGAGTTCGAGTGAAAGAAAGAGCACCTTGGTCGTTGGACAAATGAGTAAAACAAGTGCGCTCGTTCGCTGGTTGTGCTCAGCCGACCCAGCGACCGACCGAGCGGCTCACTGACTGCTTTTCCCCTCGCTGTGCTTTCTAACAAATACACACAAGTCGGCAAGCAGCAAGCAAGTGCGTGAGTGAATGAATGACTGAGAAGCTCAGCGGATTTGTCTCTAGTAGTAGCGGCAGCCCTTTAAGAAGACTTGGTGTATCAGCTAACTGCTTCGCGATAGAGAAAGACAAGCCTAGTTTCCATTATAGTGGAAATACGTTCTCTTGGATTTTTCCCCCTTTCTATTCCATCTCATTGGTGTCACCTCTTCGAATTATTTTTTCCTGTCTTTTTTTTATCGCGATGTTATGTTGTATTTTTCTCCTATATGTGTGAATAATACGCTTGGCTTATGTCTTCGTATGTGTACCCGAAGCAGAAAACAAAAACGTGTTTCTCTGTATAATAAATACGCACTATTATTGTATTGTACTTATATATTGTGTGAATGCTAATTCGTAATAATTTACGAGTGTATATGTATTTTATAATCTTATTGACATCGTTTTTGCACGTGTAGGTGTACCATGTATGTGCATAACAAATATAAACGAATGATCAACTCTGTTATAAACCATGTTCGTCTAACGAATATATACGATATTGTATTCTTCACACACTGAATTCGTAATAATTTACGAATGTATGTTTTGTGTATATTTTAATATATGAATTTTTTTGGACATTTTTCACACGTGTAGGTTTACCGTACATATACGTGCATAAGAGATGTGTGTACTGTGTACATATGCGTACACGCGAAGTATTATTCTATTGTGCTTCACACACTGAATATTAATTCGTAATGTATTGTATGTAATATGAATTTATCATTAATGTTATTATTATTCACACGTGTATGTTTACCATACTATGTGCAGTGAGACGTGCAGAAAGTATGCAGGGTGCAATTTACTTGTAGAATTTTGATGAAGATATATATTACGTACAAATGGACACAATCATATATATAATTAAAAAAAGTAATGCACACACACACACATATATATAATATGTGTGTGCTTTATTATTATACATACAGTACAAGGATAGTTATGTCGATACTTTTGTGGCTTATAAAACGAGTATTTATACGTGAATACAAATCATTTATTGTTTATTTCCTTTCCATTTCTTTATACCTACATGTGTCTACATAACTATGTTCGAGAGACAAGGTCCTTTTAGTACAGAATTATGTAATTGTTACAAAGGATTTTTTTTCTTTCAATTTAATGTAAATCTTTATTTTTTTACCCAAACTCACAAGCTGTCGATTATTGTTTTTTCGTATTTTTCCTCAAGTAATGTGAGGAATTATTTTCATAATGTAAATAATGGATCATTTTAGTTAAATGACTTGGGCTGGTGGAGAAGATGAGAGCCGACGTACACATCTCATGATTTCCTCGCTTATTGTAATTGGAAAATTTAATTTTATATCACTGGTTAATCAGCTTAGCTGAGTCTGGCACTGGGCGTCGGTACTTGAGCGCGTTGTGAAGATCATACTCGCTACAATTATCTGCAAGATCTTGTTGACCATTGTGTTAAGGGCGCCCAAATCTGGTTCTAAAGTACCAAATGAGTAAAAATCAAAAAAAAAAACAATAAATAGAAATAAAAGCATTGATGTTACTCCACCCCCTCATGCACCCCCCGGACATGTTTTGTCTTGTCCATTGTGTGCCAACTGGCCACCCACCTATCCACCGGTTAGGCTGTCTATTTCAAATAACTAAATTGCAACATGCCATTATCTGAGTATCTTTATAATGCAACATTTCGTTGGAATGTCTCTCACATTATTTCTCACCAAATTACATGTCTACCCCCCCCATCATCATCATCATTTTGATATTTTTTTTCTCATATTATTTTTTGATATTATTATTTAAATTTTTTTTTTTTCATGATATCATTCTGCCTGCTGCTATTATCATCATCGTCGTTTCTCTGTCTGTCTCTCTGTCTCTCTCGGTTACATTTGTTGCTTCAATATTGGATCCTGTTCTCAAAATATCTACATCCGATTTGATCTTTCCTCTCTCCTCCTTTCTCTCTTTTATCAATTACTTTCTCTCTTTCTTGTCTCTTGCTTCTTTCTCTTTTTCCTCTCTACTGTCATGACTTTTTTGCTCTTTTTCTCTCTAGTCTCTCGCTTCCTTTTGTCTTTTTTCCCTCTCACTCTCTATCCAGTCATGTCGTTTTTGCTCTCTCCCCCTTGTTTCTCTTTCTTCACCTCCCACCGTAACCAATCATTTCTCAATAGGATTTCTACTGATTCATTAAAAAAAAAAAAAAAATTCATTTCCAGCACACGATCATTTAAATTCACAATAGATCTGAATTTATTTTTCTCGTTTGTTATTTAAGAGAAATTCACTTTTGAAAGACACAGGGAATCTTTAATGAAAGTAACATTCACTTGCAGACGACTATAGATAGATATCTACAAGTTTTTTTTTATTCTGTGTGTTTTTGGCTTTGAAATCAGGGTTGCTCTACTTGTAGACACAGAAGACCAAAATTGTCTGGGCTTGGGACCAAATCAGCTTCAGTACCCAAATAATCAAAAATGGTTTTAAATCCATCATCAAACTAAGCTTGTGAGAAAAATGGATTAAAATATATATTTTTAATCAATCGTTCTTGTATATTTTTGTTGTACCATATCATTTGCGTATATAGGGTTGTTAGCTTATGTAAATTTTCCTTCAGTACCAAATCTTTATTCAGGGAACCGTATAGCATTTTACAGTTCTAAATTTGCTTAATTTTGACTTTGAAAAGTACCTCGTAGCAACTTTGTTCGAAGTCTCTTTATGTGAGGCCTTCTTTTGATATGTCTTTGTAAAATACAGTGTTTGACTATTGCCAAAATTTGACCCTTTTACATCTGAAGAGCGTTTTGTAAATGTATTGATGCACTGCTATTACCAAGCTTTTTATTGGTTTTCTTTGTGACTGAATTAAGGTTACTGGGGCAAGTGCTTCCTTCTTTGCAATTATTTTACAAAACCCAGAATACAATCAATGAAAATCAGAAGGTGCTATAAAACCAATTACACATTGAAAGTGATGAACATTCAAAATAATTATATATTCTTTGAAATAATTTGATTTTATTTCTCTATAGCAAAAAGATTTTAATGTGAATCAGGGAAAATAATAGTACAGAAAATTATATCTCTGTTCTCCATCCTCTCATTTTGACAGACTGAAAAGAAATGAAAAAAATTGCTCCCATCTCTGGAAGGTGTAAGATTCATGAAGGAAAAAACAATTTCCATTAATTTTAGATTAAAAAAAAAAATTCTTATATATATAAAGTCAATCAATGTAGTATTTCAAACAGCTATTAAAACATATATATATATATATATATGTATGTATGTATATATATATATATATATATATATATATATATATATATATATATATATATATATATATATATATATATATATGGTTATCTGTTATCACTCCTCCAGGGAGGGGCAAAAAGATATATTTGTGGAGAGAGCAGATGTATCTGAATTTTAGTTGTCAGGTAAGGGACTTGGGAGTGCGTAAACTGTCCTAAGCTGTCACTGACCCCTTGATCCTCGGCCTGCATAAGTTTCCAACTTTCAAACCCCTTCGCCCCCCCCTCCCCAGTAAGAAAGCCTGATCCTGGGAAGGGCAAATGATCCATTTGCACCCCTCAGCAGATGCCCAGGATGTAGGTGTGTATGTAAATTTTATAAATAAATAAGCTCCAAGTCGTACATACTTTTTTTTAGTGCTTTTTTTTATTTCTCTTCAGCATAATGATGTCTTAGCTAATGCATATACATACATACATATATATATATATATATATATATATTTATGCTATAGAATTCACGTGTTCACTGTAATATAACTTCACTTTAATCCTACGCATGTTTAGAACATGTTCTGTTGAAATATAAAAGCAATCAGTAGTTTTTCTCTCTCCGTTCACATTTGCTTGATTTTTATGGCAACAATTATTTTAATTGCTGGCCACTAATAAAAATGAATTTTTCTTTTCAAAAAAGAACATTCGTTTATTGAATTTTGAAAATTGCACTGCTGCACGATGGGTGGGGAGGTCTTACTGGCCTTATTCATTGCAGTTGAGAAATGTTGAAATTTGTAATTAAATTCAATTATACTATATTCCTCAATAACTTGCACAAAGAGAATATATTTGAGTATGGGAAATTTTTTAACTAATAATAAAAAAAATATCTTGCCTGGCAATTTATTTTATTTCTTGAAATCTATAAAAGAAAATTCTTCAGTGGAAGTTAGAGGGGGGGGCAAGGGGCAACATATGACTATTTCCTGTGATTTGGGAGTTAATGATTAGATCTGGAATTCTTTGATTGGCATTCTCAATTCTAGTCAAATGGTATGATCACAGGTTATGGAACTGTACTTCAAGAATGGGGCTTCATTTTAATTATTTAGCTTGTTAATATACCTTGCTCATGTGCACACAATATGTTTCCTCTCCTTTCTTGGCCTTTGGACTAGGATCAGAGTGAAGTATCTGATACTGTTGTCATTCATGGCCAAGGGTAAAAAAACCCTCCCTATGGCACATAGATTCAAGGTCAATCTTTGATATCTATGGGGAGCCTTTATGGGTGAGAAGGAACTAACAATTTTTATTGCCACCCACTTGTATAACTAATGGGCCCAACATTAAAGCAAATCCTGGAAATTAGTTTTCTTTCTTTGAGTAGTGTGATACTTGTTAAACTTACAATACCCTTGGGGTATAAACATAGACATTGTCATTAGCTACCATCATAAATCAATGAAAATCTAATACTGAACTTGGAAATTCAATTATTTTCGATTTTCCCAAATACTGTGAGCTGTAGACATCCTTTGTTCAGCAAATGCATTTTCACAGTAGATTAACTTGCGTTCATATATATATGTACCTATGTATGATAGTCTATTTCTCATCTGATCTCAGGACATTTTTCAAAACAGGAAATCATATATTATGAGTTAATCCATGTGAAAAAATCATGGATATATTTGAATCTCTATGAGATGATTTTTTTTACAAAAGAAACTTCTGAACTTCTATCAGTGGAAGAATCCATTGTTTTTATCTCTCTCTCTCTTTTTCTTTACCCTCATCCTCTAGCCTCTCTCTCTCTCTCTCTCTTTTCACCTCTGGCCTCTTCCACCCTCATATTCTGGCTGTCCCTCTCTTTTCACCCACCTTCATACTTTGGCCTGTCTCCCTCTCTTTGCCCACCTTCTTATTCTGGCCTCGCTCTCTCTTTTCACCAACCCTCTTATTCTGGCCCCTCTCTCTCTCTCTCTCTCTCTCCACCCTTATATTCTGGCCTCTCCCTTTCTCTCCACCATCATCCCCTAGGTATAATTTCTGATTTTGTCTGTGTACACACATGTATGTGCAATTGCATAAATATTTGTATGTGTATGCAAGTAGATAGACATACCTGTGTTTGTGTGAGAGATGTGTAACATTGAGGCAAATCCTGAATGAATTCCAACTACTTAATAGATTTGTAATGCTAATGAAGGAAAGATTAACTGGAATTATATTGCCTTCTTATCAGTGACTGTCTCCTATGTGTCAGTCAGCCTGGACTTCAGCCACTGCCCACAGGACACCCCCCCCCCCGCCACCTCACCCCGCCGCCCTTGGGTTTTTTTTTTTCCTTCCAAATGCTTATTTGTCTTGAGTCACTCATTAGCCCCGTCCCCACCGTCCATACTTGCTCACATGTCACTGCTGCTTGTTATGTTCTTTTGAGAAAAGAAAACTTTGTCTTTCTGCCGATTGCAATCTTCTGGCTTTTTGGATTTGTCTATGTTGTAAACTTGGATCCCACTTTTCTTCTCTCTTGAACTTACCATATTCATCAGCGTATAAGATGCTTATTTGGAATTATGTCTTGAAGAAGCTACGATAATATTACAGGTGTGAATCTGAGGTAAAAATGCTTACAATAAAAGTTTAGATCTACTAGCGTACTTAAAAATGGTATGTAAATTTGCTATCCAGGTATAAAAACAACTGTGATATTGATTTTTAAACTTAATCATTACCTTAAAAAATTCAGACTTTAGGCTAAGTTCAAAGGGTTCACTGGAATCCCTTGAGCTATAAATGTGAGACGAGTGCCATTCAATTTATTGCATGAGGATCTATAATTCTACTAAATTTGAACAAAATCTCTATTAGTCATGGTTTGACCCCTTGTTGATTGGACATGGAGTTACCATAGTTACCATAACGTGTACAACATGCTGGTAATTTGAAGGCTGACCATTTGAGCTCAAAATGGACTGTTATGGGGATTGGGTGAATAGCAGTAAGTGTTAGTTCCTCCAATTATCCTTATAAATCGTGTTACCTGTCGGCAAATACAATCCTTCAGAAAATTTTTTTTATTCATCTCATCTTCACCTTCCCAAATGATCTGTTTTACACGAAGAATTCTATGAAATTCTCAAAAGAAGAAGAAATCAAGGGAAGAATCACTCTAGGTTGGCAAGTCCTTTGGCAGAGTAAGCTCAACCTTAAAAAAAAAGATCCCATTAATCCTAAAAAGAAGGGTGCACAACCAATGCATCCTCTGGATTCTCACCTATGGAGCTGGAACCTGGCACCTTACCAAGAGATTGACCTGCAGACTGAGAACCATACAATGTGCACATGAAAGAATCATGCTCAACCTCACTTGGGAGAAAACAGGAGTCCAAAATATCATAGAATTCACTAGAAAACTCAAATGGCAATGGGCTGGTCATGGTACAAGAATGGCAGATAACTGATAGATATTACAACTCATGATATGGATCATCAGAGATTGCATGCAAAACCGAGGCTAGCAGAATACGAGATGGAGAGACGAACTAGACAAATTCAGAAAGTATTGGCTCCGTGACACCCACAAGAGCGTGTGGCGACGTGTGGCAAATCCTAGGGAAGGTCTTTGTCCAATGACAGATGATAAAAAACTGATGATGATGATTATTAATGATACTAATGATGATAATCTCGTATATAATGGAGGTTTACTTAACCCCTGTCATATTTCTCCATGAAAATTGTGTTCCTCCCCTACAAGAAGAAAAAATGGTTATAGGGGTTTAGATATTTCACTCAAGATGATTTTAGAATATAACTTCTCAAAGAGTTGCATGATTTTTTTCAAAGCTAAAAACACATTTTTAAGTACAGAAGGCTATAAAAATGATAATTATAATAAGGTGTATGTTTAGGAGTGTTTTTTCATTGTTGGTTAACCATTGTTCCAATGATATCTTGGGTTGTACAGAGATTTTAATAGCAGCTTGTTTGTGAATGTTTTTGAAGTAAGAGGGTTGTTGCATTGGGTGTTTTTAATCACCGTCATGAGTGATTGGTAACTTCCAACAAATAAATAATTACATATTTTGCAATATCTATAGATTCTAAGAAGAGGATGTTCCCAAATTGATGCATCCCCTTCCTTGGTGCTATGTAACCTGGCAGCTGCCCTGATAATCCTGGATATTTGCATAAAAATATGTATACACCATGACCGTGATTTTAAATGGGGGACATGTCTGGTAAAATATGCTTCATAGTGTCTTCTGTGTGTGTGTTTTTTGAGCTGGCTTAGAACTGGAGCATACATGGTGGTTTACAATACCAATGAGAAACAATCTGATGTAGTTTGTTAAAAAGGAAAAAAAATAAGAACCATAACTTTAGCAATGTGTCCCTAATCCGTGGTAGTAGCAGCAAGAAAAGGAAGATGATGCGGATGGTTCACCTGAAGGTCTGGGCTAAATTTCATATCAATCCAACATGATGCAGCTGAGAAAATTGATATTTAAAACTTTGGGGACTGACCAGTGTCTTATGAAGATACATTTACTTATCTGAAACAAAAACAAACAAACAAAAAAAACGAAAATGATTGAGAACCCAACCGGTGAGCAAAAGGGGTTTAAAGGTGTGTAATTGAATGATGTCTGTGAAGAGGGCTAAGGAATGTAGCAAGTTTAGCTGTTAAGAATCTTTACGATTATTGATTTACCTCCCTTCACATTATTCCTCCCTCTTTTCACTCCTCTTTTCCCACCTCCTGGGAGGTGTGTGTGTGGGGGGTGGCATCAGATCAATACCCCATTATGGAATTCATGACTGTTGTATGTTTTTGCCATAACGTTTAGCAATAAAACCTCTTCCTTGCCTGGTTTGGCATAGTCCTTTGGCTATTTTATCTTTCTTATACAGAAACCAGGTGTTAAAGGGAGAGGGGAAGGGTATCTTTCAGGTATGGGTTCGTTTTCTTTTTTCTCTTCATCTTTCTCTACTTCCTTTCCTTCTCACTTTTCTTCCTTTCCTTCTCACTTTTCTTCCTTTCCTTCTCACTTTTCTTCCTTTCCTTCTCACTTTTCTTCCTTTCCTTCTCACTTTTCTTCCTTTCCTTCTCACTTTTCTTCCTTTCCTTCTCACTTTTCTTCCTTTCCTTCTCACTTTTCTTCCTTTCCTTCTCACTTTTCTTCCTTTCCTTCTCACTTTTCTTCCTTTCCTTCTCACTTTTCTTCTTTTCCTTCTCACTTTTCTTCTTTTCCTTCTCACTTTTCTTCTTTTCCTTCTCACTTTTCTTCTTTTCCTTCTCACTTTTCTTCTTTTCCTTCTCACTTTTCTTCCTTTCCTTCTCACTTTTCTTCCTTTCCTTCTCACTTTTCTTCCTTTCCTTCTCACTTTTCTTCCTTTCCTTCTCACTTTTCTTCTTTTCCTTCTCACTTTTCTTCTTTTCCTTCTCACTTTTCTTCTTTTCCTTCTCACTTTTCTTCTTTTCCTTCTCACTTTTCTTCTTTTCCTTCTCACTTTTCTTCCTTTCCTTCTCACTTTTCTTCCTTTCCTTCTCACTTTTCTTCCTTTCCTTCTCACTTTTCTTCCTCCTCACTTTTCTTTCTGGCTATAGACAATGTGACCCCCCCCCCCGAAAAAAAAATTTCCAAAGGAAAAGTTGAAGGAAAATTAAATTCATTTTTACTAGGCTAACAGTTATTAAAATTCAAACATTTGCTTTACATAATTTTTTGGCAACAAATTCCTCCCAAACATAAGTGAATTGTGGATTCTTTTTGGGAACATGGTTTTTCAATTGCTATGAAAGTTATTCAGTTTCAGTCGTTTTAGATGTCACAAACCGTCATACAATATATTTCTATTTAGTACAGTGTTTCTTTTTGCTTGCTTGGTCTTGATTACTGTGGTTTGTATAGTTTAAGTATTGCTGTACAAATTGATATAACTTTTTATAAGTAGAAAAAAAACCCATTAAATTATAATAAGACCATGAACTATCTGGTGCTAAACAGTACAGAGAATTTTGGTACAAGTTAATTGCACTAATCAAGGGTTACCTGTAATTTCATTGTAGTGTATTATCAACAGTTTTTTTCTGATCAAAATTTTGATTTTTCTACCGTGTTTGTTTTTTCATGTTATAGACTAAAACTCTTTGTCTGGAAATATTCTTTTTTTTTTCCCCACACTGAATTTGTGTCTCTTCTGCTTAACGAAGTGAAATGACTTCTTTCTTTCTTGAATGCATTTCTGCCTTGATTGTTCGGCCTTTTTAACGTTTTCATTTGTTTCAACCTGCTTTTCTCTGGTCGTTTCATCTTTAATGATGTGTTACTTCTTACCTAATACCACTGTCACCATAACAAAGTGTGTCTGAGTGCACTTTGAAGAGACACACAGACAGACATCAGTCTCATTAGATTTTGACGTTTGCAACTATGGATGTTCCTTACGAAGATTATTCTGGTGAAAATTATTGTTCAACAACATGAATTAGAAGAAATCCTTCAGACTGGTTGGTTTTTCTTTAATTTTTCTGTTCATTCTCTTCATGTGTAGGTGCCAAGTGGTTACCGGCATGGAATCGGCGGACAGAGTTTGAGTATCAACTAAAGTTGTTTATGTTCACTCCTACACTAATAATGCCTTTCAGTAAAGCATGAACCCACTTCTCTCCCTGTAAGGCAGTCCATCTAAGAGGAGGTTATTCCGGCTGAAGAATAATTCATGATTGAGAAGTTTCCTTGGTTGGTCTGTAAGGAAGAGGAGGGTTGCGTGTCGGTCTAGCAATGCCACCTTTATAAAAAAACCTACCCAGGTACTGAAATAGCTGTGGAGTGTTTGCAGCCTTATGCTCCACAAAGAATTAACATATGTTAATAAAAGAAGAAAGGGCATTGTCTATTGTCTTGACAATAATTGTATCGTTAATACCTTTTTGTTCTATATTTTATTCTTTCTATTGATTGTCCTCCTTCAAAATGACGCGGCTGACATTACCGCTGTTCTCAAACTCACTCCAGGAGCCGACATTTATTAATCAATGTAATTTCATCCTCCCGATTTCTTATCATTCCTGACAAAAAACCTGTGGGGGTCATATCCTTGCTTTCTTGTGTCTACAGGTGTTCTTCGTTCATAACATTTGTCGGAATCTGTTTTTTTCAAATGACACTCTCCACTTTCCCCAAGATATGACAAATAGGAAAATTCAATAAAAACTATCAAAGCAGGCGCAATTGAATTGGTTTAGTTTATTTACAAAAACACGGCTTTCCTATCTCTTTCTCCTTTTTTATCCTCGCTTAACAAATTGCAAACAGATGATTTTTTTTTTTCCTTTCAAAAGACAAAGATCTGAAACAGGTGTGTGTATGCCAACGATTACTGGGTAGGTAAAGTAGGTCTAAGTAAGACTTATTTTATCTTTTAATTGCTTTGTTAATTAACTAATAATGCTTCATCTCTGAACAATAGGTCATTTCCATTCTGGCTGATAGAGACAAGCAACAAATGATTATTAATTTCAAATCAGTGATTTATGTCTTATTTGCATTATGTCGTCTCTTATCTGCCAATGTTATTTTGTCATTATATTTTTGAATTACAACTTCGCAATGGCAATCATCCTACTACTAGTGCTGTCAAAAGTGACTGCATTTATCTTGAAATAGATATTTTTCTTCTTATTTGTATCTAATATTTGAGACTATTGACTAGTTCATTTTATTTTTACAGTTGGCATATAAGTTTTACTGTTCATTATTTATTTGTTTTTGGGTGTTGCAAACAAAATGAATATGAAGATATGCTTGGCGTGTTTATGGTAGATGCTTTTTCAGCATTATCTGCCGATGTCATTTTATAAATCTGTTCAAACTAGAAAGCATGTGAAGAGAGATTACCTCTGCTAACATAGTGCACTAAGAACTGAATGAAATTTTTAAAAAGGCAGAGATATTTGAATGTACAAGTTCAAGTACTCTTCAAAAAGAAACCGTTTGAGATCTTATATTATTGTAATGTTTTTTTTTTCAGCTTATAATTACTTGCAATAATTTGAACAGCTATGTTTTAACCATACTACATCAAAATCTCATTATTCATGGTATACCTGTATCTCTTACAATTTTGCTTTGTTGAGGTAAATACCGATTACGACGACATTGTCTGATTAAAATGATGTTGTCGTCCCTTATCTACCAATACCGTTTTGTAATTCTCTTCGAATATTGATAAAAACACATCGGCGACAATGGCAATTAGTCTTACTGTGATTTGTCGGTTGTTGAGTTTCCCAAGAAGTCTCTTCACGCGAAATGGAATATGTTATCTATGTCCACTTGGAGGTGGAGAGTGTGCACAGTTTGCTCGTTTACTTTCCCGTCCGTCTGGTTGACTTGTCGCTTGAGTGAACAGCTTATTGATTCTTTTAGTGATTTACTTACCATTCATTCATACAATTATTGTCTTCTAATCATTCATTCACTAAGTGGCCTTTGTTAAATGAGCTTTCCAGGATTACAGTGAGTCATTTTGAAATGTCTGTTCGGCTTGCGACTTGCTCGGTTGTCAGGAGCCCGCTCTCACTCGATATTGGCTTTCGCTGTCACTTTTCCAGAGGTGGGTGGGCAGGGGGATGGGGACAAAAGGATATATTCAGAATATATCTTAGCAGCAACCCTGTTACCAACGAATGAATGATAATACAGTCATTTTATGTTGAAATATCAAATTAGAATTGCATAAAACAATTGTACTGCTTCATTGTCTTTCATTGACCATAAAGTTCCAACTTTTAAACCACCTTGCCCAGGGTGATAAGGCCTGATCAAGGAGGGTTTGCAGCGGACACCTCTACCTCTACATTCTTTACTAGTGGCTGTTGGAGGAAACAGATTATTGGCTTCATTGTCGATTAACTATAATTCGCCACTCTTGTTAGTATATATAATTTCTGTCTTTAACACCCCAAATCAATTTTGTTACTTGAGGGATGTAACCCACTTACTGATAATATGGAAGAGTTACATCCCTTGAATATATTTTCTATTATCCACGGATATAAAATAGTACACCAGTAATTTTGTGTAGATTCATTGATATTCAAAGAGTTATCTAGACAATTCAACTCCTTCTTTTTGCTCTTATTGCTATTCATCTCTGTACATACGGATAGTACACTTGAAGAAGGCAGTAGAGTGGATTGGCCAGAATGTTTTGGTAACAACAAAAATTAACAGGAGGAGTTGCAATTATCCAAAGAACTCTTTGGAGATTCTTGATGTGCTTGTAACATTTATGAACACTGAAGAAAATGTCTTTGACCCCCCCTTTTTTTTTTCAAATGATCATATACACCAGACTCTGGGTAGTCGGGTGGGGGGTTCAGTAAAAATTTTATACCTTTATGAAAAAGCACCTAATTTTGCTTCATATGAGTTTTTTTTCTGCAACAAATTGCAGCCCTAATCTTGATGATATTCAACACTGGAAATAAAAAATATCAGTGGCTATCATTTCTCCCATCAACTCATAATGAACAAATGTGCAGAAAAGAGTCTTCCTGTACATTAGAATACTGATAATTAGTTGTTGATTGTAATGCATGTAGATTTTTGTACACACTGATGTTGTACTTGAAGTATTTCTATCGAAAGGTTCCTTGAGATATTGAAGTAATTTCAAGTATTCCTTTCGTCTTGAAAGGTTGTTAAAGATTAATTTACACACATCGATCACGTTGAGGAATGGGCTTCATCTTTTCCATTGGCATTTCACAGAATAAATGCTGCTTTATATCTTGCTTAGCAAATATCTTGTACATGCCATTCATTTCTAAGCTCAAGTACACACGCATAGTTTGTGCCCCGTGCATACCCCTCTTCTCTCTTTCACGCATATGCATGTACCTCAGTTACGCATGGCTTTATCTAAAAGCAGCACCATAACAAATATGGGCCAGCCCCCTCCCTTCAACAAATCAGATAAAAAAATTAAGGAAGGAATAGGCTGAAAATGTCTGGATTTCATCAAAATTACAGAATTTCCAAGATTTTGCCCGGTTTGGATACCCCTATGTCCCCCCCCCCCCAACATTTTTCTCTTTTTGTACAACCCTAAAAGTCCATGTTTTCAAGTGCCTATTAAACATGCATATTAGATAGTAGTCATCTATATCTACATATAGACGAATTGAAGTATCTCGGTAGTCTGCATAACACATGTACACATGCGCTTAATACCACTATCAAAGACATGCTTCGGTCTTATCTGTGTAAGCCCCTCTGTGATTCTGGGTTCACTGTTAGTTAGATAGCGCCACTTGTATACAAGATTCTTTAATATAGACTAATGAGTATTATTCACCACTTAATTATTTGCTCATCAAGATAAACTGATCTGTCCTAACACACATCTCCCGGCCTCTATCAAATATGTATCTATTATTACATCAGCATTGTAATCCACAAACAAGCCCATATTCATCGTGCCACGCCTTTTCAAAGCACCGACTCTTCACTATTCTCGTGTTGATGAAATATCTATACATTACTAAGAGTCTGATTCTGTTTACCTCTTTATGATTTCCAAGTTGCTTAACCGTGCATTGGAGTTAGAGGTATTAGATTAAAGTACCCTTAAAATGTACCAACTTGATTAGTGTAATAAGAGACAAAACAAAGTTCTGCAACTGATGATAATAATAGTGTGGAATCTAAGTTCGTGCTCCCTCTATTCAAATCTTTGTGAACGATTTGTCACCTTTCAAATGCTGATTTATTATTCATTTGCAGATGCGTAAAAAATCTGGGTATATCTTGGTCACTTCAGATTGCACTAATTTTCTCTTGAAATCTCCTTGCTCTCCTGAAATCTCCTTGCTCTGCTGAACTGCTACCTCCTCTTATGGACGTATCCTTCTTCCTTTCCTTTCCTACCCCCCCCCCTCTATCCAGGACCTTCTAAAACTCCCCCTCCTCGTCTTCCGAAGCCCACTCTCCTCTCCCTCCGAGTTAAAGGCATTGTAACGCTTATTGTCTTTTCTTTTTTTTCTTATTTATCACCTACGGTTTTTTTCATTTAGCGGTAGAATAATGTTTCTTTTGACTCCTTCTCATCTGTCAGATGCAATCTCCTTCCTACCCCTTTGCCTCGGCACACGGCAACGCCTCTACCCCTTCAAACCCTTGTATCTATCCGTCTCACTCCTTTTCACGCCCGCCTCGCCCCTGCCCACCACCTCTAAATCCCCCCAAAGCTTTTTACTTATCTTTCTCATGCCCCTACTTCGCCCTCCTTTTCATGCACATTTTTCGGTAGGTAGGTAAGTAAGTAGATATATTCCCGTATACTGCATGTCTAAGTACGAATGCTTGTGTAATGGTCTATTGAATGTTTTTAATCACTATGGAGGAAGCCGAACTGTCATCAGCGCGGAAACTGGGATAGATAAAAATCATCTTCATTTTGCATCAATGCCTCTGAGGGGAAAAGGCGTGAAACCACATTTCCCTGTCTTCTGTCCCACTACCGGAGATTTAGACCAGGGTCTCGATACTGGCATGCAGCGACTGGTGATAGAGCCAAAGCCTAACTCCCCAGAAAGACAGCCTTACATGTTCGAAGATCTCCAGTTGCCCTACCTATCATCCTCAGCTAGAGGGAGAAGTGGATTCATGCCTTTCTCAGAGGTATTAGAGCTAACTCTCCAAGCTGAAGCTTGAATTCTGTTTACCCTGTCATAAACCATTGGGCCATTTACACCTTCAAAGTCTTTTAAGCTTTACTTTAAAAAAAAAGTTCAAATTATGAGATCAGCTGATATCGAATGACGGGATGTGGGCTTTCACTGATAGACTTTCAATTTTACTTATCTTATCTTCCATGCACAATCTGAAAACTATTACACAGCCCATGATACAGAAAGCTCTTCTCTTCTGTCGGTAAATTCTTCCCCAACAACTGTAGGTATTTGGGAGCTTGCATTGGTCATAAGCCAATTTCTGCATCTTAGCAAAATACATTTCTACATTTCATCGAAGCTGTTACTAGCATGGCATTTAAAGGGTGACAAATTGCTCAAGAATTTACCATTTTTTCTGCTGCTCAAAATGCAAATGACCCCTAATTTTCAGAATGGAACTGGAAAATTTGATATAATGTGCTAGGGACGTATTGAAAGAAGCTGAAATAGAAAAAAGAAATTGTTGGGTTTGTCGTAATATCTTGATTTTATTTTTCATTAGAATTAGCATTGTCAACCATTTAATAGTTTTTTTACCATTATTTTTTTCATTGTAAATTTAGATGCTTTTCATTGGAACTGCTCATACTGTCAGTCTATAGAAGTGAGTAACAGTACAGATCAGAAATAGAGAATAAGATCTAGATGAGACTTAAACTCTCCCCTTCCTTAACTTTGGAAAACCTTCTTATGCATGGCAACTGCTCCATGAACAACCAGAGCTTTTACAGTTGGCAGAAAATCATTTCTAATCCTTAAACTTCCCCTGATCACTGTCAAATTTTTCATTGTTTTTACACATTAGTTGTAGTAGTAATATTAGTTGTAATATTGATTTGAATTTTTTAAATTTTTTTATTAGATGGACCATTGTCAACCATCATCAATTATTGACTAGTATTTTTTTCATCTTAATTTTATTTGCTTTTCTTTGTAACCCACTCAAACCATCAGTCTACAGCAGTAAGTATACTTCTCAGATCGGAAATAACGAATAAGTATCATTAATTTTTGATGCAGCTAAGGACTTTATTCTCTTTGATGTAACCCGAGTCTTATATTGTGTTCCGGCTTGTGTAAATTGGTCAGAAATAAAATTACTGTGTGAGTGCTACAAAAATCAATATTTATATACTGTTCTCTTTGATCTACACCATTTATTTAACATATAAGCTTTTCCACAGATTTGATTGAAATGTCTACACTTTTTAGGATGTTAATTGTCTTGGGAAATGTCCTTAATACCTATTATCATATTTACCTTTGCTTTACTTGCTCTACTTATCTTACTATAATTCGCCTAATGTCTGCCCATCTGTCTGTTATCCCATAACTCAAGAACGGCTTGAGCTATAGCCACCAAATTTTCTATGATTTCTCATGGGATCTCAGGTATTTTTTAGCATATTTGTTTTTGTAAATTCTGAAACTCTTGAAGTTTTTAGTTGGGGTTTGACTTACTATACGAGTTTAAAGCTGAGCTGGACTTGTACTTTGTGTCAGTCAGGTAAGCTAAACTGTCTCTTTAACGTATTAAGTATATATGTAGCTGAAAATCCTGCCTGTAGGGTAGGTTTTCAGCTAGTTTGTACAAAATACATCAGGCTAGAAAAAATTCTGAGATAAATGATAATATTCCTACTTTCTCTTAATTTAGGTGTTCATTTATTGGTGTTCTTCTCTTTCTATACAACGGAAAATTAATTTTGTGGTAAGTGAATTTTTTAGGAACAATTTCATGGGAAATAATCACCAAAAAAGTTGGCTTTATTCTAGCAACATGGCTGCAGTAGAAAATTTATGCTTCAGGTTCGATTATTTAGTCATTTGAAGACTGTAGCAACACACTGTTGGGAACAAAACAAGAGGCTAAAGTGGTTCTGTCTATAGAAGAACAACTTCAATGCTCACAGTAAGGCATATCTATGCTTGGGAAATCAAGGTATATATTGAAATAACTGCAGCTTACTGTATGTTCTGGTAATCAAATATCTATGCAAATAATGGATTTTATCCCATGTACTGGTATTGTAAGTCTGTTTACTGTTGATATGGACTGTTCTGGAACTTGGATGAGTTGCATTGAGAGGTTGTCCACCAAATACGCTTGTCAAGCATTCATCTAACTCTCTGGCATCTTACTATATATTTTTGGAATGTATTTTTGTGTGTGAGTATATACATTGGAAATATAGTAAGTGTATGTCATTTATATGCATATATTTGATTGATTTGGATTCTTCTACCTTGTCAGTGAATCATTCTTTTTTATTTATGCTTTTTTTTTTCACTTGCTTGACTGAGTAATTTCTAGAACTGAGAGAATGATCCATTTCCTTGTCACTGCAAAGTATTCTATGGGTTTGAGCCTTTCTCCAATCTTTAAATGACTTTCCAATGAAATAATTCACAACACTCCTGCCCTGTTTGTGAAAATGAAGGCCTGTGGGGGTGGGGTGCCTCCCAGAATCAATTTGATGTGTTTGTTCGTCCCAGATTGATGATTTCGTTTTGCATTCAATATGGGGGTGGGGTACAACATGAGAGTGTTTTTAGAGGAAATGGAAGTTTTATGGATTTATGCAATCTTTTCAAAATCCTCTGCGGACATTTCAACGAGGGTTTGTCCAACTTGATTATTGTTATCTCAAAATTTCTCCAGGTGCTTATATTCATTGTAGGTAAAAAAAAGTTATTTAATAATACAATAGACACAATCCTTTCCCTTTTGTCTTCTTCTACACTTCTTCCTCTTCTTCTTTCTTTTCTATATCTTTTTATTCTTATTCCATGTAAGAAGTGGAATAAATAGTCTTTTTATTGTAGCCTTGAGTTTTAGGCCAGGGTTCTTTCTGTATTGGAAATGGGGAAAAAAGTAACTTGCCTTGGAATATTTCTTGGCTAGAACAGAATTATGAAGTGAAATGGTCGATGAACAAAACAAAAAAAAGTAGCTAGTCCTTAAAAATGAATCACAGAGTCAGGATGTGTACAGACAGATTAATGTATCAGTAAATGCTTTACTTGCAATTAAGGAGTGTTCACATCCTGTGGTTTAGCTACTCAGGTTAGCCATATCGATGGAATACTCCTGCAAGGGGGCAGCAGACTCCCATTGCTAGCTCTGCCAAGAGATGATAACTCCTGTCAACCTCTTAACCTAAATCCCTGCTCATATTTGTTGTCTGTGGGCCATAGGATATGAACCTTTGGTTCAAAGGGTGGGGTTGGCTGTGCACCTGTTGCACTTCCCATTGAAACTTCATTGTGTAGGCTTGGGGTTTTAGTATACATGAACCCGCCTACTGTGGTTCCTTAATTGTGGAAGAACCCTCCCCAAATCTTTGTTCTCAAAGCCGAGCCGTTCATTCATATATATATATATATATATATATATATATATATATATATATAATGAAATCTTTCATTAATTTTGTATATTGTGTTTTGGACCGACCAATTTTGATTGCTATAAATGTTTGATAGCCATTTATTATGACCACAGGATGTTATCTACCTCTGTACAAAGAAATTCAGTCTAAATGAATAATGATCTTGAAAAAAATGCCAGGTACCCTTGCTAGTTAAAATCCATTGTGTTTCTATTTGCTTTAAAGCCTTTTCCCTGGCGTTAACTTTCCCCTCCTCTTTTTCTTTCCTGTTCCTCCCCCTTGATTCCCCTCCATTAACGACTCTCAATTTCATGCTGATAACTTTCATGCCAATTAAAGACACACCCTGTAATTTAAAAACTGAAGACTTTTCAGCCATAGTTGATCTCGGTGGCTATTAGTGTCCTGTGCTTGAGCAATTTGCTTGGCACTATATGAAGTGATGAATACTTACGAGGCTTAATATGACTCGTTCATTGTCCAGGTAGTGGTCAGTATGATTCGTTTAATGCTTCTTCAGCTCTGGACATTTGCCGAGTCATTTTCTGTGGGTTTGTGTTATGGAATTTATTCCACCCTCAGCCAGAAAAGCCAAAAGCACACTTGGAAATTTCCAACACAGTCTGATTATTATATTTGCTGTCGACAAAATCCAGTTTCTGCCAATATTGACTGGCACCTTGGCTGTGTGCAAATTAGAATCAATATTTTCAGCTGAACTGCCTAAGACACTGGCTTTGTGTTTTTGCTGCCCAGTCACAGAGTCTGAAAGAAGAGAATTCCAGGGTTTTTTTGTTTTTTCCCTCCATTTACCCACTCATATTGCAACTTTGATATGCTCATTGGCAGAAAGAGCTTGTTGATGTTGCATTTGACAATGAAGCAATATTGTGATTGGCTTATATTGAATGAGGGATCATGGGAAAGAAATGAAATAGATGTTTATAAAAGGTTTCCTAGCAAAAAGTCTTGTCTCTTGAAATGCTATGATTCCAATCAAAATTTCAAGTGAGATTTCAACCCAATTGACATTGTCATTGAAGTCTTGAAGATTTTGTAATTTTGTCTTGGGTTTTACATCTTCTGAGTTATTGGATGAAGGTTCAAATTGAAATTGGAAATGGTTACAGATAGCTTTGCCCAGTGTAGAGTGTTCAAAAGCATTCAGCATTTGTTTTTGCATTTGTTTTGCCATTATAGGGGCAGTGCACGCACAGTCTCTTTTTCACCTATCATTGCTTTTACTATGTGTTAGTGTTCTCCTTGGGTTTATGTGTTTAGTTTGGTGGTTTGCTTTTTGGGTCTGGGAACGCTCAAAAAAGTTCCTATCAGCTTTATGCTGTTATAATAATTGATTTTCAAATTTGCTATCAGAATGAACCTTGTGCAATGTCTGAAAACTGCATCTGAAAATCAACATCTAAATATTGCCCTCAATTTCATTAACTTGACAACTTGTCGTTGAGTCTTTTGTGATAGGGCACTTGACACTTTGAGGCCACTTCCTGTCCCTTCCCTGTGGATAGAATGATATAGGATTTTGCAGCCCACTTTTTCTGGAATATTGACTGTTTATCCGATTAGAACACCTACTTGTCTGGTTTTGGTCATGTTTCTTCTCCCTATTTAGCTTTCTGGTCTGACCTCTCTGGCACCAGTCAAGATTCAAATGCTGCTCTATATTCATCTTCAAGGTATAAATATGTTTTTCATTATGCAAAGCAAGCCACAACAAGAATATTTGATGTTCCAGGGTAAAGGGCCTCTGTAGAGTTGTCCCAAGTGGGTGAGGATATAAATCTTTCTTTTGCAAGAACCTCCTACCAAGGTCTGTTGTTGGTCATTAAAATTTGCTTGCTCCTCTCTCTTTAATTTATATCTCTTCCTCTATTTCTCTCTCTCTCTCTCTCTCTCTCTAATCCTCCCTTTTTTTTGGGGGGGGGGGGGTCTCAGAAACAATCTTGTTCTCTCTTTGTTTTACTTTTCTCTGATGAATCTCTCTCTTCTGCTGGAACATTTCTCTCTCTCTTTCTCGGTCTCTCTCTCTCTCACGCACAACAATCCACCCTCTCTTGTACTTGTATTTGTCCTTCCTGAATAGCATGTTGTAAAATAATCTCACTTAAAACAGCTGTCAATCTTGAAGGCATGTCTATGATTCCACAGTTTCTCTTTCTTGCACATTCATACACAGAGTGTGACCCGGGGCAGGGGATGTATACTTCCTATACTTGAGATCAGGATGTTAGTCCAATGCACTGTGCTTGATATCAAACTAAACCAGGATAAGATGAGCTTTTCTTTATATCTGATATTTTTTTTAATGTCTGATTAAAAGAAAAATAGATTATACACACACATATATATATATATATATATATCTCCAAACACTGATATAGTATATGAGAAATGGACATATTTGGTCTGACAGAATGAATTATAAATCGCGTTAAACTGTAAAGAAACTTATTTGAAATGATCTCCCGTCGTTACACGGTTAATATATCTCTCAATTCAGACAATGTAAATAGAATAAACAATTAAAGAAAATAGGGCGACTGCGGAAAATCTCTTCTTTAATTGTTTATTCTATTTACGTTGTCTAAATTGAGTGATATATCAACTGTGTAATGACCCGAGATTATTTCTAATAAGTTTTTGTATGATGTAACGCAATTTATAATTCATTATGTCGGACCAACCAAAAATGTCCACTTCTTATAGAGAGGGAAGAATTTGGGGTCTATACTTTTCTCTTAAAACTGCAAGTAGCAACTTCTAAGTTGCTCGTCTCTAAGAATTTCTCCACATAGCTCCTTGACCTTCTCCCCTCTCAACTATATATGGAGCCATTCTTATAGCTTTGTAAAATATTTGTTTTGTGTCAAGGAACAGGCATGATCTTTTAATTATGTATTCTACAGAGCTTAATAATCTTTACTGAGTCTGTTCTTGGATATTAGCCCTCCTCAAGGTCAATAAGGTTGTTTTTTTTTTTCCAAGTTGTGCCAGAAATGTTCTCTACTTGACCAAATCATAAGGCTCCTCCCACTTATTTTTGTGGCGGGGTGGGGTGGGGGGCAAGTTGTCACATTTTGCAGTGAAAGGATCCTACAGTCACACTTTACTTTTTTAGTGATCATGATGGAAAGATTAAAAATTCAGATTTTATAAGAATGATCTTTTGGAGCAAAAAGTCATCTCAGCTGACAATTTGCAAGTTCAACCTGCCATCAGTAGATTTGATTCATGGTTTAGATTGGATATATTTTTCCCTTTTTTGCCCCCCCCCTTGGATTTTTGTATGTCTCTTTTCCTTCTTTCTCTCTCTGTCTTTTCCTTCTTTCTCTCTCTGTCTTTTCCTTCTTTCTCTCTCTGTCTTTTCCTTCTTTCTCTCTCTGTCTTTTCCTTCTTTCTCTCTCTGTCTTTTCCTTCTTTCTCTCTCTGTCTTTTCCTTCTTTCTCTCTCTGTCTTTTCCTTCTCCCCCATCCCTTCATCTCACCCTCCATACCCACTCCCCTATGAAATGTTGAAACTGAGCACATTGTATCTGTCAGCTCTCTCTCTGGTTCTTCTGTGGGGATGGCTTGTGTCATCAAGCTGACCACCAGCCTTGAGAGCCAAAGGTCATGTTTCTTATTCTCTCAATGCACAGGGATTGTGAGCACCCTATCCCCAACCCCTCCGTCTCCTTTACTTCCCACAACTGAGCCTAATGTACCATCACCCCCCTGAACACTTGTGAGTTTTTTTTTCTACATAAATCAATGGTATAAGCTCATTTGAGCTTATGAAATTTTTTTTTCCTTCATAAGAATACCTTACTTTAGGAGAGTAGGAGGGGTTTGGGATCTGTATGTATATATATATATATATATGTATGTATATATGTGTGTGTATGTGTGTGTGTATAATGCTGCAAACTAACAGCATTTATTTATTGCACCTTGCAGTCTTGTTCATCCATCTTTCTTTTTTTGTTTTTACTTCCTTTTCTTGTAGCCTAGCACCACAACATTTATTTAGTAATGGTTGTTGAACTACTGAGTTTTTTATCTCTATGACAAAATCCCAATGGCCTTCTTTACATAGCCTGTGTCAAATATGTCAACAGTAATTAACCACATCTGTTTGTACCCAGGGTAGGTGATAGAGCAAGGGCACTTGGGTGGGCTGTTGTATATAGACCTGTGTGTGTGTGTGTGTGTGTGGCACAGGCATTATCTAGACTTGGGTAGAAGGCTTAGATTTGAAGAAAAATGTTAACAATTTTAGCATCTGTGAATTTTCTTGTTACCTGTGTAAAAGAACCTGATATGAACTCTGTGAATTTGTCTGTTTTTCTCTTTTGTGGGTGGCTAAATAAACATCAAAGGGAACAGTGTGTGTGTGTGTCGTAATGATTAACTCTCTCAATTCCCTTGTTGTTCTTGTAGGTTGGTGTGCATGAATGGCTGTTCTGATTTCCTTTTGAAGATGTTGGCATTTTCAGTGAATAATGATGATCAGCTATTGCTTCTTACTGGACTTGGTTGAGCTTAGGTTGGAAATAATCTCTTTATGGCAATGCAATTGATATTAATAAACTATTGGTCTCTGTCTCTTTCACAAAGAAATGAAAAGATTATGTGTACATGAAGACAATTCATTATATTTGCTTTCAAACTGTCCATTGTCAACTTACGTCAAGTAACACACTGGTCGTTGGATTCATTCTTCTCTGAGAAACTTCATGTCTTCATAGAAGAGTGGGTTGGAGGGTTTCAACTGAAACTCTTCATAGTTCTCAAGATTTTAACTGATTAGCAAGTGTCAAACCCGTCTTAATTCTATTCATCTCATAACTGCTTTATAGCTATTACCTTAATGAGCTTACTAGTAGCCTTACTCTCCGATTAACCTATGGTCTCTGAACACTTGGAAATTGTGATTTTTGTCATGCCTAAGGGGGATGGGTTATATATATATTTTTTTTTTTTTGCCTTCAACCCCTCTCTCCCCAGCATCGAGTACAGATTTTTGTCAACTCAACAACATGGTTTGGGACATAGAAATTGACCGCACCTGAAATTGGATAGTGGAATAAACACATTCCAGGCGATCACCAAGATGCCCCCTCCTTCCATCTCAAGAGGTTGAAAAATTACTGATTTATCTCTAGAAGACAGCCATCGGGTACACCGACTGAAACGTTGTAGTCATTTGTGTTCAAGTAATGAACGTAGACTAAGACAGTTGGAAAACAATATAATAGATGCTTTGTGCATCTACAAAATTCATAGACCACTGTAAATTCATAGGTGCATTATTCAATTTCAATGCGTTCCTCTTTGACCAGGGAATATGCTGTGTGTTCAGTTCTGTAATTATTTTCTGAAGTATATATTTTTTTTAACTCTGTGATGATTATGGAGCAAGTTGAATAATGAATCTATTTCTAATATTGCACATAAACTTGGTTAGTAAAAAATACTTTCCATGAAAAGTGTTGGAGAAACCTGACAAGAAAGTTTTAGATATGAACATAAAGAAGAAAGAAGAAAATGATTTAAGAAACCATTGAACAATTTTTTTAAAGTCACCAATGGAAGTGAATTTTGAATAGAAGAAAAACTAAGGCTATCACTCAAGGCAACGACAGATGGCGTGTAAACATGATTAATTTCCCTTCTAAAAAGAATTTCCGACTGAATTCAAAACACATTTGACATTGAATAAACTGCTTGAAATATTTTCTTAATAGCAATTCTTGGAGACTGCAGATCTAGGTCAGGGATAAATACCTGGACACCAAGAGATTTTACTACTTTTGTCAGCGATTATGTGGTAATGACCCTCACTAACATGGCCTTATTCTATTCTCTTTAATCTAGTGTAAAAAAAATCATTCAGATCATAATTATGTTATAACAAGACTGCAACAAGAAAGGACTCATAGAGTACATACCTCTACTGACGCTGATGTATCTGGAAGAAAAAAAAATGTAAATTGAAATCATTTCATATATAGCTATGGTGCAGGGGAGGTAACTGAGTTTCAATTTTTCAATTTTCAGTCCATTGCCTTAATATATATAAAAATAAAAATCACAAATTTGAAAAACAATTCATGGATCCAACCCTAACTTTAATTAATTCCTCCTTAGCCTATGGTTCAACCTTCCTCAAAATGTCATTGAAATTCATTGAGAACTGTTGGAAATATTGTGTTGACTGGCAGACAAGTACCAAGTAAATACAAAGACCTCTTACAACTTTGTTGGCGGAGGTAAATGATATTGTAGTTGAATAGTTGTCTCTATTCCTGACAGACTTTCATCCTACCACAACTGTCGTGTCGATTGGTTTGAGAAGTGACTTGTTGTCTGTTTCTCTGTCTGAAGTAGTTCGTTTCTTTCAGATTACAGCTCCAGCTTTGAAGTGAAATTCTTTCTCACACTTAATAGCCTTTTCTCTCTCTTTAGCTGTCACAGTCATTGTTAGCTATTTTTATTTCCGACCATTGATCAATCATGCCTGCAAATATTTGGGCCATGGCGTCACTCACTTGAAAGACAAAGAAATTCTCTTCGGCTTTATTTTTGTCCAGAGAGAAAGAAGAGTGAAATGGGGCAGGATAAATGAATTACTATTTAAAGCTCTTCTTGCATATGATTTCATGAAGGGGGCAGGGGACAAGTAATGCCCGTGTTTCTGTGATATTAGGATTATTTCCAAATATTTACACAACTTAGTTTAGTTTGGCACAAGGCCATGACCATGAGGCATCTTGTCAGATTCAGACTCATTGTTGCAGTAATTGTTGACTAGACTAGCTTGCTAACTCAGTAAGGTACCTTAAAAATGTACTATCCAATTTTTTCTTCCCTCCCCTTTCCTACTCTCTTATTAAACTACCTTATTTTCTTTTTCTTCCTCAACTCCCTTCCTATCCTTTTATTGATTCACCTAACTTTCTTTTCTCTCCACTCCTTCCCTACTAAGTCTGTCACACTTATAGTATCAGAAGCAGCCATCAACCGAGCTTGTTGCTTTTCATCTATAAATGTTGGATGATCGACAGGTCATGGACTTGTACTTTATTGAATTGAATAATTTCAAATTGTTTTTGGTTTCTTAATTGAGTATTTCTTGAAATGCCTTGTAATGTTGGAAGACAGCAAAGATAAAATCTCAATTCTATTCTGCACTTAGAATGCATGTGAAGTCATTTTGGTATATTGCTGAAATGATTTTCCTTAGAAAATAAAAGTGGAGCTAGGAATAATTTTCCCTTTTAAATTATTATTTTTCATCCCCTACTTCTGACTCGTCTACCCACAGCATATGCATCTTTTATAGCTAACATTTGATAAAGTGATTATTGATACCATAGCCTGAGCTATGAGCGTCTGTCGCAAATGTTGCTCATAAATAAGATCCTGAATGTTATGTTTTGAACAGCTGTTGTACAAACGAACAAAAGAGCAAGTTTTGTTATGGACGATAATTTTTATTTACCATTCCTCAGCTCCATTGTCTCTATGCCCTGGCGCCATCTGAACATTGGATTATTGATTGCAAGATGAGGGGGAATCCTTGCAATGAGGGAAAATGGAACCTTCAAAGATCTGGCGATGAGAAGAAAGGGAGATAGAAGAGTCTCTCTCAATTGAGGATTTGAGAAAGAGAAAGATTTGTAATTTTGATTAATAAGGTAGTAGCAATTAGTCAACCTTAACCTGTTTGCTGTCACAGACAAGATAACTTGTCCCTGCGAATCGGCAATATTATCATAGACGAGATAACTTGTCTCACGATAATGTATTATTTTTTTTACAAGATTGCAAAACCATGTTATAAAGTATAAAGTATGTTCACAAAATGCAAAAATTTGAGAGTTTTTTTGAGTAGATCTAGGTTTAAAGGTATTTCATTGTGGAAATAATTAAGAATGTTTGAACTCGTTTTTGTATACATTACATTCAATAGATGTTTTTTGCTCAAATAAGTTAATCTTTATGAAAGTAAAACCATTTTAAACTTGCAATAAAAACTTTATATTTTCAATGGTTTTTTATGGTAAAAACTTTGCACACGAATTGTTACAGTGCTATCCGTAAATGAGTACACCCCACCATATTTTTTTAAAAAGTTGATTTTCTTCTAAACTAAACGTAGTAGGATTTCATTATTTTCTAGTAGAACGTTATGCAACAGCTTCAAAACACTGTTGTAAAAAATAATTTCCCGTAGGGGCGTACTCATTTTAAGATGTCAGCATATTCATATTTTTAGCAACAGATTTTTGATGTTGTAGAATTGGGTGATGAATAATACCTGGTAATAGAAATGAGATTCTACCATGTTTGGTTTAAAAGGGAATTAATTTTCTTTAAAAATGTGGTAGGAATGTACTTATGGGCGATACTGTATGTATTTGCAATATATCTGGTAGCAAATAGGTTGAATATAGATTGTGTATTCAGCTTTCATAACCCATTCTTTCTGTTGTGTTCAGAAGATCAAAGGCTGGGATGTCATTTGGCGGTTCAGGTGCAAAAGTCTTTTTTTTTTTTTTTTGCTTGAATGGATTTTTAAAAAAATGTGTGATAACATCGAAAACTTGAAATTCATATAATCAAAGGTGAAATAAAAAGGCACTGAAAAGAGAAAAAGGTGAACACTATTCTTTTTGGGAAGAAGTTTGGATTATAGACTGGGAATGCTGTTGATGAGAAAAATCAAAGTAGCAGCACACATCAACATATCGACTGAGTGTATAAGTCAGACAAGTAGAGAGTTCAACTCTGTGACTTCTGTTACTCAACAGGGATAAGGTATGGAAATCCAGACCGAATAAGGAAAGAAGAAAAATCACCCGAATCCTATGTTGTAAGTGTTGCTACCATTGAAGAAAACATTCCTGTTTACCAACGTCATTATTGGATTGTACACCTGAAGAAGGCCGTAGCAGTTGAAACATTGTGTTAACAACACAAGCAACGAGGAGTTCAATCAGTTTAAAAATTACTTGGATGTTGTTTATTTTTGTTTTACATGATGAATGAATTAGGAGGAGACAGAATACTGGCATTCTCATTCTCTCCCTTATCCCTTCCAATCTTTCTTACCTGGCCATGTGTTTATCTAGATTGGTTTCATATGCAAAAATCTTCCTACCCCTTCTGTAAACTACCTTCCTTTCTCCCCTTTCCTTTCCAATCCTTTTATGAAACTACCTAACTTTCACTTCTCCCTTCCGAGTAAACTACTTGAATTTCTATTCACCCCTCTTTTCCTACTGACTTATTAAACTAGTTAACTTTCTCTTCTCCCCACTTTCTCTTCGTGTCCCCCTCAATAAACAATCTCTTTTCTCCCCTCTTATCAAACTTTCTTTTCCGTCTCCTAAACTACCTAACTCGTCTTTTCTCTTGACCACTCAGTGAACTACCCAAGTTACTGTTCTCGTCCTCTCTCATTCTCTCTCGTTCTACTCTCTTAAAAATTGAAGCGTAACATTCAAATGCAGGAAGGAAGGTAGGAACAATCAGAATAATATTATATCGATTGATTTTGTTGACGGTGACAAGTAATTGGGAAAGGTTATTGTAAAAAAAAAAGTGCAAACTAATTGAAACAATCGTAACAATCGAATTCTCATGAGACAATTTATCTGCAGGTGTTTTTGTTGTTTGGGTGTCAGAAAGCAAATATCGACTTTGTTGAAGTTGTTTGTAAGTCATTATTCTTTTGCTCACTTAGTCAAATGTTTTTATTGTTATGTACAGTTTTATTTGTCAGTTAAGAGTAGTACTTCAAGAATACTGTCATTTGCACAGGAAACAAAACATTAAAAAAAAACCAAACAGGTCTGGTTAGTCATTCAATAGAAACTGTCACATGACCTGTCTTTTGGTAGCATGCCATGTTGGGGGTGATCAATAAGAAAAAGTGATTAATGAATAAATTCTCTTGTCTTCTGTTGGGCACTGATCATTAAAAAAAAGTCTGAATTAAAAAAAAAAAACAAGGGTGAATGCCCCTGGACACAAACAAAGAGACCAATTTTCAGCCCTCTTGCTACATTAATGTGGTTTATACATGCAGTACATATAAATATGCAGAAAAAAAACTTGTGTTGACAGTTTTGGTAAATAGATTTTTGTTGGTTTATATTTACTTGCAATATATAAATAAATAATAATCAAAAGCTCGAAATCTGGAAAATAATTTGAACTAACAAGACCATCTACTTTCACTTCATAAGGTTTGATGAAAGGTAAAGGTCTTATTTATTTGCCATCATTTTACCCATTAGAAATTGTGGAATTATTTACTTATGGATCAACATTCCTGCCTCTAATCAGAGAGTAGTATCTGTGCTCTTTGCCTATGATCAGAGTAATAAAAAAGTGTTGCACTCCCAAAAAAATGTAGAGACACACACACACACACACCTACATACACACTGAGGAAGATATACGTTCTGTGTGGATTTTATTTGTTTTTATTTAGATGCTTAATTCATTCTTGTATCACTTCTTTTTTATTGATAATAAGATACAATATCAATTCTTGCTTAGTCAATTGAAAGGAGCCTCATCAACACAGCTACATGTGATCTTGCTGATGGCAGGACACTATTCTGCCATTATAGTGTACTTGCAAATGTAATGATGATATTTTGTGTGTCTGTGTGGAATTGACAGGTATATGTGTATAGAATGTGATAATTTTTTTCTGTATAGTTATATACAGACATACAACTGAATAACTATATACACTTGGTCCAATTCACATTCACACTAACTGTGCTTTGTTGAGCGAGACATGTAGGCTGAGGAAGTACATGAAGATGAGTAGAGGGTTGTATCAACCCTGAGGGTATTCAGAGTAGAATGGCATCCTGAGGTTTTGGAAATTCGTGGCAGACGCAATCCAGAAAGGCAGAAATTAGATTGACTCTGGAGCAAAATATGGTCTTTGGCAGAAAAAGGACCGATCATAGATTTTATGTAGGTATGTGTGAGCATACATAAAGATTTTTTGTTTTGTTGAAAGAAATTTTAGGCTCTGGCCAAGGATAGGTTATCTTGAACAGTTAACTGTAACTCTTAGTTGAATTGAAAGGGTGTAAATTCTGGTTATGCCCTTCAAGTATTGAAGAGAGGGTTCTTAAGAGGGAGGAAGCAAATAAGGAAATCATGTACTAAAAGATATGTCTATCATATGTAGAGTATCAGTAGCAGCCATCAGTCCCTCTTGCTTCTTAAACTCTTTTTTAACTACCCAGCTTTTTTTTCTCCCTTTCCTTTCCTGCCCTCTTATTAAACTTTCTTTTCTTCCCTCTTTCTTTCTACCATGTCTGTTGCTCTTGAAGTATCAGTAGCAGCCATCAGCCAAGCCTATTGTTGTACACTTGAGATAACAGGGTAGTCTTTGGCTTCACAAAACCTAATATGTATGGTCTTGGAATCAAAGTAGCTTCAATACCAAAATAATCAAATAACTTCACCATCCGAGTAAACTTACGAGGAAAAATGGATTAAATTACATATTTTTTTTATCTATTGTTCATGTATATTAATGTTGTGTTGTATCATTCATGTGTAATGGATTATCTTTTGCCCATTTTCCTTCAGTACCAAATCTTTATATTTGGAATCAAATAGCTTTGTTCAGTATCAAATTTGCCCAGATTTGGTGTTGGAAAGTACCAAATTCCAACCCTGTATGATCTCCATCAGTAAAGTGACGGGTCATGGACTAGTACCCTCAAATTTGGTTCCTATTTAGACCGTTCTGAAAAGAATTTTCTTGTTAAAGAATATAGCTCTCCTGGTTGGCTTCTCCTGCTGATCTTTCCCGCCCTGGGGCCTTGGTAGTTTATCGTAATTTACAAGTGAATCCGTCACACTGCAGGTGTCGAATGTCTGCTAATGGTGTCATTGATACTGTCAAAATGGTTGTCATTCACGAGACGTCTTTCTGCTCACTTGGCAGCTTTACTTTGACACTCAAGTGGCTTTTACATAGTTACAACATAGACGCATCTCTGTAGTGACTCTTTATCTACGTTTCTCTTTGTCATTTATTATCACTTGCACTTAAGTGTTCAAATCTGCATTACTAGTTATTAGTAACAGTGCTACTTTGACTATTGTTATCAGTATTATAAGTGGCACTATGATCAGATTTACGGTTCTACTACTGCTAAGATCGCTAACATTCAAGGGATTTATTCACCCAGGCATTTACTAGTATAGTACCTGTCTAAAATGTAACTCACTTATACCAGCATATCTGTTGAGATTCAGTCACTACCACCATCATTGCTATCACAACTGCTACAATTACTATCATTATTATCAGTATCAGTAGTATTTCTTCATTTAATCTGTGATATCATTGATAGGATTTATGAGACAAATGTTCCAAAGATTTCATTTTCTTTAATGATTTCCTAATATATGTTTGAACTTTTAAAAAAAAATGATCACTATTTATTACGAATGTGATTGAACTTATGTTGGTGGTTGGAGCCAACCATTGAATCCTGATAATTTATTAATGGTCTATTATTTTCGATAGCCATCAATGCAGGGTTCAGTAGATATATATTAGTGCTTTTGTATTGGCATCAATTAGATATCATTACTAGAAAGCACTCATGGAATGCATACCTCCGCCAATGTCATTGTCACTAGAAACTGAATGAATATCAGTTTATTGATAGATAAGATGCAGGGGAGGTAGCTGCTTTAATGATTTTCTAATACATTTTTGAACTTTTTGAAAAAATGAAACAAACTGCGGCCATTTTTAATCAACTTTGTATCATGGTAACAAATACCTATCTTTATTTATTTATGTACTTAACTGCTTATCACCTCAATTATGTCAGCTGTTCATTTTCTTTTTCTTTCTTATTTTTTCATAGGTAAGTTTCTACAAGTAAATGGATCAATATTTATATCACATGGATATTCTTGGAAATTTACCATTTTGGATTCCCACTGACGACTATTCCAGGATGAAGAAAAATTCCAT
Source organism: Thysanoteuthis rhombus (assembly GCA_963457665.1). NCBI lineage: Eukaryota > Metazoa > Mollusca > Cephalopoda > Oegopsida > Thysanoteuthidae > Thysanoteuthis > Thysanoteuthis major. The sequence goes on from OY735235.1 coordinate 24,766,138, forward strand.
TCCAGAATTTCTGGAAACGGAATTTGGTCTGGTTTGACTTTTCTCTTTCCTTTTTCTTTGTTTGTTTTGGTGAGTTTTTAGTTATTTGTACTTTTGTTCCTGTCTGTAAGAATGTAGATTATTTTGGTATGGAAATACCATTTTCTTCATACAAATTTGTTTTATATTCTGCAGATGAATTCTTGGCTCTTGCCTTTCACTCTTTTTGCTTGCTTTGTATGGGGAAACTCGGCTACTCTCACACACGCGCTTAACCGTGTACGCTCACACATACCTTTTACCCCAGTGTACACATTTGCACAAGCTTTCCCACATGTATACATACACCCTCATTGAAGCAGATATTCGTATACATTCTCAGTTGCATACGCACACACACACACAATCTCCTCTAGATGCACGTACACATGCACTGATGCTTAAAAAAGACACACGTACTCTCACTGAGACATGAATGCATACACACACATCCAAGTAAATGAGTGGTTTTATGTATTTTTATAAAGACATGTTTTACTTCAACATAAATTAGGCTTATACATTATTGATTAAAGATAAGCTCCAAGCCTTTTTATGTCTATTTGCACTCACACACACGCACACACACACCTATTGAAACATATTCATATGAGATAAAAAGAAGTGATGAATATTAATAGATTGAAGTGTATTATTAGTTTTACTTACCTGGCAACTGTCCATGAAAAAATGTGGGCAATAATCAGTAAACATTTTGGGAGAGAACATTTCAGAGCAGAATTTACCTTGTTGCTATGTGTTGGACTATGGAGTTATACTCCCATTTTGTCTTGAATTTATTTGTACATGTACACACGCATTTTATATATATATATATATATATATATATATATATATATATATATATATATATAAATACTTCTGGTGTATTTTCTCCTCTTTTTACCGCTTCGTGCATCAGATTTTCAGAAAAATATGAGTTAGTAAGGTTAAATTGTGTAAAATCACTTGATTGAAAATCAGATAAACATCTTTATGCAAACGATTATTGATTGTTTGTGAACTGCTGGAACCCTGTCCGCATGATGCCACAAGACAAAATAAATCCTCCTCTTCTGTCGTCAATAAATAATAGCCCTTTGTATTCAAGACAGGTGCTCTATGTATGATATGACATGCAAATTAATGGTTGTCATCGCTCTCCTATGAAAGGACCGTCATCGTCAGTAGCCAGGCATTATTTATTATGAATGTGATCGAACTTTGGTGGTTGAAGCCAGCCACTGAACCCTGATAATTTATTAATGGTCTATTATTCTCAATTGCCATCAACGTAGGGTTCAGCAGATATATATTAGTGCTTTTATATTGGCATCAATTAGAAATTATAACTAGAAAGCACTCGGGGAACACATACCTCTTCCAATACCATTGTCTCTAGAAACTGAATGAAGATCAGTTCATTGATAGATAAGATGCAGGGGAGGTAGCCATGGAAATTACATTGTTGGTGGCGGGGCAGTAATTAAGTTTTCCAGGTTTAGTAGTATTGTCTTATGTAAAAAAAAAATTTAAATAAAACCAATCTCTTGATAGGAAAAGAAATTCCAGGATCTGGCCAAAAATTTAACTAATGTTTCCTTGGCTTACATTTCTGTAAAATGTTTTTGAAATTCATTAAGAACTTCTGGAGGTATTGAGTGGACAAACACAAACACGGCCAAAACTGGATGAATACATAAACTCTGTACCATCTGATATTGCTGTCCATATAGATCAGAGGTTAGTAGTGATGATGATGATGATGATAGCAGTATCATTTTCCATTGGGTGGGGTGAAGGCAGTTGTTAGTGACTGGTTGATTAATTGATGAGAGAATCCGCTCTGGGTGAACCACTGGAAGTTGTCATCTAGTGAACTTGAAAGGGAGGAGAGAGAGAACATGAAGTGAATGGCTGGAGATGGATTAGAAAGAAATCAATGAATGGATCCGTGAGAGAAATAGGTCAGTGGATCAAAAGAGAGAAATGAATGGTAGATCAATTGTAACTGATTGAGGAATCGGGAAATGGGAATAATGGTATGAGTAGAAGAAAAAAAATCTCCAAGATCACTTCAAAATAGAATTAGTCACTCTTTAGAAACCGTTGTGCCGCGTTAGAGGTGATCAAAAGGGATGATCAATGAATAGGTTACTTCTCAAGCCTTTTGTCAGACACAAAACAAGTGTGAATGCAGCCAGATACAAACTGTTGTCAAATTCAGCCTAAACTTACATTATAAATTGAAACCCATACTAAAAACCTATTTTTGGGGGGAATTTAAAAAAAACAAAACCATTTTTAGACATAAGGAGTAAATGTTTGAATTTTCAGCCCTCTAACTCCATTGGTATGGCCTGCATGAATGATTTATATGCACATTGCCACCCAGAATAACTTGAAGACTGCAGAAACTTGGGTTGACAGTTTCCAATTGACAAAAACTCAATGAGAATGGTATAGGCCTGAGCCAATCTCAGTTATCTCTCTTTGTTTCTTCCATCTCTTTGTTTAAAGACAGCATTACTCTATTTGATCTTCTGAACTTAAGTTTTTTTCTTTAACGTCAGGGACTGGTAGCATATTTGTACCAAATTATTATTCATACATGATCGGTAAAATAATAGTGTACAAATTAGTACTTATTAGATATTTGAAGGAAATTTTTGATGCCCAGGAGATATATGTAATAGAGCCTCACCATTATATGAGTTTCATATAGTTTTTCTATCGTGTATACTTTGAATTTCATTAAAGATATGAAAACTGTGTGCATATTGGTACTGGTACTCCTATCACTTTGAGGTGTTATGCATTTAAACTTTGTATGTTAAAATAGAAGTTTAGTATAACCCTCTTTTTCTTTTCTTTTTTTTTTTTGTTTTTGTTATACTGCTTTGTATTCTTTGATCTTTCTTTTTTTGTTTTTTGTTTTACTTACTACTTAAACAAGAGAAGCAAAATGTTAAGCTTTCAACTTTGATTGCTAATTGACCTGATGAACCGGTAGCGGCTGAGGGACATTATCCTCCTGGCCTGATGATTTGGCTGCCAAGCAACGTGTGAAAAAGTCTGATTTAGAATTGCTTCATGTCAGCAAATTAATTAAGCAAGAAGACACGGGGAAAATGTCAATACGCACTTGCTGCGCGGGGCAAACATCACGTTAGCTCAGGGAAGTTCATCAGCCCACAATACGTCTGTGTACACAACGAACAACTCCTTATTCTCTGGCTCTGCCGGGAAAGAGAGAAAGAGAATTATTCTCAACACTTACGTTGTACACACACACTCACACACACACAACCTGTAAGTGCATCTGCTTGTAATGTCTATACAGATACAAATGCTTTATAATGCCTGTTTGTGGATTAAACATCAATGTATTGATATTTTTTGCATATATGGACAGTTTTTTTTTCATTAGGCTCCCAGCGCAAATATAAACATTCTCTCCTCTGATGAGTTGCTTTCAACATATTCATGTACCACCCGCAGCAAGGGGAAAAAAAGAAAAATTTTTTTTATATTTCTATATGTGACACCATCTTAATAGAAAAATAATAGCAGACTCTGAGTTTAAAACCATAATGGTCAAATGGTAAAGACTGAATTCAAAAACAGGAAAACAAAATTCACCCATAATTTTTCCTTAATCCTGATAATGACCAGGAGTAGGTTCAAAATGCTTGATTATAAATGTTTGGACAATATTTGCACTCACTGGATCCTCATACACGTTTCCTTCTATGTACAAGAAAAGTTGACTTGAAAATAAAGAAATAAGAATTAATAGTTTATGGCCTTTAAATAAAACCTGCAGGAATATATATATATTTAGACAGATTTGATCTGGCTACACATGCACTCAGCTTACTGGCTGAGTTGCATCTTTCGTGCCAGTGCCAAGAGTCAATGTTCCATATTATCAAAGCCAGCCATCCCTTGCTGTTTGGAAGATTAGTGTAAACCCTGTTACTATCACCCTCCCCCACACCCACATTTCCTCTGATGCCAGACTAAACTAAGCTTAGTAAATATCTAGATACACATGTACATTTAGATGAAAGATTTCATGAACTACAACAACCCTGAAAGAAGGAAGAATTATGAGAGATACAAGAGAGACATTCAATAGATTGGAAGGTATAGATGACATCTCTGTTAAAGAAATTCTTTCCCAAGAACAGAAGCAACAAAATATATTGTAAAACACTAGAAAAAAAACCTCTTCTTTCAAAGCATTGTAACCAAATAGTATAGCACGATCCAAATATACCAGATACAAAAACAGTGAACAACTTCAAGAACAAATGTGACAATTACATGATGTATTGCAAATCTAAAAAACCTTTGGAGAAAATAACTCTAGACATAACTGAAGAGGTGAGACGCAAGCACAAATATGTACACCTTTTTGCTTGCTAAATCTTCATCTGGTATCAAATGGTATACAGCTATATATATATATATATATATATATATATATATCAGATGTATATGCACATATGTAGCGATCTTTTCCATATTTGAAAGAAAAAATACTTCCTTTTCCACAGCTTTAGGCATACAGACGGAACCATGTATAGAAGAATAATGAAATGAATAACAGGTCTGGTTAGTCACCAAATAGAAACTGTCACATGACCAACATCTTTTGGCAGCATGCTGTTTAGACAGTGATCAATTGAAAAAATTAAAAAAAGGTGATCATTGGATGAGTTACTTTTTTTAGGGCAGTGATCACTGAATTTTCAAAAAACAAACCTAAAAGCAGCTAGACGGAAACTAAGGGATCAATGTAGTATAAACTTGAATTGCAAATTGAACCTCCCTGTAAAAACCTATTTAGGGGGCAATCTGGAAAAAAAACAAACCTGTAAGTTTTTTTTTCCTGACATAATGAAGAGGAAATGTTCAAAATCTCAGCCCTCTAGCTCCATTGGTGCGGCCTGTATGTGTAATACATACATATGTTGCCAACCAGTCATACCAATTTGAAAACTGCAAAAACCTATTTTGATGGTATTGGTGACAGTTTGTTATACTTTGAAAGAATTCACAAGAATTACAGAACATGGTGATAGACACACACAAACTGGTACTTACTGTATGTTATGATCACATTCTGATAAATATTTTTGTATAAGAGAAACGTTTTTATCTTGTTTCTCCCCACTTCAGACAGAGGTCTGCTGCAGTGAGTTGATGGCTTGGCTATCATACCGATCCTGTCTTGTACACTGACATATCTTGGCAAAATGTTCCAGTAAATTCCAAAGAGAATCCGAGAAATAAACAATATTGCTTGCCAACAAACGGAGAGAGAGATGCCTTCAGATAAAAAAACAAAATTTGAGATAGAAAATATTTAAACTTGGGAAGTATAACAAAATCTTATATCAGGTCTGTTGAGTTTTTGAAAAAAGTTTTTTAGGCTAAATAAATTTCCTTTTCTATGTAGGCACCAAAGTTTGAGGCAACAAATCAGAAGTGTTCTTATGAAAACAACTGCTTTAAAAAGAACTTGAAAAACCTGAAAATATATGGACTTACTATTTAATTCATTTCTTTTTCTATTCAAATGTAAAAATGAATTGACCATGATATAGATGAAATGAAATGAGAATTCTACAGATGATATTGATAAAATTGTGTTGGCTTTCCTGGCTGGATATGTAACTGGTAAAGCTGGAATCTTTTTGATGATATTTTTAATATTCTTTGGTATTTTAAAAAGTATTTGGAGAAACTTTTTATTGACTGTCTTGAACAATACATAAGAGTTTATGTTTTAATAATAGCTTCTTGGATTATTTAAAGTTGAAATTTGTGTGTACGTATGTATGAGTTTTGTTTGCTGTGCATTGTGTTTTTATTTATTTATATAAAATATAGCTATATTTGTCAGTGTACGTGTATATATATATATATATATATGTATATATATATATATATATATATATATATATTTCATTGTGATAACCTGTTTGCTTCTTCTTGAACAGCATTTTGTTGTTTTTTCTCCTTTTAGAACTTCTCACTTTCTCTTTTTCGTCAATTCTGATTAATTTGTTGGTAAAAGTATGTGAATTTTCTTTTTTTTTTTTTTTGCCAACCTTCATTTAGTTTTATTCTTCTCTCTCATTTTTTTCTGTTTTCTTTTCGTGGCCTTTCTCTTTCTCAATTTAATACTTATCTTTCTCTCATCCTTCTTATGTATTCTTCTATTTCTTTTCTTTTGTTTTTTCTTTTTATTCCCTCCTTTCTTCTTTCCTCTCCTTCTTTCACTCTCTCTCCCAGAATACCATTCTCATCATCCTTCCCTCCTCCCTCACTTTTTTCCCCATCCTTGAGTGTTCCCAACTTCCTGTTTTTCTGATCTTGTTCATGTGCATACATTGTTTATATCTCACTATAAATGTATATAAACATTAGAAATCTCAATATTAAAATCAGCTCTACACTTCTACCTCTACTGATAACACTGATATATATATATATATATATATATATATATATATATATATATATATATATATATATATATATATATATATATATATATAGAGAGAGAGAGGCATCTGTTCCTCTTACACAACAATATGCACTTCATTCTCCATCATGTCCTTCTAAAACCATCTGTGATATATTCACTGAGCCAAACTTGCCTATTTGGGGAAAACTGAGCTTATACTAACTAGGAGAAAATGTGTTTATTTTGACTCCAATTTTTGTAGCTGTCTGTTACAGGATGTGACTACAAGAAGTGTGCAGGGTTGCCAAATTAGCCTTTTTTTTTTTCTCTTGCTATATCTTTGATCCCCGCCCAATGTAGTTGAAAAAATTTCCAGTAGTCAATTAAATCTGTCAAGTTTAATACAAAATGTATGGTTTTTGAAAATAATCTCTCGAGTCTTTGTATATAAATGATTTATTTAATGAGGGCTTTAAATTAATAATATATATATATATATATATATATATATATATATATATATATATATATTTGAAAATTGATAGGCAAATTCTGTAATAAAGGTTGAATGAATTTGAGAAAAGTGTTAAAAAGGAAAGCCAAACTTTTTAGTTATGGTTTTGTGGTATAATTGTTTTTAATAAGCCTTGACCGGTTTCATACATGTCTTCAGAGGGTTGATATGATTCTGTTTATATGTAATATATATATATATATATATATAATCTCATCATCATCATCGACCGTTATAAATCCACAGCTGGACAAAGGCCTTTCCTTTCTCCTTCTATGAAGACCATGATTGTGCTACCCTCTGCCATGTCTTACCAGCTAATGTTATCTCTATGAAGTTGGCTGGGAGTGAAATAAACACTATTTACCAACCCTGGGTATAGGACATAAAAAGCCCATCTGAGATGTTTTTCGCTAGCCCAGAGTTATCTGTCCTGTTGTTTGCTACCAAGGGGCTCTATTATTGATAAATCTGAGCCATTTTTACCTCCAGGATAAGGAATGTATATATTTGCCCCATCCTTAGGCGGGGTTCTATAGTTAATAAGATATAAAGAATTGTACTGAGAATTTAGATCTGATTTTGTTGTGTTGGCATTCTTAGTTGAATACAAATTCTCTGATAGTATCCACTACTTTTGTGTGTGTGTGGCTTTGGTATTGGTATGGAAAAAATGTTCTGTGCTAAGCATACCACACCTACATCTACCGTGCACATGGTTAGGAAAAGACCACGGTATAAAGAGGTTTATGTAGATGGATGGATAGATATGAACTGATAGCATGGATGTTAAATCTCTGTCTTCTGATGAAATTCCGTCTCGGACAAATAAAAATTTGGCAGTGTAAAAATTGCTAAATTAGCGCGAAAGTACTCAAACCATTTAGTTATTTTTAGCATTTTTTGGTTATTTTTCGGTTGTTTTTATAATTTAGTGCTTTTTTGTAGTCAAATCAGTGCAAAAATTTTTTTTTTTAGTTGGCAACACTGAGTTTGTCTTGGCAATTTTTTCTGCCATCACCTTTGAGATAGATCCATTTCTGCAGACTGAGATTCATGGTTCTAAGGTATGCATTGGAATTGATAAACCAAGAGAAGCTCCCCCCCTAAGTAAGAATTTGATAGATGGTTCAAGTTAGTTGCTATTCTTTCTTTAAATTCAGAACTTGCTTTTCTGCAAAGAGAAAGTCAAGAATTATGGCTGTTACAATTCTTCATCTAATGAAACTAAAAGAATTCAGATTGAAAATAGGAAACCCTCAACTAATTTTGTCATAATGTACATTGTCTCAAATGTCTTCCTCCAAGACGTCATATGAAAACCCAATAGAAATCAAAAAAGAATTCATCTTATTTGGTTCATCCTGATAATTTTTATACAATGTTGTTGATTTGAATTTTACTTTTGATTGAAATTTTCTCTGTGATCCTTGTTTGAACTTCCTTGCTTTTAATCTTGGAAGAGATAATCTTGTCAAAGATTTGGGTTTTCTTTACTTTCAGTTGACCGAGTAGCTAGAGTTAACTCCCTTATTAGTCTGTCACTGTCTTATGTGTCAGCAACACGAAGCATATTATCTGTCAGGTCGGATCAGGATATTAGTCAGGCAGTCACGCCAGGGAATGTTCCTCTGATGTTCTGATTTTAATTTTGATAATGTCATAATGATTATTTGTGTGGAAATGATTTGTTAGAGTGAAAAAAGGGAGAAAAAATCTTGATATAATCGTGTTGGTTAGTTGGCTTGAAAAATGAGATTTAAATTTCTTAAGATTTGACTTTTAATTAACTGCATTAGAAACTCTATGAAGGGAGAGAAGGAAAACATTTTTAAAGGGTAGAACAAGATAAAATTTGATATTTAATTTAGAACCCAGAATTAATCTGTCTAAATGTAAAAAAAAAAAAAAAAAAAAAATTTATTTAGATTAGAAATATTTGAATTGAGAATCCTGATATCAAGGCTGAGTCTGATCCACCTTGACGTTTTGATAAGAGTGGTATCAGTGGAGCAAGAGATACGAAGATGAAGATCCGAGTAGAAAAAAAAAAATTGCTCTACAACATGAGAATGACTGATAGAAATATTTGAATACAAAAATGCTGTTATCAAAGCAGAATCTGTTGCATTTGCCAATTCAGTCAAACTGAGTTACTTAGAAATCATAATACAAGCCAATGATGGTTGGCCGTGTGGCCATGTTTTCACTGAGAATAATTCAGAGTATATAATTGTGTAATATGGAACTGTTTTATGTCCTTGGTCAAGAGAGAATAAGACAGCTAGGTAAATTAACTTTTACTTTGTACATGTGTGTTATAAAGAATGACAATTTGGGAACTAAGTTTTTGCTCTGATCGAATTACTTACGGTAACAAGCAAAACATCGTAGATCAGAATACAAAGAAATTTTATTTGCCGATATATGCGATTTCACTCACTACTGTAAGTAATTCGGTCTGACCAAAAAATTAACCCCGTCATCGTCATTCTTTATTTACTATTTTGAATACTAATATCCCTTTTTTCATAAATATATATGTACACGTATACACACGCACATATATATATATATATATATATACACACACATGATTGGGGATGGATTAACATGTGCACAACCTGACTCATGGTTATTATTTGCTTAAATTTCCACTGTATTGTGTTTAATATATGTGATTAATATTCATCACTGAATTAAATGCATTGAAAAGATAGGAGGCTGTGTTGAACAAGGAATATTTTTGGTGTAAAATTAACGCTTTTTCTATCAGTCGAATGTGGATTTATTAATGTACCTACATATGTATGTATGAGCTTATATATGTGCCAGGGGGGGGGGGTCCACAAATGTTATTCCTTTTTTGTCTGAGTATTGATCATTCATTCCCTACTAACCCATTTGTTTCTTCATCTGGAAAATCTGGTGCATTCCATCCTCCCCTATCTTGATTTGTCAAACGTGGCTTCATTTAATGAACTCACCATCCTTTCTTGGATGAACTTGTATTTGTTTCAACTTGTTTCATTGTCTGAAGTTGATTTAAAACAAAACCACAAAAGAGGGGAAAAAAATAGGGGCAAGCCTTGTTCTTTATGATTTTTCATTCCGATCGTGTCGTTGGTGAGGGGAGGTTTCAGCAGAGACGCTTCTCAAATTGTGTCATCATAAAGAGCAATGTTTCTTATTCGCTTGTCGAAAGATGAGTAATTTTGAGGAGGAGTCCAGCTTGCAAGTGAGGGTGTAGGTGTAGAATGAGTGGGATGATTGAAAATATCAATTTTCTTTGATTGGTCCTGATAAACTCTTTAGGATCAATACCAGTTTCTTATTGATTTTTTGTTCATTTTTATTCCAATCATAACAAAATGAAATTCCTACATCCTCTCTGCGTCTTGTGATTGGGGGGTAGGGAGGGTCTTTATCTTTTCATCCATGATATGTTTCATGTCCATCCAAAATAATCAAGGATTTATTATTTCACAAAATATGTTTCATTTCCTGTCGGGATAGGAAATCGAGGGAAATAGATATGAATGTGGTGATTGGATTGGGAGAAAATAGTGACAAGAGCTTTTCTTCAGGAAAATTGAATTGGCAGGAGAAAGACCCATGTCTAACAACAGTGTAACAAGGGAGGTAATTCCTCTATGATTGTTTGATTCTCTTGATTAAACTGGTAAAATAGATCAGCCCCTCATCCACCACCAGCTCATGTTTGTACGTATGTGTATATGTACCGGTAGATGAATAATTTACCGTCTATGCCGGAATATATGATGAATGGTTTACAAGGATATTTGGAGGACTAACGCCCCCTGCAACTCATACCAGCCCCGTATCAGTTCATATTGAGCTTCAATGAATAACTCATTAGTCATAATATCTGCGCATTGGATGCAATATATTATTTGGCAAGTTTTTTTTTTAGATGTGTTTACATATATCTTTAGGACACCTTTCAGTCAATCGTTACCTAATATGGTAAATATCAATTTACTCTGCCCTATCCTGTTGGATTGATATGAAACTTGGTCCAGACATTTGGGTGAACCATCCCCATCTCCCTCCTCCTACCATGGATGGTGGAGGTATCATTGAACTTGTTTTCTTGTTTTCTAGTCAATAACTATCTTATGTACTGAAATATAAAACTGTACACATCATCATCATCAAGTTGGAGTCACGTAGTCAGAAGCAATTATTTGGTTACTGGAGTCAGTCTGTAAAAATTCCAATTTCAGGCTTTTTTTTTTTTTAAAAAAAAGTTCATGTTCCTTATATTTGGCCTCTTCAATTACCAATCTCCTTATCAACTTTCTCTTCCCAACCATTTCTCCGTTTAAGCCTAAAAAGGCTGGTTGTGAAAAAAAAGATTCAAGTGCATTATTTTTCACCACCGTTTCGATTATCGGATTTTAAAGCCTTTTTTTAATGTTATTATGGTAACCTAAAGAATTTTGATAATTGTGTTCGTCCGCTAGTAGATCTTTTTTTAAACTCCGAAGAGGATACAATTTTTGTACTGATATCTCTCTCTCAAGTACCTCTTCTAACACTTTGGGATGAAAACGCTACAAGTGTCTTTTTAAATTTGATGCTCTTGTGAATGCATTTTTATTTTTTTATTTTTTTTGTAACTAGTAAAACTACTGATTTTTGCATCACATACTTTTTCCCCACCATCTACAGCACACTTAAACGGATAATATTTGCCATCTGTTGTGATTGTAAAGTGTTCAAAAACAGCTGACTTTGTTGAAACTTTTTTTGCCATTGTGATTTGTTTGAGGGATATAATGTTCATAAATACGTAATGTTTTGAAATTCGTAAAGAACTTGAAACTGGCCTTCTATGTAAATTAAAATATATCCTCTCAAGAGAAAAAAAAACAAAAACAGGCTAATTGAATTAATAACTGCGAAATTAAAAATTCTGATGCATTATATTACAATTCACATTTAGTTGGAATTGGCACATTTTCACTGGTTTTGACTCTAGTAACCCAATAATTGAGAGTACGTAAGTTTTCACACCAGTACTGTCTGGTGACTTCTACTTGAGATAGTGACAGCAAGTACCTCAATACTAATGACTCTCTTCTATATTCTAACTGACTTCAGATGTGTTTCATCTGGATGGTCTAAGCTCTTCCTTGATTTCTAGTTCCTCAGGCCTCTTTATTAGGTTCTTGGGTACTATGCCGAGGGCGCTGACAGTTATGTTATTTGTTTTATATCATTATTATTATGAAATCAAAGTTTGCAAAATCTGAAGTTGAAATTCTTGTCAAGGTTTGTTCTCACTTTCAAGTATAAATTCTGCTCCCGTACTCTGCCGAGAGAATTGACTATCTCTTAAAAGCCAGTCTCAGTTGTAAGATTCATGTTGCAATTATGATTATTAGATTTTGTTATGGTTAATGAATTCATTCATCAAAGACTTCTTCAAACTGTGGAAGGTGGGGAAGAGAAATAGTTATCCATAGCAAGAAAAGGCCATTGTGCATCGCAAGTTAGCCATTCATGTAATCCATTACAAGATAAAAGGCCCAACTCACTGATAGAACTCAGTTGCTCTCGATTGCAATAAAATTTCAATACTTAGTTAACCATAGAACTACAATCCCAGAAATTTCAGTCATTTGTTGATCATGTTCTAGTCTTTTTCAATTAGCTGGACTAATGTGTATATTGGGTCATGAAGCTGGAGGCTTTTTCTCATTCACCTACCCTTGTGTTACACTTTTTCACGACCATGGAAGCCGTGACCTGATTTTTGTTTTGTTGTATTGCTGCTTGCACAAGGCACACACTATGATTGATCCTCAGCGGCTGGCTGGGGGGGGGGGGGCAATAAACTGGTTGCAATCAAATATCTTTTTGCCATCAAGATCAAAATTTGCCCCTCCTCCTCCTCCGTCTGTCGCTGAAGTTTGAAAATAATCCGCTCCCTCAGCAACTTCAGACAACTATGCCTTCTGCAAATGCATACATCACGGAGCCTTCTCTCTGTGACAATTCACTGTTTGTTTGTTTTTAACCCTTTTTATCTTTTATTGTATCTGTCTCCTGCTCTCCATGCTGCTTCTAGTCACCATCTTAATCTGAGTGTGTATTTGTCTGTGTGGATCTTTTTTCTCAGCCTATTATGATGTATCTGTGTTTACCATGATATATTTGAATATAAACTGATGTCAGTATGAATAGGGCAAGATACTGTATGACCTGATTTCTCTCTACCAATTTTTCAATTCTTTTATCTTCAGACAAAAACCTGAAGAAAGTCAGGTAGTACAATAACCGAAACAATGTGACTATAACAACCAACAATAAGACACCAACCGAAATAAATCAGTATTTTAGTGAATTTTGATTATCATTATTATTAGATGGAGGATTGTAATACAAATCAAATTAGTCAAGTTTTTACATTCCTCCTAATTTAAATCATTTTAATTTTCAACTCAGGCCATCATTTCTATGGCAACAAATAACGCATTGATCGGAAATGAAGAGTGAGCTTTCTTGAGAATTGAAGACGCACACTCATTACCGAAGGGAGCCAAGTTTAAGCCTGGTTGCCTTTACCAATTGGATACAAAAACTTTTCATGGTTTGGTAGAAGTTGATTCACACTTTTCAAACTAATTATCATCAGCCTTTTAGCGTCTGTTGTTGGACATAGACCTTCTTCTGATCTCTCTATCACAGATGTTGTGGAGCTAATTCTTTCAGAACTTGTCTAGTTCATCACGCTATCTTATATTTTGCCGCCCACAGTTTTGCATATGATCTCTAGGGATCCGCGTTTCTTGCAACATGACCAGCCCATTGTCATTTGGGTTTTCTTATTGATTTTATGATATCCCTGATTCTTGTTTTTTCTCTATTTTACTGTGCTGTTATGTGATGTTGATTCTCTCATGTACGTGTTGCATGGTTGTAAATCTTTTGGTTAGGTTCCATGTTTCAGCTCCATGGGTGACTATCTAGAGAATCCATTGATTGTAGACCTCTCTTTTTAAGACTAATGGGGTTTATTCATCCCTAATGACTGAGTTTGCTGAACCAAAATCTTGCCACCCTATAAATCTGTTTTAATAGAGCAATCATTTTATTATTATTATTACTAGAAATTTTTTCTTTTTCCGTGTTTAGTAAATCAGAACACTGAAGGCAAAAATAATTTTCCTCTCGTCTTTAATGTTTTCTTCTGTCTTTTCTTTCTGATTTCTGAAATATTTAATAGATTCTGTGTCACAGCAGCATTTATATTCATACCAAAATTGCAAAGGCAGCATCCACAGAGGAAAATCTCACTCTCTAAAATTTGCCATGGATTTTTGTCAGTGAAAGATAAATATCTTTCATTGATAAAAACCCATGTCTACTTAAATAATTGATGAACCTGATAAACAGGCCAAGAACAGCCTTTGTTTTGGGGGCATACTCATCTGAATAGTCAGATGAGGATTTATGGGGATTTTGGATTTTTCTTCTGCATTTCCTGTGATTTTTGCCTTTTGTCTTCTTATATTGACAAACAATCTATGTGTAAAATTAATAAGTAAATAGATAAACAGAAAATAAAATAAGTTCTTATAAAAATCTCTACCGGAAAAATAATAATGCTGAGAGGAAGAGGAAGGGATTTAGAAGATAAAAAACAAACAAGTATTGCTATTGAATAGAAAATGATAGAGTAATCTCTTAGAATTATTTTCAATGGTCAAAAGCTCTTGAAACATTGATGTAAAGAGGAGCTTGTGTTTTGAATTTGAATCAAACAACTCTCTTTTCAATAAATTGTTGTTTTTTTGGAGGTGAAAGTCTTTCCTTTTTTTGTTGTTGTTGCTTCCTCCACGCAGTTACAGTGCTGAGCAGATCCCCCCTCCCAGCACTTCATTGAATCAGCCTTGTAAAACAACGGAAAAACTATCAGAAATAACAATTTTTGAACCTGTACAGCACTCAAGTAATAATGTTTGTTTTTTTTCCCCTTTTAATGTATAAAAAAAATGTTCTCTCGTGATTTTGCCTCTTTTAGATGATTACATCTTGGTCGTTTTGTTTTTTTCATTTAGATATCCATTTAATTTTTTTTTCTAATTTTATTTATTGATGTAAATGATTTCATATTGATATTTTTATTTGTAAAGAGCTTAATTTTTTTATTACTTCCGCAATCGAATTCAAAATATTTTCATTCCTCACCCCAACTCCCTGAGAAGCAGTCAGATGAAGTTGGGTTATCTGTTTATCTATTGGAACTTAATTTTTTTATTACATTGTCTTTGGCTTGAGGAGTGACCCATGAAGATGTTAGTTTGTATGTAGAGTGCTTTGACGATAGAATTTTCTGGAAAGGATATAAGGATAAAGTAACCCCCTCCCATTACCCTTCTTCTACAAAAAGAATGAAGATGCCAGTGTGTATATAGAGTGCTTAGATGATAAAAGTTTTGGGAAAGAATTAAATAACTTCCTCCTATAAAAAAAAAAAAAGAGAATTTATCCTGTAGGAAGGAAATTTTTGTATTTGTTTTTGATGAAACTAAATGGGTCAATTCTATTTTGTTACTGTTATTGTTTAACTAAAGTAAACCTTTTTTTTTTTTCTTTTCTTCAATATTTCTTCCTTATGTCTTTTCCCCCTCTCCCTCTAGTCTGTTTTTATCTTTATTTTGTCCTCCCCAATTTAACTTTGGTCGTTCATTCTTTAAAAAGAAAAGAAAAATTCAATATTTTATTAAGAAAAAAACAAACAAAAAGCGTTTGTTATTAATTTGCTTTGTTACAAATTCCCTTTGAATCAATTTTAGATTTTCCAGACCAGGACGCCCTCCCCCATCCCCAGAAGAAAAAAAAAATGAAATCTAGAAATAATGACAACAATAACTTTCCATTTCCATGAGATGATGAAATCATCAAGTACCTAGTTTATCAAAAATATGGAAGAGGAAGAAAAAACGAAAAAAGATTCTCTTGTTTCTTGGAAAAATGTTTGCTACATTTTTATGCAGTTCTCTTTACAGTTCCCGAACTGCTGTCGACTTGGTCTTCTCACTTTCCCTATCCCAGCCCCTTTTTATGCAATAAAAGATTCCTACATATCTTCTTTTAAGTGTGTGGTGTGGGGTCGGGAGGTTAATAAAAAAAAAATGGTAAAATTGTCAAGTGAGGCAGGGTTTGAGGTGTATTCAGAATTTGACTGCGTCCTTCTCCCTCTCGCTTCCTGTATCTTCCTCACCCTCTATCTCTTCTTTAGATCTCTCTATCCTTGCCACGTCTCCTTTCTCCCCCAACTCTTTCTTCTCCCCCCCCCCGTTCTCTTTCCCTCTGTGTTCTTTCCTTTTTCCTCTCCCAGGGAGCAAAGAAATCTGGATTTGGAAAAGGAAGAGAAAAAACCTGAGACTCAATTTGTCAATAAGGTCGAACAGACACACAACTCCCCAAGTCAACTCTGACTGCATGCTTCCTCTCACCGTACTCTCCTCACACAACGGCGCATCTTACTTGCTCTCCTTTTTTTTCTCTCAGTGTGTTCTGTGTTCACCCTAACGCTATATAAACCTCCCACAAAAAAAGTGATATATCGCTTGTCGTTAGAAATAATTACTGCCTGTATTGTCTACCTACTTAATCTTGTCTAAGCCCCTTTTATTCTTATGGCTTCTGTGACATTAGTTTTCTTGTACCTAAAAACGACTCATCTTGGTCTAATAAAAGTATTTATTGGAGACATTTATTGGGCGATGTCTTGTTAATGTTAACTGCACACATTGTAGCCTCCATTAAGATGTATCATGTCAAATAAGTAAACAAATAAGTATATTAAGTAAATGTTCTTTGATTGTGTCTTGCATTCAAACAATTACGATATTCTCTATTTTCTCATTTACAATGGAATTATGACTTTATCTTCTATCTTGTCCCCTCAAATAATATGATAGCTCGCCTGCCTCACACAGGTTTTGATTCCCAGTTTGAGTGAAGAGAGTGGAAAACTCATCATTAGGACAAATTTCCCTGTGCACTCAGCAGCTGATTGAGTACACTCTAAGCTCTTTCGTAAGGGTGAGGGCATCCTGCTACTGGGGGAAGGGGTCATGAAAACTTGTAAGAATAAAGTAGTATTTATTTAATAAATTCATTTAAATTTTCATTCACTTGAATGATTGCATGAACACAACAAATTTTTATGGTGGTACAAAAGGAAACAATAATTATGGTTACATTTCAATGCCAACTGCATGTGAGCCTGCTATGTATAGACAAGGTTTTGGCTTTTTGTGTTGCTGCCCACTGACTTTATTGCTACTCTGACACTTTTCCCACCTTATACTATTTTTGCAGTAACCAACTAAATATTTTTAGCAGGTATACAAATGGCCCTAATACTAAAGCAATGTCCTTGCGTCAGGTATTTCCATCCTTCAGTCTTGACCTTACGATGGCTGTGTAGCCTTGAGACTAAAAAAGAAGGCAGTTCTTTTTATCCCTGCCACTTGCTAATACTAATAGTTCTCAAACATAAAGAAACTACCTGCCATTCTCTGCCACATGTTTCACTAACATTTGAGAACTAATAGTATTAACAAGTAGCAGGATATTTTCTGCATCTACGTATTTCATCAATGTTTAGCAGGAAATGGCAAAGAGTGGTAGGGATTAAAAAAAAAAGAATACTGCTGTAAAAAAAACAAAAAAAAAAACAAAACGTACATCTCCATGGCCTCTGGCTTTGAAATTGATGACACTGCACTCACTTGAAATAACCATATTACCCTTACCCTAATAAAAATGTCAAAATCCCTTCAGTGTGTATTTGAATCTCACTCATCCGTCCATGTAGATAGTTTTTCTTCATATTGGTGACCAGTATGAAGCAGATGGGTCATGGAGGAGGGGAATAGACAAACTCATTTTTGTTTTGTGACTCATTCTCTTCCCCAGGGTTGCTTCATGATTAACAATGGAATTCTTGGTGACCAAGTAGCATTTAAATGAATAATGTTTGGTCTAGAGTAAATATGCGGCATTAACTTGAATAATGCGGTTTTGATTAGTGGGTTTTTCTTAATGTAGCATGGTTTCGGACGGTATTGCTGTACAAGTTAATGTAAGTAGATAAAAGCTGAAAACGAAATCACATTGAATTATAAGACGACCTTGAACAGTGCAGTTATGAACAGTATGGAAAATTTCAGAACAAATCAACCACACTAATCAAGGTGTGTACTGCAAAGACCAAATTTCATAATGCATGTATCTCTCTCTCCTGTATATACATGTATATAGATCTGTGTGAATGCCAATTGAGCTTAGCTACTGTAGTGAGTTCACCCCCTTCCCAGTTGAGTCTTTGTGCTAGACTAAGCATATATATATATATATATATATATATATATATATATATATATATATATATATATGAAACTCTGAAAAGAACTACTGTGTTCGGGAGCGTACAAAGCTCTTAACTTTGAAAAGAAAAAAAAAATGTTACACTGCTTCCAGTGTACTGGTATTATAGATGTAGGGATGATTCATTACCACAAACTCTGCAAAACACTCTTCCCTCTCGCAGTCAGTCTAATTAAAATGGTAATGAAGTCATTCATTTTTCAACTTTTTTCAATTCACTCACTCGTTTATTTGTTTACCCCATCCACCCCCTCCACTTTTTATTCTTCTTAATGTCTGCATTTGATTTGTTTGTTCCTTTCTATGCATTTTGTCCTTTAACTAATCTGCAGCCAATAGCCAAGCAAATTAATTATTCATTTCTTAATGAAGGGATTAACTCTGGTGCCTGTTGAATCAAACCTCATTTGACACCCCACCCATCCCCTTCAATAGCAATCCCTCATTTCATATACATTTGCCTTGGACCTGACTACTCATGTGTCACTAATGATTGCCACCCCTCCCGCCAGCCTCTCTTCCTGATTCCTTTACCGTAACATGATAGGCCATGTAATTCTCCCACGACATATTGATTTCCATTTTCTGATATATCACATATATATATGTGTATATAGATATATTTTGTTAAAAAATGACATTTTGTCGAGTTGACTTTTTATTTAATTTACTTGACCAAATTTGTTGGTCGTTTTCAACGAAATATGCTAAAGGGAAAAATTGCTGCTGAAATACACATTATTTGATATATATATATATATATATATATATATATATATATATATATATATATATATATGCACACGCACGCACTAGTGCTCATCAAAAATGATTGTATTCATAATATAGATATTTCAATTGTAAAGATGAAATCAATTCAAGAAAAAGATAGTGTACTGATATATGTACTCATTACCCCTTTTTTGCTTCCCTTTGGGGTGTTATGAAAAATACATGTGATATACTTCGGTAGTGGATGTATATATTTATATATATTTCTCTCCCCACATAATATGGTATCTTGGTATTGACTTTCTCCAATTTTTACAAGTGTTGGTCATGACACCACTTGAGACCCAAATCAAAAGCCGAATCTTTGCACATATCATTTCCATCCAATTTTCTTGTGAAATACTCGCATCAAGTTTTTATATCCACTTACATCTTCCTCAACACCCCCTCTCACCACATCCTCCCTCTGATTCATCAAAAATATGAGGCAGAACAAGTAAGAACATTTTTTCTCCTCACTTGTCTTCCTGAGAACCTACTTACTTACTTACTTACTTATATATATATATATATATATATATATATATATATATATATATATATGTATATGTATATTTGTGTGTATGTGTATACATACATATATATATATATATATAATGCCAAATGATATCATGGAATTATAATCTCATTAGATTCACTGAACATTTCACAGTACATCGTCTTACCTGTAGCAGTGATGGAAAGGCTTGGTGGGGTGTAACATTTGGAGCAGGGTGGTCGCAAGCCGCGATAGGAAAGCTCGGGGCGGGGATGAAACATTTGGAGCTGGGTGGGAGGAAGCTGATCGAAATCTGCATTCAATATCAGAAATCAGTTCCATTCAGAGCAGGTTGCTTCTAATAAAATGATCGTCTTTTCTTAGACATTTTTTGCTTCTTTCCTTCATAATTTCATAAAAGATTTTCTGGTTTGTGCTTCTAGTTTTTGACATTAGAGCAATTATATCTCCGATATGCATCTCTCCTGCTTATGGCTATTATAGCACTGAGCCAATCCTCTGCAACAAGATCGAATATAAGGCAGGCTCAATTACATGGGCAATGAATGAGACAGAACTGATGTAATCTGTATGTCAGCTTGGGTCTATTTCAGTTTATACATATGTATGTCTACGTGAAGAATACAGGAATGAATCTATATATGGCTATTATGCTATGGAGCCAATCTGTGATGAATTATTTACTATTAGGGCCCTTAGTCTGAGCTTTAGTAAAGGTCCCTGTGACCTTGTCCCTTTACCCCACGCTTCGTTGGATAGAATTAAGTGACATTAAGTCATAGTACACTGATATAAGTTATTTGATATGTACAACATATACACGCCAAAGTGCTGAAATATCATCCAAGATACTCATGTGTACACTCAATTTTTTTTTTTCTCTCTCAGCCCCTCCCCCTCCCTTGGCTCCTAGACTGAAGCCTATTAAACCTCATGTTTAATCTGCTACTGGAGCCAGTCCTTTCTGATAAAAACAAAGATTAGGTCTTGAATGAAGTATGAAATGCAATGTGTGTCATACTTTTTTTCATATTTTTTTTTTTTCCCCCGTCTTTAACACTTTTCAATGAGTGAAGGGATACTACACACTGATCTTGAACAGTGACACTTTGATTCTTGAAGTGCCAATCTATATCTAAATAATCCTGTATGAGTGCTCTGCTAATATGTATGTTTATCGAGAACATCCACTTGTAAGCCCACTTGTATGTCCAAATGCTGACTTGCAGCTATATCTATCTACTTACCTATCTCCATACTACCAAGCACATGTGTTACGAGCCTCAATGAATATTTTTCTCCTGAGACTGAATTCAATAATTGCTTAGTCACTTACTATTATTTGACTTTTCTGTCGACTTCAAAATATCAGTTAGTGTAAAAAAAACTCGTCTTTATTAGCTGTAATGTCTGACTTTTTAACCGTGTTTCTCATGTCAGTACAAACTGCTACATAGAGTTATTGATCTGCTGCTTTGTATATCTATACACAATAGGTTTTTTTCTGGATTAGAACCGTGAGGGTGCTAAATGATGGTCAATCTGAACTTGCTTCAGTAATGCCCACGAATATGACTGACTTGGAGGATTTTCAATCACTATTTAGGGTTAATAACTTTTTCTAGGTCCAGCTTAGTCCAGAAAAAGTTCACCAATGTAGGGCACCCAGTGAGGACCCAATTCGTTTATCTCTGCCGACAAAGTTGGAACAGGTATATATACATTCACATGTGTCTGTCTGTCCTAACAAATATCTCGAAAACTTCTCAACGGAGACATTTTGTAGAATGATGGTCCATGGACTAAAAAAGAATTAATTGAATTTGGGGGTTGATCCACAAATTTTTACAGTTACCTCCTCTGCATTGCAGCCATTTATGAACTGATGTTCATTCAGTGGCATTGGCTTAGGTGTGTGTTTTTGATTGCTTTCTTGATACAGCTGTAATAGCCTATAGGAGCTTACTATCCACTGTGAGGCACCGGATTTCAGATTGTGTGGAAAAATTCTCAAGACCCAAGATCATTTGCAATTCTGATTCTCTGCAAATGGAGCTGTGAGATTACCTTCCCAAGAACATAGGAAATAGCATTAGTTCTGCTCAGCTGCTATAAATTGTTCTATTGTATGTTTATATCAGCTAAGGAAGCCCATGAAGGTAAGCTTAGATTGACAAGTCATCACCGGCACTGACACCTCAGGATAGATTGATAGGTAGATAATGATTACTTATGTGTATAAGAGGCCAATACTATTGAATTAACTAAATGGAATTCAAGTGAGGGTGGGAGGGTGGGGGGTGATGTTGATAAGATTGTCCTTTCTTTGGGAGCATCAAATTTCTATGAACTCACTTAGATGAACACCAGTAGATCTTGTCATCTTATATTCATCAAAGCCCATACAGTGACAAGTAACAAATTACCACACCAACACCATTGCCCCCCCCTACATTGCTTCTCTCTCCTATCACACTTCACCTGTTCATATTGTTTGTCTCTTTTTTTTTCCTTTACTCAATATTGTAATCTCATTTCTTCTTTCCTTTTTCTTCATTTCTCTTTATCATTCTCTCTCAACCCCCCCATCTTTCCCCCCTCTTTCCCCACACACACTCACACACAAGAATGTTTGATAGTGAGGATTAAGCATGTGTAAATAGATAGTCAGACAATTGCGCTAGCCTGAAACTTTGAGTCACCATGAAGCTATGAATTTTTTTTTTATGTATCTATTTATGTAGACATACACATATATATGAACATATTTCTATACATGATGTATATGTGAGCATAAGTCAATAGGTCCGTTGCCTTATGATGAAAAAAAGCATTTGTTTTGAACAATAAATATTTATCTTTTCCAAATGACCTTGCAAATATGCTTTATTCATTGATGAATATTAATCATGTGGCTTGAACATTATTTCGTGAAAATTTCAGATCAAATATTAAACTTATTGATCTGTCCATGTATAAACTTCTATTTCTACTCTCATTATCCATCTATCCATCTATCAATCTCTCTATCTATCATTCACACATACATATATATATATATATATATATATGTGTGTGTGTGTATATATATGTGTGTGTGTGTATATATATGTGTATATGTTTATATATATATATATATATATATATATATATATGTATAATCTTCTTCTCATATATATGTCTTTCTTTCTCTTGTGTTTGTATAGCTTCGGACAATAATACAATAAGCCTCTACTTTTCTAAATAGCATGTTATCAGATGGTCAATTCACTGTGTATCATCTGTGTCTGTCTCATCATCCCATCTCTTTGCTTCCCCGTCAAGACGACAGACATGATCATAAATTGTGCAACTGTTTATAAAATCGGCTACCCCCTCTACTCCATCAATCTGTACATCCATCTGATCTCCAACTGACCAGCCTCAGCATCTCTGCCTGATTGATGGTGGCCATAACTGCATGCAGTCCATCCCTCTTCTCTAAGGCCCATCTGGTCAGTTGGTTAACCGAACAGGAAGGGAGAGCTATTCACCTTCTTGGTCAAAAGTTTCATTAAACTTTGATGTTTGCATTAACTACTCTTTATGCCAGATTTTGTTTTCCCTCTTGTCTGATGACCTTGCATATTTGTTTCATTTACCTGCGAAGATTTAATGGGGTGCTGAAGGTACCAACTTTAAAAATACAAAAAAATCTGCTTGATATGCAACTCAATAATGATAATAATAATAACAATAATAATCTGTGCTCTGCATTCACACTCACCTCTGTCTATATTATGACAGATTTGTCAAAGGAGATAATTGGTAAATACTAATTATAGAGTAGTCCATCTTGATCATCTATTTGAAAATGCATAGAAGAGATCCAGGTTAATTCTGGTCACAACAGATGGCTCTAATTTTCTCTTAAAGGGTTACCCAACGGATCACAGGGTTGCCTAGTTCTTCTTACGCAAATTTTAGCCAATGTTAACTTTTGTTCTCCATCAGCAGATTCTGTTCGGATTCATTTCAAGACATTGTTGCCGCTTCCCTCCGCTTCCTTAAAGATAATCAAGCTTCTGGTTATCAGTTCCAATAATAGCGTCGGTCTTCTTTTTTTAACAACTGCCAAAATCTCTTTTTTCCTTCTTGCATTAGTTTATTGAACACTTCAAGAAACCAATATCTTGTACGGCGTCAGTCACATCGAGAGGAGACTGTTTTATTTATTGATTTATTTATCTTTTTCTTTCTCTTTTTTCTTTTCTTTTTTTTTTCCTTCTTTTTTGTGTCTTACTGTTCGGGTATCTGATTGAACATGTCTGCAATGTTACTCTTATGACCTGTCGAAATTCGGATTAATAATTTTAGTGGAAGGAAGGCAATCTTTGTTCTAAGATGAAAGGAATAAAGTGGCAGGGTGAGCCGGGGTAGGTGCTCAGGAATTGAGGCAGACGAGTTTCAATATTTTATGAGGAGGTGGGTGGTCCTTATGAAGGTGGGGGGGGTATCTCTCATCCTTTCTTGTCGCTTGTATAGATTCTTTTTGTAATGTGTTATTTGTGTACTCCGAGTAACATGTTTTTCTTTTGCCGATCATCTTGGAGGTGAATTCTTCATTATCGGACTCTTGTTGTTTTGTCTCGATCCTTCTGGACCCCTTAAGATGAGACTTTTCTCTCTGTTGGAGTTCTGCAGGAGGTGGGGATATGGAGTTGATGTAGGGTATCAATGGTGCACCACTATAACTGCCACTAATCTTATTCTAGTTTTAAAAATTTCATCAAACAACTGGAGAAGATTTTTAATTGTCCTTGACAGTGCAATCAGTGCTTTTGTATACTTGTAAAAACTTGCAATAAAGATCTATCCATAATTGTTATTGTTACTAGTCCATGGCCCGTTGCTTTGCTGAATCATCGTATGTGTAGAACAGGTTTGGTTGATGGCTGCTACTGATACTGTTGGTGTGACAGACATGACGGGAAGGAAGAGGTGAGGAAATAAAGTTAGTTTAATAAGGGGGTAGGGAAGGCAGAAAGAGATGGTTTAATAAGAGGGTTGGAAAGAAAGTTGAGCAGTTTATCTAGAGGGTAGGAAGGGAGAGGGGCTGATGGCTGCTACTGATACTACACGTATGACAGATATGGCTCTTATATTATGATTAGTGCTATTAATATGAAACTTTAAATCGAATTGAATTGGAATTAATTGCTTTAAAAAAGATCTGTATACAGACTTTGAAATGAAAAACACATTACACGCTTTTTATTTAAACTTTGTTCAAAGATGTACAAACATTCAGTTCCGGTTTTATGATCTTGAACATTTCTTCAATCATGTCAAGCGTAAACATATTAGAGGCTTACAAAAATATATATTATATAAATATATTAGAGGCTTACAAATATATATATATATATATATATATATATATATATATATATATATATATATATATATATATATATATATATACATATATTAGAGGCTTACAAAAAAAGAAAGAAAAAAAGCACCCTGTGTGTGGAATTAATTATTAGCATAAGACGATCAACCGAGTGTAAAATCTTGGTAGCTTTTTTACATATTCATATTTTACTTATTTATCGAAGCATACAAGAAGAAAACAAATTGTAAGTGCGCTCGTAAATAGGGTGGGCGGTGGCTGAGAGAGAGAGAGATTGGGGGGTTGGGTTCGAGGCTGGGGTTGGGATGTGGATGGAAATCAAATTTGCTTCTGTCGAAAAAGCTTTCGAATAAAATAAATTATTACTTTCCCTTCCCTCTCTTTCGTTCTCTTCATATAAAAGTTCTATATGTAAATATAGATGAACTGGATGATATTTATCTAAAAAAATATCTAAATAAAAAAAGCAATTATCTCTAACTTGATTTGAGTGTTTCTGCTTTTGCTGAATGGTGGACAGTGTCCTCATAGAAAGAGAAGCCTTACATGAATATTAGTCATGTAATTTAATAACACCCTCCCATAAGGTATCTCTTTGAGATACTGGTGTGGGGTGGCCAATGCTCGTTAATATATGGCACTTAGGGTGGAGGGAAATGTTTGATTTTAAAGCGGGCTCTTGTCAAGTTCGCAATAATCAAATATTTCCATCTATAAACACGTACACTAACAAGTGCTTATGAATCAGTCTCACTGGCTTTATTCAGCAATTTGGATGTTCACATAAGTGTGTGTCAATGTATGCATATTTGATGTGTACACAAACGTGTGTGTGCATAAGTGAATGTGGGCTTGTACTAAAATGATGTCTACAAAATGATTAGAATAATCTGTTTATAGAATAAGTAAAATCTGTGTATGTTTATAAAATATGTTTGTATGCAAAAGTATGGAAAGAGCAATATCAGGGATAATTCTAAGAAATACAAAAAGATCAACATGTGTCAGTGGAAATTTATACAAATGATTAAGCAACAAAAATTAAGGTGGGCTGGACACTGAACAAGAAGAGATGACAACGAAGAAAATAACTGATTGGAGTCCATGGCATGGTAAACATATTAGGAAGAGACCAGACACAAAATAGAGGGCTGAGATGGCAGAGGTCAGCACAATTGTGGTCGTGATTGAAGGAGATGCAAAAAGCCTTCATCCTGTAGTATACTTAAAATGGCTGTTTGAGATATATATATATATATAGTTGGATATTTTCATTTAGCGTGTGCAAAAGTTTCCGATACTTCTTTTGAAAACTAGAGAATAAATTCCGTGTTTTGTTGCTGGAAACTTTTGACACACCTAAATTGCCTATAAATTTTTATTTTGTGAGTGGATTAGGTACAAATCTAGACCCATACATTTGTGTGAAATATACACTATTATCTTTTTCAGACCATCTTCAAACTAAGTGGCTGATAAAGTTTCTGTCTTCTAAGATCCCATATTGAGTGAACAGCTTTTTAGCTGCTGTAACTGGGCGCTTAATATGGAAGGAATATATTATGAGCTTCTGTCTAACTTACCAATAATCAATCAGTAATCTCTATAATTGAATAATTCTCAAGTTGGCTAGTGTAATATTAATTACTTCTGCATAGAGAGTCTGGAGACGTATAATTCTACGTGTTGAGAATGAGTGAGAATAATGTGACCCCCCCCCCTTTTTTTTTCAAGTGCAGAAAGAGAGATTGGATGGGGGGCTTCTACGGGAGTCTGGAGGTATGCCCTGTCATAAAATTATGTCTCTAAGATTGGCTAAAATTGTGTTCCAGGGCATATCAGCTACCGAAATTAGTTGTTCAGAAGTTTATTCACAATATATTTCATCAGAAATCTTAGCCAATTTCATAGATTGATCATGTTTGATAAAATGCATGAGAAATTCTTTTTCAAAATGCTTCTCTCTCCCCGAGAATGTGTGAGACTTGGGAGATTAATGTGACCAAGGAAATCTCTTCTATTTCTGTCTAGTATTTACTAATAATCTTTTGTATATACAACACACACACACACACACACACACACACACACACACACACACACACACACACACACACACACAATTGTTGGATCAATTCAAAAAGAAATAAAATACGTAAGAGAATGCAGACAGTTATCATAAACGCAGAAAGCAAAACTTATAATTTTCAATATCAACTCCGTCTGAATTAGAGATGAGGAATTATGATTATTCTCTAACTTGAGGGCATACCAAGTTCTACAGACACCTAAATCAGCCAAAACGTTGTAGTGATAACAACCAAGTTGAGGACAATAGTCAAAGTAAGTCGATGAATAATAATCAAAATACTCCATTCATTCTGGTGTTATGTTGACCAGTGAAGCAACATGTATAACCATTTTTTTTTTCAATTTGGGTCTACTGAATGAGGATAAAATATACTTTTAGAATATAATTCAAAACAAAACAGAGTGGGTGAGAATGACTACCCATTAGAAATTATATGTAGCTTTTGTAAATATTGCTCTATTTTTATGATTTCTTCTTGTGGTTGAGGTAAAGGAGGAAGTATACCACACCAAACCACAAACTCCGGATCAAGTGGAGGAGCATGTTCGACCTGTCGTGGCCAACGTACTGCTGAACTTCCTGCAAAGATCTACTGAGGCCATTACTAAAACGCTTACAGACATTAGTGCCTTTGTTGAATTTTAACACAGCAGACAAATTCTACTATTGTATGGTCTAAAGTAGAGCTAGTTAGTCTACAGACCGACAAATAATAACGTCATTACCAATTTCCAATAAGGCATTCATTTTCACCCACCCTCTAACGGATATATTGTTTTTTGTTTATGGTATTAAAGATGCGATCTTTTTTTTACGATCACAAATCATACCTTCAGATGATAAAGTATAATACCATTGAGACTAAATATAATTTTTATCTTCACTAATGTAAGTCTTGTTTGAAAATAAGCCAAACTTTTGAAGTAATAAATAGAATTATTCCTGTATGTTTCCTAGTGAAACTTTCATGATGTGATATATGGTAGATAGTACACGTCTTTAAGTTTACCCTTAATAAACTACCAGTCGTCTTTTACACATATTATTTGATTTTGCTTTTAAATTCAGCTGCTCTTACTTTTATCTCCCGAATTTTACCTTACTTCCAGAAGAGAAAAAAAACCCCCAAACACTTGTCTCCTCTTCAGGAAGCACTCTCACTCGAGTCGAGTGGAGCCGACATTTTTCGCTTGGTCTCTTCTGTGGTTGAACACGAATAAATAGAAATAGATTATTTTGTCGATATCATGTTATGTGTTTCACAGCCAGCTGGTAGCCATAGACACTCACACAGTGAAGAAAGGATGGATAATTGAGTGTGTATCACTTCAGCAACAGATTCAGCAGAGTTGCCAATTTAGATGTTTTTCATCTAGATTTAGATATTTTGATTGTGTCTACATGACAGAAATTCGATTTGGATGATTTTTATTGGAGCAATATTTTAATCTAATTCAGAGTAATATGACGGACGATAAAAGACTGACTTTATTAAATGCTGACTGTTGAACTCATATTTGTTGATAATATAATATTTCTAGATTTTATATATCTGGAGAATGTAGATTTGTTTGTTCAATTTCAGATGTAAACTTGTGAATAAATAAGACTTCTTTCATTTAGCTTTTTGTCGGGGTGTGTTTTGTCAGTGACGTTGGTAGAAAAACTGTCTACATTAGTATCACATTAAATACTGTTCACTGTACTTTATAAAAGTATCGAATTGAACGAAGATGAAAGAAAGACTTATAGTAGATAGATTCCCAAAAGAGGGGTGGGTTATGAAGGAAATGGTTTATCCTAGTCATGGAGAAATGGAAATACCTTGAAAATCCACATTGGCAATCATGTTTCGTTGTGTGTGTGTGTGTGTGTGTGTGTGTGTGTGTGTGTGTGTGTTTTGGTTTTTTTTTTTCATTAAAAAAAAATAATTATTCAAAACTTAATCTCCGAACTTATTTTGTTTCTGTGTGTGTATGTATATAATCTGCAGTTTTTCCCCCGTAAATTGATCTAAAACATGCTCTATCGGGGGCGCTGGTTATGTACGGTAACGGGTTATACATCGGAAAATACTCATATATATATATATATATATATATATATATATATATATATATATATATATATATATATATATGTGTGTGTGTGTGATGGTAGGAAAAAGACTGTTTTTAATGTGCCGCTTTATTTGTGGTCTGTAGACTATTTCGGAATCTTCGTTATGGAACATTCGAAAGAAACAAAGACGAAATAAACACTTACAGGCAGATTCCCAGGAGAGGGAAGAATTCTGGAGAAAATGGATTTTTCGAGGTTAGACTGGAAAATTACGAATAAACAGTCAGTCTTTTGGGATCTCTCTCTCCCACATACATTTTTTGTAGAGTCATTTGTTATTCATTAACGCTACATATTATGTATGAAACACCTTTTTTTTATTTCTCTAAAGAATACTAGTAATTTTGCGCAGAAATTGAACCTTCATTCTATTTTTACGTTGATATTTTTTATTAGAAAATATCCTTTAGTTTAATTGTAACTTGAAATCTTCTCACGCAAATATTCTATATCGTATTTTGTCGACAGATAAGGCGTATATTCAAACGAACTATCATACAAATATTACAATAGATCCGTATTATGACTAGAGGGCGTATGCCTTAGTTCGAAATGTATATCTATGGGGCTTGGATAAGTTGCTGTTGTGCTTGTCTTCGAAATAACATTGTAAATCATACGTCTTATGTGCTGGCCAATACGGCATGGGAATTATATATATGTATATATGTATATTGTGTGTGTGGTTTTGTTAGGTGTAATGTCGAAAATAATTCATTTTATAAAAAAAAGATCCTGAATCTACATTAACAGAAGCATATAATTCTTTTTATTGCACAAAGTCTTTTTCTTTAATAAAGGGGTGCTTTTATTATTTATTGCCACACAATTTCGCTTGTAAGGAATGTAATTAATTTTTTTTTTCTTCAAAAGTAAAAAATGAATCTTATACTTCTTGAGATATCCGTCATTCTTAGCAATTTATTGAATGTTGCTTTATCGGAGCGAACGTGTTTTTACATAAATCTTCACGATATCCGCTTACTTTATTTCTTTCTTTTAAACAGCGCTTACAACATGTTGAAAGGAAACACTTTTTTTTTACATTATTATAATGATATTATTAATTCTTGAAAGTATGATCATTAAATCGTTTTTATATTTACAATAATATCGGAAAAATACTTCCTTACATGCGCACACACTGTCTTTTAGTCTTCAATTAATATGAAATCGTACGGGCACCGTGTTAAAAAGCTCATACACACAGACAAAGTGTAAAAGCCTCCGTGCGCGCATGTGTGTGTGTATGTAACGACAACAAATCACGTTTGTCTCAGCATCCACCCCGGGTATTTCTTATTTAATAAAGTGCACCTAGCAGACAATGTTCTGTACTGAGTGGTGGTCTTAGCGTGTGTATGCACATTAATCTGTGGTTCTAAGTTGCTTATTTTTGAGAACAGAGAGAGAGAGATACAGACAGACACGTGCGATGAAGAAACTGCTATAAGAATGCTGAGGCTATAGAGGAGTGTGTATGTGTGTGTGTGTGTCTTTCAGCGTTTGTGTGTGTGTGTGTTAAAATGCATTCAAGTTAGACCACACAGGCGGACACACCTACACAACTTGTCATTGTCTGTGTGTGTGGGGGGTGACTTGTGCATCTCCTTGGGACGGACACACTTACAAAATGTCCACGACTGCTACTACTACTACTGCAACTAATACTACTGCCAGTATGATTCGAGCGAGCGCACACACACACACATACACATACACATATACATACACATATATATATATAGTGTGTGTGTGTGTATGATAAGTTTACAGGCGCCATTACACATACCTGCTTATGTTCTGTTTGCAAAACATAAGCATTGACGTGTGGAGACAAGGAAGACTGAGATTCATACATGTCTATATTGTCTATCCAAATGTAGACATCAAAAGCAAAGCGTATTAATAATCTATCGAGTGCAACGTCTTGCTCAATATTCGTTTTATTGAGAGAGACACAGAAAGGTTCTATACACTCATCCACGCGCACCTTCATGTAATCTTCTCGGACTTGAAAAAGAAGTGTCAAGAGAGAAAGTACATTACGCTTTCTTGCTTTGACAGGTGCAAATGAGAATCGCTTTTTCGACATATATCCAGTCGTAGGTTATTTGCTAAGCTTACGTTCTTAGTCGGGCACAGGGACACAGTAGCAGGGCGCCCAGGCAGTCTCATACTCATTATTCGAGAACTATTACCCGTGTAAGAATTCACGGATATATTAGAATTTAGTGGAATCCATGTTTATATACAGTTCGAATGGTTTGTACACATTCTCTTAGTTTCAGACTTAATAAAGTTCACTACTTCAAAGCTGTTAATAGTGTAAATAAGTGTTTACGTCTTACCAAAATAAATTGGTGTTTTATCAAAAGAAAAAAATTGACTGTACTTATTCAATTGTAAGAGTCCATGGTTTCAAATGGTGGGTTTAAGGTATTATATCATCAAAATTGTTCTCTCTAAGTTGAAGAATCCATTTTTACGAACAGAGAAAGTCGCAGTAAATTTTATATAAAAAATATTCATGTATGTGTATATGCGTGAGTTATCTGTTGAGTCAACTTCAAAAAGCAACAAGTCCCCTCAATTGAAAGCTAACTCACACGCGCAATGAGTGTTGTATATACTTGGTGTGTACACAACTGCTATATTGCTGTACCAGTGCGTAAATATGAGAGAACCCAAGATGAATCTTTTCTCTCTTTTTGCAGAACACAATTATGAAGTCACATGTGCGTTGAGTATGCAAAACACAATGTATCAGAGACAAAAGTGATTGGTACTTGGGTGTATTATTAATGTGTATACACAATGCCCCCCTCCCCCCCGCTGCTGCACACACGCAGGTTGGTACTCGATCTCTCCTCTCTTCCCCTATACGTACACGGAGGAGGATGAAGGGGCGGGGGGGGGGCTTGTGCATATTGCATATTTTGTAACGTAAATGAATTGTTCATTCACAATGATGTCGGCATAGCAATGTATGATATATACCTCGTGATTGTCACCTTTTTCTCTTACTCCCTCGTCCTCTCCCCGCCCCCCACCGTGTTTCTACTGCACATACACACACACACACACACACACATATTTGACATGTCTCCCCAACACAGATTTTCTATGTTGATTGCTACACAAAAGAAGAGAGAGAGAGAGAGAGAGATATGTTGTGTAGCAAGGACGAACACACACACAAATCCTGTCTCCAGTTGATATTCACGTGTATTACATGCGACTGTACTCAGAATCTACCAGGGAGGAAATCAAATCGAAAAGTTGCATATAATAAATTTACATTCCTTTTTGCTTCGATAAATTCGTCTATGTTATACCTCCGACCGTTTACTTACTACAAAATTGATTGCCACGTTGCCGAGTATCGTTTTATTGTTTCGTCTCTTTTCACTGAAGAAATAAATAAATGAAAATTAGGTGAACGTGAAAATGCGTTGTTCGATTATTAGATGTTTCTCAGATACACGGAAAGCCGGGAAAAAGTGAGCATGTTCTTATTTCTATTTTTCTTTACTCGGAATAAAAAATAAAAAGAAGGTATATATAATTCATCTTGATATTGACAGCTGATAAATGAAGTTGGCCTTTTATTGAGGATTTTTTAAGCGTGAAAAGGCACACCTTAGATATCAACAACTAATGAAGTTGAAAATATTGATAATTATTTCGAGTTTAAATTATTTGGAAAATTGACTTTTTCTCCCTTGCTTGCGTCGTAAATGTGATAAATGACTACCAAGTCGTAAGACTTCTTTATACTTACACACACACACACACACACATATATATAAGATAGACAGACACACGCACGCACGCGCTTATCCTTGTTATCATTAATTGACAGAAGTAGGTGCGTGCGTGTCAGAGCTGGATATACCAGCCGACACACACGCACCGACTTCGATTGAAAAGAGGTTTATTCCTCAAGTTTATATACATACAGCCACCATATCACCGGTCTCTCTGGGTGTCAGGGTAGACCAGCATTTGAATAATACCAGTTAATAAAACAACCCCTGTTTGTTCGTAACAAAAATTGCAGCCTGTCTCGACACTTATTGTTATAGCAGAGATTTTGACGCCTTGTTGAACTGAGCAATATTTGTCCACACCTTTAGAATAGACAGAGAGGAGTTGCTTGGTTTGATTAGTATTTTGATACTATACAAACCTATGTTTTCTTTTTCTCCTAATAGCCACTATTTTAAAACAGTTTTGTGTGTGTGTTGTAACTTGAGTGAAAAGGAAAAAAAAAGCTTTTGATATTTCCGTGATGTAATTGCTTATTCAAATATTCTTCTCTCTACTTATACACATTGAAGGAATTATTTTCTACGCTTGCTTTTATGAAACTACCGCGATATATATAATCGAGATAGTTGGAATTCTTCTTTCAAACGGAAATCAGATGCAAACACTTGGGTCTAGAAAAATTGAATTATCCCCGTATTAAAATCGATTTTGATTAATTCCACGATTATTTCAGGTACAAATAGAGAAGGCAGTCTCGCTTGTCAAGTTTCAAATCCTCATACATTCGCTGATCTTGAAAATGGTGAACAAAAAAAAAAGCAACAATTAGATATATTCAAAGCAATATAATTTATGTGTTTACTTCTGCTTTTCCTTCTTAAATTATCTTATTTTTTTTCTATTTGTTTGCCATTTTTAACATCGAGTTTGCGTGAAATTTTATAATCGAGACGGACCACACTTCTTACATTGTACCTAAATTTTAGATAAATACAGTAACACAGTTTGTAGACTCAGGTTTCTTATTTATTTATCGAGCATATCTTTTTGATATTTGATTAATTGACTCTTCCTAAACCGTATCCACAACTAATTAGCATGTATTTTTAATTAGTGACATTGTTATAAAGAAAGAGATCTATGCAAATTGAAAGATCGTTTTGTAACAAATTGGCTCTGAAAAGATTTAAATCTTGAGATCATTCCAATCTATGAAAGTTATTTCAACTACCAATTTATTAAATTTGAGAGCGATTTATTCTAAGTGCTTATCAATCACTTTTTAAACGATATTTTACTGTATACACCATTTTTTTTACAGATAAATTATCTTAAGAATTTTATTCGTGTTGGTTATCCATTCATCAATTTCACTTCAGATTAAATATATTGATTATTTTTGCAAATATACAATTTTATCTTTACATTTTTCTCTCATTTTTTTCTTTAAACTTGTAATTTCAAATTAATTTGGCTTTTTTTGCTTTGAGTGTTTGGAAAGGCATTAAATGCGATTTTAGATAACTTTTTTCCCCTAACGAATACCTGTAAGGACAAACATCTAGAGAGAACAGATTTGGTTGTTAAGATAGATTAGACATGTCCGTCTAAAGGTTGGCGTATGGAATAACCTGCCATAATTGTCATGTTGATTTTTTTTTTCTATCCGTCTTACGAAACTACGACTTCGAAGTATTTCTATTTCTTCTCTTCGGTGTTGTGAATTAAGTTTATATCTAAGTTTAGATCAGTAAATAAAGTGAGGAAATATATTCTTATCTAAAGATTATTCCTCATTGATGAAAAATTATTTCTCTTAGATTCTTTATTTATTATTTTCCGATGAAGAAAAAGCAGTTGAATAAATAGAGAGTAAGAATTTCTCAAATTGGGTTTGATGGGAAAAGAAAATGAATAACCACAATATTTTTTCTCGTTTATTCCTCGAAAATCTTCTGAAGGTTTAAACTTGAAATAATGATTCGCTGTTTTTCGTTTATGATGTCGTTAATAAGAACTATCAAAACAGAAATCCCATTTTCACGAGATGCGTACCGAGAAAAAAAATATCCATCTGGGAATCAGAACAGGTGAAGCTCCCTACTTGGGAATAGAATCGTCTTAAGTAAGAGCTTTATCTCTCTCTCTCTCTCTCTCTCTCTCTCTCTCTCTATATATATATATATATATATATATATATATATATATATATATATATATATATATATATATATATATATATATATATATATATACTAACTGAACAACATTGGATCTTTTTTCTCTTATAAATTCAGCAGGCCAAACTATTGTGCTTTTAATAGCTTTACGTTTTGAACAATGAGGCTAAATGGTTTTAGAGTTAATGTAATTAGTAACAGGTTTGCTCGTTTTAGTTGAAATGTAGAAAAACGAATCGTCTTCGTAAATCATGACTTGCCTGTTGAGACAACGACAGGGTATCAACTTGAGTTGTTAGTAATGACTACAAGTGCCTCATAGTAACACCAAGTTATGCTAACAACTTTTCTCACTCGAGTATGTACTTATTGTTTGGTAGATGATATAGACAATACCATGTCTCTCGAATGAATTATTTATTCTACTCACAATAGTACAGAGATTCTGCTCGCTTTGCTTAGAATCAAAGGGTCACTACTCAGTCCTCTGCCTGGGATTAAAGTGTCACCCCTGGCACTTCTTCGTGGGATCTGAATGTAGTATCTGTGCGTTCTGCTTGGGATCAGCGTCGCTCCTTGGTACTTCTGTCTAGGATCAGAGTGTAGTATATGTATCATGATCGAAAAGTGGTATACCCCTACACACATTTCGTGTGGATTATTGGGATTCTTCAGAATTAATATCACGGGTGTTTCTTTTTATTTCGCTTTTAATTATCTTATCCCTTTTCTTGAATAATAATATTCTTTAGCCTCTGATCTGATTACAATGTGTAATTGTTTGTTTTTGGTTATTGGTTCAGAGATCACGACATTTGTCACTTTTCCCCTCGTGGAGTGACAAAAGACTATTCATTAATTTAATGAGAGAAACTGCAGACATTAGGGTTTTCCCCTGACCCTTCAGTTGATTATCATGATTCCTGTGAAGTCATTTCTATTCTTGATGTATGGAAATTATATTCACGTTTCATGACCCATGCAGATGTCGATATTCCAGAAATGATTTGATTTATATGTGTACACACACGAAATTAAAGAGGTAATTGTGTTAGTGTTGTCTGTCCCGGAGATGCACGAATATATCCATTGAAACACCATCCTCTCTTCTCGTCTCTCTACCCCCTCGGCAGGGTCCAATACATCACACCACTCCCTTCCCCGACACCTTATCATCATCAACATAACGGCCAATGAATGACATTGTGTAATATCCCTATTGTTAGTGTCACGCTATTTTGTCATCTTATGACTCACACAGCCGCCCCCTCCTTCATCATTTGGCTCCCCCAAGATCAGATTCACACTTGCACCGACAATTACAATACATTAGCACTAAATCTGCCCCAGACAATAAACGCACTTGGCTTTGCTCATGAGTCAGTCAAGTCTTTTATGCATTATTATTAGTATTATCATTATTATTAGTAGTAGTGGTATTAGTGTTATTATCATTATTATTAGTAGTATTAGTGTCGTTATCGTTATTATTAGTAGTTTTAGTTGCATTATTATTAGTATTATTACTATTATTTGTATCCGTATTATTATTCGTAGTCGTATACGTATTGTTATTAGTATCCGTATTAGTAGTAGTAGTCGTTGTATCAGTATAATTATTAGTATTATTATTGTTTGCTGATGCTTTTCTATAATTCTGGACTTAATTGATAAACGTTTTTAGCACTAATTTCGCTTGTTCAAATTAAGACTAACATTTGAGTAACAGTCAAGTAACCCCTTTAAAAAATAACTGGTTCAGTTTTTCTTCAACCGTCTAAATATATCACCCTCATTTTAAAGAACTGCCTTTTAAGAAATGACTTGGATTGTTACATTTCTTAGTCTTTTTTTCAAATTTCATTGTTTAGCCGTGGAGAATTTTCTTGTGACTTTTTTTATGGCGCAAATAGATCTTTTTTTTTTTCACTACACAGAATTCGTAAATTAATGGACTCTGATGAAGATTTTCACTGAACCTGCCCGGGCCCCAGTCTGACATTTTACTGACTTTCTTCTTCATTTTACTAATGGTTGCCGTTTGATCAATTAGTGTTAATTGAAAATAATCATTTTAATCGATTACATAAGTGCGTTTAGAGTTTAAGTGATCAATAAATGAATTAAACTAAAAATTGATCATTTTTGAAATTAGATAAAAAAAAAATCCCACGAGGGTTACCTCCCTTCCACTTTATCGCAAAGCTATCAACGTATTTTGTCAAATCTGCTCAACTTATTTCACACTTGGCTTAATTCAGTGGTTAATATAAGATATATATCAATAACCGTTGGTTGCTATCAGTTTTAGGTGTTTTTTCCTTACGCCGTACAATTATTGAGTCTCTGTTATTATTTCTAGCAGAATTTTTCAATGACTATAGTAATTCCTCGGTTAGCGCTCTTGATACGTTCCAGGAAATGCAGTACCAAACCCAACAGTTCGGGGTCATCGGAGTTGTTGATGTAGGTAGCTAATAATGATAAATTGTGTATGTATATGTTTATACTCATACACATAACACATTAACTAAAGTGTACAGTTTGCAGTTCTTTTCGAGATTAGCCCTGATGCTATCTTCTAATTTTCACTATTTATTTTTGAAATTCAACATTACCAAATTTGAATATATATTTTCAAAAAGATTTTCAGAAGAGCACTGTACCGAATAATCAGTAGCACTAAGCAGGGTGTTACAGTATTCTATTGAGGATAACTCCTTACCCCCCGCCATCGTATCTCAGGGTCGTTGTTGAGTGAGAAACTTTCTCCTAGAATTTCTAAGTGCCACTTATAAACGGGTTTGAATCGTATCCAAGTACTTTAGAACCCAACGTACGTACAAACAATATCAGTATTTTTCAATTTGCTAAGTCAACACTTTACCCACTCATCCCAAGGGGGTGAGGGGTGCTCGATCGTTGCCTGTTGGTCTCTATCTCACCGTCTGTATCTCTTTAGTGGATTAATATCTATTTCTAACTCCTTGGAAATTAATATGCTCTCATGTTATCCTTGCCCGCCATGAAAATCCCGACAGATTGTTCAGTGATAGAAATCCTCCCGAATTAACGTTTTTTAATTCACTTGAACCAGTGTACTGATATAAGCTCTCCCTCTCTCTCTCTATCTCTCTATCTATATCTCTCTATCTCTCTCTCTCTATCTATCTATCTATCTATCTATCTCTCTATCTATCTATCTATCTATCTATCTATATATCTATCTATCTATCTATCTATCTATATATATATATATATATATATATATATATATATATATATATATCTCAAGTTGTAAATAGATCTATAATACTAAATATTCTATTTATCTGCTTGTGGTCTCTGAATAGCCGAAACGGTGCTTCGTAACCCGAAGTATTGAATTAAACTACGAACCACCCGCCAATACAAAACAGTCTAGTCGACTTACAACTTGATAAAAATGAACACTAACGTTATTATTATCTATATTATAATGACTGATTAGTCAAAGGAGGTAATTATTAAATGTTGAATATAGAATAGTCTCCCTTATTTAATTGCGAATTCATAAAATTCTGGGTTCATTCTGGTCACATCAGGTTGCATTTTTCTCTCAAAGGATTTGACCCAACAGGTCTAATGAAGCTTAGTTCAGTCTGGCACAGGGCTAGAGTCATGGAGTACCTAATGGAGGTGTGAT
Organism: Thysanoteuthis rhombus; assembly: GCA_963457665.1. Taxonomy (NCBI): domain Eukaryota; kingdom Metazoa; phylum Mollusca; class Cephalopoda; order Oegopsida; family Thysanoteuthidae; genus Thysanoteuthis; species Thysanoteuthis major. The sequence continues at coordinate 24,805,122 of OY735235.1, forward strand.
GACTGTCTACAAGACTAACTTACCCATAATAATCATTTATTTCATCAGGGTGTTGTGTGTGATGAATTGAAGTTTCTCTCTTGGATTAGTAGTAATAGAACCTCAATAATTAAAATACAAACCTCAAAGTTATACATGGATTAGGCAGACTAGTGTCTTCACCTGTGTTGTTCTATTCACGTTTCGACCATTTTACACCCCAGCCTTCTTCAGGGGCATGTGGTAGTTAGTAACCTTCTGGGAATATTGAATTCAGCCCTTTATTCAATCCCTAGTGGAAGTTTGTAGTCATTTTGCTGTCCAAAACATTGTGACTGAAACAACCAAGAGGACACTAGTCCGAGTAAATCAATGTACATGAATGATAAATTCTCGTTTCAAAAACTCGGACTGTAATGATATCAAGGTCCTCAATCCAATGCACTCACTACCTAACTTACACTTTTGAGCTGCTGTTATCTGTTGTCCCACACCTGAACACAGACTTGTCAATGTGGAACATCTGATTGTCTCTGGTTTATTTACTCACATATTCACATAGGTAGGTTGGTAGGTAGTGATCAGCTGTGAATGGTTTAAATATACTTGTATTGCTGTATACAATGGATCTGCCTCCAAAATCTATGCAGACTTATTAAAAGGTTTATGCCAGGCATATCTCTCTCTCCCTGATTTCTCCTGGACTACATCAGCAAGACCGAGAGAAGGATTCCGATGATGGGATATCCAGGATCTCCTTATGCTTTGCCCAGGCATATGCCCTGGAGAGGATGTTCCATTACCAGTATGAGGCCATTCATACTTGGTTACAATAATTCACATGATATCTTCATACTATTGAAAAATGGATGTGTAAACCGACAGGAATAATTATGAATTATGTTATATTATATTGAAACTTTATTTGAAATGATCTCCCATTATCAAACGGTGAATGTATAATTTGGCCGTCACAGTGTAGAAAGAATAAACAATTGAAGAAAATGGGACTGCTGTAGGAATCGAATCTGCAGCTGATGGGATAGCCACTTCAACATAGCGTTGCTCTTACCATTGAGGTGAACAGCCACTACTAATACAAGGGCTCCAGAACTTCACTGTATTACATCAAATTTGAACTATTCAAGATATTTCTATGATATTAATTTTTATACACACTATTATCATCAAATTAAATGACTTCACTCTTGTTTCAGGCTTCCTGCACTATATTTATCCAGTGTACACTTCTATGCATTTAATATCAGAAGTAATATGTTAGTAGTGGAAATTCCAATTGATTTTTTCCACCTGACTAAAGTTAATTGTCAATTACTATTTCTGAATTGATTAATTCATCAAACTGTTTCACTGTCTCTCTCCCCACTCTCTCCTTCATTCCATTTCTTCTCCTCTGTTTTAACGCTTTAGTCTTTCTTTTTTTCTTCTTTCTTCTTTCTCCTTTATACCCATAACCTTGTGAGCAAAACAGTTTCGTACAATCACTATCTCTTTCTTTTTACAAAGTTTCCATTTTATGCCGAAGTTGCCCTTGAAAAAAAAAAATACTTTATATGTCTAAGATTTATCCATTACAACAAGCCCTAAAAATGTAATTTTATCCTTAGTGATAGATTGAAATTGACAAATACATAGTTTTCCTGTTTTTGCACCTTTTCAAATTCCTTATGTACTCTACAGGGTCATCCACCATTTTGTGGGTCATCTTTTCTTGGTTTATTATTAGCATAATTATGCTTAATCAAAGTTCTTAGTTTATTATTAGCATAATCATGCTGCTTCAAAGTTGTAAACTTTGATGATATGGTGTATTTTCATTATTGGCTTATGCTTGTCATTTTAAATCCAAAATTTCTGGGCGCCATTTTGTTTGACATGTGACCATGTCTCTGTCTTCATTCATTGAAATCTGAAAATACGTCAGTTTAACTTCAATCACTGAGAGCCATCGCTTGCAAATTTCTCGAAATCTTGCAATAAATCTGCAAGCTGCAGGGCTCTAGCATGTAATATGGAAGCTTATGAAATAAGCAGACTTGTTTCGTTCCTTCACAAACGGAGGAATTCTACAGGGAAAATTGCAAAGTCAAAAGTAAAATCGTAGCCTGGGGCAATCAATCTGTGAAGATTATATTGAGAATGGGAATATTTCGGGAAAGCAGACTTCATTTTCCTATAAGACTTTTGATCATTCCATCCTTGTAAACAATGACTTTCAGATTTAGCGAGGTTTTTGTCGTGTTGTACGTGGATTTATTAGAACTATTCTCCTTATTTTGGCTGTTCCAATATTCACAATATTCTGGTCATTGTACCTCAGACCCTCTCTCCCTCAAATTTCTAACTCGTTCACCCTAGATGTCTAGTGGCCATCCCTTAAGCCTGATCGATCCCTAGTCTCCTCAAATCTCCTTTACCATTCTCATAATCCTCGAAGATCCCATTGATGCCATAGTCTGTAAGTCTCAACTCTTCCACGAATCTCTTACTCATCTAAACTTGATTCCAGTGGTTGGCATGGCTCCAAGTGCTCTTACTATTATGGGCACTATCATTACCTTTTTTATTATCAGCATTATTTGACTATAATGTTGAGACGATGCCTCAAATTTTTGCCATTTCCGGAAATCGTCTTGCTGCTTCAGTATTGTTGTCGCCTTTGTCTGACTTGTTTTGAATGGAAGCAAATCCACAGGAATATCCTAGGAGAAAGAGGTCAATATTGATTGGGCAATTATTATTTGAAGATATCGCTTTTCACATCCCCCCCCCCTCCTCTCTCTCTCTCTCTACCCCATTAAACAGATGCTTAACCCTCGGCTCTGCACGTTCCTTTTTTTGTGAGGGGAAAAATAATATTTCCCTGCTTGGCTCTTGTTTGTGTTGCACATTAATTCTTTCTGTCTCTGTTGTACGACTTTCCCCCTCACCTCCTTATCTAGCTCTCTCCCACTTCCGGCTCCATCTTCTCGGTTTCAAGGCTGATGTATTCCAGTATCTTCTTCTTGCAAGTAGAAATGTTCCCAAACAATGTAGCTCGGCTTTCTATTCTACCTCCTGAATTACCTACCTCGCTCGTCCCTGCAACCCCCGAGATCTCTCTCCCATCCGTCCTTGCCAGTAAAGCCTCCCCACCTTCTGTACGTATTCAACTTGGAAGACTTCTATCCCGATGTGTTTGGTGGTCAGCCATTTTCATCCGCCTCTTTGAGTCCTTTCGCCACACACTTGACCAGATGACAGACAAAATTTTCTCAAGATATGAGCTGTCAGTTCTGTATTTGGGTTTCAACCAAGAATGTGGATTACGTTCTTCTTAAGAAAGAAGTCAACTTTCTCAAGTTTTGAGGGTGATTGCCTGGAAATTTAGTCAGTCAGTCAGTTGTCTCTTGTTGCTAGTCACCATACACAAAATGACATAGACACACAATTACTGTAAGCAGAAAGTGTCAGAAGGCTTGGATATATGCAAATAGGTAATGTATAGAAGGCACACACACTCACATATATATATATATATATGATATCAACTCAAGTTTTTCTTTGTTATTAGTATTCTTAAAGATGATATAAGTTGGTTTGCATGCAGTCAGATTAAAACTAGCATAACAGATTCAATATTCACATGGGTGAACATTCAATAGAAATGACACGAACTGCAAGTCACACCTGTTGTTACATACTAATGCCTCATTGTAAAGAAAAAAAAACCTTCTTAGGGTATCCTATGTGAGTGAACCTAGTTTGAAAAAATAAATATGTAGTATAAAATGATATCATTTGACAATACACATAAAACCTTTTATAAAATGACGAACTACATGTATGACATAAACTAAATAATGAAGGGAGGTGGTGTTTGTTAATATATATGTTAATATAACTATTTTGTTCTTAAAATCCCTGAAACGGTTACATGATAAACAACTGATAATCCCAACAAGACAAAAATTATACATTGTACCATAGAAAAGTATATATGAAACGGGAAAAACACTGAAGAAAATTACATGAATTGCATTGACAGGTATTGGGAAATGGTTGACTGAAAGTGACAAAAGAATATTTGAATAAGTTTTTTAATATTTAGTGTATAAAACTGTGAAACCTTCTAAACTATATATATATATATGTATATATAAGGTACTAATATTCCTCAAAGTTCCAGTAAATATAAGAGGTAAGGAAAATCCTCACTTGCTGGAGATTATTTTCTCTCTTACTGATTTGTTGAAAATGGTCAGAGGATTTTTTCTCTGAGCTAATATGAGAAATGCAATAATTAACATAAACCCATTTTACCAAATATCCCAAATTATTGAATAATCTCCAACAAATATGGCTTTTCCTCACTTTTAACTTATCTCTTTATATATTCAATATTCCACTTGTATTCAAGATGTGGTGGGAAGATGGAGACTGCGGTCACATTATTCTTTCTGCCCATCTTTATCCCGTCCTAATCCATTTTCAGCTCTATCGGCCAATCAGAGCCTCACTAGAGCCCCTGTTGACCATCCATTGAGAGGATATGTTGCCAGACGTACACCTCACTGAAGAAGGAGTTGGACTTTCCTGGTTCGAATACACTTGTCAGTTTTGAAGACTGGTTGTCGATCAAGGCTGAAGAACCCTGTCTGCCAGACTATTAACCCATATCTGGAGAATAGATTCAGATCATTCCCAAGGGCATCCTTTCACAGTGAAAGCAAACCATTTGAATTTGGCTTGCCAATTTCATTTTCTGTGCCGCTAACCATTAGGTCATTTGTACCCTCATTTTGGTTAAATTATAAAACTAACCATGGTGAAATAAGTAAAAGATATAAATTTTTTTTGACCATACTTGATAGATTTATTGTTTGTAAAGGTGTAACAAGAGAATTAAAATTTGATAGACCCACACGCATTAAATTGATAGTCGCCAAATTATGTATTTTATGTTTTTTCTAACATGAATTTTATTTTTTTAGTGGTTGTGAGAATAATTTAGGGGGTTGAGGAATATTGTGCCAATTTTGAAACATTTTTTGAATTAAGGATCTTCCTTTATCAGTGACATTAACCTTCAGTAA